>CM032157.1:9212496-9907880 GCA_018901935.1 Pugionium cornutum | reverse complement strand
ATGGAGCATCTTCCTATTCACCTCCCTAGAGAAGCAGCGCTTGGAGGACCTGTTCAGTACCGATGGATGTATCCTTTTGAAAGATATATGTTCCACCTAAAGAAAAAAGTTAAAAAATCTTGTCAGGATTGAAGGTTCAATCGTCGCACAAAGTATTAATGAAGAAACATCTAACTTTGCTAGCTACTATTTTCCATCGCAAGTGCAAACAAAAAATAGACGACCTTCACGACATGATGATGGAGGAGAAAAACCAATATATCCAGTGTATGTGCCAGAAATATTTGCACAAATTGGACGTTTAAGTGGAAAAGAGAAGACGCGACGCTTATCAGAGGAGGAACACAATCACTTGCATTTGTATAATTTGACAAATTGCGATGATATTTTGGAATATGAAAAATATATTCAATTAAATTTTTTTTAGTTGTTATTATAATTTATTGTTAATTTTTTTTCATAATTAACAGGATATACATGGAACAAATACGTGTTCATTATTCAGATTACAAAGAGAATGAGTTGGTCGAACTTAAAAAAAGCGAATTTGCAAGATGATTGCATTTTTATGTTAGTGTTACCACAATTATGTAATTTTCAATAATAGTTTACTATATATATATATAATTGACTACATTCAATTATTTTGTAGGTTACTACAGGTTCTTCTATGGGGATAACGTTTCCCACATGGTTAGTTGAGTTGGTGAATGGTCCTACATTTACTCCAAAATCTTATCCAATATACTGCACTCGTGGATATGCTTTTAAGAGTCATCGCGAAGGAAACTCATAAACAACTTGTAATTATGGTGTATCATCTCAATCGGGAGAAATTGTATACAACAGTATTTTTCGTGAAATATTAGAAGTTCACTATCCAGTAATGATTGATTTGAGGTGTATTGTGTTCTATTGTGACTGGTATGACCATGTCATGGGTCAACGTGAACACGAATTCGGTGTTATATCTGTCCACTCTCATAAGCTACATCGAAAATATGATCCTTTGATACTTGCATCACAAGCGGACCAGGTTTGTTACATTCGATATCCTCGTGTGGGGAACAAGCAAAATCCTTGGATTACAGTGACCTCAATACATCCTAGAGGAATGGTATGTGGTATTACCGAACAAGAGCTTATGCAACAAAGCACAATTGGTAACTTAGGTTCAATAGACACTTCTCTTGAAGTTAACCTTGTTTTTGATGACACCACGAACGCATATTACAACGTGTATCAAGATTCAAAAGAAGAGACTGGCGAGTTTGACGACCAAAATTCAGTTAATTCGGAATGTTCATCAGATTCACATTAAATTTGTAATAATAATATTTTTTTCCATAATTTAATTATATATAAATTATATTTTATAAATTCAGATTAAAATTAAGATTTAATAATTTTTTTCCATACTTCATTTATGCTTCCACGAAAGTATACATAACCGACGGATTTCGGACAGAAATTCTTAGTATAAATATTTTTTAGAAATATTGATATACCTAACCGATGAATTTTTGACAGATTTGGTAGCTCCGTCGGAAAGCCATCGGAGAATCTTAATATTTTTTCGAAATATTGATATACGTAACCGACGGATTTCCGATGGAGTTACCAAATCCATTGGAAAGCTGTCGGAAAACCGATATTTGAAACGTGGTCGGACTATGTGTCGAACATGCACGAGCCATCCGTCGGAATACTGACGGATTTCCGATGGCTTAAAAATTTATGCGGGATACATAATTCCCAACGCAGGATTTCATGAAAAATATTTATTAAGTTTCTGACCAATTCCCGACGGAAACCACCGTCGAAAATATCTAATATAACCTACGACCGTTTCTTCTTATTTCTCTCTCGCGTTTCTCTCCTTCTCTTCTCTACCTATTCGCCTCCTGCCGTACGTCGCCGGAAATCACCAAAATCATGTAAGTTTTTAACCAACTTTAGATTTCATTTTGTTTACCTTCGAACGAGATCTTCAATTCCACATTAAAATGTGCAAGTCTATAGGTTTTATCTTCCCTTAGAATCCTTTATTTCACAAGTGTGTAATGATATAACCATGGTCTTCAATTCAAACATGGTTTCTCTTGAGTAAGTTTAGTTTAAGACTGAATACAGAGACTTTGGTGGTTAGGTTCTTTTGTAGTACGGAGTAAACTCATGATTTGTATAAAAGTTAATGTTAGTTTCTCTTTATGTGTTTTCTGTTCTTTTGGAGAATTCTCTCTTCACAAGCGTCTATAGGTTCGTGGTGAATGATTGTGTTAGTTTTGTATTTTTGTAGTTCGGATCTAAGTTTCATAATTCTTTATTTTTAGTAATTTCATATCTTTTATGTGTTTTTATATATTTGTTATTGTTTCCTATCCTTGCGGTTTTGTTTTTAGAAGACGAGGTCTTCTCAGCTATATATACCAAAAACATATCCTATCCCTATACTTCATTTTCACTCGTACTAATCTAGATACAAAAACATAACTTATATCTGTCAAACAAATAAAAAGCAAAGATATTTAACGAATACAAGAAAAACACGATATATTTAATTCAAATAATATATACAAAAAATCTGACGTTAAACTGTTATATGACGTAGCAGTAAAATTATTGGTTAAAAGCTTGAACAAATACTGAGCTACCCAAAAAATGTTTTTCCTCCTCTTCCTCCTCTCCAGTTTATCTTCACGAAATTTGGAGTCTTTTCTCTGTTATCTCCCTGTAAAAAATGGCAAATAGTAAATGTAAATACACTAATAAAGTATTACAATAATAATGTTTTAAAGTCGTATCAAGAGTATCAAAGACGTGGTGAGTCATCTACTCCGAGTTGTATACCAACTCAAGTTCTAGAATCTGCAAATGATTCTTTCCGACCAATGACAATTGAAGAATTGGTTCAGCAGTCTGGTCATGAATTTCTTTCTTTTCTCGATCCGAGGCGTCAAGGAAATTCGACATGGTAAATAAAATTTTCTATAATTATATTTAAAATAATTATTTTAACGCTATTCTATTATATTTAAAATAATTATTTAAACACTACTCTAATAAAAATTTGTAGGTTTGGTATTTCAAACAACGGAATAAGCAAATCTATATTAAAGATGCTTCATTCTCTTTTGAATAAACCATATACCAAATTTCGAGATATTCGGTACGAAGAACGTCAGATTTGGTTCAGGACGTTTGCGGTACGTTATTTAAATTTTAAATATATAATTATTTTAAATAGTTTTTAATAATATTTTTAGTAATATATACTAAAATTTCGCAGCAAGAATTTACATGGGATCCCATGAACACAAAATTGGTGGAAGACGCTTTCGAAAAAGAGGTTGCAGTACAATTTTCCCGCCACATGAACGAATGGAAACAAAAATGGAAAAAAGGAAAAGATAAACCAAGAGGGTTGAATGAGTCGGTTTGGAACGACTTTATTTGTTATTGGGAATCTTCCAGCGCTGAGGTCATCTCGAAAACTAATTCGGGAAACCGGAAGAGCGACCGAGGAGGCAAAGACATTTATATTCACAATGCCGGATCGACTAGTTTTCTGAGACGAGCCGATCAATTGGTAAATTAATTATTATATTAATTATATTTATTATTATTTAAAAATTTTAAAATTATTAATTTAGAATTTTTTTACTTTAAGGTACAAGAAATTGGAGTGAGATCATCGAAAAAGTAAAAAAGAAAAAAATGATATTTTAACCCAACAGTCTCAAGTTGGTTGTTCATCTTCGGTGGCCGAATTGCCTCGTTCTGAGATTAACCATCTCATTCTTGATGTAAGTTTCATTTTTAAAAAAAATATATAATTAATATTATAATAATTTTCATTAATTTTTCTAATAATATTTTTTTCTTTTTACAGGAAATACCATTTTCTATGGGTCGTCATCCAGTACTCGGGAGAGTTGCAGATACCGGTGGCACAACATCTGCAGCTAGAAACGAGGAGAATGAACAAATAAAAGAAGAAATGATGGCTATGAAAATAGAGATGAATAATCTCAAAAGTATTGTATAAATGATGAGAAATAAGTTGTCTGGTGACTTTTTTTCTCCTCCTTCTCCTCCTGCCCCCTCTGTTGTAATTTGTATTTTAAAACAATTGTTTAATATTATATTTATAATTAGAATATTATTTTTATTAATCGCATGATTATTTATAAAATATTTAAAAATATTAATTTAATTTAATATAAATTTAATTTAATTTAATTGAAAAATAAAAATTTCTTTTTTTAAAATTTTTCATTAAATATTTTTTAAAATATAAATATTAAAAATATTAAATTAAATATTTAATATTTCGCCCGACGGCAACAGTCATCGGAAACCACCCATCTCAAATTCTTCGGTAATTCCCGACGGACTTTTCATTGAGGGCGAAAGACCATCGTATATCCGTCGGCATTTTCCGATGGACAGATTCCTTTGAAAATCCATCGGAAGCTTCCGACGGCACCATTAATGGCCAAGCCGTCGGAAATTCCCGATACTTTCCCGACGGAAATTAATTTCCAACGAAATAGTATCGACGGATGCTGTTCGTCGAAAAGTAGATGGGAATCGGTATTACCGATGTTTTTTCGACGAAAACGGCCGTCGGGAATGTGATGTTTTCTTGTAGTGTTAGAAGTTGCCAAAAATCCATTGTATGATGTTTCCTTTTGATTCCACTATATTTGTTTCCTTTAGCTTAACTCGGCAATCATTTTGAAGTGCCCGAGTTTCCAAAACAGTAGCACTCACTACAAGAAAACAATCATTTTACCAGTTAAAAATTTTGCGATCCGGAGGCCACGTTTTTGCTACGAATTTACGACTACACGAATGTAATCGCATATTGGTCGCACTTTTGGGACTAAAACCCATATTCGCATATTGATCGCAATATGCAACCAAACTGCGACAAATATACGACCAATTTACGACCAGGGTCCGTAGTCACTATTCAATCACAAATTTTGCGACCACTGTGGGAGTGGCACTTGAGTCACAAAGTGGTGCTTAAACGACAACATGAAAACATGTGCGATGTAAGTATACATACAAATAAGCGACCATACTACTGTGATCACAAAATAGTACAAATTAGTGGCAAAATCTTACATATATATAGATGTGCCTATCATGTTTCTTCTCTTGTTTGTAGATAAAAAACTTTAAACATGTGGGGGAATTGCAATAATTCGAGAGAATGGATGTACAAAAGAATTGATAATCAAACAAGAAATATATCAGCGGAATTTGCACAAGACATGAAGCAGTTCATGAATTTTACAAGTAGTCAGCCAATAGCTCAAAGTAGTGGAGGTAAATTTTTCTATCCTTGTATGAATTACAAAAATGATAAATTTCTTTCGGGACGCAAAATATGGAATTATCTGTATAGTTGAGGATTTATGCCAATTTATTATGTTTGGTATAAACATAGAAAAAACTGAATGCTGAGTTAGAAACGAGTAATCATTGTGATAATGTCCATAGAAATCAGGGAGGTACATGTGAAAAAATAGTAGGTACATCCGGTAACAATGAGGTGATATTTACCTATAGGAAAAATACTTAAGAGAGTGTATCAAGCAAGAAAACTACAGCAACAATGAGGTGGCACGCAGAGCATAAATATTCAACTAGATATAAATAAGTATCACATCTATATCTTCAATGGATACTGCAAAAAAATAGAAAAAAATAAATAAATAAATTATTTTTCTAAAAGAATAAAAAACATAAGCAATTCATGAATAGACAATAAAAATACATTAATGAAATATCTTTATTCATGGAATCCTTGAATCGTCAGATCTTAAACTCCCAATATCATCAACATTGCCATTGTCATTAACATTGCAAGAGTCATCATTATCTTCTATGATAGCTATAATTTAAAATTAGTTAGAAAAATAATCGATTATAAAAATGCTTATGTAATTTTAATGTTTACCTTCATATTCTGCAAAGCGCGTAACCAATTGCGAGTTCAGAATATTTACAAAATCAAAATCATCTTTAAGTGGGAACTGTGTAACTAGCTCATGTAGGGTTGGTGTTGCTGAAAGACCTGATAAATTTTTCAAATATCTAGTCTTATATATAGTCATTATAGAGCATCTTCAAATTCTTTCTAAGTTCTTCAATTTTTGACTTAGAAGTACTGGGATCCACTATTTCATACGCCTTTTCAAGCATCTGCATTTTCATCCTTGGATCTAAAACAGCACCCATAGCCAAAATGAGATTGTAATCTTCCCAGTACTTAGCAAATTTAACTTGCATATTTTGAGTCATTTCTTTCAGAGCATCATCATCACATATGACATATTTTTTTAACAATAGCTCGATCCTCCATACTTGTGTAAAATACACGCTAGACGTGGGATATTTTGAGCATGAGAAGTGCGTGGTGATGACACTAAAAGATTTCAAGAAATCACAAATTTTTTCTCCACGATCCCATTCATCCTCCGAAGGTAATGATTTATAATTTGTGTCATACAACTCCATACTAGCAAATGTTTTTCTAAACTTCAATGCTCTACCAAGTTCATATGTAGAATTCCATCTCGTAGGAAAATCAAGGGAAAATTCTAATCCCCACTCTCTCTACACAGGCTACAAACGCCTCCTTCCTTTGTTGGGATGCTTTCACATATCTGATACTTTCCCGGATGTTATGCAAAACATCCTTTGCTAACTCTAATCCTTCTTTGACTATAAGATTTAAAATATGTCCGCAACATCTCACATGCATAAATTTACCTTCACATAACAAACCAATACCACTTATCATTTGAAGCCATCCTTTGAGTATTTTCTGCATACTATTGTTATTAGTAGCATTGTCCAAAGTAATTGAGAAAAAAAATTTCTCTAAACCCCATTCTTTCAAACACTCAAGTACCTTGTTAGCAATTTAATCACCGGTGTGTGGTGACTTGATATCACAAAAAGCTAGTATCTTAGTATTTAAACTCCAACTATCATCGATGAAATGGGCAGTTAGACAAATATATCCCATAACAGTAGTGCGAGCTAACCATAAATTAGACACGATACTTTGTGAACAAATCTTTTAGCTTTCCCTTTTCTATCTCATATTTTTTGAACACATCAGCTGCATAAGTTTATTTACAAATAGGCACACAATTACGATTCAAATATTTATCTCTTTCTCTAAAATTATGATACTCAACATAGTGGAAAGGTAGATCATGATAGGTAATGATTTCGCTAATGATCTCGCGATCTACCTTATGATCATATTTAGATTTGTCTTTTTCCTTAAGCTTCTCAGAACACTTTTCTAAATGGTGAATCATAGTCTTTTTGCCATGTGTCCTAGTGTTTATAACTAACTTTATACCACAATGTTTGCATTGACCCCTTTCTTTACCATATGCTTCCACACCAACCGACACAAAATTATTCTAGACATGAGAAGTTAGTTTTCTCTTACGTGTCTCTTGAATCGGTTGAGTTTCTTGAATTTCGTTCTGATTTGTTTTTTGTACTTCTTCATCCATCTCAATACCTTCATTTTGAGCATCTTCTTCATTCATATAT
The DNA here is from genome assembly GCA_018901935.1 of Pugionium cornutum. Taxonomy (NCBI): domain Eukaryota; kingdom Viridiplantae; phylum Streptophyta; class Magnoliopsida; order Brassicales; family Brassicaceae; genus Pugionium; species Pugionium cornutum. Next base: position 9,900,287 of record CM032157.1, on the reverse strand, counting down.
ACGTAGCTACCTTGTGCATTAAGAAGTGCCATCATTTGTTGAGATTGAAAATGAAAATCCATTCTGCAATAATTACACGAATTATCTCTAATCATTATAATAAATCGGAACAAACTGATGTTATCAAGAACAGTGAAATATATAAATAATTAATAGGTGATTCTTAATAAAACAACTGACTTTAGAAATGAAGCTTAGCAAAAATTACTATGATTATTATAAGTTAAACTGATTATTATAATTTATAATAAAAGGGTGATAATAACATCTTAAAACTCCACAAACGTTGACAAAGGGAAAATAATTAAACTTTAGACAAATAGAGTTTGGAGAAAAAGAGAGGAAATGTCTTCGCCGCCATAACCTTTCCTTTGAATATAATAGAATACTCCTTACAAGGAATATTTTAAAAAGTTGATAAACTCAAACAAAACAAAAAAATCAAAATTCCAGCTGACAAAATCTATAAAGGAATCATCGCAAAAATGAAAAAAAAGAAGATTAGAATAAGAAAAGAAGATAGACTGAATATACAAAAAGAGAGAAAAACCAAAAAATTCAAAAACCCTAGAAACAAAATCAGTCGAAAGAGCAAAGACTAAAATCAACTTTCTGAAACATTTTCGCCACCATACCCTGATACGCTTTCCATTTAGCAATATGGATGGAGGTGCGGCTTTGTGAGAAGAAAATAGAAGACGGTCGCCAGTGGCTAGCTAGTGGTATGACATTTTATAAAAAAACCCTAATGGTATGAGTCAACCCGTTTAGTATCTGATATGCCTATTAAACGCATGGGTCATAACATGCCAATTTATAAAGGCATGTTTAATTTTTTATATAATTGGACGGGTCACAGGTTGAAAGATTTTACAACCTCCACTAATAGTGACAAAATCTTATATATATGCCCCTATGTCTCTTCTCTCATTTGTAGAATCACAAAATACAAAAAAAACTTCAAATATGTGGGAAAATTACAATAATTCAAGAGAGTAGATGTACAAAAGGATTAAAAATCAAATGAGAAATATATCTGCGGAATTTGCACAACGGATGGAGCAGTTCATGAATTTTGCAAGTAGTGAGTCAATAGCACAAAGTAGTGGAGGTACGTTTTTTGTTCTTTTATTAATTTCAAAATGATAAATTTCTTTGAAGACGCAAAATTTGGAATCATCTGTATAGTCGAGGATTTATGCCAAATTATTATGTTTGGTATAAAGATGGAGAAGAACTGAATGTTGAGTTAGAAACGAGTTGTTCTGATGATGTAAATATAACCAGGGAGATACATATGGTAGTGAAGAAACAGTAGGTACCTCTAGTTATAGATATGTTGAAATGGTGATAGTACAACTGATGAGTACTATAATCATCACGATGAAAACTTTAATAATATAGAAGAACCTAATTCAAAAGCACAAATTTTTTACAACATGTTAGAAGGTGAAAAAAATCCATTGTATGATGGTTGTCATGAAGTACAACACAATTATCTTTACATGTTCGGTTCATGAACATTAAGTCTTATTTTTATCTTGCTAAAAATGCATGAACTCTTTAGGCAGAGCTGTTTATTTAATATTTGCCCGAGAAAAATCAACGAACGAGTTCATATTACGAAACTGAAAAATTGATGCAAAATTTAGGGCTCCCATTTTATAAAATTGATGTGTGTGTTTACAATTGTATGATTTTTTGGAAAGAAGATGAAAAATAGGAAAAATATAAATTTTGCGATTCACCACGATATAAGCCAAGCGAGGGTAGGACGAGAATACCTTTCAGTTGTGTGGTACTTACCTATAAGTGACAGATTGAACAGAATGTATCAAAACAAGGAAACTACAGCAGCAATGTGGTGGCACGCAGAGCATGAACCAGAAGACGGAGAAATGAGTCATCCATCTAATGTGCGGAGTGGAAAACTTTTTAAGATCTACATCCAAGATTTGTTGTTCAATCTCGAAATGTTGATCTTGGCTTACGTACTGATGGGTTCAATCTATTTAGGATGTCTCGTAATCATTTATTATGGTCAGTGATTATCACTCCCTATAACTTATCATCTCATATATGTATAAAGAAAGAGTAATTGTTTCTTACAATTCTGAATTCAGGGCTAAATCATCCGTGCTCCAGTCTAGAAACATTCCTCTGACCTTTGATTGATGAGCTAAAAGAATTGTGGTATACGGGAGTTGAGACATACAATGTGTATTTGAATCAAAATTTTAATTTAAAAGTTGTGCTACTATGGATGATAAGCGATTTCCCATCATATGGAATGTTTTCAGGATGGACAACGCATGGTAGACTCTCTTGTCCAATTTGTATGGATGATACCAACACATTTCAATTACCAAATGGTATAAAGATTTGGTGGCTTGATTGTCACATAAGGTTTCTTCCTCACGATCATCCATTAAGGAAAAAAAAAACAAATTTTTTTAAAGGCCAGGCATGCTTTGAACGAGTATCCTCTAGAATCATTGACCGGGGAACAAGTTTTATACGAGCAGAAAAAACCAGTTAATTCTTTAAGAACATCTGACTACGGTGAAAACGGTCATGAAGCAAAACAGGAAAGATATGGAAACTGACACAATTGGCACAGAAAACATATTTTGGGAGTTGTCATACTGGACGGATCTTAAGAAATCTTGATGTGATGCATATAAAGAAGAATTTCTTCGATAACATCATAAATATCGTTATGAATGTCAATGATAAATCAAAAGATACATTTAAGTCAAGGTTGGGCATTGTGAAATTTTGCTCTAGAAAAGAGCTTCACGTGGAAGGTGTAGGTAATGCTCCATTCCCTATATTTAAACTGACAAAAAAACCAAAGAACGCTTATTAGAATGTGTCAAAATGAGCTTAAATTTCCATAAGGATATGCGGCAGACTTAGGAAATTGTGTGGATATGGATGGATTAAAGTTCTCGAACATAAAAAGTCATGAATGTCATGTTTTTATGGAGAGGCTCTTGCCTTTTATATTTGTAGAACTTTTACCACGAAACGTTCATTTGGCATTATCCAGTATGTACAGTTAAACATTTTAATTTGTACACATATATAATAATAATAATAATAATAATAATAATAATAATAATAATAATAATAATAATAATTGCATGTTATAATTAATTATTTGATTCAAATTTGATTAATACAGGTATTGGAGGATTTTTTCGTGATATGTGCTTTAGATCGTTGTAACAAAGCCGTATCCAAATTTTGAAGGAAAACATTATTATAATTTTGTGCAATTTGGAGAAGATATTTCCACTTGCTTTTTTCGACGTCATTGAGCACCTACGTACATATACATATGTCATACGAAGTTGAATTGGATGGACATGTATCCATTTGAAAGGTTTTTACAAAAATTGAAAAGTAAAGCGAAGAACAAATGATATGCTGAAGGGTCGATTGTCGAATCATATGTGAATGATGAGATATCTTACTTCTCCGAACACTATTTTGTTGTCCATATACGCACAAAACTAGGTAGTTACCATAAAGTATTGTGTATATTAATTATTTTTATTTTTAGGTTTAATTCACTTTTCGTTCTTAATTGTGTATATATATATACAAGTCTACTAGATTCGATGAAGGTAAAATCGGATCCTAAAATATTTACTCACATAGGTTGTCCAAATAGTAAAAGTAAGGAAATATGTCTATCTGAAAAAGAATATCAATATACACATGCATATGTTTCACAAAATTTTGAATATTTGCGTTCACTTGAGAGGTAAGATTTTATGAAAATAATTTTCTTACGAAATGATAATTGATATTTCTTTAAACACTAAGTAATATATATATATATATATATATATATATATATATATTACAATTGGATTTAATTTTGTAACTTGTTTGAAGATCAAATTTGTGTTACATATCAATATCTTTTTGAAAATGACATTCATCAAAAAGATATGAAGAATTCCATATATGGGTTCGAGATTATATATGTATATAATTAATATGCATATGGTTTTAATTTTAATAATTTAGAAATCAACGATATATAATAAATATAATTAATTTTAATTAGTATATATATATATATACACTTCAATAGATATACGCGCGTTTCCTATATGGGTTCAAGAATTAGTGCAAGACCCTATGAACAAATCGACAATTTCACCGATCTATTTTACAAGAGCTTATATGTTTCACACAAAAAAACATGAACACAGAAGAAATACATGTAACTACGAAATTTGTGTCAAAGGAGACAATTACTCAAATGCATCTGATGAAGCTGATTTTTACAGTGTTTTAACAGATATCATTCAACTTGAGTATGTTGGACTCGTAAATTTGAAGATCATGCTTTTAAATGTGAATGGTACAATCCTAATCTTTCTAAAAGCACTCGAAAGTCGGAAAATGGCGTTGTTGATGTCTTATCATCAAGAAAATATTACAAATACGAACCATTTATTCTATGTACGCTTCAACAAATGTACGCGCGTTTCCTATATGGGTTCAAGAAGTAGTGCAAGACCCTATGAACAAATCGACAACTTCGTCGATCTATTTTACAAGAGGTTATATGTTTCACACAAAGAAACATGAACACAGAAGAAAGACATGTAACTACGTCATTTGTGTCAAAAGAGAAAATTACTCAAATACATATGATGAAGCTGATTTTTACAGAGTTTTAACAGATATCATTCAACTTAAGTATATTGGACTCGTAAATTTGAAGATCATGTTTTTAAATGTGAATGGTACAATCTTACACTTTCTAAAGGCACTCGAAAGTCAGAAAATGGCGTTGTTGATGTCTTATCATCAAGAAAATAATACAAATACGAACCATTTATTATATGTATGTAATTAATTAAGTAATATATATTAAGAAAATATCGATATATTATATGATGTATCACATCATCTTGAGCATATCAAGTTTGTTATATTCCTTATCCACACACCAAATCATCATCAAAATAAACATGGCTTATTGTTCTTAAAATCAATGCAAGAGCTAATATTTTGGAAAACTAAAAAAACAAAGACTAGATCCTTTTGCAACAAGAAAGTGATGAAGAGGTAAAGATGGTTGACGAGATAAAAGTGGATCATTTGATTGATAGAGTTAATCAAATCAAAGAAATTGATTTTGACATTGGAGATGCCAAAGAACAAACGATAGTTTTTGTTGTGTGATCGCAAATTGGTCGCTCTTTTGCGACCAATTTGCGACCACTCATAAAAATTACATGGTGGTCTTAAATTGGTCACAAAAAAACGACCAGTTTGCGACCACAAAATAAAAATTACAACGTAGTCGCATTTTGGTCGCAAGTATTGCGACCAATTTGCGACCACAACATGAAATTTCAAAAGAGCAACCAATTTGCGACCACAGTTGTATTTTTACATGTCTTTCATGTATTTTAGATATTGGAAACTTATAATTTCAATATTATATATGTACAAATCATTATAAATCTAAATATAAAATTAGAAACCATAAATAAGTTGGAAAAAAATTAAGAAACATATAAGGTTTATAATGTGTAGTATACAGTTAAGGAAATATGTAATAAATTTAGTAAAATGATTTACAAATTTGCTAAATGTGTTAATCGTTGTTCTATACTTACTAATTTAACTTTATATAATTCATAATGTTATAATTGGTATCATATAATTTATAATTTCTAATAATTCATAAAATTTAGGGTTTTGAGTATTATTTATAACTATTTTACGGATATTGCGACCACATATAGAAGTGGATTGCAAATTGGTTACAAAAATAAGTTGTGGTCGCATTTTGGTCACAAAAGAGTGACCAATTTGCGATCACAACATAAAATTTCATAAGTGATCGTAAATTGGTCGCTCTTTTGCGACCAATTTGCGCCCACGGTTGTATTTTTACATGTTTTTCATGTATGTTAGACATTTGAAACTTAGAATTTCAATACAATATATGTAAAAATCATTATAACTCCAAATATATGATTAAAAATCATAAATATGTTTAAAAAAATTAAGAAACATATAAGGTTTATAATGTGTAGTATAAAGTTAAGAAAATATGTAAAGTATTTGCTAAACGTGTTAATTGTTGCTGTATAATTAAAAATTTAATTTTATACAATTCATAATCTTATAATTAGTATAATATATTTTACAATTTCTAAAACTTCATTAAATTTAGGGTTTACGGTGTATAAATAATAATATTTAATCTATATATTAATTTTCTCGTATACATATACTAAATGATATTAGTAGCCTAGTGACTACAAGTATACCTTACGACCAATGAGCCTCGTGTTCTAACCATCATAACAAGATACTAAAAATAAATAACCATGGAAAACTTTAAACTCCCCACAAAATAAATTAGAGTCACAAATTGGTCGCAAAGTTTTTAGTTTTTATTATTAATTAAATTATACTTTCTGTTTATTTGTAATCAAAATTTTATAATAAATATTAATATATGTTTTAGTTTTTTTAATAATTTAATTTATATTTCAAGTAAATGAAAATAATTAATAATTAATATTAATTAACAAATATTATAAATAATCTATTAATTAAAAAAATTAAATTAATAATTGTTAATGAATATTAATTATTCATTAATAAATAATTATTAACTATTGATAATTAATAAATATTGAAATAAGTAATTAATTAAAAATTAATCATTATTATTATCGAATATTTTAATATTTATTCAAAAAATTTTGAAAATATTTTTAATATTTTTCAAATTTTAAATAATAAATAATTTTTAATAAAATATTAAATATAGTTGTAACTTGGTTTTTGTGATCAGTTTGCGACCACATTATGAAAATGTTTTTTTTCAATTACAAAATTTGCATAATGTTTTACACGTAGTCGCAAATTAGTCATAAATTCGACCACAATAACTAAATATTATTAAAAGAAATATTGCATGTAGTCGCAAATTGGTCGCAGATCAAGTCTTTGTGACCACCACGTAGTGACAAATTTATCGCAAAATTTGTTACTCTTCGGGAGTGGTACATTAGTCGCAAATATTGTGACGACTTTGTGGTCACAAATTAGTCGCAAAATATACAATTGTTATAATGGTTACAAATTAGTCGCAAATTTGCGATCAAAATGCAACCACCAAAATTTTCGACGAGAGTTTTGCGACCACAGTATGTGGTCCCAAAGTGGTTGCAAATATGTGATTTGCGACCACTTTGTGACTACTAGTGTATGCAAATCATTTGCTTTCTTGTAGTGGATGTGAAGCTTTGTAGATGGGAGAAAACGAAATTGGCTACTGTTTGCACACATGAGAAGTGCGAGTGGAAGATATATTGTTCGGTTGAGAAGCCCAAACGGAAATGGATGGTAAAAATATACACCGATTAGCATAATCATGTCAAGAGTGGAAAGGAGAGAATGTTAAAGCAAGGAACATTGCAATGTTGTACAAAGATGAGGCGAGAAGGAGGCCAGGTACAAAGTGGACTGAAATGAAAGATAAGATAATGATGCGATATAAGATCTCGGTGTCCAAATGGATTTGCACCAAACAAGAAGGTTGGTGTTGGATATGGTCATGGAAATTCATAGGAAACAATTTGCAAAGTTGTGGGATTACGAGGCTGAGCTTAAGCGATCTAGCCCACATACAACAATTGAGATCGTTACCATTACTCGTGATGATGGTTAAGTGTTTTTCAGATTATATATATGTTTTGCTGCTCTTCGAAATACATAGATTAAGTGTTGCCAGCTTATTATTGGACTTGATGGTGCTTTCTTGAAATGGGAATTAAAAGTAGATATTTTGGCAGCTGTTGGTAGAGACTCGGATAATATAATTTATTCTATTGCTTGGGTAATTGTTATAATCGAGGATAATGATTCTTGGGCATGGTTTGTTGGGAAGTTGAAGTCTGATTTGAATTTAGGACTTGGGAATGATTTAACTGTGCTTTTAGACCTACTTCGAGATGTGAGGATGTGTGCAATAATCTGTTTGAAAGCTTTAATAGAACTATTAAAGAAGCTCGTAAATTGCCACTGATTGACATGCTTGAAGAGATAAAGAGACTTGTAATGTGGCGTATATCACGTAGTGTCAAACATGGAGAGAGAGGCTTTGGAAGAAGACAGAAAAAGAGCCTATTGAAGTGCCTAAAAAAAGAGAATGTCAGGGCGTCCTAAGAAGTATGCGAGAGTTAGAGAAGCACATAAATCAACTTTAAACCTAAAAAAAGCTACTGGGGAAGGAAGAACAATGACTTGTAGCAAGTTATAACATAAGCATTGTACAACAAGTTAAATAAATATTCGAAAGTTACATATAGCCAAATCAATCAAGTTTAAAGATTCAATAAAACGATTCAACATAATGCATCCACTTAAACATAACAACTCATAATCTTCATAATCAACTAAAACGATTTTAACATAAGCCAACAACAAACTCATAAGCAAACATAACAACTCAATCTTCATAATTTTTCACATTACTTCTTCATAATTGTAAGGATAATGGTTGTTACAACAACAAAACCTTCCCACGAAATTAAGATGAATTGTCGCAGCAAATTTTTCCTCTCTTTTGATGCCATAATTTCATTTTGCAGTTTATTCTTCTCATCATCAGGTGACAGATTCTCCACTCTCGCATCAATTGGAGCTTTCACCAATGTTGAGTGGAACTTGTTTGAAACTATATAAGTGCATTTGTTAAGTTGCTCCTTAAGTATTTTTTTTAATTCTTCTATTTGACTCTAATAAACTTATTTTCTGCAAACCATATGGTTTTTCTTCGTCATCCCATTTGAAAAATCCATGTTTCTCACATCTATAAAATATTTTCTCCGGATTTTTATTCCAAACTTTTACCATGGATGTTGCTCTATTATAATGGCAAAACGGCATCCCACCAATCGTGTGTCCCCTATTTCAGCTCTTCGAACTCACATTTGAGCTCTCACTCTTTTTCATATGAAATTTATCTCGATTTTAGAAGTGACTACGTTTAAGGTTTTTATCTATAAAAGAAAAGAAAGAGAACTGTGAATTCTTATTTTTGTTTAAAACAATGTTAATAAATTTAACACCGTGTAATAAACTATGTTAACATCGCTAATATATGTATCTCATCGGTATCAAAATCAAAAAATTAAAAAATTTCTATATTTTTAAAATAATATTTATTTTTTCGTGAGTTAAAATAAAAATCATATTTTAAAAGTTTTTTCCCAATGCATTCAACGTAACTTATTTAATTTATGGCGCTTGCTAAAACCGCGGTTTTTTAATTTCGATATGTGCAAGAAAAAATAATTAATGGTTAACAAAAATGGTTGGTAGGTATTATTGTAATTTCAGCATACAAGATCGAACAAAACCACACAGAAGTATCAGAGAGATTCAGATTTCCGCACAACACAGTGAGTCGTCGTAACCCAGTAACGAGTTAAGACACTGAATTCCATAAAACCATGGAATCGTTCAACATGAGTTCCATGGCCGCTTCGATCGGCGTTTCCGTCGCCGTTCTTCGTTTTCTTCTCTGCTTTGTCGCAACGATCCCAATCTCGTTCGCGTGGCGATTCGTACCGAGTCGACTCGGTAAACACATCTACTCAGCTGCTTCTGGAGCTTTCCTCTCTTATCTATCCTTTGGCTTCTCCTCAAATCTTCACTTCCTTGTCCCTATGACGATTGGTTACGCTTCAATGGCACTTTATCGACCAATGTCTGGATTCATCACTTTCTTCCTGGGTTTTGCTTATCTCATTGGCTGGTAAATTGAAAAATCCAAGCTTTACCCTCTAAATTTTGTTCCTTTTGCTTAACCCTGATCGAAATTTTGAACGATTTCGCTCTACTTTTTGTAGTCATGTGTTTTATATGAGTGGAGATGCTTGGAAAGAAGGAGGCATCGACTCTACTGGTACTTTATTTGATTACAATTTTCCGATTTCAGTTGTTAATTATTGGTTAGCCGAGTGAGAAATCATTAGAGGCTTTCCTGAAAATTAGAATGTATTAGAGTTTTGAAGAATGGTGGAACTTCTTTTATGAATGTGATTGTTCTTTATGTTCTCAAGTTGAAATCTTAAGTTTTGAATAATGTTGGAAACCAGAAGTTGACTATTGATTGTAATACATGTATATTAGGAGCTTTGATGGTGTTAACGCTGAAAGTGATTTCGTGTTCTATAAACTACAACGATGGGATGTTGAAAGAAGAAGGTCTCCGTGAGGCTCAGAAGAAAAACCGTTTGATTCGGATGCCGTCTCTCATTGAGTACTGTGGTTATTGCCTATGTTGTGGAAGCCATTTTGCTGGTCCGGTTTTCGAAATGAAAGATTATCTCCAATGGACTGAAGAGAAAGGAGTAAGCTTCTGTTCTTTCTCATTGTTCGAAGGACGATTCGTGATTTATTGAGGCTTGTTTGTTTGTTAACTCGGATAGTTGATTGTATGTGGATTTCAGATTTGGGCTGTTTCTGAGAAAGGAAAGCGACCATCGCCTTATGGAGCAACGATTCGAGCTATATTTCAAGCGGGAATTTGTATGGCTCTGTATCTATATTTAGTACCGCAGTTTCCGTTAACCCGATTCACTGAACCAGTGTACCAAGAATGGGGATTCTGGAAAAGATTCGGTTACCAATACATGGTGGGGTTCACTGCTCGTTGGAAGTATTACTTCATATGGTCGATTTCTGAGGCTTCAATCATTATCTCTGGATTGGGTTTCAGTGGCTGGAGCGATGAAAAAACTCAAACAAAGGCGAAATGGGACCGTGCAAAGAATGTTGATATTTTGGGGGTTGAGCTTGCCAAGAGTGCGGTTCAGATTCCGCTTGTGTGGAACATACAAGTCAGCACATGGCTCCGTCACTGTGAGTAATAATGCATATGAGGAGATCCTAGAGATTGTCATATCTTATATGCAATTTAACCGTTCCTTCTGTTTAACGCAGATGTCTATGAGAGAATTGTGAAGCCTGGCAAGAAAGCAGGATTCTTCCAATTGCTAGCTACTCAAACCGTCAGTGCCGTTTGGCATGTGAGTGGCTCCTTCTTCCATTCCGTTATTTTGTAATCATCATTGCTTGCTATTTCTCAAGTCAGCATTGCGAATTCTGCATAAAGTTTCAATCTTTTTACTCAGAGAAGTAGCCAAAAATCTCTACTTGTTTTGTTTGGTTGTAGGGACTGTATCCTGGATACATTATATTCTTCGTTCAATCTGCATTGATGATTGATGGTTCAAAAGGTACGATACTTGCCTTCATCTTTCATTCGCTTTGTGATTGAATCCAATCTCCTTATCTTTATCTAAAATCCGTTCCTTTTCCATCGATCAGCTATTTACCGATGGCAACAAGCAATACCTCCGAAAATGGCAATGCTGAGAAATATTATGGTTTTCATCAATTTCCTCTACACAGTTTTGGTTCTCAACTACTCATCCGTTGGTTTCATGGTATTATAACATCTTCTCCTCCATTTTTCCAGATTTCGTGTATCTTGTAAAGCTTTTATTCATTTCAAAATCTCTTCTTTTGTTGTTGGTTGCATGTGTTTCAGGTTCTGAGCTTGCACGAAACACTCGTTGCCTACAAAAGTGTATATTACATTGGAACAATTTTGCCAATTGTTGTGATTCTGCTCAGCTACTTAGTTCCTGTGAAGCCTGTGAGACCAAAGACCCGCAAAGAAGAATGAAGCTGTCTTTTAAAACTAGTTAAGTGCTATTTTTTCTTCTTGTTTGGGACATAAAACAACACAAGAAATCAGATTTGACATTTAAGTTTGTTCTTCTCATTTCCACTTGAACAAGAAAGATCTTAGATTTGTTTCTTGATTCAACCCAAATCGTACCAATCGACTTGTAAACTATTTAAAAATTATTTAAAAAAGATTGAAAATGGTTTTTTTCTGTCAAATTAACTTTTTAATTGATATAATCATCGTTTACAACAGAACATAAAAAATAAAGGACAAAATAAATTCCAATCGACTGGTGATTGAAGAGATTTTGAAGTTAAAATATCAGTTATTTTGTTGCCAGATCTTGATTGGTGTTGAAATATGATTGCGACAAACTCCGAACTCCATTTGAAAATAGTTTGAACATAGTGTTGTAATTGCAAATGAAAGCTTTGACCATTGATGATATTATTTAATTACTTGTTGTCTCTTTCGAATATTACTTTGCGGTACTCCAACGATCATGTAGTCTGGATAGCCCAAATAAGATCAGTAAATTCTCCTTCAATAACAGTATCTCGTTCTTCAAATTTGCCCATTCCAGCATGGAGAAAAAGTCCATTATGATCACGAATAATCCATCCTAACTCTGAATGAGAGTTATCGTTCATGTGCTCAACATCATAGTTACATTTCACTTAATGAGCTGAAGGAGCCCTCCAACGCGTTGTAGAAACAATACTTGTCGATGATGTAGTGGTAATAGGCACAGTTGTACAACAGGTAACCATTCAAGAACATCCTCATATTTTTTCTGAAGTAATTTGTCCATTGAAATATCCTTATTATTGAAGGAAAGATCATTTCTAGATTTTCAAATTCTCCAGAGCAAATAAAATGGAATATATCGTTGTGTAGAATCCAAATCACATTGGTTAGCACTCGATATAATTTGTCGAATAATATCATATAAATTTGTGTGCATAGTAGAGCTATTTGGTATACGTATACCCAATTTTCTCCATAACATCTAAGCATATAGACCGTAGAAAAAGACATGCAACTCTGTTTCTTCAGACACACAACATCAAATACAGGTCATATCTGAAATTATTTTCCGGTGGAAGAGATGAGACTTTAAAGGTAACGATTTAGATAGTAGTCTCCAAAGAAAATATTTAATCTTTGGCGCTATCTTTAAATTCCAAATGTTTTTTGCCAGATCTTGATGATTAGCTAGAACCAGTTGAAGAATTGATTCCGTACTATGCAAATCAACAGCATGTCGATATCCAGATTTAACCGAATAAACACCATTAGAAGAATACATCCAAAACCATTTATCTATACAATGGAATGGTGGAAAATTTTTTTGTAGATTAGATGATGATCTTCTTTCTCAATCAGATCTCGGATCGACTCTGAATTCCAATGACATGTCTGCTGATCGATGAGTGTCTCTAATTTTAGTAGAGAGTTTGTGTAAGGTAAAATTTTGGGGCTCTAGGTGGATCAATAGGTAGCCAATCGTTATCACCTAGGGCAATAGAAGACCCATTACCAACAATCTTATGGATTACTGATCGCAATAAATCCCTTCCAAACAATATAGACTTCCATCCAAATGAGGCCCTCATGCCAATCTTAGCCGTTAATAAATCATTTTTCTCTGAAATAACGAGATATTAAGATTTGTGATAATAAGCAATCAGATCTACTGAAGATCTTCCAACAAAGATTAGCTAATAAAGTCTGGTTGAATTTTTGGAATTCCCTGAATCCCATACCTCTTTTTATTTTTGGAATAGTCATTTTTTTCCATGAAACCCATGACATTTTCTTCTGTAATTCAGATGACTCCCACCAAAAACGAGAAAGAGCTTTGTCTAGTAAATGACATATCTCCTTAGGTAATTTGAAAACATTCATAGCGTACACCGGCATGGCATAAGCCACTACTTTAATCAAAATTTTCTTTCCAGCTGGAGATAGAAATTTTGATTCCCAACCCGAGATGCGAGAGTGAACTCTATCAGTAATATATTTAAACATTTGTCTCTTATTTCTACAAAAGGTTCGGGCAACCCTAAATACTTACTCACTCCACCGAGATTCATAATCCCCAACATATGATGGAGATGTGATCTGGTGTGTGCGAATACTTTATTTCCAAAAATCATGCAGGATTTCTCTAAGTTGATTATCTGACCTGATGCCTTACCATATTCATAGAAAATATGTTGTAGAGACTTGACATTATTTCTATCTGCTTTAATAAAGAATAGCGAGCATCAGATTTAAAATCTTAAATAGTAATATTTTACAAAAAATTATATTAAATTATATTATTAAAAAAATATTTTATTTATTTTATTTTACGTCACACCGATATAATTCTAATTTTGTATTATATGAGTGACCATATAAAACTGTATATGTAAAACATAAGTTTTAATCTGCTGCATTAGTATAATTATAAACTAAATAATATATATAAGAAAAAGAGGCATTTGCAAAATTGACCTAAAATTTGTCTTTAATTGCAAGTTTGACAATTTAAATTTTTTTTGCAAAACTAACTTTCTATCTCTATTTTATCCTTCAACAATAACTTTATTTACAACTTTGCCATTAACTTAAAAAAAAATAAAAACAACACAAAGACCATTATAAACAAAATTTTCAGAAATATTCCGAAAATACCATCTTCTTCATTGCACACAACCACCATTGTCGTGGTTGTTGGGAGCTCTTAATTCCATCGACACACCCACCTTTATACCTCTATTCCTTCATCAAATCTCATTCATCTCAATCTCTTTTATTTTCTCTCTCATTTTCTTCTAATTTTTCTCTTCACACTACATTCAAAAGCTTCCAACTTTGCAAAAATTCATCATTATCCGTTAAAACAAGCTTCTGCGAGTTTATATCGGTCATCATTTAAGTCGCGTAGCTAAAAAATCAAGATCGAAGGTTAGTTTTCGTGTTTTGCTTTCGGTTATTTTTTCAGTTCATACAGTTACGAGAAGTCTTCTCTAGCAGACTTCTCGAAGTCTTCTTTGTAAATATATTGCAAAGTAAACTTCGAGAAATCTGCTTTAATCGGAATAAATCTCTCTTTAACCGGAATAAACTGTTTTTCTCACTGAGACATACTTCTCAGAGAAGTCTGCTTAGGCGAGAAAAGCAGTTTATTCCTATCAAAGCAGACTTCTCAAAGAAGTCTGCAACGTTTCTTCCGATCAAAGCTGACTTCTCCGAGAAGTCTGCTTTGATAGGAATAAACGTCGCAGACTGCGAGAAGTCTGCTTTGCCGAGAAAAACAATTTATTCCTATCAAAGCAGACTTCTCAGAGAAGTCTGCGAAGAAGTCTGCTTTGATAGGAATAAACATCGCAGACTGCGAGAATTCTGCTTTGGCGAGAAAAACAGTTTATTCCTATCAAAGCAGACTTCTCTTGAGAAGTTTATTCCGATCAAAGCAGACTTCTCGGCGAAGTCTACTTTGATAGAAATAAACATCGCATACTGCGAGAAGTCTGTTTTGGTGAGAAAAGCAGTTTATTCCTATCAAAACAGACTTCTCACAGTCTGCTTTGATTGGAATAAACGTCGCAGGCTTCTCGGAAAAGTTTGTTTCAGCCGGAATAAGCTGTTTTTATCACTGAAGTAGACTTCTCGGAGAAGTCTGCTTCGGTAACAAAAATAGTTTATTCCGATTAAAGCAGTTTATTCCGAGAAGTCTGCTTCAGTAAGAAAATTTAGTATGTGTACAATGATATAATCAAATTCATTAATTTTTACCGCACATAATGGTCCAAATCGTTATTGTTTGTCGGGAGTGGACTATTACAGAGACTTGGAATTTTTGTGTGGATATTATAAGAGAAGGAAAAATGTTTGTAATTGAGGATGATTGCAAACATCAAGAACTTGTCGAAATGATATAAGATGATTTCAGATTCGATAGACAATTTGATGTGTTGGAGATAAGTTATGTTCTACCACCAACGTTGTTAGATCAAATGCCATGCGATACTCCTCCTATGAAAGTAACAAATGATAGAAAAGTTCGTAACTTGGTTGAGTTATGCAAAAATCATGTTATACGTCTTTGTGTCTCTGTGAAGCGTGAAAATAATTCGTCTGAGGGTGATGATGTCTCTGATGATGATGAAGATTTAGTTGAAGATGATAAAGTTTACTTCGATGGTGAGGATTACAGTCTTTACGGTAAATTGAAAAATGAAGATAGTGATGAAGATGATAATAAATGGAGTTTTAATGTTGAGGATCTTAAAAAAGGAAGTTGCGATCAACGACAAAGGTTAACTCTGGGATGTGTTGAAAATATATATGTGAACCAAAGTTTTCCTTGCAAGGCTGATTTGGTATCATATTTTCGTAGGATGTCGATTATACAGCAATTCGGTTTCAAGTTTTATTAGTCATCGAAGCAGTTGTATGTGATAATATATCGCGTCAAAGATTGCGCATGGAAGGTTTGAGCTACGGTTAAATCTAGTGAATCTAACACGTTTTGGGTGACGAAGTATGTGCAAGATCATACATGTTCAGTAACGGACAGGTTGAATGGCCATAAACAAAATACTCCAAGATACATTGCTCAGAAGTTTATGGAGCGAGTTGAAATAACTGATAGAATTACTCCAAAACACATCAAAGACTCAATGAAGATAATGTTTGGTATTTCTATGGATTATACGACTGCATACAGATCATTAATATATGCTCAAAAATTGGTAAGGAGAACAA
The DNA here is from genome assembly GCA_018901935.1 of Pugionium cornutum. Classification (NCBI taxonomy): domain Eukaryota; kingdom Viridiplantae; phylum Streptophyta; class Magnoliopsida; order Brassicales; family Brassicaceae; genus Pugionium; species Pugionium cornutum. Next base: position 9,883,771 of record CM032157.1, on the reverse strand, counting down.
CCAAAGATGGATATGACAAATTGCCTGCATATTTGCAATCCATTCAGAAAACCAATCCGGGTACAATTACTGCTATTGAACTCGATGAGCATAGAAGATTTAAATATTTGTTCCTCGCATATGGAGCCTCGATTGTTGGATTTGAATATCTCCGAAGAGTTGTTGTGGTTGATGGGTCCCATCTCACTGGAAAGTACAAAGGTGTTTTTTTTGTGGCAACTGCACAAGATGGGAATTTTTAGACATATCCACTTGCTTTCGGGATTGTTGATTCTGAGAATGATGATTCGTGGGAATGGTTTTTCACGAAACTTCGTTGTTGTATATCAGATGAAAATCCGTTGGTTATAGTTTCCGATAGACATAAATCCATAATGAAGGCATGCGCTTGTGTTTTTCCGCAAGCGCAACAAGGAATATGTTATTATCATCTTCAAAATAACATAATCACTAAGTTCATGGGAAGACATTTATTATACTTGGTGAAAGGTGTTGCATACGCATTTACGATGACAGAGTTTAACCGTTACATGAATGAAATTTGAAAAGTGAACAGTAACCTTGTAGATTACTTAGACAAAGTTGATGTATGTCTTTGGTCACGAGTTTATTTCACAGGAAAGAGATATAACATAAAAACAAGCAATATTGCAGAATCTATCAATTTTGCCTTGAAAGGAGCACGTGGGTTTCCTATTTCGTATTTGCTTGAGTACATATGGGAAAAGCTTGGAAGGTGGTTTTGTAAAAGACGTGAGGACGCTATGAAACTACAAACGCTGCACTCTCGAGGAGTTGAATATTTTTTGGCCATACGTTCACACGATGCACTCAAGCTAAAGGTGCAACACATTGATAGTTGAGAGTTTTATGTGACAGGAGGTTCGCGAGATTGTGTTGTTGACTTACAACATCATAAGTGTGGGTGTCGTGTGTTTGATATTGAAAAAATACCATGTGAACATGCTATTGCAGCTGCGATGACGATTGATATGCATGTGTCTACGATGGTACCTCCGTTCTACACAAAAAATTACTTGTACACGGTATATGCGCATAATATTTATCCAAAAAATGATGAACTGCAAGTTGTTTCCAAAGCAAGATGTCTTCCGCCGTTTGTCCGACGTCTTCGTGTCCGACGGAAAAATTTTAGGTACCAAACATTTCTTGAACTTGCGTTGAAAAAAGGAGCGAAGCCAAGAAAAATGCACAAACAATACACTTGATCAAAATGCAAACAACCCGCCCATAATCGATTGAATTATGTAAGTCTAGTTTTATTATTGTTGAGGAGGAGACTAATATTTTCCTTTATTTTTGTTTTGTAATATTTTTGTTTTGCGTAGCATGTACAATGTGGTGAAAACTAAAGTAAGGAGTAGACTGCAAAGCATTCTGTCGAGAAGTGTGCAAAGAAGTCTGGGAGAAATCTGCAAAAAAGACTTCCGAGAAGTCTGCACCAAGGTTTGCCGATATAAGAATGTATTTTATGAAACATGGACACAATCATAGACACAATCATTTCAATTTCAATTAGTTACAAGGCACAATGTCATCGATAATGTGTTACAAAAACATCCAACACCATCCTGCACCATAATTACAACATATACATTCTACACAACAACTTCCAACACAACTAATTATGCATAATACTAAGTCATACTACTGAGTCATACTAAGTCATATTACACATCACCCATAAATATCAAGGAGATCATACGACTTTTCCTCTATCCCACATTGATTAGTCTCGTCGAATATCTCGGCAGCTAACTTCTCTCTAATAGCTTTCATATTTGCATCACATAAGGCACTAGGAAATGACACTCAATGTACTTCAACGTAAACACCCCACAGTCTCCACTTTTGATGTTCTGAGGAACTCCATGATCTTTAATGCGTTCATGTGTGTACTCATCGCATGGATATTTATCTTTCTCGTGCTTAAGGGATAACTCATTCAAAAGAGCTGGAAGCATCTGAGCAAATGGCTTCACAGCTGCGGATATACGATCATCGGTCGTTTGATTGATGTCGTTGTCCCATATTACGATGTGACGCATCGGTATTGATATCCACATAGCAACCCAATGGTTACCCATTACATGCAGCGGTGAATATATGTCATCAAATTCGAGGCCCCATGTCTTTCCGGTTTTGTAGTACGATGGTTTAGTTTCTGCATGATAGTCAAATGCTCCTGGAAGGAGCAGTCGCCCTGAACCATATGCATTCCCGGTGGAATTCAAGAAATACTTGTGATGGCTAGACAAAACCATCTGGAAGATGCAATCAACAAAGCAAATCCAAGTGCTCCTGAACCATTCTGGATGCTTGTTAAAACGAAGCCGCAAAAGGTTAAGCCCAGCGTCCATATGCTGCATTTACACATAAAGTTTGCAATGCTGATTAGAAGTCTACAATGTTAATCAGAAGTCTCCAATGCTAATAAGAAGTCTGCAATCATAAAAAATATACCAAATCGTTGAGCCATTTCTGAGGACCCCGGAGAGTGAGAAATCACGCGTTTGATTTCTTTGAAGTATCACTACACAAAAAGATTATATAATAAGATAACTTGCATAACAAGATTCTAAAATAAGATAACTTGCACGATTCTAAAATAAGATAACTTGCACGACAAGATTCTAAAATAAGATAACTTGCATGACAAGATTCTAAAAAGATTACTTACTTGTCAAGTTTCAACCAATCATTGAGCACATTTACTTTATGTCTGTCAACTTCAGCGAAGGGATCATACCCACCACCACGTTTTTTGTTTGTAATTATTGCTTTCACGGTGCTATTTTCTTGTAACGGTGATTGTTGTGTGGGACCAAGTTTACGCATTCTAACACTTTTGGTGCGTTGAACAAGCATTGCTACCTTTTTTTAGTGTTTTGTTTGTGTTTTAAAGCAGACATATCATCTTTCGGCTTTTTTCCATGTGTACGTATTATACACTGCTCTGCTTCCCTCGGTAGACACTTTCACTTGCTCCTTGTTTTTGATTAACGCGGGATCCATCCTTAAATAAAATTCCATAACACAATCACATTTTTACTCAAAATCTGTATTAGGTCCTAATTATCAAACCATCAAACCACATGCGAAATATGTTCAATCAATAGTGTACACAAATGAGGACCAAATAAATCACTTCTTTTTAAAAACCCGTGATCGGGTTATTCGAGTACTAACCGCACCAAACGCACCACCTTCCCCGACAATGTTCAGGCCCCCCTTAAGCTGCTCCAGATTGCTCTCCATGACGTCCACCTTCTTTGACAATGCATCCATTTTTTTCTCGACATTTTGAATGTCGACCATCACATTGTTGGAGAAATTCGAGAAACACGTCTCGAAGTTGGACTTCATCGCCTCTATCATTTCTGTCATATCCACATTCCGTGGCGCACTCTAGGACAGAAATGGTGAATCTTCATCCGGTTCATGCCTCCTTTTCTGAGGAGTCACCTTACCAACATCATCAACCTAAAACAACCCATTAATGAAACCTCCAGGATGCCAATGGGAGGCATCAAACTTAAAAGGCCCAAAATGCTGGAAATGCGCCTTGATGATGTTGGTACAGCTGTCATCAACAACATTATCTTTCCAATATGGAAACATATCGTCGAACTCTTTCACAACGAAGTGTTGTACGTTCTTCTGCATAACCAAACACCAAATTTAGAAATGGAGGGAGATGCAATACAAAAACACCAAACGTACTTGACTCTGAAGAGCAGCTTTGATGTTCTTTCTACCTCGGGAGCCTCGGTAGGAGAGTAAGGGAAGAGTATGGGGAGGAGTGATGGGTTCATCATACTTTAATGCAAAGTCTGGTAAAGCAAAATAAATCCAAATCTGAAAAATTTGAACAAACCATCAATGAAGTACGCAGACCTATCCAAGTCCCTATCTCTTAGAGACAAAATTAAATTTTTAAAAGATACTCTACCCCATGGGTAGATCTCGAATGCAGCGAGATTCATCACCAGTCTAGCATAGTTGACATTTGTGCATGATCTACGATCACGAGCGTCAATGAAAGTCGCAAAAATGACCAAATACCCCAACCTAATCCTATCATCACGAGACCAGGAACTACAATTTGAACATGCATCGACCAAGCTCCGAATGCTAGGACCTTCAGAAATACAAATCCCAATCTTCTTCCAGAACAACCTCATCTCCATCGTGATTTCAATATCCGGCTCTTTAGCTAAATTGTCATCATATTTCAGTTCAACCCTGTCAAATGCTCGAATTCATTAAGGGAGAACCTTACCAGATTATCAACAACCAAACACCAAATCTCGTATTTGGCAGAAGAGAAAAGCTGGAAGGAGAGCATGTGGTGCACAAGCTTAGAAGCCCATGCGAAATCCAACTTGTAGAATTTAAGGCACACACCGAGAGGAGAACTGCATAAGTACTCCCATTCTTCGTTATGGAGAGCAGCCTCAAATGCAGACATGAGCTCAGCATCGCAAGAATGATATCTGATGCTTTTCTGTGGGTGCGACTCAGTGTATTTTCTAAAGAGGCGAATTGGGAAACTATTTTTGTCCATTTTGAATACTACAATCACAAAAAAAAAACAATTAAACAGAATAATATATTGGTATGCACAAAATAGGAAACAGACTTCTATAGAGCGAAGTCTACTTCGTAAAAAAATAGGAAGCAGACTTCTCTCGAGAAGTCTGCTTCAAAAAAATAGGAAACATCAAGAAGTCTGCTTTGAAAAAAATAGGAAGCAGATTTCTTTCAAGAAGTCGGCTTCGAAAAAATAGGAAGCATCGAGAAGACTGCTTCGTAAAAAAATAGGAAGCATCGAGAAGTATGCTTCGAAAAAAAAATAGGAAGTATCGAGAATTCTACTTCAAAAAAAATAGGAAGCATCGAGAAGTCTGCTTCGAAAAAAAATATGAACCAGACTTCTCGAGAGAAGTTTGCTTTGAACAAAACAATATGAAGCAGACTTTTCTCGAGAAGTCTGCTTTGAACACAAAAAATATGAAGCAGACTTCTGCTTTGAACAAAAAAAATGAAGCAAACTTCTTTCGAGAAGTCTCGGAAATGCAACAAAATAAACCACGAATGAAAGCACAATGCCGCAAATCACAGAAAAATGCAACAAAATAAACCGCAAAATCAAGCACAATCTCAGAAATCATAGAAAAATGTAACAAAATAACCGTCAAAATAACTGTCCACGCAAAAACAACCCTGGAACCAGTTAAAAATATTAGTGAAACAGTTAAAAATCTTCAGAAAATCTATGAAAATCACATACCTTTGACGGTGGGGATTCTATTCGCAGAAAATGGAGAATCTATACAAAAACAACCGAAATAAAATTTATACATAGGATCTATTTAAACCGCGAAAATTATTTTTTTTCAAATACCACAGTTAAAAATCGCATACAGTTAAAATGGGAAGTCACATATCAAAACAAAAAAATTTTCCAATATCATAGTTAAAAATCACAGATATTGCAAAATATTCAGAAAATCTATCAAAATCACATATATTTGACGGCGGTGGGGGATTCAGAGACGTAGAGGGATAAATCTATACAAAAAACAACCAAAACAAAATTTTTTCACCTTTTTAAAAGAGGTGAAAATTTTTTTTTCACATATCAGAGTTAAAATAAAACCACGAAAAAAAAATTCAAAACCATTTTCGAAGTGTTTCTTACCGCAAAAAGGGTTGCACCGTAGGAGACTCCAAAACGTCAGGATATCTATGAAGAAAAAACAAAAAACCATCAAACATCAACTAAAAACCATCAAACATCAACTGAAACATGCAGATCTATGAATGGAAAACAAAAAATTGTCAAACATCAACTGAAACATGCATATCTATGAATGGAAAACAAAAAACTGTCAAACATCAACTGAAATATGCATATCTACTCATACCGTCGCGGGGTAAAGAGAGGGCGTCGGGGGAAAAGAGAGATACAGACAAAAACTTACACCTTACCGTGGGGCAAGAGAAAAAGAGACGGTGACAAGAGATAGATATGAGGGTGAGAGAAACCGAGAACCTTACCGAGAGAGCTATGACGGATAGAGCGCAAAAACTTTACCGCGGTAACGAGAAAGCCGGCGAACGGTGAGAAAGACGGTGACAGAGTAAGCGGCGACGAGAGAGAGAGAGAGAGAAACATGTTTTTTTCACTCGAAAATAAGTGGTAAATTATTAGGGTTTTGGCTTATATACTTGTGGTAAAAATCGGTTAGGTTAAACTGTCAAATCACTAATTCCCTGTTTGCGGCTTTGTAAAGAAAATACAAAGCAGACTTCGAGAAGTCTGCTTTGTATTTTTACATAACCCTAAACTCTAAATTGAAGAAAACCAGTTTAGTTACATTTAATTTTTGGTTTGTGCAGACTTCTCGAGAAATCTGCTTTGTTAAATCTACGACAACATCTCGAGAAGCTTGCGTAACTCTAAACCCTAAATAATAAGATTCACTAAATGTGCGAAATTTTTGTTAAAAATTGGATGAATATGTTGAAGATAGTTAAGTAAATGCAAAACTCAAACAATTTTCCTTTAAAAATTTGTAAATCTAAATTTTCAAATTTATCACGTGATACTTCAAATTCTAGCATGAATTCTCTACACAAACATCAACTATTAACCAACAACACATAACACAAAAATTAGCAAATATTTTATACCATGAGATTGAATCTAATCTCCTTATTTTGAATTTATTATAACTTTTACGTGCTTTTGATATGTATATAAATTATGTTAATAGCAATTTTAATTTTTTTAAATATTTCAAAATTTGTATTTGATTTAGGTAATTTATTTACAAAGGGAGAAGTCTGCTTTGATCGGAATAAACCTCGCACACTTCGTGAAGTCTACTTCAGCCGGAATAAACTGTTTTTCTTACCAAAGCAGACTTCTCCGAGAAGTTTTCTTCAGGCGGAAGAAACTGTTTTTCTCACCAAAGTAGACTTTTCGGAGAAGTCTGGTTCATCCGGAATAAACTGTTTTTCCCACCAAAGAAGACTTCTCTGAGAAGTCTGTGAGGTTTATTCTGGTCAAATCAGACTTCGTGAAGTCTGTTTCAGCCGGAACAAACTGTTTTTCTCACCAAAGCATATTTTTCCAAGAAGTCTGCTTTGATAACAAAAAAACACGCAGGAACTGAAACGTAATTGACATTTTGACATTATTTTTTAGACAAAATGAGTGTTCAGTAATTTTTCCAACCTCATACGTTAGTTTTGCAAAAATATTTTTATTTGGATTACATTTGCATTTGGAATCAAGTTTTATGTCATTTTTATCAATTCCCCCTAAGAAAAAAAAACTAAAATTTCACATTATAAAAAATCATCAAAATTAAACTAGTATAATTGATCTTTTTCAATTGTTTTGCGGTTACTTATGTTAGATTTAATATAACTTTGATTCGATTCAGTTCTAACACTTATAAAACCGAACATGTATAATTGAATTTATAATTGAACTCGGTCATATCCAAATCTAATTTGAGCTGTACAATTAATTGAAATCAAATTATATTGAAAAATATAAAATGGTTAAGTTTTGAAAATTATCTTTCTTCGCCTTTATTAAGTTAGAATTTTTTAAATAATTAGTTAAATTATCTTTATCGATAGTTTATAAAACTTTAATTAATAATTCGAATTTAAAGTTTATTTATAAAAATATAATCCTTAAATCACAATACAATCTTGTTAGGATTTTAGGATCTTTTCTTATTGTCTTTGGTGTTGGTTTTAGATTGCTTAAAAATAAAGACACAAGATTTGATTACCGAGTTTCCACTTAAAGTACCTCTCGGGTAGGATCTGTCTCCTACAAACTTCACTATAAATCTGATGAACCCTTTTACAATGAAGCAACTTTAGAGAAAATAGACTTAGAAGAATTACAATACAACCAAACCTGTTGTAAATCTCTCTCTTCTCTCTCTCCTCTCTCTCTCCTCACGAATTCTCTCTCTTAGAACTCTCTGGGCGTTTTTCTTGGTGGGTGCTACCAGAAAACCTAATTTTGTGATGTATTTATACTCGTTAAATACTCATTAGGGTTTACCTACCTTTGGGCTTTCTCCTGACCCAAAAGAACTTGGAAGAACTGAGTCTTTTACCAATAATTCTCCACCTTTTTCAATTTCTTATTAGGCCCGCCGTTTTTTCTATGGCCCAACCCTTTTTTTTTCTTCCCACGGGTGCGTGAAGCCCACGCGCCGCCCCACGCGCCTCCACGCATCGCCACTCGCCAACACGCGCCACCCACGCGCCGCCACGCGCCTCCGCGAGTGTGCCACACGAGCCGGCGCGTGGACCTTACGCTCCGCCTTGCCCGCTACGCGCTGCCGTCTTCCGGCCACGCGCCACCGTCCTCCAGCCACGCGCCGCCGCCTCCAGCGGCTTTTTGGCTACCTTTTCTGGCGACATTTTCCCGGCAACTTTTTCGGTGACTTTCCCGGCGACTTTTTTGGTGACCTTTCTGGCAACTTTTTCCGGCGACCTTTTCCGGCAACTTTTCCGGCCATCTTTCCGGCCACTTTTCCGGCCACTTTTCCGGCCATCTTTCCGGCAACTTTTCCCGGTCAGCTCCACCTTGAGAGATGTTTCCTGCTGCTTTTCCCCTCGCACCCATCCTCCTAGGTTACTTCTGATTCTGTCATTGTTTTAAGTATACCTTGAAACTAACTTGTTTCTCACTTTATCTCTGCGAGGTCAAGACAACTACAGTGATATTCCTAGGAGGTCCTCTCCTTCTTTAGAGGCTCTTGAGAAATTCACAACAAAGCTGCGAATTCAAATCAAATATGTCCTTGCTATCTAGGGTTTCTGGAACTTTGCTTAGCTGAATCTTAGGTAGAATCACACCGCCTTTAGGTAGAATCACACCGCCTTTAGTCAGTTCCTAATATCTGCAAAGCTTTATACAAAAAGCTTAACTTGGCTTCCATGCTCAAACTCTCTTTTTCACTCCTGAATTTCTGTAATCCTTGTGAAACATTTTCCTTGTGAGTTTTAGCATCACCATCTACCACATTCTGTCCTGCTACAATTTCTCTGGAGATTTCACCAGAAAAGTCTCCACCTTGAACGGTTAAACCTGCTTTAAAACTATTCGATGTAGGTCCTTGAATTAGATTCTCACTGAAAGTCACTCTCTTTGACTGTCTATCCACTAATTCGACCTTGCTTGTAGCTATCTCCTTACTCAGCTTCTTCGTTCCTGACTTGATCCCTGCCTTGCACACTCTACCTTGAAGATAATACAACCCGTTGTTGAGTTTCCCATATATTACCTTCTTGCCGTCTTTATAAAACTGTAGTCCCAAATCACCTTCTTGATAACAACAACCTGCCTTTTCCAACAACCCAAATGAAATCAAATTCCTACTCACCTCTGGCATGTATTTCACATCCTTGAGTATCACCATAGAACCATCTGAGTTCTGAATTCTAATACTCCCTATTCCTTTGATGCTGTTATGAGTATTATTTGCCATCAGAACTTTACCTCCATTGATTTCTTTGAAATCAAACAAAACATCTTTGTTTTGTGTGATGTGGTAGGAACTCCCTGAATCCATTATCCATTCCCTTGTGTCTTCAGTACTGGCTATTAAGACCACTGGCTGAATAGGTTCTGCTATGTTAGCAGATTCTGCACGTTTCTTTCTCTGAGGACAATCTCTTTTCCAATGCCCTTCATCCCCACAAATGAAACATCCTTTGTTGTTATCAGATTGTTGCTTTAACTTGCCTCTACTCTTCGATCGGCCTCTCCATGTGTTGTCATTATCGAACCGGTTGTTTGACCTACCCCTTGATTCCACATACAAACTTACATCCTGAGAATTTGTTACCTTTCCACTTTCGATTAGCTCCCTTTCCTTAGACTTAGTTGCTGTTGTGACCTCGTTCAACTTTAAAGTATATCTCCCATACTTTAGGGTTTCCTTGAGTTAATCATACCTGTTAGACAAAGAACTTAGAAGTAGAATTGCTTGTACCTCTTCTGAAATTTCAACTCCTATGTTGTTGAGATCTGTCACCAGCCTTAGAAAGTCGTCTACATTAGTATCAATATTTTTGGAGTCATCCATCTTGAAAGTGTAGAACCTCAACTGTAAGTAGATCCGATTTGGCAGAGATGTCTCCATGTATAACTTGTTTAGCGTAGACCACATGGCTGCCGCTGTCTCACACTTAGAGATTTTCCTGAGCACCTGATTCTCTACGTTTAAAACAATCAGATCCTTAGCCTTTTCTGATTTTTCAAACTTTACCGGATCAATCTGTGAGCTGCCTTCTATGCTTCCTTTTGCCTCTTCACCAGATTTACCTTTTGTGACAACTGGATCCTTGAGTAGCTTTTCATCTGTTAGGATATCTTTCAACCCTAAAACCCTAAAGTGAGCTATTATTCTCACTTCCCACAGGGAAAAGTCTCCTGACCCATCAAACCTGTCAACCTCAATCCTTGAACTCATCATTATGTCTTCAAATCTGTTGTGCTTCTGAATTTCCCAACAACTCCAAAATCTCTGTTTCCCAACACACCCCTTGCAATAAACCTGGAAGCTCTGATACCACTTGTTAGGATTTTAGGATCTTTTCTTATTGCCTTTGGTGTTGGTTTTGGATTGCTTAAAAATAAAGACACAAGATTTGATTATCGAGTTCCCACTTAAGTTTGTCTCCTACAAACTTCACTATAAATCTGATGAACCCTTTTACAATGAAGCAACTTTAGAGAAAATAGACTTAGAAGAATTACAATACAACCAAACCTGTTGTAAATCTCTCTCTTCTCTCTCTCCTCTCTCTCTCCTCAAGAATTCTCTCTCTTAGAACTCTCTGGGCGTTTTTCTTGGTGGGTGCTACTAGAAAACCTAATTTTGTGATATATTTATACTTGTTAAATACTCATTAGGATTTACCTACCTTTGGGCTTTCTCCTGGCCCAAAAAAACTTGAAAGAACTGGGCCTTTTACCAACAAATCTAATTTTTAAATCACAATAAAAATATCGTATTACATATAACATTTAAATATAAGTATTCAAAAATGGTGTGGTTTTAAAAAACATAATAAATATTTTTCAAATAATTCTATACTGAATTGAAAACTATCTAGTCTCGATCCTTTCATATATATAATAATAATAAATAGAAAAAATGTGTAAACTTTTTAAAGTGAAATGAAGTAACCTCAGGTTGCTAATAGTTTGGCAAACTTCCTTAATTGGCCAGTCTTTCATGACACATAATCTTCTTTTAAGAACATGTGCCTACCGCGCGGATTATATTTTTTATTATTGATATTTAGTCGGTGAAGCATATATCATTTTTATGATCGCTGGTTTTATAAAATCTTTTACTGGTATTGACCATATAATATTTAGCTTGTAAATTGAGTTAGCTTTCAAAATATGTTTGAACCGAAAATTTTGTTTACTAAAATGAATTTTTATATTGTATTGGATTGTAAATTTTCTATCAGTTAGGTAATATTTTTAAAAAATAGAATAAAATATTAGAGAAAATTATAATCTATTTTAAAATAAAACAGAAAATACATTGGAAACAATCTTAAAATACACATATTTCACTTGATGAAAAAAAATGATTGTAGAAGTATAATGATTTATTATACAAATAAAATATAATATTTATTAAACATCAAAAAAGAAATTAAAAAAAAGGCAAATATCATGTATATCCATTTTGTATATAGTAGAATGAAAATATAATAATGAAAATTAAAAAATAAAATGAGAAAGTATAAAAAAAAATCCAAGTAAGAAGAAAACTAATTCAAAGCTTTATAAACTTTGTCGGAGAATAGCATTTCCAAACCTATGAGTATATTGCTTTCGTTAAAATTTTTGGCTTCCCAAAAATAAAAAAAAATCTAACCAATATTTTTTCTTCGCAAAATATCCATCAAAGTAGTCGAAGAAGGTGAAAGTATGAGGGTTAGAAGTAGGAATAAAAAATTTTTGATGTCATGATTTGTTTCAAGAATTTTTTGATATCATGATTTGTTTTTAGGAATTTTGTGCAAGATTTGTGATAAATGTATTGATAGTTGGTGTTTTATAATGTTAGTTATGAGGGTATTAACCAGTGAGTTAGTGGTTTACTATGAATGAAACGGTTATTAAATTTCAATATTTTAAATGAGTGAAAATTTAATCGAAATTATATTGAAAATTTAATAATTTGAAGGATTAGTAGGTGAATAAGTAATTATAATGTTGGTAATTGAATATCATTATTACGATGGTAGTGACCAAAATATATGTGAGATAGTGGAAAAAAAAAGAAACCATTATTAACTTTTAATTGTTTAGATGAGTGTAAGTCTAATCAAAATTATCTTGAAGTTTGAATAATTTGAAGGAAAAACTGCTGAATAGATCATTATAATTATTTAATAAATAATTAGAAAATATCGTTATTTTCTCATTTGATTGAGTTTCTCTTACTTTTTCATTTTTATTTGTTTACGTTTCTTTTATTTTTCGTTCTCCATAATTGAAGACCTATGTGTGTTCATATTATGTTTATTTGTTAACTATTGATGTTACTTTTTGGGGAGAATTAACTATTGGATTTGGATACAGCAAGTTGTATATTTTTTAACCACCGGTTAGTATACATGAAATTATATTGATTGTTGATAAATACAGCATAATGCTAGTAACCAGTTACTTTTGAAACTCATTTCGTAATAAATTTACAAAATTTTATAGAGTTTAGTATATAATATTAATAAGTAATTTTTAGTTTAAAGTGATGCATATAATTTTGCTGACATGTTGGTTTTTTAGAATTTGTTTTTTTTGGTATATAATTTTGCTAACAGCTTGTTTTTTTGCTTTCAGTGTATAACTTTAAAAGTTTCAATGAGCTCCTTTTATTAGTATAGATATATAGATGTAAACATATATAAAAAACAAAAACATGACACATATATTTTAGAGTTTTACAAAAATAGTTAAAAACTAATGTGGATTTCGATTTTTTTTTAAAACATATTAGAATAAAAAAATATTATTATATGTTTTCGGTGATTTGTATAGTCAAATCTGTATTAAATAAAAGAGAAGTTTAAAATAGGACGAAATGATTAAAAGTTAAATATATATTTTTTCTATTGTTTTAATAATGTCAAATGTCATCATGGTAAGATAATTTTTTTGCCTACGTGGACACCATGTAAACAATTTTTTAAAATAAAAATATACATTGAAAATAATTTTAAATATATCTTTAATTATATTATAGAAAAATAGATTAAAAATTCTATTTTTAAAATATTTTAAAAAATTGACATATAAAAATTATATTATTTTTAACTTTCAAAATAATTTTTTTAAGCTACGTATTTCTAAAATATAATATTTTACATTTAGATATGTTGTGATTGTTGTATTTCTTGAAATCTCTCGTAAAAAGGTCTTTTCTAATTATTTCAATAATACTAAGCAAAAAAACATTAGTTTTACCACACACACACATTATAAAGAAGAAATCAAGTTGAAGAGAAAAATATTTCAAAGTTTTGTAAACATACCTCTTTGTCGAGAAAAAGCATTTCCAAACTCATAAGTGTGTTGTATTTGTTAAAATTCTAGACTTTCTAAAAATAAAAAAATTTGACTAGTATTTGTTCTTTACAAAAATTTCCATTAAAATCGTCGGAAAAGGATGAAAATATGAGGGTGAGAACATTTTTTTGATGTCATGAGTAATTTTTACGGAATGTTTGCAAGATTTGTGATTGATCGTATCATAGTTGGTGTTTTATAATGTTAGTAATTGAAAGTCATTATTAGAATGTTAATAGACAATAAAATGTGAGATGCTAGTGATCAAGTCATTATTAGGATGGTAATGGGTACTAAAATGTGAGATGGTAGTGGCCAAGTCATTATTAAGATGTAATGGGCAATAAAACATGAGATGATACTAACAAATAATAGGTGAGTTAATGGTTATAAGTTTTAATTGTTTGTGTAACTATAAGTTTGATCCTCAAAAACTGTTTGAAATTTTAATAATTTAGAGCTTTAATTTTATAGAAATTATTAATAAGTAATTTTTAGTTAAAATGATGTGGATAAATTTGATGATATGTCAATTTTTATAACTTTTTTTTGGTTAGGTAAATAGTTTTAAAAGGCTCAATTAACTACTTTTATTTACTAAGATGATGTTTATTTGTTTACTACAATAAAGCCTAAATAAGAGATTTATAATAACAAGATATAGGAACACAAAGAATCCAAAAGAGTGATTAGGATAATAAACATGCATTACAAAATTAATTATAATTTTTTTTTAAAAATAACACGATTTTAAATATTTATTTCAAATATATTATTATTAGTTTATTTTTAAAAAATAATTAAAATTTGATAATTAAAATAATTTAAAACTAGAGAAATCTAAATCATAAAATTAGAAAAAACAATCTAAACATAATATTTTATTTTTTATTTATAATTTATTTAGGATAAATAGATATTTTTATATAAAAATTTATGATATTTTTAAAAAAATTAATTTTATTTAAAGAAATTTAACAAATTTTAAAATTTACTATTTTATTCGGTTACTAATCAATTAATTTTAATCTTTGTTTAAGTGAATAGAACACGCCAAAAAGAGTACGATGAATGGACCATACATAATATTGTCGGGAGCTTACCTTATATATATTATATTGTTAATTATTACTTTTGTCGGCTATATTATTATATCAATTAGTACAAAGTGAATCACATAACTAAATTATTGTAACAAAAACTATATTCAGTTTATCAAATAGTTTCGGTTTTGTGGCCATTCACCTAATTAGTTGAGACCAATTTGAACGCAAAAGCTACGATATGTTTGGATCGATTTGATTCATAGTTGTTTAGATCCGAATATAAAAATTATTCAACTCTCACAAAAGTTTTCCAAAATCTTTTTTTCTGGTTATTTCATATCCCTTTTATAAGGAGGATGTTCATAACTCATTTAATTTCGAAAGTTACATAAATCGATCTTTAATTGCAACTTTAAACTTTTCTGTATGCCTACTAGAAATAGTTCGTGGAGCAGATTCAGCAGTTCAGGAGACAGAGATTCGGCAATTCGCGGGATAGACTCGGTAGTTCGCGGGGCACACTCGGTAGCTCGTAGAAGAGACTCAACAACACGTAGGGTAGATTAGCAGGTCACAGGGCAGACTCGGCAGCTCGCGAAGCAGACTTGGTAACTCGGGGCAGTTCGCGACAGATTTTGTAGCTCGCGGATCAGACTTTCCAGCTTGCATGAACAAAACTCGGCAGCTCGCAGGGTAGTTCGGCAGCTCGCGGGGCAACTCGGCAGTTCATAGGATAAACTGTACATTTCATAGAACTGACTCGGCAACTCGCAAGGTGAAACTCGGCACCTCGTGGGCAGCTCCGTAACTCGCATGTCGAAACTCAGCAGCTCACGGGGCGAAACTCGGTCGCTCGCAGAGCTAAATTCGACAGCTCGCGGGGACGAAACTCAGTAGCTCGTGGGCTAAGCTCGGTAGATGGAATTTTCATATACGAAATAGTGACTAAATCAACACCTTACGTTTCCAAAATCCTTTAAGGAAACTTGGGGGCATATGTAGTCGAGATTCAGTTCGTAGAGCTCATGGGGAGTTTGACAGATCGCGGGAACCTCGCAAAAAAAGACAACAGAGTCGAGATTCAACTCGCGGAGTTCGTTGGGAGCTCATGACAGTAGTGGGGAGCTCACGAAAAAATAAAAAAAAATGACTACAAAGTCGAGATTCAACTCGAAGAGCACGCGGTAGTAGCAGGGAGCTCGCGACAATAGCGGGAAGGTGGAGCGAGGCAAGAACGTGCGTAGCGCACGCAACACGTATCAAAAATGAGGGAAGGGCCGAGCAGGGACGTGAGGCACATGAGCCGCGCTAGAACGAGGGCACAAAGAGCTCAGGCAGAAGCGTGGAGCTTGTGGCCGAGCAAGAGCATGGAGCACAGGCTCGAGCTAAACGAACGAAATCTTCAAATACGAAAAGTCAGCAAATCAAATCTAAAATTTTCCAAATGATTTTGAGAAACTTGGGAGACACATGGTTAGCACCCGATTCGAATTAAAAGCCCGAACCCATTAAGCACATAATGAAGAATGGGCCAAAGAACGTCTGAGCCCAAAACGGATCGCCATCCCAAGAATGAAGAATGAATCCCATTAGTTAAAGAAGAAATAAATGTGGTTATGGTCGAGAATTAATGGCGGCTTATGTAACTCTCGAAATTGAATGACCTATGTAATATAAATAGGGGATATCCTCCTTGCAAAGGGAGGGGGAGGAAATAATAAGAAAAAAACTTTTAAAAATTTGTGTGACAGCTGAATATTATATTCGGTCCTAACAATATTCTACTTTAAATTCCCAATTATATCAGAGTTTTAAAGAAGTTTAAATTTTATTTCTGATTTAATTTAGATTATGTCCGTAGGAACGCGATTTTTACAATATGGGTAACTGAATAATTATAAAGAAAATTACATAGCACAAAATGTAAAAAGCGATACAAGAATTTAAAAAAACTGGATGAAACACTTTTTTCTTAATTTTGAAAATGACTCGTAATGTAACAGTTATATGGTGTTGCGAATCTCATATCATTTTTTCTATGTTGTGCTCTAAAACTCAATATATGAAAGATTTTTATGTCTATTTTTTACACTTTTAAAATGAAACTTTTTTCTTCTCTAGCTTTAATGCTTAACATATGAGCTATAAAGAGATTATTATATTTTTAATGATAATTGATTCTGCATTAAAATTCATTATGATTTTAATATTACAAAATAATATATCAAATTAATTTGGTTGTAACTTAACTTAATTAAAGAGACATTGCCTATTTCACTCAGTCAACAAATAACAAATGAGTTTTGAACCAAACACAATAATAATTGTACCGACATTAGTGTATTGCTAAACTCCGAAAATTTGAAATTCGAATTCGGTTCAAGTAACTCCTTTCACTAATACACTAAAGTGTATCCAAAATTTGGAGTTTTGTTATAAGTTCTCCGCCTGATATACAAGAGAGATTTCATATCTAATTTCTAATATGTAAAAAATTACATTTGTTCATTTTATGTTTATCAAGTAACCCACTTTTGACATTTATTTCTCATTTAAACGATTTCCAATTTAACATATGAGTACACTAAATCATATTGTTCATAGCGATGTTCACGTAATGCAATAAAACTAGTTATTCCGACGAACGTATTTTCGGAAAACTCACCGGAAATTGATCAAAAAACATTTCTATAAAACCAAATTCCAAGAATGTGTTGTTTAAATTTTATAGTGAAATGTAATTGAATAATAAGAAGGACAATTGACTAAAATAGCACAATTTCAAGTTTTTGTTCCAAATATAGCACTAGTCATTTAAATTTCCAAAAATAGCACAAATTTAATACTAAAATAATTGAAAAATTATTTCTAATGAAAAAAATTTAAACCCTAAATTGGAAAAAGTGAACCCAAACATTATGTTTTAATTTATATATATTTTATTTAAAGTAAATAAATATTTTTACATAATAATTTATACTATTTTGGGAATTTTAGTTTTATTGTGCTAAATTTGGAAGATAAACTTAAAATGGTGCTATTTTAGAATATTATTCTAATAAGAATTCGGTTTTGTTTATATAATTATAATATAGTTTGATATAATGGATTATGGATCATATCTGCACAAAAAACTACATAATATGAATGGTCTTGAAAATGATATAATACACATTTAGAATCTTTAAAGTATCCCAGTAAGATTTGGTTGAATAAATTAAATTTAAGAATAATTTTTTTGTTGTCAACAAATTTAAAAGTGATTAACTGAGTGGAAAAGTTATAATGAGATATGAACAACCAACAAAGAAGGAAAAGGTCAGTGAAAATAAATAAGAACCGTGTCGGCCATATTTATTCACCACTCTTTACTTTGAAGTCAACAAAATCTTACCTAAAAGTCATAACCTTTTTTTGTAATAACTAAAAGTCATATTTATCAAATTACGTTTTCGTGTTTTCTTTGTTGAAAAAGCTCAATGTTCTCTGCTCCTCAGCCAATTACAATATTTTTCTTTCATGTACGACGTAAAAAAAAGAAAGTGGAATTTAAAGTTCTAAATGATTTATTTTGAATACTATCGTTACAATTAGAAGCGATTCAACCGTGATATTGCAATTCTGTCTTTAGAACAAAAGTATATCCGATAATGGTAAGGCTAAGTATTTTTGGTGCGACCCTATTCGTCTAGCTTTACCATTTTCTTAGATTGCATGGCCCAATCTATGTGCCACGGTAACGTAGGTTGGTAGGCTCTTCCTCCGGCTTGGTCAAATAGAACTGCTCAACTTTACTCTATTATAGTTATGGTCGATTGTCAGCCGCAATTTTATACGGTTACGACTACGATAAAGTGTTATTTGTTTATCTATCATAGTTACTTGCAGTCAATTACAATGGCCAAACATTCATATACTATTAAAAAAATTTAACCGTTGATTAAAACAGAAACATGTAATCAACCGTAATTATAACCGTCGGCAATACACAAACAAACAGCATATGTCGTAACTGCACAAGTGTAATGTTAACCGTAAACTACCGACGACGATCAAACAAACAAAACTTATATCTTCTGTGGCCGGTCTATTGATGGATGTGAACACAAATCATTTTCGTCAAAGGCCATGTCGAATGTTCTGTGACCGACAAAGCCACAGGTTCGCTGGGCCAAGTTGGATTGGCTACTAAATCTTGGTTGTTCATCTTAAACAAGAACCATACTCTTTCGGTTTCGATTATGTTGAGACAACTTGTCTCCTTTGTGGTATTGGTATGAATCGTGTGACGGTGTGAGCATATATATGTTCTTTTTGTGCTATTTCTCAGCACAAAATTGTGCATTTTGTGGTCGGACAACTTGTGGAAAAGCCAAAAACGTATTATTTTTGACTAGTCAAATGATATCGATATTAGAAATATTATAAAAAAAACTCATATATCTTTTGATGGAATATTAAATTTTTTGCTAGAGATAAATAAAAAAGAACCTAGATATAAATATAAAATTTTGTACATAAGATTTAATAATAGAAAACATTATATACACGTTTTCTGACATGGTATTAGAGTTTTTTTAGGATTTCTTTTTCATTCAAAAATGAACCCTTCTTATTGCTGATTGCACAAGTATAATAATTGATCCTATTTGTTGTGTTTTGTAGTTGATTTAGTTTGGTTTGACTGAATAGAAAAACAGAGCACACACAAAGTTTTTCGAGTTCAATCCAACCTTGAACCGGTTGGATCTACGTCTCGCCGGAATCGTTCTCCGGGAATCCACTAGAACCTTTAAAGTTTTAGTTACAAACTCTCAACTCGTAAAAGCTTATTACTTATGCTCTCACCTTACCAACATAATACTATACGACTTAGAGAAAACAACATTATATTTAGAACTAGGGAAGACTCAAGGGACAAGTCGACCGTAGCCTTAAATGCTCTCTGTCCTTCTCCTTCTACAGTCATCTTGGGACTCTTCTTCTGAAGCTTCAGACTGTTATTTGTGGCTGCAGGAGGAACTTGTTTTGTTTCCGTGAACAGCCAACCATAAACAATCGTGCACTTTTCGTCTAAAAGAAATGTTCCTCTTCTTTTAGAACCTTCTGTTTTCTTTAGAGTGTTGGACTTGTTTCTTTGCGTTTAAACATTGTGAAACACTCTTCTTGCTTCAGAAACTCCGAGTTGAGAGTAAACCGGGTTCGAATTGGAGATTGAATAAAACACTAACTCAACAAACTCCACCGTGTTTAAGCTATCTCCAAGAACCCTCTCCTTCTAAAACTTGTTTCCTTTTCTAGTGATATGATTCCCAATTCCGGTTTCCCTGAGCATTTCATTCTGAAGTCAGGTTGAGCAGCTTCAAAGCCTCCTGAAACGTGCTCACTGGAACACACTTGGTTAGAATATCTGCAGGGTTGTGTGCTGTACTTATCTTGACCACTCTTATTTTTCCTTCTGCTATCAGCTCCCTTATAAAGTGCATTCTCACGTCTATATGCTTTGTACGTTCATGATGCACAAATTTTTTAGCTAATGCAATGGCACTTTGAGAGTCACTGTAGATTTCCATAACCTCTTGTTTCATACCCAGCTCAGAACTCAGCCCATTCAACCATATTCCTTCCTTGATTGCCTCTGTCAAGGCCATGTATTCTGCCTCTGTGGTGGAGAGTGCAACTACCTTTTGAAGACCAGATTTCCAGCTGATTGAAGTACCACCTGCTGTAAATACATAGCCCGTGATTGATAGTCTTTTATCTTTGTCTGAGGCGTAGTCAGAATCGCAAAACCCCCTGATTTCAAACTTGTTCTGTTTCCTGAAACACAGCTTCAGATTCTTTGTCTGCTTAATGTACCTCAGAACCCACTTCACGGCTTGCCAATGCTCTTTGTTTGGTTTTCCCATGTATCTACTGATGACTCCAACTGGATAAGCCAGATCCATTCTGGTTCCAAGCATAGAATACATAACAGACCCAACTGCACTCGCATAAGGTACCATTCTCATGTATTCTGCTTGCTGTTTCAATTCCTCTTCTGTAGCTGCTTGGAGTTTGAAATGTACTCCTATTGGTGTGGATACTCCTTTGGACTCTGCCATATTAAAACTCTTTAGGATTTTGTCCAAATACTCTTCTTGTGACAGTTCAAGAACTCCTTCTCTTTTGTCTCTTTTGATCTCCATACCCAATATCTTCCTCGCATCTCCCATGTCTTTCATTTCAAACTCAGACTTCAGAAGCTTCTTCAGATCTTGTATCCTCTCTATACTCTTGCAGGCTATGAGGATATCATCCACATACAGCAGCAAGTATATATAAGAATCATCACTTACCCTCTGAAAATAGACACAGTGGTCATATTTACTTCTGAAATATCCAGCCTTAAGCATAACTGAATCAAACTTTTGATTCCACTGCCTTGGTGACTACTTCAAGCTGTATAAGGACTTCTTGAGGAGATAAACAACATCTGAATTCCCTGTTTCATAACCTTCAGGTTGTTGCATTAGAATGTGCTCCTCTAGATTGCCGTGAAAGAAAGCTGTCTTCACATCCATTTGCTGTAGTTCCAGATTGTGTTGAACCACAAATGACAGGATCAGTCTTATGGTGACATGCTTAACTACGGGTGAGAAAATCTCCTGATAGTCTATGCCTTCCCTTTGAGAAAATCCCTTAGCAACTAGTCTAGCTTTGAATCTAGTGTCGCTTAGGCCATCAGTTCCTGGTTTTCTCTTATACACCCATTTGCATCCTATCACTTTCTTACCTGCAGGTCTCTTCACCAGCTCATATGTTTTATTCTTAATCTGTGCCTGCATTTCTTCATCCATCGCAAGTTTCCATTTTTTCCAATCTCTGTCAGCCTTGGCTTCTTGGTAGTTCTTTGGTTCAGGGTACCCACCATCCTCTACTGCTAAAAGTGCAAAACCAACACTGTTAGATTCCTCATACTTAGATGGTGGTTTTATGATTCTCCTTGATCTATCTCTGGCCAACATATAGTGCTCAAGAGAATCATTTTTTTCACGATCTTGATCTGAACCAGATGATTCAGACTCTCTACCCTGGTAGTAATCCCTATCCATACTGTCTTCATTCTGAAAATTCGTGTCAGAACTGAGAACCTTCTGTCTACTTTGATCTGGACTTTCACATTCCACTGGGAGATCAATAGAGATCATTTCTTTTTCAATCTCTATTTCTGGAATCTCCTTTAGCCTTTTATACATCTGATCCTCCTGAAACACAGAGTCTCTACTGATGACACATTTCTTTTCTTCTATCAACCAAAACTTATGTCCTTTAACTCCAGGAGGATAGCCTATGAAGATAGCCTTCTTTGCCCTGGGATTCAGTTTGCCCTGATCACAATGTACAAATGCCACAGACCCAAACACCCTCAAATTCTCATAGTTAGGCTTGGTTTCAAACCAAATCTCTTCAGGAATTTGATAATCCACAGCTGAGGAGGGTGAATGATTAATCAAATGTGTAGCAGTATGTGCTGCCTCAGCCCAAAAGGTTTTTGGTAAACCTGATTCCACAAGTATGCTTCTAACCTTTTCCATCACTGTCCTGTTCATCCTTTCTGCCACTCCATTTTGTTGTGGAGAGTATGAGCAAGTTTTGTGTCTTACAATGCCTTCCTCTCTGCAGAAATCATCGAACTCTATATTGCAATACTCTAGACCATTGTCAGTCCTAAGAACCTTAACCTTTCTGCCTACTTGGTTTTCTACCATCCTCTTCCATTCCACGAACTTCTCAAAAGCCTCATCTTTCTTTTTCAGAAAATAGATCCAGGTCTTTCTTGAGAAATCGTCTATAAAGGTGATATAATATTGGCATTTACCAAGGGAAAATGGAACATGTGGTGATCCCCAAAGATCAGAATGTATGTAGTCCAATTTCCCTTTGGTATTCATCCTTGAGGTTCCAAAAGTTACCCGGTGAGCCTTACCATAGACACACTCTTCACAAAAGTCTAGGCTAGAAACTGTCTTCTTTTCTAGGAATCCTTTATTTACTAAAGTTTGCAATCCTTTCTGCCCCATATGGCCTAGTCTCCTGTGCCATAATCTAGTTTCATATTTGCCACTTTCTGCAGTATTTGCTTCCCCTGCAACTAATGCCCCTTCTAGGATATATAGAGTGTTCATCTTTTGTCCTTTTAAGAGAGTTAAACATCCTCTGTTTACTCTTAACGTTCCATTCCTAGACTGAAACCAGCATCCTAGATTTTCTAATGTTCCTAATGAGATGAGATTTCTGGACATTTAGGGAACATACCTTACATTTTTGAGGAGCACAGTGGAGCCATCCTTATTCTTTATCCGTATGCTTCCTGTCCCTTTTACCTCAGAGAACGAATCATTTGCCATTCTGACTTCTCCTTTGTCTGACTCATCTAGCTCCAGGAACCAGTCCCTTCTTGGTGTCATGTGGAAAGAGCATCCGGTATCCATTACCCAAGCATCTTGAAGATCTCCAGTGACTGAAAGTAGAGCTTCTGAGACCATGAGGGCTGCCACATCATGTACCTGATTGACTACATTCGAGGACTCCCCTCTTTCAGTCGACTGATCTCTTTTGTCTTTCCCTTTCCACTGTGGACACTGTCTCTTGAAGTGTCCTGCTTTTCCACAAATCTAGCATTCTCTCTTTGACTTATCTCTGGATTTTGATCTGTTCTTGGATCTGTTGTTTTCTGAAGACTTTCCCTTTTGTTCTGTTCTTCCTCTTGTCTCTTTTACATACAGATTTTCTGCTACATTCTTGTTTTTCTTTTGGTTTTGACCAAAGTCCAACTGCTTAGAATGTATAGCACCAATTACATCTTCAAGAGACAGAGTATCTTTGCTGTACTTCAGGGTATCCTTCAGATGGTCAAAAGAGCTGGGTAAGGACATCAGCAGAATGATTGCTTGATCTTCATCCGGGATTGAGACCTTAACATGTTCTAGATCTGCAATGAGCTTGAGCAGATCATCTACTCCTTCTTCTATCGACACTGAGTCTGAAATCTTGAAGCTATGTAGCTTTTGTTTCAGATATATTCGATTTGGGAGTGCTTTCGACATGTATAGTTGATCTAATAGCCTTAGCATTCCAGCTGCTGATCTTTCTTTTATTATCTTTCTGAGAACTTGATCTCCCACACTAAGTATGATAGTCGACCTTGCTTTTCTCCTTTTTTCTTCCAGCTGCAGGTTTTTTTAAGGTGTCTTCCTTTTCCTTTTCTGGACTAGGAGTGGAAGCCTCTCCTTCTTCTTCTATCACACTTACTGCCCTTGTTGGTTTTGCAGGTTCCTCTGTCTCACTCAGACCTTCAAGCAACCAAAGTATCTCCAGGTGAGCTAATGTCTTTTCCTTCCATAACATGTAGTCACCCTTCCCGTCAAACTTTTCTAAATCTACCCTCCCAGAAGTCATTTCTCTTGGACTGTCTTTCTTCTGGACTTGAGCTTACCTTGCTCTGATACCAAATGTTGTGTTTTGTAGTTGATTTAGTTTGGTTTGACTGAATAGAAAAACAGAGCACACACAAAGTTTTACGAGTTCAATCCAACCTTGAACCGGTTGGATCTACGTCTCGCCGGAATCGTTCTCCGGGAATCCACTAGAACCTTTAAAGTTTTAGTTACAAACTCTCAACTCGTAAAAGCTTATTACTTATGCTCTCACCTTACCAACATAATACTATACGACTTAGAGAAAACAACATTATATTTAGAACTAGGGAAGACTCAAGGGACAAGTCGACCGTAGCCTTAAATGCTCTCTGTCCTTCTCCTTCTGCAGTCATCTTGGGACTCTTCTTCTGAAGCTTCAGATTGTTATTTGTGGCTGCAGGAGGAACTTGTTTTGTTTCCGTGAACAGCCAACCATAACACAATCGTGCACTTTTCGTCTAAAAGAAATGTTCCTCTTCTTTTAGAACCTTCTGTTTTCTTTAGAGTGTTAGACTTGTTTCTTTGCGTTTAAACATTGTGAAACACTCTTCTTGCTTCAGAAACTCCGAGTTGAGAGTAAACCGGGTTCGAATTGGAGATTGAATAAAACACTAACTCAACACTATTAAACCGGATATACTCCAACGGTTTATGCTACAGACCGGTCATCTTCAACAAAAAAGATGGCAACTTGGTTTCTCCGCTAAAACGGAAGAATCCTTCTCCGGCGAAGTAATTCTCGGCAAAAAACACAAATTTATTATTTTTCCCGAATTCGAAACTAATTTACACCATATCTCTTGTTTTCATACCATTTGATTAATGTTTCTCTTTTTTTTTTTATCTTATAAAATTGGTCTTATTTGATACTAGATTCAATGTATTATCTAACAGATTTGATGTAATCATTTCTTTTTCTATATAAAAGGGAAACAACTTTATTAAGCCTGCTATGACTTCTTTGAATTTTGAGAAGTACTAGATAAAAACTCGTTACAAATTCAGCTTTTATGTCGACTTCACCAATATTTACACTTAACAAAAATAAATTTAATTATGTCGACTATAAAACAATTCCATACACAAAACACCTACATATAATTAGAGCAGGGCACGAGCTGAGTAGCCCTAAATTTTGGGATAATAATATTGGAGACTATATCTAAATAGAAATAATTACACTTAAGTTAAAATTTAACATATTTAAGCAATAGAACTTTAAAAATATAGTTTCGAACTATATTGAAAAATTGAATTTGCCTCTGTACTGAATATAATTTGAAAATAATTTACTACGAGTTTAGAATTGAAATCATTTACTTATGCACAAAAAATTCTCCTAAAACACATTGCATTGGTCCATCTAATCTCTGGATTTCTAAATATAAGTGAATATTTTCAATCTCACATTTTGATCCTTTTTAAACAAACAAAGAAGCAAAATTAAAAATATGTTCACATGATTTTATCACTGCTACAATGAACCTTTGATACTTTGCATCTGAACTGCTCCAAAACTTGGTTAAAAGCTCAGTCTGCACACGGAGTGACCTCATCTCTTTCCCCAAATATCTCAAATATTTCCCCAAATATCTCAAATATTTCCCCAAATATTCTCAAATAATCAAAGATGAGATTCAGTTTTGTTTTTTTAGTTTTCTTATGTCCTAATTAATTATTTGTTTACCAAAAATACCATTCATGTTCATATCATCAAAACTTTAGAGATAATTAAAGAACACAAAGATGATTCGAATGAAAGTAAACAAAGCGTCCAACATAAAACTAAAATAGATTTCGATCAATCAATAGCTCCATAAGCTCTCTCCCTCAGAATTCTCAGGGGAATCATCCGACGGAGAAGATCCCATCCACGGCGGAGCCACCATCATCCCTTTCGCCATTTCCACTAGCAGACTAGGCATGTTCAATAGCTCTTCTTCATCCACAAACTCCATAGTTGAAGATCCCGCCACGTAGGAAACTTCTTCGTCCTTCTTTTCACCTCCCTCTAAAGCCTTATTGGCAGCCGCCGTAGCTGCAGCGATTCGTATATGAGCTGCGGAGGAGGATACCGGAAGAGGGTAACTCCCAACAGAATCCGGGAAATTCAAGACGGCTTCTCCGCCTTTAAGAGCTAAAGCCCCCACGTCGTATGCTGCGGCAGCCATCTCCGGGGTCGGATAAGTCCCGAGCCAGACACGTGTCGGCTTCTTAGGCTCTCGAATCTCGGATACCCATTTTTGGCCACGACATCTGATTCCCCGGTAAACAGAATGACTTTTTCGGCGAGAAATGACGCCGGCGTCAGTGGCCATTAATAATGTGATATTGTCATTAGGATCATTACCACATGTAGCAGTCGCAAAAGAAACAGTAGAAGTAGTGGTAGTGATACTAGTAAGTGGACAAGAATTTTCACACGTGGCAGAGTCAGAGAGACTGTTACCGCACGTGTGAGCTGGTACAATAGTAACTGACGAGGAAGAAGATTGGCTTGCAGCTTTAAGTCCAGTGATTTGATTTTTAGGGTCAGCCATAATATATAAATATATAATATGTATTTTTATATAATTATATATATAGGGAGATGAATATGTATGGAATAGATATGGATTAGGGTTTTAAGTGAAAGAATAAAGGTTTTTAAATACGAGATCAAAGTGCGTGGCCATTGCGTGGGGTTTCCCTAAAGTGTGTTTTATTTGTGTTTGTGTTTGTGTTTGCGTCTGAGTCTGGTGGGGATATTTTTAGTTGTAAAAGGTTACAAACTTACAAAATCTAAATGTTTGTGTTATTATTTTTATAGAACTAGACATTTTTAATAGTTAATTGAGATAAATAGATTATACTATTTAATATATATACATAATTGTGAGAATTAGTATCCGTTTATAACAATTAACTAGATTTTGATTTTGATCCGCTCTATAAGCGGAATAAACTATTTATTATATTTTATTAAATATAATTTTATAAAAATAATATATATATATATAACTAGTTTATATATTAAAATATTGTTTAAATATTTTAAAGAGATATTACAGTGATAAAATAATGTATCATAATTGTATTATGTATAATTTAAAATATAGTTTTATGGATTGTTTTATATGAGTAAAAATTCATTTTTAATGTGGAAAGATTTGAAAATGTGAGATTTAAAAAAGATTTCTAGTGAAGAAATATTTTAAAACTCAATTAAAACTAAAACAAAATATAAGTTTTTACACTAAAACCATTAATAAGATAAGTAAATGTTTTGGTGTATAAATTAAAGTATGTTATAGATAAATATAAAAGAGTATTATTTTCAAAATATTATGAGTAAATTTAATTATTAGTAGGTAAATTTCAATTAAACTAAGTTATAAGTAAATTTAAATCAAAATGTTAGCATTATTGTCAAGAATAGAATAATCTATATAATGATTATTAGTAGGTAATGTAGTGAAAGATTTGTAAAATTTACTCTATGGTTTTTATGTGTATTAATGGTTATTGAATGGTATATGTAATAATTTATTTATTAAATTAAGCTTTGTTTTAAATTTGCTTTGAGAGATTATGAGGAAACGACACCTCAACATGACATAGTTATAAATAACACGTCGAGATAATATTATTTTCTTAAAATTTTTCTCAATTAATATATTAGGGATTTGTAAATATTAATTACAATTCAATTGCTAACATTAATGCAAATATTAAATTAAATATACAGTAATACCTAAAAATAACATATTTTAAAAATTTTGTTCCAAATTTAGCACTCTAAACTTAAAATTTCAAAAATCTCATAAATTATTTTAAAAATACATATTCACCATAATTAAATTACAAATATAATTAAATTATTATATTTGAGTTTATTTTTTCCTAATTATGATTTAATATTTCTTTATTAAAAATAAGTTTTAAAGTATTGTAATATTAAATTAGGATGCACAGAAAAAAAATTAATATTTTAAATTTTTATATTTAAATAAATTCTTAAATAAAATAGAAAGAAGATTTTTCATATTTTTTTTCTTGTGTTATCAATAACTGTAAAATTTCTTATACAAACTCATTATCTCTGTTGAAGATTTTGGTTTATTTTTAAAATCATTAATAGATAATAAATAGATATTTTAATTTTTCTATTTTAAAAAATAAAAAACAATAAATAATTATTTTAATTAAGTAATTTGGTACATGTTTAATTATATTAATGAAATTGGTAGTCTCTAGAAAGTGTTCATTGATTCTGTTTTAATTATTGACTATGTTTTAATTAACCATGGATATGTTTATCAACCCATCACTACTAAATCTCTAGAAAGTGTTGTACAACCAGTTAGAGCTTCTGCAGCAATTTTTCTTTCTTGAACAAGTCCTCTTATTTCTACATCATCTCGTATCAGAAATCGCTCCAATTCAGATTTCTCTACCACCATTTTCGTTTTTACTCTGTCATTTCCTTGTTAACTTGATGTCGAACTACATCTTCTTATAAAACCCATAAAAATTGAACCCCACTCTGCTGTTTTTCAGTGTTAAAATCTAGTAACATCATTAGTTATTAATATCTTGTGTTGTTGCAACTAGATTTGTCGAATTCCAGTTGTGTTTGACTGTGCCTATTCGACTTCCTTTGCTGCTCCAATTAGATCTATCGATTTTCAGTTATTTTTTATTGTGTCCATCCGACTTCCTTTGCATTTGATATGTTTGTTTAGTGTGAGACAGATTGTCTGACTATGGCAGAACCAGTAGATGTGAATGTTGCTCAGATGCTTGATGATATTCATATTCAACTTAAGAACTTAGGAGATCACATGACAAGAATAGAACATCCACCACCAATTCGTAGAAATCATATCGGAAATGTGAATGCCCAACAGGTAAATTATGAATAGGCTGAAATAGCTGACTTAGAAGATGATAATCCACCAAAACCTGATCATAATCCTAGACCAAGAAGACAATATCAATGTGACAGACATATAGTAGAAGAAGTTTGGCATGAAAACAGAGACGTAAAACTCACGACACCATCATTTGCTAGAAAGATTAATCCAGATGCTTACCTTGATTGGGAAAGGCGTATGGAATATATGTTTGAGTATTACAACTACTCAGATCAGAGAAAAGTGTCTCTAGCTGCTGCTGTACTCACTGAAAGCGCTCTAGCTTGGTGGGACAGAGATGTGTTTGAAAGAAGAAGATATATACATGGTCAGATCAATACTTGGGAAGACATGAGGTTCCACCAACTAAGGAGGAGATATGTCCCTGCATACTACTATACAGAGTTGCAGAAGACATTTAGAAAACTAATTCAAGGTTCTAAATCTGTTGAAGAATACTTTGATGAGTTTGAAATGTTAAGAAACATGTTGGAGACTGAATATTCAGAAGAAAACTTGATGGCTCAATTCCTAGATGGTTTGCAAGATCAAATTGCTAGAAAAGTGGAGAGACAAACCTATCGTGATTTGGATGAGTTGCAACATCTTGCGGTTCAGGCCGAGCAACACCTAAAATGAAAGACTAACTTAGCAAATCGTAGCAACTCTATCTGGAATCAACAACCTCAAAAGTCTATCTGGAATCAACAATCCTCAATACTCTTTTTGAACCACAAACTATACAAAGAGAAAATATTTTCCATTCTCGGTGCACAATAAACTCTAAGGTATATAGCTTGATCATAGATGATGGTTCTTGTACTAACGTAGCCAAAAAATATTTGGTTGATAAACTAGGTTTAAAAAAGATAAAGCATCCTTGATCATACACACTCAAATGGTTGAACGATGAAATTGAGCTCAAAATCGCAGAACAAGTCACATACCATTCAACATAGGCAAGTATGCAGATCAAGTTGTGTATGATGTGGTTTCTGTGCAAGCTGGACATCTACTTCTAGGTTTTCCATGAAAATTTGACAAAGAAGCATTACACAATGGATGCACCAATCATTTAACCTTTAACCTCACAGGAATTGAATGAGATGCAACGAGTTATTTCTAAAGGAGAGAAGCTAAGTAACACTAACATTTATGTAACACCTGCTACTGTTTTGAAATATCTTGACTCTTAAGAACATGTGCTACTAGTGATCTTTAAAGACGGGTTGTTTTCAGGTCAAGAAAAGGAAGAAGTCTCTACTGCTCTAGAGCTTCTTGAAAAATTCACTGATGTTTTTCCAGAAGAGATACCACCAGGATTGTCACCAATAAGAGGAATCGAGCATCAGATTGATCTTGTTCCTGGAGCACATTTGCCAAACCAAGCTGCCTATAAAGTGAATCTGGAAGAAGAAAAGGAGCTGGAAAAACAAGTACAAGACTTAATGTCTAAGGGTTATATCAGAGAAAGTCTAAGCTCATGTGATTTTCTTGTTCTTCTAGTGCCTAAGAAAGATGGAACTTGGAGAATGTGTTTTGATTGTAGAGCAATCAATAATATCACTGTCAAATACCGACATCCAATTCCAAGACTTGATGACATGCTAGATGAAATCAATGGAGCAACTATGATATTTACCTAAGATGGATATCATCAGGTGAGAATCAAAGAAGGTGATGAATGGAAGACATCGTTTAAAACCAAACAAGGATTGTATGAATGGATAGTCATGCCATTTAGCCTCACAAACGCTCAAAGTACACTCATGAGACTCATGAACCACGTCCTAAGAGCTTTTATCTGTAATTTTGCAGTGATTTACTTTGATGACATTCTAATATATAGCTCTAATCTTGAAAATCACTTACAACATCTTGAACAGGTATTTGAAACGCTTAAGGTTGGAAACATTTATGCTAACCTTAAGAAATATCCTTTCTGCACTAATTAAGTTGTATTATATGATTTGTTGTAGGTTCTCAGGGCCTAAAAGTCGATGAAGAAAAGATCAAAACAATTAAAGATTGGCCAACCCCAACAACAATCAGACATGTGGGGAGTTTCCATAGATTGGCTAGTTTCTATAGGAGATTTGTCAAAGACTTTAGTAATGTTGTCATAATCCTCACTTCACTAATTAAGATTATGGGATTTGAACACATCAAGGCAATGTATGAGACTGATCCAAATTTTCAAGAAATGTTCAAGGAGACCAACAAGACCGCATATGGTATGTTTTATCAACATGATGGATTTTTTTAAAGAAAAACATTTTTGTATTTCTCAGGGATCAATGAGAGAACTATTGATTGGAGAAACTTATGGAGAAGGACTCATGGGATACTTTGGACGAGATAAGACATTGAGTGTACTTATGAAACATTTCTACTGGCCACATCTAAAAAAAGATGTTGAAAGAGTTTGTGCTAAGTGCATCACTTGTTTGAAAGAAAAATCCAGATCACACCCCTATGGTTTATATATGCCTTTGCCCATTCCTAACCTACCTTAGGTACATATCTCTATGGAATTTGTCTTAGGTCTGTCGAAGATCAACCACAAGGATTCTATCTTTGTAGTTGTATAGACAAGTTCTCAAAGATGGCTCATTTTATACCATGTAACAAGACTAATGATGATACACATATAGTTGATCTCTTTTTTAAAGAAGTAGTGCGTCTAAATGGTGTGCCCAGAACAATCGTGACACCAGATTTATAAGCAATTTCAGGAATACCTTATGGAAGAATTTGGAAACTAAACTGCTCTTATTAACCACTTGCCACTCACAAACTGATGGTCAAACAGAGGTAGTAACCCAAACTATTTCAACCTTGTTGAGAGCCACGGTCGGTAAGAATCTAAGGAACTGATTGTCTTTCTTACCTCATATTGAGTTTGCTTATAATCATGCTAAACATTCAACAACTAGACTTTCTCATTTTGAAGTGGTTTATGGATTTACGACTACTACCCCACTGGATTTTATACGTTTACCTCAAGATGTTATGTCTAGTGAAGGAGAAAACAGGGCAAATTATGTTAAGAAGATTCATCAAAAGATCAAGGAAAACTTGGAAAAAAAAACTGAGCAGTACAAAAAGATGGAGATAAACACTGAAAAGACATATCATTTGAACGTGGAGATTGGGTATGGTTCCACACGAGACATGAAAGATTCCCCAACCAAAGGGAATCCAAGCTTTCCCCAAGAAGAGATGGTCTTTTCGTGTTTTAGAGAAGATCAACAGCAATGCCTATAAGTTTGAGCTGTCATGTGAGATGACCATATCTCCTACTTTTAATATTACTAATCTTGCTCCTTTTCATGCAGATATACCTGCTCTTAAGATAAAACCTTTTCAAGAGGGAGGATATGATGAGGACATCAATACCAACTCACTAGAAGTTGAGGAAGAGCCAATTAATATACCTATACAAGCTCCAAGAACAAGATTAGGCACAAGAAACTTTAGTAAGATGTTCAACAAATTTGTGGAGGGTTTCATGATAATCATAGAAGATGCAGGATTCCATGAGGCTGAACTTACTAAAGAATTACAAGAAAGAGACTATGAACAACTAAAAACTACAACAATTTCACTTCTTTTAGTTTTACAAGGCTTCAGAGATACAACCTTTTTCATCATTGATAAACAAACTTAAGAAGGCATATATATAAGGAGTTTCTAGAGATCAAGGTATGTATTTAAAATTTCTATGTTTAAATTAACAAGTTTATTTGCCTTGTTTTTGCATGATGTGACTATTAAGTTTAAAAGTCTTTCATTTGTCATTAGGTTTAATGTCTTGTTGTTATTTTCGTTTTACTCCTTCCACTATAATGTATTTTGAAACCCTAAAAAGCACCTACTGTTGGACTAATATATAAAATCTCTTCTCAGAATGTAATCACTTAAGTTTTATGAAATAAAAACCTAGTTTTTCTTACTTTGAAAGGAGCTGACACCTCCAGCCTTCTTGTGTAACAATCCTTGAAGCTTGAGTACTCTAGACTTATCACATGCCTTCCATAATCTGTATGGCATCTCTCGATCCACCTATCTATCAAATCCTCACTTAGATCCTTCAGAAAGTACTATACAACAAGCTGAAGGGTTACCATCAATTTGTTCATCAACCCATCACTCTTGAGTATCTAGAAAGTGTTGTACAGCTAGCTAAAGCCTCTCCAGCAGTTCCCCTTGCTCTACTGTCAGCTGAAGGGTCAGCATCGATTTGTTCATCAACTCATCACTCTTGAGTCTCTAGAAAGTGTTGTACAGCTAGCTAAAGCCTCTCTAGCAGTTATCCTTACTCGAACAAGCCCTCTTGTTCCTGCATCAGGTAGTCGCAAATTGGTCTCACTTTTGGGACTATAATCTTTAGTCGCATGTTGGTCGTAATTTGCAACCAATATGCGACC
This sequence comes from Pugionium cornutum, assembly GCA_018901935.1. Taxonomy (NCBI): domain Eukaryota; kingdom Viridiplantae; phylum Streptophyta; class Magnoliopsida; order Brassicales; family Brassicaceae; genus Pugionium; species Pugionium cornutum. Next base: position 9,850,273 of record CM032157.1, on the reverse strand, counting down.
AAAATGCGACCACTATAGGAGTGGCACTTTAGTCACAAAATGGTGACTAAACAACAATGTGCAAAACATGGGCGTGGTAGATATACCTAAAAAATAAGCAACCACAATAGTGTGGTCGCAAAATAGTCACAAAGTAGTGGCAAAATCTTATGTATATGTGCCCCATGTCTCTTCTCTCATTTGTAGAATCACAAATAAAATCAAAACTTCAAACATGTGAGGTAATTACAATAATTTGAGAGAGTGGATGTACAAAAGGATTGATAATCAAAAAATATATATATCGACAAAATTTGCACAAATGATGGATCATTTCATAAATTTTGCAAGTAGTCAGCCAATAGAGCAAGTAGTGCAGGTAAGTTTTTCTGTCATTGTATTAATTGCAAAAATGATAAATTTCTTTTGGGACGCAAAATTTGGAATCATCTGTATAGTCGAGGATTTATGCCAAATTATTATGTTTGGTATAAACATGGAGAACAACTGAGTGTTAAGTTAGGCACGAGTCATTGTGATGATGTGAATAGAAATCAGAGAGGTACATGTGGTAGTGAAGAAACAATATGTACCTCAGATAATAGGTATGTTGAAATGGTGACGAATGCATTTCGTGATAATACGACTGATGAGTACTATAATCATCACGAGGAAAGCTTTAATAATATAGAAGAACCTAATTCAATAGCACAAATTTTTTACAATATGTTAGAAATTGCGAAAAATCTATTGTGTGATGGTTGTCATGAAGAGCACTCACAACTATCTTTAGTTGTTCGGTTCATGAACATTAAGTCTGATTTTAATTTTGCTAAAAATGCATGGACTTTTGGGCAGAGATTTTTACTGAATATTTTCCCAAGGAAAATCAGGCAACGGGTTCTTATTACGAAACTGAAAAACTGATGAGAAATTTAGGACTCATATTTTATACAATTGATGTGTGTGTTCACAATTGTATTATCTTTTGGAAAATGTAAATTTTATGATTCACCACGATATAAGCCAAGCGATGCTAGGATGATAATATATTTCAGTCGTATGTGGTATTTACCTATATGCGACACATTGAAGACAGTGTATCAAAGCGAGAAAACTATAGCGGCAATGAGATGGCACGCAAAGCATGAAGTAGGAGACAGAAAAATAAGTCATCCATCTGATGTCGCAAAATGGAAAAATTTGCAACATCTAGATCCAAATTGATGAGCTAAAAGAATCGACGAGCTAATAGAATTGACGAGCTAAAAGAATTGACGAGCTAAAAGAATTGTGGTCCACGAGAGTTGAGGCATACGATGTGTATTTAAATCAAAATTTTAATCTAAAATATGTCCTACTGTGGATGATAAGCCATTTTCCAGCATATGAAATGTTGTCAAGATGGACAACACATGGTAAACTGTCTTGTCTAATTTGTATTGAAGATGGACATTATGCACTTGTTACACAACAACCCCTCCCACGCCCACCTCGGCAGAACGAGGAATACCAAGACATTTCAATTACCAAATGGTAGAAAAGCATGTTGGTTTGATTGTCACAAAAAATTTCTTCTTCAGGGTTATCCATTAAGGAAAAATAAAACAAATTTTTAAAAGGACAAGCACGCTTTGAATGACTATTCACTAGAGTCATTGACCGGTGAACAAATTTTATACGAGCGAATAAAATATGTCAATCCTTTAAGAACATATAACTGCGGTAGAAACAATTATGAATCAAAACAGGAAGGATATGGAAGCTGTTATAATTGGCACAAAGAAAGCATATTTTTGGAGTTGGCGTATTGGACGAATCTTAATGTACGCCATAATCCTGATGTGATGCATATAAAGAAGAATTTTTTCAATAACATCATAAATACTGTTATGAATGCCAAAGATAAATCAAAATATACAGTAAAGTGAAGGTTTGAGATTCCAAAATTTTGCTCTCGAAAAGACCTGCACGTAGATGGTTGGAATAATGGTTCATTCTCTATATTTAGATTGACAAAAAGCCAAAGAGCGCTTATTAGAATGTGTAAAAAAGGAGATTAAATTTTCGGACGGATACGCGGTAGACTTAGCGAATTGTGTGCATATGGATGGACTAAAATTCTCGGGTATGAAAAGTCACAACTGCAATATTTTTATGGAGAGAGTCCTGCATTTTATATTTGCAGAACTTTTATCATAAAACGTTCATCTGACATTATCAGGTATGTACATTAAACATTTTAATTTGCACATATATAATAATAATAATAATAATAATAATAATAATAATAATAATTACATGTATTAATTAATTACTTGATTCAAATTTAAGTAATACAGGGATTAAAGAATTTTCCGCGATATATGCTCCAAATCATTGCAACAAAGTCGTGTCCAAATTTTGAAAGAAAACATATATAGTTATAATCAATTTGGAGAAAATCTTTCCACGTGCTTTTTTTACGTCATGAATCACTTACCTATACACCTACCATACGAAGCTGAATTGGGTGGATCTGTGCGATATAGGTGGATGTATCCATTTGAAAGGTCTTTTAAAAAATTGAAAAGCAAGGCGAAAAACAAACGATATGTTGCAGGATCGATTGTTGAATTATATGTGAATGATGAGATATTTTACTTCTCCGAACACTACTTTCCTGCCCATATACCCATAAAAACAAGGTAGTTATCGTAAATTATTGTGTATATCAATTATTTTACTTTTACATTTAATTCACTTTTCGTGCTTAATTGTATATATATACAAGTCTACTAGATTCGATGAAGGTGAAGTCTTTGTGTATCTGAATCCTGGAGCGCCGGATATATTTATTCACATGGGTTGTCCAAGTGGAAAAATTAAATAAATATGGCTATCCGAAAAAGAATACAAATATGCATATGCATATGTTTTGCGAAATTATGAATATTTTCGTTTACTTAAGAGGTAAGCTTTTATGAAAAAAATTTCCTTACGAAATGATAATTGATATTTCTTTAAATTCTAAGTAATATATATTACAATTTGAATTAATTTTGTAGCTTGTTTGAAGATCAAATTCGAATTACATATCCATATCTTTTTAATACGATATTTCCTATAAAAGAGATGAAAATTTTCATATATAGGTTCGAGATTGTGTATGTTTATAATTAATATGTATATATATATATATGTTGTTTTAATTTTAACAATTTAGAAATAACAATTATGATAGGTAAATGAAAATATTTCAAGAGATGCACGCGCGTTTCCTATATGGGTTCAAGAATTAGTGCAAGACCCCACGAACAAATCGACAATTTGGCCGATCTATTTTACAAGAGCTTATATGTTCCACACAAAAAACATGGACATAGAAGAACGACATGCAACTACGACATTTGTTTCAAAGAACACAATTACTCAGATGTATCTGAAAAAACTGATTTTTACATATATCATTCAACTTGATTATGTTGGACTCGTAAATTTGAATATCACGCTTTTTAAATGTGAATAATACGATCCTACGCTTTTTAAATACACTCGAAAGTCGGAAAATGGAGTTGTTGATGTCTTATCATCAAAAATATATTACAAATACAAACTATTTATTCTAGGTAGGCAATTAATTAAGTAATAACTAATTATTAAGTAATATATATTACGTAAATTTTGATAAATTTGTTTCTGTAATTAACTAATTTAATTTTCATTATATGATGTATTACAATCTCTCAAGCATATCAAATTTGTTATATTCATTATACGCACCAAATCATCATCAACACAAACATGGTTTAGTGTTCTCAAAATCAATCCAAAAACAAATATTTTGGAAAATTACAAAAACAAAGACAAGATTCCTTTGCAACAAAAAAATGATGAAAATGTAAAGCTGGTTGATGAGATAAAAGTTTATCATTTGGTTGATAAAGTCAATCAAAACGAATAAATTGATTTCAACGTTGGAGATGTTGAAGTAGAAGATGAATTTCAATGTAATAATTTATTTTCAGATAATGATGCATACGAAGATATTTTCAGTGACTTTCTATAAATTTGCAAGTGTAAAAATTCATTTTATATAATCCATTTTAGTTATACTTATATATTAATATTTTCTACTTACATATTGAAAGAAACCACTAGCCTAGTGGTTACATGCACTGTAGAAGTGTTAAGAGTCCCGAGTTCTACCCCTAAAAACAATTTACTACTAATTTTTGAAGATGTGGTTGCATATTGGTCGTTCTTTTGCGATCACAGGTGTATTTTAACATGTTTTTCATGCATTTTAGTCATTTGAAAGTTCTAATTTCAATACTATATATGTACAAATCATTATAATTCCAAATATATAATTAGAAATCATAAATGTGTTGTCTAAAAATTAAGAAACATATAATGTTTATAATGTGTAGTATAAGGTTAAAGAAATGTGTAAAGTGTTTTAATAAAATGATTTACAAATTTACTAAATGTGTTAATTGTTGTTGTGTGTTTATTAATTTAAATTTATATAATTCATAATTTTATAATTACTATCATATAAGTTATAATTTCTAAAAGTTAATTAAATTTAGGATTTAAAGTATTATTTGTGACTACTTTGCGACTACTTTACGATCATATATAGAATTGGATTGCAAATTGGTCACAAAATAAATCGTAGTAGCATTTTGGTCACAAAAGAGCGACCAATTTGCGATCACAACATGAAATTTCATAACTGGTCGCAAATTGGTCGCTTTTTGCGATCATGGGTTTATTTTGACATGTTTTTCATGTATTTTATATATTTGAAACTTCTAATTTCAATATTATATATGTAAAAATCATTATAAATCCAAATATACAATTAAAAATCATAAATATGTTGTACAAAAATTAAGAAACATGTAAGGTTTATAATGTGTAGTATAAAGTTAAAGAAATGTGTAAACTGTTTTAATAAAATGATTTTCAAAATTTGCTAAATGTGTTAATTGTTGTTGTGTACTTCCCAATTTAAGTGTTTATACAATTCATAATAGTATCATATAATTTCTAATTTCTAAAAATTTATTAAATTTAGGGTTTACGGTATTATTTGTGACTACTTTGCCACACTTTGTGACCACATATAGAAGTGGGTTACAAATTGGTTAAAAAAATAAATCGTAGTCGCATTTTGGTCACAAAAGAGCGACCAATTTACGGCCACAACATGAAATTTCATAACTGGTCGCTATTTTGCGACCAATTTGCGACCACATGTGTATTTTAACATGTATTTTAGACATTTGAAACTTTTAATTTCAGTACTATATATGTACAAATCATTGCAAGTTTAAATATACAATTAGAAACCACACATATGTTGTACAAAAATTTAAAAACATATAAAGTTTATAATATGTAATATAAGGTTAAGAAAATGTAAATTGTTTTAATAAAATGATTTTCAAAATTTATTAAATGTGTTAATTGTTGTTGTGTATTTACTAATTTAAGTTTATACAATTCAAAATATTATAATTAGTATCATATAATTTATAGTTTTTAAAAATTCATTAAACTAAGGGTTTAAGGTATAAAAATAATAATACTTAATCTATATATTAATTTTCTTGTATACAAATACCAAATGATATTAGTACCCAGTTTCTACAACCAATCAGCCATGTGCTCAAACCACTGTAACAACATATTAAAAATAAACCTGTATTTTTGCGGCTAATTTACAGCCACCTTGTATTTTTTTACAAGCGGTCGCAAATTGCTCGCTATTTTTTCGACCACCCTGTATTTTTACATGTGGTCGCAAACTAGTCACAAAATTACGATCAATTTGTGACCACACCGCAAATTAGAGTGGTGATCGCGAATTGATCGCAAATTTGTGACCAATTTGCGACCACGTATTGAATGGGGGAGTTGAATTTTTTGAAAATTTAATCTCCTCCATTTAATCTATGGTCACAAATTATCGTAAATTTATGACCAATTTACGATCTTAATTTATTTTGGAGGGAGTTGAAAGTTTTGAAAATTTCAACTCCTCCATTTAATTCGGGATCGCAAATTGGTCGCAACCAATTAATTTTGGGGAGAGTTGAAATTTTCAGAAATTTTCAACTCACCCATTAATTCGTGGTCATGACCAATTTGCGACCATATATTAAATTGGTAGGATTTTGAAATTTTTTGGAATTTTCAACTCCCTCCCCCCCCCAATATGTGACCACGACGATTTGTTGACCAGCGACCCCACGTGTGGTGGCAACTTTTTCTATATATATATGTCACTTCTTTTTCCCACATTTCTCACTTCAAAAAACATCTTAAAACCTCTCAAAACCTCTTAACTCTCTCAAAATATCTAAACACTATGGCGAGTTCAGATAGATTTATGAGAGACCAAGGAAAATGACAAATCCCATTGTCTTCCGGTTGAAACTCATCAGTCTCGTCTAACCCAACAACCATTTCTACTAAAGCAGCCTCCCGTCTCCCTCCCACAATACACATTCACCCTCCTCACTCCCACACTATTCCTGAAACCGAAGCTTTACACTAATTTCAGGAACTCTTTGAACACGAGGAAGAAGAGGTTCCGCCCTCGGATACTCCAATGGGAGAACTATCACGATGGATAGTTTGTTACAAACTTTGGGTCGTGAACAATATTTGACCGTGCTTTGTCTAGTTCCAGCTCCAAACACTACTTGGTAAGTAAATAGAAATTAATTAATAAAATTATTTATTTAGATATAAAATAAGAAATATAAAATAAATATAATATAACTAATAAATTATTTAATTAAAAATTAAATATATTATATTTATATCTTAGGTTTGATCTGGACAAAAAAGCTATAACCCGTCAAAATTTTAAAATTTTTGAAAAATAAATTTGATGGCCCCTATTATAGTTATATGGTTGTGCCAACAGAACGGCAAAAAATACTTCATTGAATTTGCGGTAAGTATTTATCTTTATTTTTTAATAAAACAAATAAATTATTCATTACTTATTTTATAAAATAAAATAAAAATTCCAAGCAATCGTATATCTAGGATCATGTGATCATTCTAGTTATACAGAAAGAGTTTGAAACCATCTGTTTTCGACGGATGAGGAATGGTGAGCACCGTTCATACAACCGGCAAGCGTCTGAGATGGATATTACCTAGTTTGTACAAATAATGACAGACTACTAGGTCACTAAAACGGTGAATGACATGAGCAGCAATGCATCTAATAACCGTAACTCTTCTCATAATGGTTTTGGTCCACACAAACATTTGTCGGGCCAGAAATCATATATACAAATTCAACAAAAAATGATAAGTATCTTAAATTTAATTAAATTGTTTATTTATTTACCATATTTACAAAAATTAAGAAATGAGTTGGGACGATAAGTCTTTATTCGAGAAATCTTTATAATGACGCACACACGGGAAGATGAGATGTATGTTGATTTGAAAGGCAAAACAAATCGATGAAGCAACGAAAAGACTTTTGGAAGAAAAAATGGCGATCGTTGAGGTGGATCTTTGTGAAACGTCTGACAGTAATTCACCCCGATTAGAGCTAACCACGGATGAAATGAGTGAAATATTCATTCATGTATTAACTAAAGTTTTAAATATTTATTGTGTTTCATTTTAATTTCTACTAATTAAATTCTTTTTTTAATGATTTTTAGTTTTCTATTTCGGATGAAAGAGAACGTCCTTACGTTCTTGGTAATCTTAACCAGATTCACGACACCAGCAGGCGCAAAGAAGGCTTCGAGACAAATTCTTCCGATTTTGTCGCGATTCAAGAACAACTACTCGTCGTGTAACGTTAAATTGAAGAACAAGATGTTGCAAATGCTCGTATGGAAAAACGAGTTTATCAACTTAATATTGAACGAAGACAACATAAATTACAGGATGCAGATCAACAAAACCGTATAATGAGCTTGGAGATGCTTATGAGGTACATGCACCGGACGGATCCAGAAGTTGCGACGTTCGTGAAAGACAATGCTCCGCCAAACATGACGACACCTTCTGGACCATCAACTGTGTCACCATCATTTTCTCCGAGAGATTTTCAATTTTTGCCTTCCAATAATAATTAAGTTCTTATTTTTTATTATTAATTAAATTACAATTTTTATTTATTTTTAATTGATTGTTTATTAATACATATATATATATATTGAAATTTTTAATAATTTCTTTTATATTTTAATAAATAAAGTTAATAATAGTTAATAAATATTAAAAATAATTAATTAATTAACAAGAAAATTAAATTTCTTTATTAATAAATATTAATTATTAATTAAAAATAATTATTAAATTATATTTATAATTAGTAAATATTATAATAATTAATTAATTAACAAACTAATAATAATAATTATAAAAAATTTTAATATTTTATAAAATTTTCAAATATTTTGACTATTTTTATAATTTTTATATTTAAATATTTTATTATTATAATTATTTATTTTTATTAAAATATTAAACCATGGTCGCAAATTGATCTTTTGTGACCAATTTATGACCACATTTTTTACTTAAATAGTGTGGTCACAAATTGGTGATAAAAAATTGTGAACAATTTGCAACCACATTGTTTACTAAAATTGTGAATAATTTTTAACACGAACTTTTAAAATTGGTCACAACTTTTGTGACCAACGTGTAGTAGCAAATTGATCACAAAATTTATAGGTATTTGGGAATAATAGCAAATTAGTCGTAAATTAGTCGCAAATTCCTCCTCACCTTTGCAATATTTTTGTTGCTTTTTCGAAAATTTTATGATTGTTGTAATTTAATTCCTTGAAGTTATAAAAAACTCATCTTCCTTTTATTTGAAAAGTGTGAAATTATTCAATAATAAAAATTTCTTTTAAAAATCAGATCTTTGTGTTTTGCATTCAGTTTCTACTTATTGATTTTTCTTAAATATTATGCGCAGATCATCTCTTGCAAAAATCAAATAAACATGATTTTTCTAGTGCGTGAAATTCCCCAAAAAAACCAAGTTTACACCTGTTAGCCTCGGCCTAACCCATCTCCAAGGCATCACTCCCCAACGATCCAAAAATTCCCCAAAGCTCCGTTGAGTCGAGAGAGCATTGTTTGTGGGCACCAATAAATGTTCTTAAAACATTATGTTGAGGGACACTAATTCTTGGCAATAACAATACCGTGAGAATTTGGTAGAAAGTGTTTTTTGGAATCATGCATATTAAACCTATGCAAGACCTTATCTATATAAACATCTTGACAAAGGCCAATTATTCTATTTAATTTATCTCTATAGATTCTTATTCGAAAAATATAGACAGCTTATCCAATTTCTTTCGTCGAGAAACAACTTTCAAGACAAGTGTTAACATGCTGGAGCATAGGAATGTCATTCCAAAAAAGAGTATGTCATCGATATACAATACCAAAAATGTAAATGCGCTTCCACTAGTCTTCTTATAAGCAAAAGGTTATTCTTTGTTCTTAGTAAAATCAAACTCTTTGTTGCCTCATTAAACGAAGATTCCAACTCCGAGATTCTTGCTTCAAATCCTAGATAGAACGATGAAGTTTGCATACTTTCTTAGCAGATTCAGGAATAGTGAAATCTTCAGGTTGTGTCATGCACACATCCTGATGTAAGATTGGATTTTAATCTAGAATTGTGACTCATAATGCTCGAGAATCTCTTTTGGTTTAATGAGACAAAAGAACTAATAAGATAGGAATTTTGATCAAATCACACGATCAAAAGAATGAACCAAAGGAGTTTGAATCTATCAAATTAAGTGGTATGTTGCTTCATAACAATTGAGTATTTTTCACACTAAACACTATATAAATTCAAAGAATAAGTTCTTTCATGAATAAACTCAAAAATTTCTGAATAAAATGCTTTATATTTTGTGGTATCTGCTTATAATGGTATAATGAACTGTATATACAACTCTTACAAAAGATCTAAGAAGGTAAAAACAAGAGAGGTGCTTCTGCAATATGGTTGTTGCAGCTTGGAAATTTGTTAACTTGAGAAGGAATTGGTGCCTATTTGGAATGTCTATGTGCATTGAACAAAGGCCAAAACGTAGTAGCGCTAAGGAGAAAATTGTTGGTGTTTTAATGCTTTCGGAATCAAATATGGAAAGTAGTAAACAAGGATGATCCATCTAATCCTGTGGTGGCTAGCGCATAAAAAATTGATTGTGGTCTTCTTAAGAGGCTTAAAAACTCTCTTAGATGACATGTTATGGTTTTCAAGTGATTTAATCGGCCAGCCATCACATTTGTCATAAATTACTTCAATCGGATAAATTAAAGGTACGAATGGACCCTTCTAGTTCAAGATTTATTTTGGCTTCTACGAATGTTTAGAGAAGCTCGTAGAAATACCAAAAAATCTCTGGTTGCCTAAGAAATATTTGTAGACTTTCAGGTGTAGGTACACTTTTTATTTAACTATGAATTGATTTCGCGGAATGCTTTTGTGGTTTCTGGAAAAAGATGAAAAATGGAAAAGTTTTTTCTTCTATTTTCCAATTAACGAGATTCCATATGGAGATCTTTCATTTTTAGCCATAACAGGTTGGTCGCATCGATCTGGTAGAGTTAGATACTCCGCATCGATCTGGTAGAGTTAGATACTCCGCATCGATCTGGTAGAGTTAGATACTCCGCATCGTTCAGGTTGCAGATTTTACGACCTTATCTAACATTATACATTGTTTTTGCAGCTCCGTTAAAAAAAGACCAGCGATTGACGATATTGAGACCTTTGTGATTATTCTTAGGTTGGACAATACCCATTGGAATATTTTTCTCGGAGATGGATATCCAATTCTTTGTTAAAGAACTGAATGAACAATCTTTTATTTCCACGAATTGATGTTCTTTACAACACAAACTCGCACTCACCTTCTCAGGGAATTCACAAGAAGAAGATTCCTCTGATTAGCATGAGATCAAAACAACACAAATTGAGAGAAAGAATTACAAAGTTTTCATCATAACAAACAAAAACGACTTCTTTCCTATTTATACTCTGTTTTTCCAACTGCCTCTGTTTTCAGCTGCATTCAGCTGCTTCCCGCGATTTAACTTCGATTCTCAGCTTTATTATTGGACCAATGCTTCCTTGCCACGTGTGTGAGTCGCCACTGTTTGTTTACTATAACAAATCCCCCCTGTTCAGACAACCTTGTCCTCAAGGTTTAAAAGAAGGATATTTGTTCTGTAAATCAAACAGAAATTCCCAAGTAGCTTCTTCCACAGCTTCGTTCTTCCATTTAACCAATACCTTCGTCGCCACCTTGCCCTGCCTATTCACCATCTTACGTTGTAGAATTTGTTCTGGTTCCTTGGCAAAAACATCTTGCACGATAGTTGGTAATTCATTTGCAATCTTAGCTGTTCCTACCATCAACTTTAGTTGAGATATATGAAAGACAGGATGTATTAAGGAAGTAGCAGGCAATTGTAGTTTATAAGCGACTGATCCACACTTATCTATAATCCGAAAAGGACCATAATATTTTGGTGCAAGTTTCTGGTTTACTCTGCTCGCCATTGACTGTTGTCTATAGGGCTGTAATTTGACATAAACGTAATCACCTATGTTGAAGTTGCGATCAGTACGGTGTCTGTTTGCAGCTTGCCTCATTCTGTGTTGAGCCCGAAGTAAATGGAATTTTAGAACTAGTAGCATGTTTTCTCGATCCTGTAAACACTGAGCTACAACGGCTACTTTTGATTCTCCTGGTAAGTAAGGAAGATGTTGAGGAGGAGCTTGACCATAGACAGCTTCATAAGGAGTTATTTGAGTAGCCGTATGAAAATTGGTATTATACCAAAATTCTGCCAATGGAATCCATTTACTCCAAAGATGAGGGCGATCACTACACATACATCTCAGATAGGTTTCTAAGCATTTGTTAACTACCTCAGTTTGTCCATCACTTTGAGGATGATAAGCTGTAGATAGATTCAGAGAAACCCCCTGCAGAGTGAAGAGTTCACGCCAAAACTCACTCAAGAAAATTGCGTCTCGATCACTGACAATTGAACTTGGGAACCCATGTAGTTTAAAGACATTATCTAAGAATGTCTGAGCCACAGAAACTGCTGTATAAGGATGTGATAGTGTCATAAAATGTGCTGCTTTACTTAAACGATCCACAACCACGAAGATAACAGATTTACCATAAGATAAAGGTAAACCTTCAATGAAGTCCATTGAAATATCTGTCCATATTGCACTTGGAATAGGTAGAGGCTGTAAGAGACCTGGATAAGCAGCTGTATCATACTTGCACTGTTGGCAGACATTACAATTACGAATATAAGCTTGAATGTCCTTGGTCATTCCCTTCCAATAAAAGAGGCTCTTCACTCTTTTATGAGTGGCATCTCTTCCTGAATGTCCTCCTGAACTCGAGCAATGCAACCATTCCAATATAGAATTCCTCAAATCAATATCCATAGGAATAACAATTTTGCTTTTTCTGCGTAAAATATTCTGATCCCATGAGTAGTATTTCTGTTCAGCTGTCCTGTTTTTTACTGCTGTTATCAAGGATTTGATTTCTGAATCCTTTTCATAACTGTCTTGAATCTTTTTCAGTAGATCGCATTCTAATACTGACATCGCCATATGAAGAATCTCAGATCCTTGAACTCGAGATAAAGCATCAGCTGCTGTGTTATCCTTGCCTTGCTTATACTGGATCTCATAATCGAACTCCAACAGTTTTGGTAGCCATTGTTGTTGAATGGGAGTATTCAATCTTTGCTCTAACAGGTACTTTAAACTCCTCTGATCTGTCTTAATCACAAAGTGTCTGGAAAGTAAGTAATGTCTCCACTTTTGCACAGCAAACACTACCGCCAACAGCTCCTTTTCATAGATGGAAAAATTTAGTTGCTTCCCTTTAAGGTGTCGACTGATATAAGCCAAGGGATGTCCCTCCTGCATTAGTACAGCTCCAATTCCATCACCACAAGCATCTGTTTCTACCACAAAGTCTTTGTTAAAATCTGGCAGTGCTAACACTGGAGCCTCACAGAGAACTTGCTTGAGTTTATTAAAGGCTGTTTTCGCATCTTCATTCCAAGAAAAACAGTCTTTTTTGTCATGTCATTCAAAGGTCGAGCAATATTGCCAAAACCACGAACAAACCTCCTGTAATATCCAGCTAGACCCAGAAATCCCCTCAGTTGTTTGAGATTTTGAGGCAACTCCCATTCAGCTACAGCTTTGATTTTCTTTGGATCTGTTGAAATCCCTTCAGCCTGTATAAAATGGCCTAAATATTCCACACGTTCAGTAGCAAATTCACACTTACTCCTCTTTGCAAACAACTTGTTTATCTTCATTGTTTCGAACACTTTTCTGAGGTGCTTTTCATGGCTCTCCTTTGTGGGACTATATACTAAGATATCGTCAAAGAATATTAGCACAAATCTTCTCAAGAATGGTTTAAAAACTGCATTCATAAGTCCTTGGAAAGTTGCTGGGGCATTAGTTAATCCAAATGGCATTACAATGTATTCGTAATGTCTATTATGGGTTTTAAATGCTGTCTTATGAATATCTTCAGGGTCCATTCTCACTTGATGGTAACCAGCCCTCAGATCAATCTTAGAATATACCACTGATCCTCCTAATTCATCCATTAAATCCTCAATTAGAGGAATTGGAAATCTGTCCTTTACTGTCATTCCATTCAGTCTCCTGTAATCTACACATAATCTCCAACTCCCATCCTTTTTTTTCACTAGAACAACTGGTGAAGCATAAGGACTCGAACTGGGCTGTATAGTACCTGTATTCAACATTTCTTGAACAATCTTGTCTATTTCGTTTTTCTGATATAAGGCATATCTGTAAGGCCTTTGGTTCACAGGGTTTGAACCTTCCATTAAGGGTATCTTATGGTTATGATTATCTCTGAATGGAGGCAAAGAATTTGGTTCTTCAAAAATGTTTGAGAACTCCTTAATCAGGCCATCAATTTCTGCAGGAACTGTTGTAGGCTGATTTGTTACTTCTGCAGAACATAGTGATTCTTGTGCTATTTCCACCGTATTAACCTTCTGCACACAAATCATGGTTAATTCTGCTTGCTCTTCTCTTATCTTATTCATTTTCATAGCCTTCAATTCCCTTACCGACCCTTGTTTAATGCCATGAAGTAGGATTTTAGCAGAACCAAATCTGAACTTCATTTCTAGCTTCTTAAAATCCCAGGTTATGGGTCCTAAAGTCTCCAACCATTGTACTCCCAAAACCATATCACAACCTCCCAATGGTATTATCATAAAATCAGCCTTAAATTCTGAACCATGGAAAGTCCACTGAAACTTTTCAACCTTAGCTGTTACATCTATTTTATTTCCATCCGCTACTGTAACTCTGGTGTTTCCCACTGGTTTCATTTTGCACCCACATTTTTCTGCAATTCTCTTATCCAAAAAATTATGAGTGGAACCCGAGTCTATTAAAATGAACAATGTCTTTTTGTTATGAATTCCCCTCACTCTCATTGTTCTGTAATCTGCAATTCCAGCCATTGCATTGACTGAAATCTGAGCCATATCCCCTTCTTCTTCTATTTCTTCCTCACTTATCTCTTCTCCATCATCATCCTCTGTATCTAACATAAAAAGCTGTGTCTTCTTATGTTTGAGATAATGTCCAGGAGAGTACTTCTCATCACAGAAATAACAAAGTCCTTTTGCCCTTCGATCATTCATTTCCTCATTTGAAAGAAATTTTCGAGGTTGGTTGATCGCTGTTTTATCAATTCTGTTATGGATTGTCACAGAATCATTATTGTCCTTTCTAGCAGTAATGACACCCTTTTCTGATGTTCCACTTCTCATTGATCCGTTTGCCGTAATGGTTCTCCTAGGGTGAGCTTTTTCGTAAAGTCTACCCAAGAGAAGACACTGCCTCACGGATTGTGGCTGGAACATTCTTATGTGCATTTGGGTGTCCATTCTTAATCCGGCCAAATATGCACTCACCAGATAATCTTCTGGAAGATTAACTCTAGTACGTATCAATTCAAATCGATCATGATACTCTTTGATTCCTACTGTTTCTTGAAGTTGTTTAAGTTCAGCTATAGGATCATCAAGAATTTCATCAAATCTTTCCTTCAGTAGAGTTCGATATTCTAACCAATTCCTCATTATATTTCTGCCCATATCAGATTGCATCACTGATTGGTGCCAGACTGAGGCAACACCATCGAAATGTATCGATGCTATTCCTACTTTTAAATCTTCGGGAGTATTATCAATATCGAAAAATTGCTCGACTTTGAACAACCATTCTTTCACTCTATCCCCCTTAAATCTTGGAAAATCAAGCTTTGCTAATCTAGTAATTCCAAAATAGTTAGCATTGTTACCTTGCTTGATTCCACGATGAATTCCTGGAGAATTAAGTTGAATGATCGGTGTGGTAGAAACTGCAGGTGAACGACCCTGTACTTGTTCTTCACTCGTTGATGGCAACGCGCGAGTGGACGTAATAAGCCGAATTGCTTCGAACATATCAGCTATATTTTTATCAATCTTGGTATTCTGATTAGCTATTGCTTCTTCGAGAGCTTCGATGCGATTACCGAACGTTTCGCCCACCTCACGTACTGCAGCTTCTTTGATCAAAGCTTGGGATCTGGTTTCCGCCATTGTTGTCCAAGAATCGAATGCTCTGATACCAATGTTAAAGAACTGAATGAACAATCTTTTATTTCCACGAATTGATGTTCTTTACAACACAAACTCGCACTCACCTTCTCAGGGAATTCACAAGAAGAAGATTCCTCTGATTAGCATGAGATCAAAACAACAGAAATTGAGAGAAAGAATTACAAAGTTTTCATCATAACAAACAAAAACGACTTCTTTCCTATTTATACTCTGTTTTTCCAACTGCCTCTGTTTTCAGCTGCATTCAGCTGCTTCCCGCGATTTAACTTCGATTCTCAGCTTTATTATTGGACCAATGCTTCCTTGCCACGTGTGTGAGTCGCCACTGTTTGTTTACTATAACATTCTTCACATCGTATTCACATCCAAGATTTAGTGCAGCTCGCGATTCTGCTTCTCCACATACTTTGAAATCAGGTCGGTTCTATTATGCTCTGCTAATCTATTTTATCATCAATACCCTATTTTCACATCCTTTACAGACATACTTCATGTCTTTTCACATTGTCCAAATATCGTGGTGAACGTAAGGCTAAACGGGCCTTGCTAGGGAAACTGGCGAGTGTTTCCATCCTCTTGCCATCCAGGCCGTGCCATTGGCAACCTTGCGTCCGATGGTTTCAGCCTTCTATGCCATACTAGACGATCCTTCTCGAGAGGTCGCAGCTGCTATGGACCCGTCCAACCATCCTCCTTTTGTCCGGATGAAACAGACTACTTCAGGTCTCCTTTCTTACTTCCAGTCAACTTATGTTGGCCGGGGGTGAGTCATCTCGAGTTGTTGGGTTGGAGGACGAGGCTGGAGGTTCTCTTGACAATAAACAAAGAATCTCTGACATTGAACACACAATAAGGGTGGTGTCAAGAAGTTGAAGCATTATTGAGAGTTCGAGTACAACTCAAATCTTTTAGCTGTTGACGACTTAGGGGTCAAAACTCAGCTTACACTTCATAAAACCAGGTTGACAATTCCCGCAGATTGAAAAACTCGGGAAAGAAGACAAAGAGAATTACCTTAGTTTTTTGAAGCGCGTAGGGAAAGTAAGCTATGTGAAAATATTTGTTTAGTATATATTTTTAGACCGTTTTTGCAATGACCTTTGTTGAATTTGTTTTTCAATGCATCTTGTCACCGAGTATAATTGGACTGCCGGGTCGTATGAGAAGAGGTTGCGATGCCTTTCAGAGAAGGAGCTTCACAAGGCTAAAGAAAAAATTAAGTCTCTGGGATCTACGTTAACTAAGTTGACTAAGTTGACAACATTGAGAGAACAAGAAATTGAAAGAGTTAGGTAAACTAACAAGATTTTTGCCCATGTAGGACGTGCTGAGGCAGACTGCACGGATGCCGAGATTTCTCGCGATGACTACAAGGAGAAATACGAGAAGTGTGTGGAGATTTATATTGAAGTCATTGAAAACAACAACGTATTGACTACTTAACTTCAGGAAGCTACCGCCAAACACGAGTAGCTAACTCATATTAGAGAAATAGATATAAAACATACCTACAGATGAGTTGAAGAATCGCGTTTCTCAGCTCAAATCGTACTTGTAAAAGATAGTCTGAATACAATCTGGAGAAATAAAAGAGAAAGTGTGGAGAAGATACTTTCTGAAGCAGAAGGTTTCGGTTTGTTTTAAGTTCATAAAACCAAACCGAAATTCTGTCTGCAAACCAGATCCTTTGGAATCAGTGTTGTTCGACTGAAACTCTGCAACACTTTGTCGAGAATGCAGGAATAGCTTCGACAGATGATTTCAGGGAGGAGAAGGACGAGATTCTCAGAAGATTGAAGGACGAAAACTTTGCAGAATCGAAAGTCAACTATAGGGTTAAGAACCCTTTCAAAGTACTCTTCAATATATATGTGAAACACGAGTTAATATGTTGTAAGAGAGTGTGAGAGTGTTAAGAGAACAGTTGAGAGGAGAAAGTTTGTAATCGGTTAAGGCTCAAGTTTCTGAGCAAGTTCTTAGTGGATTTCCGGAATCATTTCCGGCGAGACGTAAGACCTCTTCCCAGAGGTATGAACTCGTTAAATCACTGTGCAAACTTTACATTTTCGCAAACTCATTCACTTCACAAAGAAAAACAGAAAACTTTCTTAAGTTAAAACAACTTCTCATTCATTAGCAAAGGGAAAAAAACATTGTCTAAACTTGACAAACTGGTATCAGAGCTTTGGATTTCCAAAAGGTCAAAGGAAACTCACTTCAAATCAGCTGAGAAGAAATGTCTGCAGCAAGGATCGAAGTAGAAAAGTTTGACGGAAAAGGAGACTATATGCTATGGAAGGAGAAGTTGCTAGCTCACATTGAGATTCTAGGTTTGACTGAGGGTCTTGAGGAGATTGAAGCTACAGAGGAAGCTTCAACTGGAGACACAGGAGAGGAAACCACAGTGGAAACGTCTCAAGATAGAGTTGTTTTGGAGAAAACTCTACTAGAAAAAAGAAGGAAAGTAAGGTCCACCATTATCCTTAGTGTTGGAGATAATGTGCTGAGAAAGATAATCAAGGAAAAGTCTGCAGCTGCAATGTTAAAGGTACTCGACCAACTCTTCTTGGCTAAATCCTTACCTAATCGAATATATCTTAAGGAGAAACTGTATAGTTATAAAATGAACGACAGTATGAACATGGAAGAAAACATAAACGATTTTCTAAGGTTGATAGCTGATTTAGAACATGTTAAAGTGAATGTCTCTGATGAAGATCAAGCTATCATCATGTTAATGTCGTTGCCTAAAGCTTATAGTCAGCTTATAGATACTCTGAAATATGGAAAAACTACACTCTCTCTAGATGAAATTGTTGTGGCAATAAGGTCTAAGGAGTTAGAGCTGAGTGAAAGTGGTAAGTTGACAAAGAACGTTTCAGAGGGACTCTTTGTCCAAGAGGGAGGAAGGTCGTTTAAAAGAGATAAAAGCAGTGACAAAGGAAAGTCAAAAACGAGATCCAAATCAAAGTCTAAGAAAACCTGTTGGATTTGTGGGAAGGAAGGACACTTCAAGAAGCAGTGTAATCTGTGGAAAGAAAGAAATGGACATACCAACAGAGAGAATTTTGAGAGAGGAGAATCATCAAATGTCACTGGACAGATTTCTGACACAGCAGCACTTATGGTTTCAGAAGCGATGTTATCCCTTGAGAATGAGCTAAGGGACAAATGGATCTTAGACACAGGTTGTTCATTCCATATGACACCTAGGAGGGACTGGTTTATAAAACTGAAAGAAGTGGAATCAGGGAAAGTCAGGATGGCTAATGATATGTATTCTTCAGTGGAAGGCATTAGGAGTATCAGAATCAGAAATGAAAATGATACAACTGTTCTATTGACCAACGTGAGATATGTGCCTAATATGTCCAAGAATTTGATCTCATTGGGTACATTGGAAGACCAAGGATGCTGGTTTCAGTCTAGGGACGGTATAATGAAGATACAAAAGGGCTGCAGGACACTGATAAAGGGAGAGAAAACAGACACATTATATCTGCTGAAAGGATGTGTAGTAACAGGTGAAGTAAACACTTCAACATGTACCAAAGATGAAACACAGCTATGGCACAGAAGGCTTGGGCATATGAGCCAGAAAGGAATCAAGAATTTGGTCAGCAGAGGTTATTTGGACAGAACAAAGGTCTCAGAGATGGAATTCTGCGAAGACTGCATTTATGGGAAGGCTCATAGAGTAAGCTTTGGAGTTGGAAAACATGTCACAAAAGAGAAGCTTGGCTATATACATTCAGACTTATGGGGATCACCAAGTGTTCCCCTCTCACTTGGTAAATGCCAATACTTTATCTCTTTTGTTGATGATTACACGAGGAAAGTTTGGGTCTACTTCCTAAGAACTAAAGATGAAGCCTTTAGTAACTTTGTAAGCTGGAAGAAAATGGTTGAAAATCAAACAGAAAGGAAGATCAAAACTCTGAGAACCGACAATGGACTCGAGTTCTGCAACAAGGAGTTTGACAATTTCTGTAGAGAAGAGGGAATCTCTAGACACAAGACCTGTGCCTACACACCACAACAGAATGGCACAGCAGAGAGAATGAATCGAACCATTCTCGACAAGGTGAGGTGTGTGTTGAGTGAGTCAGGATTACCTAAATGCTTCTGGGCTGAAGCAGCTGCTACAGCAGTTCACCAAATCAATGTGTCACCCTCATCTGCTATTGAGTTCAACATACCAGAAGAACAATGGACAGGAATGAAACCAAAGTATGAGGATATGAGGGTATTTGGCTCTGTAGCTTATATTCATCAGAGTACTGGAAAATTGAATCCAAGAGCAACAAAAGGAGTGTTTATCGGTTATCCCACTAGTGTAAAAGGATATAAATTTTGGTTGCTTGAAGAAAGGAAGTGTGTAATCACTAGAGATGCGATCTTTCATGAAGAAAAGATGTACAAACATCTAAATCAACAGACTGAAACAAGGAAGGATATGCAAGGATCTGAAATTTCATTCAGGTATGAAGTTAACCTCGGAGATTTTAAAGACTTAGGTGGAGCAGATATACCAGAACCGGACAGTCACTCTGTTGCTGACAATCAAGAGGAAAGATCAGGCAGCAATGTGGATGAATCTGAAAATGAACTGATGAGTTACTAGCTAGCCAGAGATAGAGAAAGAAGACCAACTAGAAGATCTGCAAGATTCAATGATTCAAATCTGGTGGAAAGAGATGATGATAATCTAGTTGGTTTTGCCTTACTAGCTAGTGAAGATGGAGGATATCCAGAGCCATGTTGTTATGATGAAGCTCTAAGAGACAAAGACTGGAGAAAATGGAAGGAGGCAATGGATGAGGAGATGCATTCACTGCATAAAAATCAGACCTTCACATTGATTAAAAGACCAGCTCATGGAAAGGTAATTGGCTGTAAATGGGTGTACAAAAGAAAATCAGGTATACCAGGAGCAGAACAACCAAGGTTCAAAGCTAGGTTAGTTGCCAAAGGGTATTTGCAGAAAGAAGGTCTGGATTATCAAGAAATATTTTCTCCCGTAGTGAAACATGTGTCAATTAGGCTTATATTGTCATATGTGGTGAGTCTTGATCTAGAACTGGAATAGTTGGATGTAAGAACAACATTCTTACATGGAAGTCTTGATGAGTACATCCTAATGGAGCAGCCAGAAGGTTATGAAATGAATTCAGGATCAAAAGATGAAGTCTGTTTACTGAGAAAGTCCTTGTATGGACTAAAGCAAGCCCCTCGTCAGTGGAATCAGAGATTCAACAACTTCATGACTGAATGTGGATATCAAAGGAGCAGCTTTGATCACTGCATTTATTATCAGAGACTAGAGAATAACTCTTATATCTATCTGCTGTTATATGTCGATGACATGTTAATAGCTGCAAAAGATAAGAGAAAGATTCAGGAATTGAAGAATCTCTTGAGTGCAGAATTCGAGATGAAAGATCTTGGAGAGGCTAAGAAGATTCTGGGAATGGAAATTTGCAGAGACAGAGAAAGAGGTACTCTTGTAATTTCGCAGAAGGATTATCTCAGAAAAGTGTTACACATGTATAGAATGGAGCAGTCAAAAGAAGTTCAAACTCCAATGGGAATACACTTCAAATTGAGAACTACAGAAGAAGAGGAACTGAGAATTCAGTCTGAATACATGAAAGGAGTACCATCCTCAAATGCAGTAGGTAGCATCATGTATTCTATGATTGGTACGAGACCAGATTTAGCACATTCAGTCTGCATTGTCAGCAGGTATATGAGCAAGCCAACCAGAGAGCATTGGACAGCGGTTAAATGGATACTCAGATATATTAAAGCAACACAAAATCTCTGTCTGAAGTTTGAAAAACAGGAAGATTTATCAGTCAAAGGATTTTGCGATTCAGATTATGCAGGAGATTTGGATAAAAGGAGATCAACTACTGGTTTTGTATTCACAGCTGGAGGAAATGTTTTTAGCTGGAAATCAAAACTACAGAAGGTAGTTGCATTATCCACCACAGAGGCTGAGTATATGGCCTTAACTGAAGCTGTGAAAGAAGGAACATGGCTGAAAGGTCTCACTACAGAACTGGGATTTGAACAGGAATATGTCGAGATCATGTGTGACTCACAAAGTGCCATTTCACTCTCAAAGAACTCAGTACATCATGAGAGAACCAAGCATATTGATGTCAGGTTGCATTTCATAAGAGATAAAGTCGTAGAAGGAGAAATCAGGATCACAAAAGTGTCAACTTTGTGGAATCCTGCAGATATATTTACCAAGTCTGTGTCCGTGAGCAAACTCCATAAGTCACTGGAGCTGCTCAAAATCTCATAATGAAGAAGACAAGGAGTATACCGGAAATGAGGAAATCCAAGACAACTAAGAAGAAAACCAAAGTTTGGGGTATTCAAACTAAGGTGGAGATTTGTAAAAGATAGTCTGAATACAATCTGGAGAAATAAAAGAGAAAGTGTGGAGAAGATACTTTCTGAAGCAAAAGGTTTCGGTTTGTTTTAAGTTCATAAAACCAAACCGAAATTCTGTCTGCAAACCGGATCCTTTGGAATCAGTGTTGTTCGACTGAAACTCTGCAACACTTTGTTGAGAATGCAGGAACAGCTTCGACAGATGATTTAAGGGAGGAGAAGGACGAGATTCTCAGAAGATTGAAGGACGAAAACTTTGCAGAATCGAAAGTCAACTATAGGGTTAAGAACCCTTTCAAAGTACTCTTCAATATATATGTGAAACACGAGTCAATATGTTGTAAGAGAGTGTGAGAGTGTTAAGAGAACAGTTGAGAGGAGAAAGTTTGTAATCGGTTAAGGCTCAAGTTTCTGAGCAAGTTCTTAGTGGATTTCCGGAATCATTTCCGGCGAGACGTAGGACCTCTTCCCAGAGGTCTGAACTCGTTAAATCACTGTGCAAACTTTACATTTTTGCAAACTCATTCACTTCACAAAGAAAAACAGAAAACTTTCTTAAGTTAAAACAACTTCTCATTCATTAGCAAAGGGAAAAAACATTGTCTAAACTTGACAAACTGGTATCATAGCTTTGGATTTCCAAAAGGTCAAAGGAAACTCACTTCAAATCAGCTGAGAAGAAATGTCTGCAGCAAGGATCGAAGTAGAAAAGTTTGACGGAAAAGGAGACTATATGCTATGGAAGGAGAAGTTGCTAGCTCACATTGAGATTCTGGGTTTGACTGAGGGTCTTGAGGAGATTGAAGCTACAGAGGAAGCTTCAACTGGAGACACAGGAGAGGAAACCACAGTGGAAACGTCTCAAGATAGAGCTGTTTTGGAGAAAACTCTACTGGAAAAAAGAAGGAAAGTAAGGTCCACCATTATCCTTAGTGTTGGAGATAATGTGCTAAGAAAGATAATCAAGGAAAAGTCTGCAGCTGCAATGTTAAAGGTACTCGACCAACTCTTCTTGGCTAAATCCTTACCTAATCGAATATATCTTAAGCAGAAACTGTATAGTTATAAAATGAACGACAGTATGAACATGGAAGAAAACATAAACGATTTTCTAAGGTTGATAGCTGATTTAGAACATGTTAAAGTGAATGTCTCTGATGAAGATCAAGCTATCATCATGTTAATGTCGTTGCCTAAAGCCTATAGTCAGCTTATAGATACTCTGAAATATGGAAAAACTACAATCTCTCTAGATGAAATTGTTGTGGCAATAAGGTCTAAGGAGTTAGAGCTGAGTGAAAGTGGTAAGTTGACAAAGAACGTTTCAGAGGGACTCTTTGTCCAAGAGAGAGGAAGGTCGTTTAAAAGAGATAAAAGCAGTGACAAAGGAAAGTCAAAAACGAGATCCAAATCAAAGTCTAAGAAAACCTGTTGGATTTGTGGGAAGGAAGGACACTTCAAGAAGCAGTGTAATCTGTGGAAAGAAAGAAATGGACATACCAACAGAGAGAATTTTGAGAGAGGAGAATCATCAAATGTCACTGGACAGATTTCTGACGTAGCAGCACTTATGGTTTCAGAAGCGATGTTATCCCTTGAGAATGAGCTAATGGACAAATGGATCTTAGACACAGGTTGTTCATTCCATATGACACCTAGGAGGGACTGGTTTATAAAACTGAAAGAAGTGGAATCAGGGAAAGTCAGGATGGCTAATGATACGTATTCTTCAGTGGAAGGCATTGGGAGTATCAGAATCAGAAATGAAAATGATACAACTGTTCCATTGACCAACGTGAGATATGTGCCTAATATGTCCAAGAATTTGATCTCATTGGGTACATTGGAAGACCAAGGATGCTGGTTTCAGTCTAGGGACGGTATAATGAAGATACAAAAGGGCTGTAGGACACTGATAAAGGGAGAGAAAATAGACACATTATATCTGCTGAAAGGATGTGTAGTAACAGGTGAAGTAAACACTTCAACATGTACCAAAGATGAAACACAGCTATGTCACAGAAGGCTTGGGCATATGAGCCAAAAAGGAATCAAGAATTTGGTTAGCAGAGGTTATTTGGACAGAACAAAGGTCTCAGAGATGGACTTCTGCGAAGACTGCATTTATGGGAAGGCTCATAGAGTAAGCTTTGGAGTTGGAAAACATGTCACAAAAGAGAAGCTTGGCTATATACATTCAGACTTATGGGGATCACCAAGTGTTCCCCTCTCACTTGGTAAATGCCAATACTTTATCTCTTTTGTTGATGATTACACGAGGAAAGTTTGGGTCTACTTCCTAAGAACTAAAGATGAAGCCTTTAGTAACTTTGTAAGCTGGAAGAAAATGGTTGAAAATCAAAACTCTGAGAACCGACAATGGACTCGAGTTCTACAACAAGGAGTTTGACAATTTTTGTAGAGAAGAGAGAATCTCTAGACACAAGACCTGTGCCTACACACCACAACAGAATGGCACAGCAGAGAGAATGAATCGAACCATTCTCGACAAGGTGAGGTGTGTGTTGAGTGAGTCAGGATTACCTAAATGCTTCTGGGCTGAAGCAGCTGCTACAGCAGTTCACCAAATCAATGTGTCACCCTCATCTGCTATTGAGTTCAACATACCAGAAGAACAATGGACAGGAATGAAACCAAAGTATGAGGATATGAGGGTATTTGGCTCTGTAGCTTATATTCATCAGAGTACAGGAAAGTTGAATCCAAGAGCAACAAAAGGAGTGTTTATCGGTTATCCAACTAGTGTAAAAGGATATAAATTTTGGTTGCTTGAAGAAAGGAAGTGTGTAATCACTAGAGATGCAATCTTTCATGAAGAAAAGATGTACAAACATCTAAATCAACAGACTGAAACAAGGAAGGATATGCAAGGATCTGAAATTTCATTTAGGTATGAAGTTAACCTCGGAGATTTTAAAGACTTAGGTGGTGCAGATATGCCAGAACCGGACAGTCACTCTGTTGCTAACAATCAAGAGGAAAGATCAGGCAGCAATGTGGATGAATCTGAAAATGAACTGATGAGTTACCAGCTAGCCAGAGATAGAGAAAGAAGACCAACTAGAAGACCTGCAAGATTCAATGATTCAAATATGGTGGAAAGAGATGATGATAATCTAGTTGGTTTTGCCTTACTAGCTAGTGAAGATGGAGGATATCCAGAGCCATGTTGTTATGATGAAGCTCTAAGAGACAAAGACTGGAGAAAATGGAAGGAGGCAATGGATGAGGAGATGCATTCACTGCATAAAAATCAGACCTTCACATTGATTAAAAGACCAGCTCAAATCGTACTTGTCTAAGATTGCGAACATACGCGGCTTACTTATCTGTGTCTCAGAGAACAGGATTAACTTTGCTTTTCGACAAGATCGTCAAGAATGAGAATGAAGATATTGAAGCGGAATATGAAGTTGTTACACGGGATAAAGAGAATAGCGTTTATTTATTGGATATCCATAACATAAACCAAAGATTATTGTTCTATTTCAAATTTATTATCTGAACTATAGTTCTGGATTTTAAAATGAGAATTTGATTGCGTGTTACGGTTTCGTGGCATTTTCAAAAAAAAAAATATTTGGACGAATGCTTCCTTCTATTTCTCAATCCGATATATATTAAAAAAGCTATTTTTTGGACTGAGAAGCAGAAGATGACTACTTTATAAACAGAAAATAAGGCTACTTTATTAGCTTTTTTGATAAAAAGAAAATTTGATAAGCTTAACAAAAAAGATAGCTACTTTATTAGTTTTGGATTGTATCATGGTTATTGAATTAATTGTCTCAAAATTTTATTTTATCAGATATCAATAGATATTTGATATTTGAGTAATATTTTTAAAATCTATAATGCTTAAATATGAT
The DNA here is from genome assembly GCA_018901935.1 of Pugionium cornutum. Lineage (NCBI taxonomy): Eukaryota > Viridiplantae > Streptophyta > Magnoliopsida > Brassicales > Brassicaceae > Pugionium > Pugionium cornutum. Next base: position 9,824,267 of record CM032157.1, on the reverse strand, counting down.
TTTCTAGTTTCAAATATATTTTTGGAATATTTTGTTAAAAAAACATTTCATAGTACTACCATTAAAAATTAAAATATTGATTAAAGTATAAGTGTTTGAATTTAGATAGGACATAAGTAAGGCATATATTTCGCAGATGTTGGTGTTTGTTTTTATAGGTACGAAATACCTACTATTCATAAAAATATAATTTGCAAAAGAATCTTGATATGACATGTATTGACAAATATATGTATTTTCTGGGCCTGGTTTAACGTATAGATATATGATCATGTTTATCATTATGTATAATGTATGTATTTTTTTTTTGAAACTAATATTTTTATGTTTATTTTCTAAATGTAGCATATTAAAAATAAAATTCATAAAATAACATAAATTATTATGTAAAAATCAGGGCAATTGACTAATTTAACACTAAATAATGTTTTAGTCACTAAATTAGCATCTCAAAACTAAATTCCCACAAATAACATTTTTTAAGTAAAAAATATTAAAATAATCTTATTTATCTCTTTAACCTCATATTCTGTAAATTTTTTAAATTAGCTCACAAGGGAGATCAAACCTTGGTCCATTATATAATAGAACGAGTGTGTAATCAATGCTATTGTAACTAATTGACATATAAACATTTTTGTATATATATTTGTATTTAGTTTAAATTAGACTTTTTTCTTTACATCATAAATTTATCTTTCTGTTTAAATTTTTCAATGGTATCTTAAAAAAACTTTCTAAATTTTGGTGATTGCAAAATTATTCTCTTCTAATTTCAGGATGTTGATGTAAAAATTCTCATGGAGCAAGATTGAGCGCGTTAATGAGTTTTTGAGAGAGTAGCAAAACTCATTTTTTTCCTTTTTTGATGACGAAAACGATGCTAATTGTTGTCTTTTTGTGCTCAAAATGATTGAATTTCATTCAATGAATATTAAAAATATGTCAAAGCTACAGGATGCCGCAAAAGAAAACATAACAACAAAACTGGCATTTGACAATTTTCATGAGTTTGGTGATAAATCTTAGTTTAGACATTTTCATTTTGATATTTTCGTTTATGACTTGTATATGTGATTGTTGATAAACATTTTTGCTGATGTTTTTTGGATAAACACTCTTGTTGATGTTTTTTGGATAAACATTTTTGATGTAAACAGGTGGAGCAATCTGATGAATATGCACTCTTACTCATTTAATTTCACGTTTTAGAAAGAAATTCTTAAAACGTAAGAGATACTTTCTAAATTTGCATAAAACCTTCCTAAATTTTACATAAAATATGACTAATAACCTAAATTAAGTAAAGATTTCTTAATATTAAGGAAGCGTTCCTAAATAAAATAATTAAATAAAATAAAATAAAAAACTAAAAGTTTCAATTATGCAAATCGAACCTTAGACAATTAGGTAAGATAAAGAGTGTGTAACCAATATGCTGATGTAACTAATCAACATATAATTTTGTTTAATATATATACACTACTTTAAGTAAAATAACAAAAGATTTATTAATAGATATGGAGGGAGATTGAACCTTAGACACATGTTGGGAGGGAAGGAGTGTGTAACCAATGTGATACTATAACTAATCAACATATTATATTGTATTTAATATATATACACTCATGCAATTAAAATAGCAAAATCTTTATTTGGCAAGAGGATCGAATATTGACTAAAATTAAAAATATTTTAGTCTTTTTTATTTGTTAAAATGCTATTTATGTGAGTTTTTGAATTGAATGCTATTATTGACATTAAAACTTCATTTAGTGCTAATGTAGGGTGTTTCTCTAAAAATAATTATTTAGTTCAAATAAACTATATATAAAATTAAAACATAATGTTTGGATTCACTTTTTCCAATTTATAGTTTAAATTTTTCTATTAGAAAGAAATTTTTAATTATTTTATATTAAATTTATACTATTTTGGAGATTTAAATGATTAATACTATATTTAGAATAAAAACTTAAAATACTGTTATTTTATACAATTGTCCTATTTTCCCTCATTTGATTTTCTTTACAATTGAATAGCATAAATTATTGGTGTTACCTAATAATTTCATCAATGTGGTTTGTAACCAAATATACTAGATTTAGATCCACATGAAAAAAAAAATATTCACATATGATTAATTATTTATTTAGTAAATATAAATTAATACATAAATAATTTATCTTTTATTTAAAATAATTTTTTAAAATTTTTAATATTTATTATACAAATAAAATAGACGAAATTGGACTATACAAATAAATCTAAATTATCTCTATCTTGGATAGACATTATTATTAAATAGGTAAATAATTGTAGATGTGATAAATATTCAATTAATTCAAACTTTTTTGTTTTATATTTTTTTTACTAATTTTTTAAAATATCAAATATTTTTATATTGTGTTTGACGTTTATGTCAAAATAAATTTTATATCAAAATATTAATATACTATTAAATATTTATTGAATGTTATTTTCATAAATATTATAGTAAATTATGTCTTATGTAATATTTGTTTTAAAATATTTTAATCATGTAGCACATCCGTGGATATATTTGTAAATACCACGAACAAATAAAGTTTTTTTGTTAAAATATTTTTTAAATAAAAAATTAGGGATGTCCAAAATATATATCTAAATAAAAACAATACTGCTACTGACAAAAAAAAAACAATACTGCTACTGACAAAAAAACAATACTGCTACTGACAAAAAAAAAACAATACTGCTACTGACAAAAAAACAATACTGCTACTGACAAAAAAACAATACTGCTACTGACAAAAAAAACAATACTGCTATAAAGACATCCATATTGAATGTAAACATAATTAGTTAATTAGGAACACACTCATGTTCCATGAAACCCGGCAAAGTCCTTGTAGCAGAAGCAACAAAAACCCTAGAATGCTCCACCATTGACACTACTCTTAGAGCTTCTTCTTCATAAGCTTTTCTCTCCATCTCTTCCTGTTTTGCTCTTCTTCTCATCTTCCTCGCAGTCACCACGGCGACTGCCACCAGAAGCCCTAAAAGCATCATCCCCACCGTCACAGACCCAACAAGTCCTCCAACAACCGATCGCCACCGTCCAATTTTCTCCTTTTCTCCTACACCGCCCGATTTAGACGACGTCTGATCGTACATCACCACTAAACCAAAATGTCCGTTTGTTTTAACGGCGCAGACAAATGGCTTCACTTCTCCGGCGAATGTTACTTTTCCGTCGAGACCGAAAGTTGCGCACAATGGCTTATTCAGTAAGGTTCTCTCTTCCACCATCGATGGTCCCGAAACTTTTTTGAAATCAACGGTCGACGCATCTTTACCACCGGTTAAGAGTAGACTTATCTGGTAAGAGCTGCTCACATTATTTCCCAAAACAACGTCGTTTAACGCGTTATAAGCTGAGAGCCCTAGAACTGGAGAGATGAGTTTGTAACCGGAGAGATCATAGTTCTTGTAATAGATATCGGACCAATTCGAAGCCAAGATTTGTCTCACTACGACAAGACGTTCACCACACGGCTCAAGAATCGCTCCGATGCCGATGTGGAACTCTTCGATTTGAGCTCCATATCGTCGGAGACTCCCACACCGGAACCTAACAGCGTCGAGTTTTATGCCGGAGTAGTTAGAAGGGAGATTAATACGTCGTAAAACGCCGGTCTTGATTGAGGAATGTTGGTTCTTGAAGGCGTTGAGAGTGAAGTCTCTTAGGAGGAGATCGAGAAGTCTTGAGGATTCGTTGAGAGGTTCTTGAGTAGTATTAGAAGCCGAAGCCGAACCCGAACCGTCCAGATGAGAAGGAGGAAATAAGAACGATATGATTATTAATAACACATAAGAGGGAAAATAGAATGTTGTTGTTGCCATTTTCGATCTTGATCGAATGTTGTGGAGAGAAAATGCGAAGAAAAAGTGAAGAGGAGAATATTAATTTAGTTGATCATGAGATATGAATTTGTTTTTCTTGAAAGCTTGATGAAGGCTTTGGATTGAAGGGACAGGTTTGCTTTATTGTCATAGATATCATTTTGTGTATGTATACAGTATACGCATAGGTTTATATTATATAGTCAATATGATTTTTTTGGCGGCGTGAGAATATGTTGAGTAAAATGCACTTCTACAAATGTTGAATATCTACATCTTTAAGATAACTATATTTTTAAATATATATATACTAATTACTCCTCAAAATGGTTTGATTGATATATAAGATGAATGAGGAAATAATGGAATATTAAAGTTATCTATTAGCAAAAAAAAATTTGTTAGTACATTTCCTTTGAATAACATTACTAGTTTAGATTCACTTTTGTATGGAAATAATATATATTCAATATAATTAATTGTTTATATAGTACGTAAATTAAATATATACAGTATACGCATAGATTTATATTATATATGTTGAAAAAGTCAATAATATCGTCTTACATTTGTCGACTTACTCTTTTTCTATATATACGTATGGTACTTCATTCAGATGAAGTAATTTTCTCTCTTCTTTCTTTCTCTCTTCTTCCTTTGTAAAATTTATAAGATTAATAAAATTAGTATAATAATAAAATCTCTATATCTCGATTATTATTCAACACGTTATCAGCACGATTGTTTCTACCATCTACCTGAGATACTAAAATAAGGTAAAATTATGTTTTATTAATACATGTGTATATTATATGGTAGGCTCTGCCTCCTAAATTATATGGTAGGCACTGCCTCTTGAATATTATATGGTAGGCTCTGCCTTCTAAATATTATATGGTAAGCTCTGCCTTCTAAATATTATATGGTAGGTTCTGCCTTCTAAATATTATATGGTAGGTTCTGCCTTCTAAATATTATATGGTAGGCTCTGCCTTTTAAATATTATATAGTAGGCTCTGCCTTCTAAATATTATATGGTAGGTTCTGCCTTCTAAATATTATATGGTAGGCTCTGCCTTCTGAATATTATATGGTAGGCTCTGCCTTCTGAATATTATATGGTAGACTCTGCCTTCTGAATATTATATGGTAGGCTCTGCCTTCTAAATATTATATGGTAGGCTTTGCCTTCTAAATATTATATGGTAGGCTCTGCCTTCTGAATATTATATGGTAGGCTCTGCCTTCTGAATATTATATGGTAGGCTCTGCCTTCTGAATATTATATGGTAGGCTATGCCTTCTAAATATTATATGGTAGGCGCTGCCTCTTGATTTATATGGTAGGTCATGCCTCCAGAAATTATTTTAATTTATGTGTTATTATATTCACTAATGTTTTATGTCAAATTCTTAAAACTAATTATACATATTTATTAAATATATATAATAATAATAATAATAACAATAATAAATTAAAATCTATACTCAAAATTTTATCATAATTATTTATTAAAAAATAATTAAAAAATAATTTTTATAAAACTGATGTTTAACACATTGTTTTATTATGTGTATAGTTATAATGTCAAATTTGGCAAAACTCGAGATAGCTGCCCTTGATATATCTGGAAAAAATTACATGACATGGGCAGTAGCTGCAAAAATGCATTTAAAGGCAAAAGACCTTCTTGGCACCATCGATAGGTCGGAAACAACATCCGATGAGAAAAAAGCAAAAGCCATGATATTTTTTTGCCACTATATCCATGATGGTTTAAAAGATGAATATATTACAAAAGAAGATCCTGCAGATCTTTGACAATCACTAAAAGATAGGTTTGATTACCAGAAATATGTGATCTTACCAAAAGCCAAACATGAGTGGTTAAACCTCCGGTTTCAGGATTATAAAAGTGTAAGTGAATATAATTCCGCGTTGTTCGGAATCACTTCTAAGATGATATTATGTGGAGAAAAAGTAAGTGATTATGATATGATTGAAAAAACGGAAATGTAATTCTGCAACAACAATATCGAGCAAAGGGATATACTCGTTATTCGGAGTTAATGCAAGTTCTCCTTGTTGCTGAACAAAATAATGAACTTGTGATGATGAACCATCAATCTCGTCCCACTGGATCAGCTCCATTCCCAGAAGTGAATGTTGCATCATCCAGTTACAATAATAGGCAAGGACATGGACGTGGTCGAGGCCATAGTCGTGGTCGTGGACGTGGACGAGGAGGTGGACGTGGACGAGGAAAAGGAAGAGGTTTTTGTTCCAATGAATTCAAATTCGGGAGAAAGAATAAAGTCCACGAAAATGAAGTTGGTCGCGTACCTGCTGTATGCCAAAATATACAATATAAAAATGTTTGTTACAGATATGGCATGAAAGATCATTGGTCTCGTACCTGTCGTACACCAAAACATTTGGCTAATCTGTATCAAGAATCACAAAAACAAAAAGGAAAAGAAAGTGAAACCAACTTTATCTCGGATGAACCCGGACTTTCCTTCGATGGAAATGCATATCTCGATGTTGCTGATTTTCTGGTTGATTCCGAGAATATCAAAGAACAAGATAATTAAGTTTAATGTTATATATATAAAGTTGTATTTAGTTTCTTTACGAACAAAAACAAAACTTAATGTCTTTTTAAAAAAATATATGTAAGTTTGAACTTTAATTACTTAATATAAAATAGTTTTATTATAATATAAATTGATTTTAAAATATAAGTGTTTAACATTTATTAATACATCTTTATCAATATTTTAATCCAGAAAATGTATCGTTTTGAGAGTGAGAATGGAGATATATGCCTAGCAGACAGTGCTACAACGCATACAATACTTAAAGATAAAAAGTTTTTCTCCTACCTCAAAATGAAAAATTCCGCCGGAAGCGTAAATACAATATCGGGTAATACAAATATTATCATAGGCTCCGGAAGAGCTAGTTTTTCAATGCCATTGGGAACAAAATTTGAAATAAATGATGCTTTATATTTCTCCAAGTCTCATAGAAACTTATTAAGTTTCAAAGACATCCGTATAAATGGATATCACATAGAGATAATGAGCAAAAATAACATTGAATATCTTTGCATTACATGGGAGCAGAAACAAATATTGGAAGAATTACCAATGATGTCTTCTGGATTATATTACACAAAAATAAATATAATTGAATCGTATATTACGGTAAACCAAAAGTTTACGAGTACATTCAAAGTCTGGCATGAAAGACTAGGACATCTTGGATCTGTTATGATGAGAAAAATTGTGCAGAATTCTAATGGCCACCCATTGAAAAACCAAAAGATTTTTCAATCATGCGAGTTTTCGTGTAAAGCATGTTCTCAAGGAAAACTTATTACTCGGCCATCACCAGCCAAAATTAGTAATGAATCCCTAGTATTCTTAGAAAGAATACATGGTGATATATATGGGCCTATTCACCCATCATGTGGGCCATTTCGATATTTTATGGTTTTAATTGACGCATCTAGTAGATGGTCACATGTGTGTTTGTTAACCACACGAAATATGGCTTTTGCAAGATTCATTGCCCAAATAATCAGGTTAAGAGCTCAATTCCCTGATTATACTATAAAGAAAGTAAGACTTGACAACGCTGGTGAATTCACATCACAAGCCTTTAATGATTATTGTATGGCTCTTGGAATCGATGTTGAACATCCGGTTCCGCATGTTCATACACAAAATGGTATGGCTGAATCTTTGATAAAACGGTTACAACTCATTGCGAGACCATTAATTTTGAGAACAAATCTCCCAATTTCAGTATGGGGTCATGCTATATTGCATGCGGTAGCATTGGTCCAAATAAGACCAAGTGCATATCATGAATATTCTCCATTACAATTAACATCTGGCCAGAAGTCTGATGTATCTCATCTCCGAGTTTTTGGGTGTACGGTTTATGTTCCTATAGCCCCACCACAAAGAACAAAGATGGGGCCACAGAGAAGATTAGGAATATATATTGGATTTATATCATCAAGTATTATTCGGTATCTTGAACCACGAACTGGTGACATGTTTACGGCATGATTTGCCGATTGTCATTTTGATGAAGAAGAATTTCCTACGTTAGGGGGAGGAATTAAACAACTGCAAGAAGATATTAAATGGTGTACGCCATCTTTGTTGTATCTTGATCCTCCCACAAAACAACGTGAAATGGAAGTTCAGAAAATCATACATTTGCAAAATATTGCAAACTAGTTGCCAGATGCATTCACAGATACAAAACGAGTGATGAAATCATATATACCCACTGTGAATGTCCCATCAAGAATTAATGTTCCTGTAGAACATGTTGATGGCGATAAAATAAATGAACCCAGAGTTCAGTTAAAGAGGGGGAGACCGATGGGCTCAAAAGATAAAAATCCCCGTAAGAAAAAATATTTGGGAGAACAAAATCAAAAGGTTCTGGAAGAACCTTACAAAAAGCGTCTCGAAAATACTTGTGAAAAGGTTATAGAGGAACCAACTCAAACGGAATATCTGGAAGACATATGCAAACAGGTTTTTAAAAACCGTGAAGTGGAACTCCATCCAGAAGACGAACGTAATATAGAAACATATGAGATTTCAATTAACTATACCCAAAATAGAAAATTATGGGTTAGAAATGAAATAGAGGATATTAATGGAATATTCTCCTTTTCTGTGTCCAAAGAAATTGAAAATGAAAATGATGACGTAGAACCAATGTCTGTAACAGAATGTCAAAAAAGATCTGATTGGGAAAAATGGCAAATAGCCATGAGAAATGAATTATTCTCTCTACAAAAAAGAAATGTTTTCGGACCCATTGTCATTACACCTGAAGATGTAGTGCCAGTTGGGTGCAAGTGGGTTTTTGTAAGAAAAAGAAATGAGAAAAACGAGGTCACTAGATATAAAGCACGTCTTGTTGCACAAGAGTTTTCTCAAAGGCCGGGAATAGATTATGAAGAAACATATTCTCCGGTCATGGATGCAATTACATTTAGATATTTAATGAGTTTATCATCATTCAAAAGGTTAGAAATGCACCTTATGGATGTCGTGACTGCATACCTGTATGGAATCCTTGATAGTGATATATACATGAGAATCCCAGAAGGATTCAAGATCCCAGAAGGATCAAAGATCTCTAAAGGACCCAAAGAACTATATTCACTCAAATTACAACGATCATTATATGGGTTAAAACAATCCGGACGCATGTGGTATAATCGCTTAAGTGAATATCTGTTAAAAAAGGATATATTAACAATGCGATATGTCCTTGCGTATTTATAAATAAATTCCCATCAGGCTTTGTGATCATTGCTGTTTATGTAGATGACCTGAATATAATTGGAACTCAAAAGGAAATTGATAATGCAAGAACTCATATGAAAGAAGAGTTTGAAATGAAAGATCTTGGAAAAACAAAATTTTGTCTAGGACTCCAAATTGAACATTTCCAAGATGGGATATTTGTGCATCAATCAAATTATACGAAAAGGATATTGAAACGATTTAATATGGATAAAGCGAATCCTTTGAGTACTCCAATGGTTAATCGATCGCTTAATATAAATAAGGATCTATTTCGACCTTGTGAAGATAATGAAGACATATTAGGTCCTGAAGTACCTTATATGAGTGATATCGGTGGACTTATGTATCTCGCAAATTGCACTCGACCAGATATAGCATTTGCTATAAATTTACTTGCGAGATATAGTTCATCACCTACACGAAGACATTGGAGTGGAATAAAACATATTTTCCGTTATCTCCAAGGTACGATTGATTTGGGATTATTTTATTCTAGAAACTCCGAGTTTGGTTTAGTTGGTTTTGCAGATGCTGGATATTTATCGGATCCACACAAAGCTCGGTCCCAAACCGGTTATGTTTTTACACTTGGTGGAACTGCAATCTCGTGGCGATCTCAAAAACAAACTTTGGTTGCCACTTCTTCAAATTACGCTGAAATCATTGCCCTTCATGAAGCTTGTAGAGAATGTGTATGGCTCAGATCTATGACTCAATATATAGAAGGAGCAAGTGGATTAATCAACAATAAGGAGCCAACAAAATTATTCGAAGATAATGCTGCATGTGTGACCCAAATCAAAGAAGGTTACATCAAGAGTGACCGAACAAAACATATTCCTCCGAGATTTTTCTCCTATATCCAAGAACTTGAGAAAAATCAAGAACTTAACGTCGAGTACATTCGTTCAAGTGATAATGCAGCAGATTTGTTTACAAAGGCGCTTCCTACGATAACGTTCAGAAAACACGTTCAGAATATTGGAATGCGTCATCTGCGAGACTTATAAAGGGAAACATATCTATCTTTTCGAGGGGGAGATTGCGTATATGTACTCTTTTTCTTTTATCATAATTTTTATCCCGTTAGGTTTTTACATGATAAAGTTTTTAACGAGGCAGAACGTAATAATTTAATAATAATAAATAATCAAGGGGGAATGTTGAAAAAGTCAACAATATCGTCTGATTATTTATGTAAACTTACGTTTGCCAACTTACTCTTTCTCTATATATATGTAAGTTACTCTTCTCTCTTCCTTCTTTCTCTCTTCTTCCTCTGTAAAATTTATAAGATTAATAAAATCAGTATAATAATAAAATCTCTATATCTCGATTATTATTCAACAATATAGTCAATATGATTTTTTTGGCGGCGTGAGAATATGTTGAGTAAAATGCACTTCTACAAATGTTGAATATCTACATCTTTAAGATAAATATATTTTTAAATATATATATTGAATTGCTAATTACTCCTCAAAATGGTTTGATTGATATATAAGATGAATGAGGAAATAGTGGAATATTAAAGTTATCTATTAGCAATAGTATTTGTGTTAGTACATTTCCTTTGAATAACATTACTAGTTTAGATTCACTTTTGTATGGAAATAATATTTATTCAATATAATTAATTGTTATATAGTAGGTAAATTAAATATATACATAATTTATTTATTTTTGAAATTTTTAATATTGATTATATAAATAAAGTAAGTAATAAAATCGGATGAATTTAAGGCGTCCCTATCTTAGAAAAAATATTATTAAACAGGTAAAAAACTTATAAATTTGAAAAATATTTAATTAAACCAAAATTTTATTTTATATTTTGATTTACTAATTTTCTAAATTCTTAATATTTTATTTTATATTATGTTTGTCTTTTATATCAAAATATTTTATCAAAATATTAGAGATTTACATATAATATACTGTTAAATTTTTTTTCTAATATCATTTTTATAAATATTTTAATAAATTATGTTTTATGTAATAATTAAAGTAAGATGCTCTAAGTTTGTGACACGTCAATATAACATATTTGTAAATTATACATAAAGTTAGATATTGTTAAAATGTTCACGTCACTATAACATATTTATAAATTATACATAAAGTTAAATATTATTAAAATATTTTTTACTTAATATATAAGACATTATATAAATTTGACTTAGTAGAACAGTTTTTCTGTATTTCTATTATATTATTAATACATCTAAAATAGGGAAAATTTGCCAACTAACGATTAACAGTAATACACAACAAATAAAGAATATAACACCTAACTAAATAAATCTGGTGAATAACGATCACTTATGTAGCACAAAGTTAAAAAAAAAATGAATTAGACACGTTATTTGCCTATGTAATAGAGAAGCATAGCCAAATATGATGTGGTTAATTTTTCTATTGATCTTATTTTTTTCTATTTGACAAAAGTAAGTTTTTTTTCCTTTTTCATTTTTTTGTTATAGAGCTTATCAGCAAAATTGATTCAAGAAAAATTCTAACAAAAAATGAAGATTTTTGTAACTATATAATAAGATTTGAACTTTTAAAACATGAATAATATACAATTAGAACATATAATACTATACAATCTATCATAATATTACACTATACAATCTATCATAACCCCCTATACAAATCAACAATAACACTACATTATCCCTTTACTATTAGATGAGAAGTTCAATTAGTCAAATTATTTTATATGTCATTTTCTTATTAACTTTAAGTTTTGTGTCATTGTATCATAAATTTTAGTTTTAAAAATTATCATCATTTGTCAAAAAAATTTGAAATCTCATAAGCATAGTCCATTATTTTTGTGGATTATTGGGCATTTTTAATCTTTCTTATTATGAATATTAATCTAAGAGCTGTAAAGTACAAATAGAGATACTTAAACTAGTAATCATATAATGGTGGAATGATGTTTGAAGTTTTTGAAAAAAAATTAATGTATGTCAAATTTATTATATTGTCTATTAAAAGAAAAAAAATCAAAATCTCCTACGTGATCGTACCCTAGGATTTTGGAAATTTTTGAAATTTTTAATTTTTAAAAACATTTGTAGACATATTTACTATGTATGATAGTACCATGTGAATGATTTTTTTGTTCACAATTATTTTTATTTTCTCAAAAATAAAAATCTCATAAATATCAAACAGTTCTAATAATATCATAAAATAATATTGTTTTAAAAAATTTCTTCCAAATCTATCAATATACGATTAAAATCCTAAAATAATACAAATAATTATATAAAAATACTTATTTATTTTAAATAAATTATTACATAAACTTAACATAAATAAGGTGAACAATGATGACGATATTTTTTTATTACTATTACAAAGTATAAATACATATATAATGGAATACAATCGATACCTCGTTAACATAAATAATAATAAAATAATCATTCAGTTTTTATTTTTTTCAAGAGTGTCCTAATACTGGTTAAGTAGTTCTGATCGTTGACACAAACCGTCGGTTTTAAACGAATAATGCCTGCAGAAATCCTGGAAAAAAACTGTTGGTGTTTCTCAGAAAACCAATTAAATTTGGTTAAAAAAAATTAAATTTGGACATATTTAATTGTTATTAAGTTTAGGATTATAAATAAGTATATAAACTATTTTTAAATTAATTTTTTGCATAGAGAAAGTTAAGAAAATATAAGCAATTTTCGAATCTGAGAAGAAAGAAAAACAGTTTTGCTATGGTTTTTTCAAGACAACGCTTGAAGGTTCAAACGTGTTTTGATTTTATTGAAATTTTTAGAAGAGATTCGAGAATCATTGATCGAAATATTCAATGGTGGGATTTGCATTTCAATGGTTGAGTTTTGAGAAAATTGAGTTTTCCATGGATGTTTGTTGTAGTAGCGATTTTAGATTTTATCAGGTACTCTTTTGAGTGTTTGCGAAATCCAACGGTGAAATCTTCTCAGTTTGAGTTGAAATTTTGCAAAGGTATTCTTGACTTGTTTATCTAAGGTTTGTACGGTGGAACTCTGATTTGGTGATTGGAATCCTAGTGAAATTAGGGTCGTTTGGGACTACATATTTTTAGGTTTTTGTATTGTTCTCTTGTGGTATTTTCTCTTGTGTTGAGATTGCTCTTTAGAGCCTTATTCTTTGTATCTGTTCTGTGAAACAGAGAGAACGTGGTTGTAACTCATATTAATTTGATATAGTGGACTACGGTCCTGTCGTTTTTCCTTTTCACATTGAGAAAGTTTTCCATGTAAAAAGTTTGTGGTCTCATTCTGCTGTGAATTATTGCTGGAAGTTGAAAAAGGACAACAAGTTAGGAAATGAATAAGGAGATAGTGAAGATCGAGTAACTGCTATGGACGATCAATTTCTTATTCTCCTTGAGAATGATGCCATTAATATTGCATGTCAAAAGACTAGTTGGGTTATTGATAGTAGAACTACTATTCATGCTACATCACATCAGAATTTTTTCACTACCTATATATGTCATATAGTTATGGTTCTGTGAAGATGGGTAATGATGGTGTTGCTCAGACTTTTGGCATTGGTACTATTTGCTTAGAAACTAGTATTGGTACTAGAATTTTTTTTAAAAGAGTGAAGCATATCCCAAATGTTCGGTTGAACTTGATATCCACAAGTAGACTTGATGATGAAGGTTTTTATAGTTTATTCGAAAGGGTAAATGGAAACATTCACGGGGTTCTATAGTTGTGGCTTGAGGTGATAAGTCTTCATCATTCGATCGATTGCATGCTAAGGTCTCAAATGGTTAATGTAGTGGAGAATGATGATGCTTTGGAGACATGGCATAAGAGACTCGGTCACATGAGTGGAAGAGAATTGCATGTGTTATCAAAGAAGGAAGCTATTACAGGTATCTTTGGTTTGCACTTGCAGAAGTGTGCGCATTGTTTTGCAGGAAAACAACATAAAGTCTCATTCAAGTCTTTTGCATCTTCTAGGAAATTTGAGATACTTAATTTGGTACATTCAGATGTGGGTTGTCCAATAAAGATAAAATCTTTTGGTGGTGCATCATATTTTATCACATTCATTGATGATGATTCTAGGAAGTTGTGGGTTTTCACTATAAAGACTAAGGATCAGGTTTTGGGATATTTCAAGCATTTTGTGGCATTGATTGAGAGACAGACGAGAAAGAAGTTGAAATGTATTTGTAGTAATAATGGTGGAAAGTATTCTAGACCATTTAATGCTTATTGTAGGGAACATGATATTAGGCATTAGAAGATGCCACCACCTAAGACTCCACAGATGGATGCGTTGGCTGAAAGGATGAATAGAATGATTGTTGAGAGGGTTTGATGTTTGATTTCACATTCAGGCTTAGCGATGACTTTCTGAGGTGAACCTTTGAGCTCAATTGTTCATGTGTTGAATTTGTCACCAAATACCCCATTGGAGGGTGACATTCCAGAGAGGGTTTGGACTGGTAAGAATGTTTCTTGTGGTCATTTTAGAGTCTTTGGATGCAAAGCATTTGTGCACATTTCCAAAGATGAAATGTCGAAGCTTGAGATAACGTCGCGATAATGTGGGTTCATTGGTTATGGTCAGGATGAATTCGGATACATATTTTATGATCCTATTGAGAAGAAGCTCATTAGGATCAGAGATGTCGTGTTCATTGGAGACCAAATGATTAAGGACATTGACAAGTTTGGAAAACCAACTCAGTGTTAAGAGAGTTTGATTGATTTAGAGGTTGCTCCTTCTACATTGGTTCATAGTCAGGTTGAGGGTGAGCTTCATGTTGATGCACCTGGTGCAGATGCTCCCGCACATGATGATGAGAGTATTTGTGATCATGGTGACGATCATGGTGTGACACCAACTACTAAGAACCTACCTACTGTTAGAAGATTTGATAGAGGTCTAAGAATGTTGACAAGGCATAATCCTAGTGAGTATCTATTACTTATTCATGGGGGAGAACCTGAAAGCTTTGGAGGATTAACACAAAGATAAATGGTTTAATGTCATGAAAGACGAGATGAATTCTTTTGATGAGAATCACACGTTTGAGTTAGTGAAATTGCCTAAAGGTAAAAAGGTGTTGCTTAATAAGTGGGTGTATAGGATTAAGCATGAAGAAAACAATTTGCATCCTCGATACAAAGCTAGTTCGGTTGTGAAATAATTCAGCCAAAATAAAGGAGTCGATTATGATGAAATCTTTTCTCCTGTTGTGAAGATGTCATCCATTTGGGTGGTATTTGGATTGGAAGCAAGCCTTGATCTCGAGGTAGAGCAAATGGATGTAAAGATGGCTTTCCTTCATGGTGATTTGAAGGAAGAGATTTATGTGGTACAACCGAAAGGCTTTGTGAAAAAGGGCAAAGAGGATTTAGTTTGCCACTTGAAGAAAAAAGCCTTTATGGATTGAAACAAGCACCAAGGCAGTGGTACAAGAAGTTTAAGTCAGTTATGAGGGGAGCATGGTTACAAAGAGACTACTTCTGATCATTGTGTGTTTGTGCAAATGTTTGTGGATGTCGACGATATGTTGATTGTGGGAAGGAACTTGAGCAAAATTCAAGAGTTGAAAAACCAGCTTAGCAAGTCCTTTGCCATAAAAGATTTGGGTCCGGCGAAACATATTCTTGGCATAAGAATTGTTAGAGATAGAGGTTAGAGATTGATTCACTTGTCTCAAGAGAAGTATATTGAGAAGGTAATTCAAAGGTTTCTCATAAACAAATCTAAAGTTGTTAGCATTCCTCTTGCTACACACTTTAGATTAAACAGTCAAGAAAATTCGAGTACAGATACATAGAAGGAAGATATGGTACAAGTTCCATATGCTTTTGTAGTTGGTAGTTTGATGTATGATATGGTTTGTACAACACCAGATATAGCTCATGATGTTGGTACAGTTAGTCGTTTTCTCTCCAATCCTGGAAGAGAACATTGGAATGTTGCGAAATGGATTCGGAGATATCTTCGAGGGACTTCTAGTTTGAAGCTTACTTTTGGAGGTGACAAGCCATTGTTTGTTACTTATACTGATGCTAATATGGCTGGTGATATTGATTCTCGGAAGTCTACTCGGGTTACTTGGTAACATATGCAGGGGGAACTGTGGCATGGTAATCAAGGTTGCAAAAGTGTGTTGCACTTTATACCACTGAAATTGAGTTTATAGCCGCAACGGAAGCTTGTAAGGAGTTGTTGTGGATGAAAAACTTTCTTGAAGAGATTAGCTTAAAGCAAGATAAGTATGCATTGTTTTGTCATAGTCAAAGTGCAATTTGACTCTCGTAAAGAACTCTATATTTCATTCGCGTTCAAAACACATCGAAACAATATATCATCAGATATGTGATATGGTTGCTTCTAAGGAAATAGAACTTGTGAAAGTTCATACGGATGATAATGGAGCTGGTATGATGACGAAGTCATTGCTGAGATAAAAATTTGAAGTTTGTCGAGAGATAGTCAGAATGCCTATTTCCTCCATCTAGTCGAAGGGGGAGTTTGTTGGTGTTTCTCCTAGTGGAGAAACCAATTAGGTTTGGTTAACAGACCCAAACTTGGGTCTATTTTATTATTATTGGGTTTAGGGTTATGAGAGAGTATATAAACTACTCTTAAACTAATTTTTCGCATAGAGAAAAGTTAAGAAAACAGAGACAATTTTCAGATCTGAGAAGAGAAAAAAAACAATTACGTTAGGGTTTTTTCAATACAGCGTTTGGTAACTCAAACGTGCTCCGATTTGGTTGAAATTTTTAAGGGAGCTTCGTGACACATTGATCTAAATATTCAGCAGTGAAAGCTTTGGTTGGTTTTTGAGAAAATTGAGTTTTAGCGTGGTTGTTTTCTGTAGTACCGAGTTCAGATTTTAACAGGTACTCTCTTGAGTGTTTGGAAATCCAACAGTGAAATTTTCCGGTTTGAGCTGAAAATTTTGCAAAGGTACTCTTGACTTGTTTATCTAGGGTTTTTACGGTGAAGATATGATTTGGTGACCGGGATCCTAGTGAACTTAGGGTTGTTTGGGACTGCATATTTTTAGGTTCTTATATTGCTCTCTTGTGTCGAAATTGTTTTTTAGAGTCTTATTCTTTGTATCTGTTCTGTAGAAACAGAGAGAACGTGGTTGTAACTCATATTCATTTGATATAGTAAATTTCTGAGTGGATTACAGTTCCGTAGTTTTTCTTTCTAACATCAAAGAGGTTTTCCACGTAAAAAGTTTATGGTCTCGTTTATTTTTCTACTGTGAATTATTGCTATAATCGTTACTATATTTTTTTTACAGGTTCACACAAGTGTGGAAAATTTTACTCCGTTGCGCCATTGTGGCATTGTTCGTGTCTTTGTATTTTTCCCAACAAAAACATCTAGATTTTTGACTTGGGCAAGGATCTCCATTTCTTTCTTTTTTCACTTGGAAGTATGTCTTCATAACCCCAATAGTCAATACACAGCATTAGCCTTAGATCTAAGCTTAAATGAACCTATAAAGCAGCCTAATGACCATTTCATCCTAGATCAACATATGGATTCACATGGTACACCTATATACTGAGCTAAAGATCACATAAGCTGGCAAAAGAGTAAACAAAATATAGCTAAACTAAGAAGATAAAGGTCGTGTAGCCAAATAGCTAGGATGGTTGTGAGCCACATAAGATTGAAACAAATTTTAACTTCGTCACAATTTGAGCGATGAGAGTAACCCTCTTATTTGTAACTGATAGTTCGGAGTCCAAAATCCAATCTTGGAATGAGGCAAGTACTAAAGTAAGTTCTGATGCTTGCTATCGATAACAAAGCCATGCCTTACACCTATTCACTGTCCCAATAAGTTCTCATGTCTCAAATGCAAATATGATACTGTTTAATATGTTGGAAGACATACTTTCCATTGCCTATAAAACACATTTCAGCGTTGTTACATTTTAACCAACGGTTAAGTGGCAACTTCCATTTTTATCGTGACTGTGGCTTTATTTTATTGTTCTGTTACACCAAACGATTATTATCTAACTGTCGATATGTCATTTTTGCCAAATATCCTTCTCCCCTTCAATTTTGAATATTGTGTTCCGAAGCTTAATAAACCTTCCCTCCAAAGAAAAGAGAGTTGTCCATAGATAGCATATTGTCCATGGGAATCTGCTTTTTGTTTCTTTTGACAAAAGCAATTTCAGCCTCAAAGAAAGTAACTAAAGTTGGTGAAGAAAGAGTCCTCGATAACCACAGTAAAAAGCTCTGAACTGGATTAATAAATTGTTTTCTATGAACCGGAAATCGAACCGAATTTTGGGAGCCACGCAAATTTCTCTTCTTCTCATCAACTCATTGACATCGGAATCTTTCTCAGGCCGATAACAAAATGGCGGTAATCGGAACGATGACGAACATGGTCATACGCGAGTTTATCCATCACCCGCTTCTCTTTCACTCTTTGTCAAAATCGTATCAATCTCTTTTGTCATGCCCCCGTCGCACTCCCCGAATTGCTCCGGTTCACTCTAGTTCCCTACTCGTATCCATCCGATGTGCGGCGTCGACCTCAGAAGGAAGCGGTGGTGATCGGAAAGTTTCTTCACGTTTGTCGCAGGTGCAACAGATGCTTCATGACGCGGAGGAGAGGGCTAATTCCGCTGGCAATGAGCATACACCTCAAATCACTCTAGGTTTAGATTTTGCTTTTATCCCTTTTAGTAGTTCTGCAGGAAAAACTTGGTTTAGATTGTTCTGTTCTAAATGATTGTTAGTATTGTTAATGGCTACTCATCTGATTGAAACATCTTTGGAAACAAGATTTGAGGAGGTATGATTGAACACTTTTTTGTTGTGGATCTGTAAAATGGAATCTATCAAAATGGGTTTTTTGAATTCTGTTCTGTGGTAATTTTATGGAAACATTTAGAATTTGATCCATTTTTATCTCTGTTCTTTGGGACTTGCAGACCATGTTACACTTAACTTTGCTAGAAGCGGTGGTCCTGGAGGCCAGAATGTGAACAAAGGTGTGACCTTTTCTTACGCCTCTCACCGTTCTTTGCATCTTAGCTTTTGACTCCTTGATGTATCAATGCTTGTATTTCCTTCATATGTCCCAATTCTTTGGCTTTTTTTTCTTTCAGTGAATACCAAAGTAGATATGCGCTTCAATGTGAAAACTGCATACTGGCTAAGTGACAGGATCAGAGAGAAAATCATACAGACGGTTTGTTTTTCTTTTCTCTAGTTTCTTTCTACAAAACTCTGTGCGTGAGTTTCATCTCTGACATGTTCCATGGAGCAAGTACCAATAGTTGTGAAGATATTGTTTGATATATAGAGCTGATCTTGTTGGGGGGATTTAGCTTTTTCATTTGTATACGTTTATGTATTTTAGCTTTTATTAACAGGAGAAGAATAGGATCAACAAGGACGGTGAGCTTGTGATTTCTTCAACTAAAACCAGAACGCAGAAGTTAGTGAACCTAATGTAATCTTTGTCTTTCTTGTTTCATTTTCGGAGAAAATTTTCTTCTCTGACATTATGTTTTATGCAGAGGCAACATCGACGATGCTCTTGCAAAACTACAGGTAACAACCAAATGACTCTATTTAATGTCATTGTCTTTGGTCACTGTGTGTTTCCTTTTGTATAATTCCGAGGTCTTATGGTTTAATCATATAAAACTGAACAGGCGATAATCAATGCGGCTTCCTATGTTCCACCTCCACCATCTGAAGAACAGAAGAAGAAAATTGTAAAGATGTAAGAACCCAATCATCTTTCTTCCCTCGATCATTAAATCTTATCCGGTGAATTCTGTACTTTTTCAGGGCTGCGAAAGCTGACAATAAACGACTTAAAAGCAAAAAAGTTCTCTCAGACAAAAAATCTGCGAGAAGAAGCCGCAGTAATTATGATGATTAAACCTAAGCCATTCATTTTGAGGGTACACAGGTTGATTCTAAAGCTTTAACTTAGATGAGTATGTCACTTTCTTGGAACTATAATGTAATACAATTTGATCATTCATACAAAATCATAATTGCAGTATCAAACATAACATGGCACACTTTTTTTTATATGATCTTGTTTTACTTTCTAATAACATGTTCTTCTCCTGATCTTTGATCAATATGCTTGATCCATTTCCTCTTGTTGTTGTTATCACCTTTCACAGATGTTCTCGCTGCAGCCACATGAGCAATTTCTAGACCACCAGAAACCGGAAGAGTTACGGTTCTCACAACTTTCCGGTCGCAAAACGCTCTTGTCCAACTGAAACAATAAGTGTTTCTCCGGTAACCGCTTCTGCAGACCACAACTGCTCCTAGGCTACCGAAATCAGCGTTTGTCAAAACGTTTCCTGCGAAATTCTTTTGATCCCAATCAATTACCAAGAAATCTATCCCTTGCAGCGTCTGCATCGTGCTCCCTGATTCTTCTTCCTGGTTGATAATGATTGTCTCCGGCAAGTTTGAGCAAGATTGTTGTGTCATGGCTTGAAGATATGCGGTTTCAGATCTTGCGTTTGGTACAATGCAAATGTGTCTAGCGTTTGTGTGTTTACTCGCTACGTTTAAGCCAACGCTTATGGATATCGTTTCTCCTTCTGACCATGTTTCCACTATTAGAGTCGAGTTCCATCCCGCCGCCATTGCCGACACTAGCTCCGCCGGTCCGGGCGTTCCAAGATTCTCGCACTACAAAAACCTCTCAAAAAATCAAATTTTTTACTAATTAGGTAAAACGTGCAACGATCAAACATTATCGTCTTGAAATAGTATCAAAATTGTCAAATATTGAGGAATGGGTTTTTTCAGAAAATTGGAAAAGAAAGCTTTCTTCGTGAAAAAGTACGGTTTTTTTAGAACGGTACAAATCTCTCGGAAAAGTGAACAGAAGATATGAATTTACGTATTTAACGGTGTCGATGTAAGCCTTTAACGCTGTTTCCGGTGACCAAATCAGTTTCATCTTCTTATCTTGTCTTTTGTTTTTCGAACTTAGTCGTTGGGGTCTTATAGACTGACTGTAGCGTAAAATCTCCAAACAATGTCTGCCTTCTTAACACAAAGAAGAAAACATAAGAAAAGTCTTGTCTGTATATACATTGCCTCGTAATACTTTTGCTTTATTACGCTTAAGCCCAAATATTGTGGAATTTAGTCAAGTACCACCCCAATATAGCTTTTTACATTTTTCATACAAACACAAAAACAATAATAGAGAAAAACTTTTTTCAAGCAAAATCAGTTCCGGTCTTTTAAAATTCAGTGTTGTGACTTGTTAGTGTAAGTACATTCTAGAAACTGTCATGAAATGAAAGATAACATTAGGGTTAAAACTGTAATATACCAAAAAAGGTGGGATCGATAGTTAATATATAACAAAGATGATTTATTCTATGTCTCATTTCTTGAAGATATATGTCGTTTTTGTTAGAACGTTTACATTGACATTTTGTCCAGGAGAATCCGACGTGTGAGAGTTTTAATTTGTAGTTCCTACCGACTTCAAATTAAAAACATTGCTTAGATATTGAATAAGTATCTTAAATTTAATTGACTCAATAGTATCACTAATATTATAAAATTAGATTTAGATATGAGGCAATTATTTATTTAATAAATATAAATTAAAAAATATATAATTTAATTTTTATTGATAATATTAATTATATAAATAAAATAGATAATAAAATTAGATTATACAAATAAATTAAATTATTTTTATCTTAAATAAATAATATTATTAAATAAGTAATAAATTATACATATGATAAATATCCATTCAAAACAAACTTTTATTTTATACTTTTTTGACTAATTTTTTTAAAATTTTTAATATTTATTTTATATTATATTTGCATTTTATATCAAAATGTATTTTATGTCGAAATATTAGAGAATTATATATAGTATATTGTTAAATGATTATTTAATGTTATTTTCATAAATACTATATTAAATTATATTTTATTTAATATTTATTTTAAAATATTTTAATAATTTGATACGTAACCGTGTCACATATGTAAATCACATATAAAGGTAAAAAAAATTTGTTAAAATATTTTTCAATTAATATATATGAAATATCATTCACCTTTTTTCATTAAACCAAAATAATTTTGTTAAACCAAAAGAGTTTTGAACATTTTTTCCAAGTAAACAATAGAGTTTATCCTATATTCCTCTTCATACAAAATTTATAACACACATTTATATGGGTTTAGAACGTAAAGAAGAATTTATTTGTTATTTCCATTTTGAAAACGACCTTAGAGGTTTTGATTTAAAGAATGTTAGGTCATTTTCCACTTTTTCTTTCCCATTTCCCCAATTTTACTTTTTCTATTAGATGATCATATTCCACAGTCCATACTAGTGCTCCTAGATTGATTTTTATCAATCAAAATTTCACTATTGCCCTAACAAAATTAGATTGGTTTGGAAAGAATGTAGCCAATGCATTTATAGTGACACCCATATTTTTAACAAATTTCTTTAACTAAATAAGGCCTTATTATTTAAAAATATATATAAGGAGCCGAAATAATATAAAACATAATATTTAAATAAGATCTTGACAAAAGAAAATTTTTGCGCATAGCCAACTGAACCTGGTTGTAATCAATCTCTAAAAATACGTCAGATAAATCTTGAACCGATCATAATTTTCGTAGATACATAAAATTTCACCAAGATTTTTTCTTATGGCTATAGAATTACTTATACCGGCATTGTTCCAGTACTTCCTCTTTTCATTACCAGAGCTTCTCTCTGAAACAATATTTAGATCAGTACGTTTTTTTGTGCAGGTCAAAATTTATCCGACAAACAATTTTGTTATTTTTAGACCGTTATAGTTACGGCCTGTTCACCGGGACTTCGGTCGCCGGTTCCCCTATTATCAGGTTGCAACTTTCTTTATTGTTTTTGCATTATAGAGCTTACACAAAAAAGTTCACTACAAGAAAACAACTATTTCTCAACGACGATATTCATCAGAAATCCGTTGGAAATAGTATTTTCCGTCGAATTTCTAATAAAAGATGTATGTCGGTACTATTTTATCGGAATCTCATTCTCTTCGGGAAATTGTTGGAAATTTCCGACGGATTTGCGATGAATATAGCCGTTGGCAACAACCGATGGATATTCAATAGGATTTATCCGTCGGATATTACCGACGTATTTACGATAGAAGTCGTCCGTCGGACAGTCGATGACTTCCGATGAAAGATGCCATCGGAAATGACACCGACGATACATGGCGTCGGAAACTATCGATGCACATCCGATGGTGTATAGTTGTCGGTTGTCGGTATATCTCGACGGTTTTCAGTCTTCGGAATGGAACCGACGATATCGCGATAAAATAAACTTTCCGACGGAACACTGTACGTTAGTAATTCCCGACAGATTAACGATAACGCTATCCGTCGGATCTATATCTGTTTCCGACGATTCTTTCCATCGGAAATAACCAAATAATTGAAAAAAAATTTTAATAATTATTTTTTTAGTTTTAAAATTAAATATTTTTTAAATTATTAAATTTAATAAATATTTTTAAAATATTTAATAAAAATATAAACAATTAAATAAAAATAATATTTCAAATTAAAAATATAATAATATTTTAATTTTAATTGTTTTAAAATCTAAAATATATAAATTACATCAGAGTAATAGTAGAACAAGGAAAAAATTCATCTCGATAATTCGAGAATTTAATTTTCATAAAATCTACAAAATATTTTATCCATCGAAAATATTAATGTTTTCCCTAGTGGTTTGATGTTTCATTCTTCAGTTCTTTAGCATTGATGAGTTATGATTGTCGATGACTTAAATGGCATATTGTGTGGATATATGAACTTATGAATATTATTAATCAGTGGTTTGGTGCTAACAAATCGACCGATCTATTACGTAAAAGAATACGTGAATTCTGATGTGTTTGACACGTCGTTAATTGCAATGATAACATGTGTATTTTTACAAATGTTTAGAAAATTAGGCAAAACCAAATTCCAATAAATGAACCATTTGACTGTATTTAAAAAAAAAAGAGAAATTAAACTACAAACGAAATTAGATTATTTAAAACTATTTTTGGTTTAATTCAAAAGTCTTTTATATATATACAAACTTTTAATATGTTAAAATTGAAAAAGGCAACACCCACTATTATTATATAACTAATAATGCATCCTAATATAAATTTAATATCTTTAATTAAACATATATCATATTTTAATTATAATCATAAAATTAAGCGTAACACAAAATTGAAAAAGGCAAAACCCACCATTATTATATAATTAATATTGAAGTAATATTTTTAATTAAACATTTATCCTCTCTTAATTATAATCATAAAATTAAATTTTTAAACACATATAGATATAATTTAACAAATGACATACTATCCAAAACAAATTCCTAATTCACTACCCAAAACTTTTAGTCGAAAAATAAAGGATTTACTTCCGTCAACTATACGAATTTATGCGAATAAACCTATTTCCATCCGTATTTTTTGAATATTTTATAAGTTACATAAAATGTGTTTTTCTTACGTAAACTATATAAACTTCATAAATTATTCCAATTACAGAAATTCCGTTAATGTTTACACAATAAATTGTTATTAAACCTTGTTTTACTTTGGAAATCTGGTTTTAATTTCAAAATAAACCCAAGTTAAAACTAAATTTTCGAATTAGAACTAGATTTAGTATCTATTTAACGTGTAAACATTAATAGAATTTCTGCAATTAGAATAATTTATGAAATTTGTGTAATTTATGAAAAAATATAGTTTATGTAGTTAAAAAAAGACCCAACAAGTACGGGTGGAAATATGTTTAATCGCATAAATTTGTATTGACGGAAGTAAATCCAAAAATAAATGTTTTCCGAACCATTTTTGCCATAAAATGTGAGACACGAGACAAATTAATAAAAAAAAACAAAGTATAACGTAAAAGCAAGGAAAAAGGTACTTACAAATTAATTAGAATTTCAATAGCATAAAAATCTTAAATATATATAAAATCACATCAACAATTTTTTTTGTCAAATCTTTATTTAAAATAAAAATAAAATTCAAAGAAATGAAACATAGTAAATTTAAAATTATTTTCTAACTTGATGCAGCATTGTGTGTGAAAGTTGAAAAAGTAAAAAGTAAAAGCTTAACTATAAAAGATAAAACTAAAAAAATTATTTTTTGAATTAAAAATTAAAAATGTAAAGCTCACGTCAATTATATATTTTCAAAAATATTTATCTGTGTTAAAATATTAAAATGAAGTCAAAATTAAAATAGAGAATCAATGATATAAACCTAGTTAATGAAGTAACTAGCTGGAGAATTGAAGATAGTCTCGTTTCAAAGTTTTGAATGTTTTTGGTCAATGCTCGTTCAATGTGTTGATTGTTGACCGGATAAACGTTTGACTCTTTTTGTTTTCATGAGTCCACCATTACAAAGTCAACTTTCTTTCCATTTCCTTTTTTTGGCACGATAATGGAAAATAAAACGGTGGTTCACATGAATTTCATCAAATCAAAAAGAACACATTGGAAAATTTTGCTTTTCTATACTCATAAATTAAAAACCAAAGCAACTATCGACTTGTTGGCTTTCTAAGAAATCATGTCTAGAATATACGCATTTGACGATAAAATGCAATTGAAATTCGAAAAATTGATGGTGATTATTCAGCACGGTGAATCGAAACGAACTATAAAACAAATGATGGAGAAAAAAAGTCTTATCGGTTCTTATCCGTTAGTGCATGTATGTTTCTCTGACTGGGAACCAAGTCGTAGTGATATATGTATTGAGAATAGTAATACGAATTGGTGGTTTCTAGGCAAGAATTAGAGATATTTGTCCTTTCTATATCTTCCAAAAAGAGAGTTTGTGCACTTTGTATCTCTCAAATGGAGCCGCCACCAATCTGACAAAACAAATAATAAATTTTATTAGATCATCATAGATACATTACTTGTTTTGTATTCCATTAGCAAAGTAAATTTATCGAGAAATCTAGTTTGTATTCCATTAACAAGGTAGATTTTTTGAGAAATCTGGTTTGTATTCCATTACCAAGGCAGATTTCTCGAAAAATGTGCTTTGTATTCCATTAACAAGATAAATTTCTCGAAAAATCTAGTTTGTATTCTATTAACAAGACAAATTTCTCGAAAAATCTGTTTTGTATTATATTTATAAAACATATTTCTTGTAAAGTCTGATTTGTATTTTATTTATAAAACAGATTTCTCATAAAAATTGTTTTGGTAACAAAAAAGTTAGTTTTGCAATTGAATGAAGTTACATTAACAAAACAGACTTTCTCAGCCTCTTCGAAAAGTCTATTTTGTCGACAAAAAAATTCGTAAACTTTTCAAAAAATCTACTTTGATCACAAAAAGTTAGTTTTGCAATTGACCAAAGATGAATTAACAAATCAAACTTCTCGAAAATGTGTTTTGTAAATAAAATATAAAAGAGACTTTTTGGGAAGTGTGTTTTGTATATGAAATACAAAATAAACTTTTCAAAAAGTTTACGATTTGCAACGGGAAAATCATAGCAAAAACATAAAAAAAAATCTTAGATCTTGATTTTTGAGTTGAACGACTATAAAGATAACCGATATAGACACTCATAAGCTTGTTTTCACATATAGTGATGATGTTTTCCAAATTTGCAATCTTTTGAAAATAGTATGAAAATAGAAATGAAAAGAAATTTAAAAAAAAATAAAAAAAAGTTGAGATAAATGAGATTGTGATGAAATAGTAGAGGTAAATGGTGGTGGAATAATTGCATTAAGAGCCCATAACAACCAATAACAATGGTGGTTGTGTAATGAACAAGATGACAATTTCGTAATTATTTAAAAAATGTGTATATAATTATTTTTTGTATTTTTTAAATAAAAACAAAAAATATAAAATAACTGCAAATATAATTACTTTTGAGGGATAAAAAAAATAAGTTATCTTTACAAAAGCAAAAGTTTAAAGGATTAGTTTTGTATTTAAAGTTAAAATTTTGAATCAATTTTGCAGCGTACCCTATATTGATTCCAAATTTTGTATGCAATTGGAAAAAAAAATTCAAATTGCCAAAATAATCTCGGCAACGTTTTTTTAAGTTTTAAATTTCTTAAATATTAGAAATTTATTTTGTTTTTTTGATATTTTATGGTTCTTATACAAAAAATAAATAAAAATTGAAAAGGTAAAAAGCCAGATAAATAATTTGTTTTGGACATCTATATCCATTTAATGTTATTTTTGATTGCTTGAATTAGAATCACATGTTGCAAAACCAAACTTAGATGTTTTTTTTTTCAAAGAGATTCTAGAGATTTTGAAAAAAAACAATGAAATTCAAAATACACTAACAGAATATAAAACTGGAGGCCATTTATATACCAAATGGGCCAGGCCCATGTATTCATACGATGTCGTTTTTACCATCATCATTTGAGCTAAATACGCGAAGGCTATAGTCGCCACTCACACAGACAAAGAGCATGTCAAACGAGACTAAAGAAACCCGACCTGAAGACCTGGAAACCCGACCTGGAGACCCGGAAACCCGACCTGGAGACCCGGAAACCCGACCTGAAGACCCGGAAACCCGACCTGAAGACCCGGAAACCCAATCTAAAGTGGATCTATCCGGAGAAACTCTCGGAAAGGTTACCGCCTACGACAACGACGTCGGTTCCGATGCATCGGCGACGGAGACAGATATCTCGCTATCCGCGAGTCAATCGGAGCAACTCCTTGAAGACGGGGACGGCCAAAATTCGCAGGATGAACAATCGCCATTGACGGAGCTTCAACCTCTACCTCCAACTTCTCCTCCTCCCCCAGGTACGGCATTAGTAACACGCCTCTCGGAATCGGTCGGTGAAGATTCTTCCGATCTGGTGGTGGAGCAACAGTCACAAAGCCACAATGCGGCGGAGCCTGGACCGAGGGCGAGAAAACGACGCCGTAGGAAACGTTTCTTCACGGAGATAAACGCGAACCCAGCTTTCTCCAGAAACCGCCGAAACAGTGTCGGGAAAGAGGTGGATTCCGAAGCCCTAATCGCGATGTCGGTAGGTTTTCCAGTTAATTCGCTGACGGAGGAAGAAATCGAAGCCAATGTGGTTTCGATCATTGGAGGTAAGGAACAGGCGTATTACATCGTTGTGAGGAATCATATTATCGCTCTGTGGCGTTCTAATGTATCGAATTGGCTAACGCGAGATCACGCCCGTGAGTCAATACGAGCGGAACACAAAACCCTAGTTGATACGGCTTACAATTTCCTTCTCGAGCACGGTTATATCAACTTTGGACTCGCTCCTGTCATCAAAGAAGCGAAATTGAGGTCCTTTAATGGGGTGGATCCACCCAATGTTGTGGTTGTAGGGGCGGGTCTAGCCGGATTGGTGGCTGCTAGACAATTGCTGTCAATGGGGTTTAGGGTTTTGGTTCTTGAAGGCAGAGATCGACCGGGCGGGCGGGTCAAGACCCGGAAGATGAAAGGTGGTGATGGTATTGAGGCAATGGCTGATGTTGGTGGAAGCGTTCTTACAGGAATTAATGGGAATCCGCTTGGGGTTTTGGCAAGGCAACTCGGTTTGCCTCTTCATAAGGTTAGAGATATTTGCCCTTTGTACCTCCCAAATGGAGAGCTTGTGGACAATGGTGTTGATTCTAAGATAGAGGCATCGTTTAATAAGTTATTGGATCGAGTTTGTAAGCTTAGACAATCAATGATAAAGGAGATTAAATCAGTAGATGTACCGTTGGGAGAAGCGCTTGAAACTTTCCGATTGGTTTATGGGGTTGCTGAGGATCCGCAAGAGAGAATGCTCTTAGATTGGCACTTAGCAAATTTGGAATATGCGAATGCTACATTGTTAGGGAATTTGTCAATGGCGTACTGGGATCAAGATGATCCGTATGAGATGGGTGGTGATCATTGCTTTATCCCAGGTGGGAACGAGATATTTGTACATGCTTTGGCAGAAAATCTTCCGGTTTTCTATGGGAATACTGTTGAGAGCATCAGATATGGAAGCAATGGAGTTCTGGTTTATGCGGGGGACAAAGAGTTCTACTGCGATATGGCTCTTTGCACGGTTCCATTAGGTGTTCTGAAGAAAGGTACGATCGGGTTTTATCCCGAGCTTCCTCAAAAGAAGAAAGAAGCGATTCAGAGACTGGGATACGGGTTGTTGAACAAAGTAGCAATGTTGTTTCCGTATAACTTCTGGGGTGAAGAGATTGATACTTTTGGGCGATTAACCGAAGATTCAAGCACTAGAGGAGAATTCTTTTTGTTCTACAGCTACTCATCTGTTTCCGGTGGTCCATTACTTGTAGCACTTGTAGCTGGCGAAGCTGCAGAACGATTCGAAACAATGTTACCTACTGATTCTGTTAAAAGGGTTTTGCAGATTCTACGTGGAATTTATCACCCAAAAGGAATTGTTGTTCCTGATCCGGTTCAAGCCCTCTGTTCACGATGGGGACAAGACAAGTTTTCATACGGTTCTTACTCATATGTTGGAGTCGGGTCATCAGGAGATGATTACGACATTTTAGCTGAAAGTGTTGGAGATGGAAGAGTGTTCTTTGCAGGTGAAGCAACAAACAAACAATATCCGGCTACAATGCACGGAGCCTTCTTAAGCGGAATGAGAGAAGCAGCAAACATACTTAGAGTTGCTAGAAGAAGAGCATCATCATCGGCTTCAAACCCTAACCAGCGTTGCATCGACAAAGAAGAAGAAGAAGAGGAAGACGAAGAAGAAAACAATTGTATGGATCATTTATTTGAGACACCTGATTTAGCATTCGGGCATTTCACAGTGCTGTTTACACCAAATTCGGATGATCCTGAGTCCTTGTCGTTGTTGAGAGTTAAAACCGAAATGGAGAAACCTGGATCGAATGTTTGGCTTTACGGTTTAGTGACAAGGAAGCAGGCTTTTGAGCTTGGTGAATTGGAGGGAGACGAACTGAGAAATGAATACTTGCATGATAAGTTAGGGTTTATACCTGTAGTGAGGAAGAATCTTTCGCAAGAAGGGGAATGGATGATCTCTTCCCTCAAAGCTGCGAGATTGAATCGACAAATCTTTGATTGATAATAAATTAGCTTTTTAGATTTAAATTGAATTGTGTACTAAGCTACGAAGACGTCTTGTTATTTGTAAATTGGTATTTTTCGTATTTAAAATAGGGAGAATTATTAGAATGTTCAAAATTCAACAGTAATTATTAGATAATTAGATTGATCTACATGTTTTTCTACTTATAAAAATGAACATTGATTCACATGTTTTCCTATTTAATAAAATATTAGATTTAGATCTATGTCTAGTGTAAAAAAAAATATTTATACGTTATATTTATTTTTTATTTAATAAATACAAATTACATATGTACATAATTTATTTTTTTTTTATCAAAAATAAATTTTAAAATTTTTTAATATTAATTATACACATAAAATATATAATAAAATATATAAATAAATTTAAATTGTTCTAATATCATTAAATACGTAAAAAATTATATATGTGATAAATATTCAATTATTCCAAATTTTTGTTTTACGTAAAAGTGACAAATTTAATAAATTTCCCGCAAATTTATTAAGTCTATCGCAGTTTTAGTAAATCTACCACATATTTATTAAGTATGCCACATACTTATTAAAATTGCCACAATTTTATTAAATATGCCGCGCTTTTAATAAGTGTGTGACATACTTAATAAATCTGTGGCACTTTTATTTGTAATTACGACAGATTTATTAAGTTTGTGGCATATTTAATAAATTTGTGGTAGTTTTATTTGCAATTGCGGCAGATTTAACAAATCGGTGGGAGAGTTAATAAATTTGTGGTAGGTTTATTTGTAATTATGGCATATTTATTAACTCTGTCACATAATTATGCTAGGAGTGCGATTTTTGAAAATGCTACCTGATAAATTTATTTTAGTTATGACAGATTTACAACAAATATGCTATCAAAGAATATTTACAAGATAATTATTAAAATAACATTTGCGACTTATCAGATTTTTACTAACGACACAGCAGATTTTGATTAAATTTGTCTATTATGGCAGTTTGTATTTCTACACGAAGTAACATATTTAATTAGGTCTAAATTAACTTTTTTCGATTTTACATTTTGTATCAAATTTTTTGGATTATAACACTTCATGATAGATTTATTAATCACTTTGATGGCACACTTATTAAATCATTAATTACCTATTCTAACCCTTTTTGAAAAACATGTATGGTGAAGATAAGGTTATACGCCACATCTTCTTCAACCTCAAGTTGTCAAACACATCCAATTTTCACTTTAATTCAAAACAATCAATTTTTACTTATTTTTTTTTTATTTTCATCTCTTCCTATATCAATTGTTTTGATGGAACACATAATTCTTATTTATGGAGAACGGATTTTTAGAAAAAAAATCGATGGTCATTTAATGTCGATAATAAAAAAATGTAAAATTCTATCAACAAATGGTAAGACATGTTTCAAACACTTCATGAGGATGGTTTATAACGAATACGAACTCGATATAAATGAACGTGAGATAGAAAAAAATAGATTATCTATATTTTACAAAAAATATATTTAAAATAATTTAATTTCATGTTAATTAAATTGTCACTATATATTTTTATTTTTTAAAATTGATTAAAAGTATTTTTGTTGAATTTTCATGTCCACTCGACAAAAATATAATATTTTAAATTTATTTATTTATTATATCCGCTTTTGATTAATATGACAAAAAAATATTTTCTTTAAGAAATTAATTTTAAATATTTCATTTTTATATTGATAATAAATATTCTTTAAAACAAAATATAAATTAAATTAATATGTAAAACAAAAATAATTTTTAATAAATATTATATATAAAACCCTTAACATATTTAAATAACTAAAATTAAAAATATATATATATAATTAAATATATATATATATATACATATATATCAAATATTTATATACCTAAATAATCAAAATTAAATTGTTATATACATAAATCAGGAAATTTATATTTTTTTTACATTTTTCAATATTTAATATTAATTAATTTTAATTATGAATTAAATAAATGTGAGGAAAGAAATTAACTATCTATATAAAAAGTACTAAAATCAAATTAAAATTTACAAAGTATTAGTGCTATTGAAATTGTCACACTATGTTATAATTAGTAATTTTAATAAAACATCACCCATAACAAAATTAAAGTTATTTTCAAATCTATCTAATTAGAAATAATCTATCGCTAAAATAATAAAAATCTATAATAATATGAAGTATGATTTATAATTATATATATATAATTATATATATATATATATATTATTTACTCATACGGTGCAATATATTAAATTGATGTTTTCAAGACTGCGATTTTGATGAATTGGTTAGTCAATCATACAAATTAATTTTAACTGATATGAGATAAGTTAAATAGACGAGTTAACCATTTTTAATACTCATAAATGTTTTTTCTATTTTTAGTAAAAATGGATTGAAAATTTATCATTGGCTAATAGTTAGTTAACAAATTTCTATTTGTGGTTGTTATACATATTTTTTCAATTTAGTTCTTTTAAAAATATGATTTCAGGTTACCGAATACTATAGGTTAATATGGCTTTTTCTTATTGGATGCATTTTTTTTCTTTTGCTACGACTCGCAAATTTGCCACATGGGAGATCGGTTATAATAGCAAATTCTTTTATTGAGAATCTAACAGATTTACCCGCAAACAAAAACCATAATTCATGTGGTTTTGATGTTTTAAATTGTTGAGTAATCATGATATGACCAAAATTTTTTCGTAATATTTGCATCAAACGGTTCAGATTATATATTGATATACGTTTTGAAAAGTATAATTGCAAACTATGTCATCATTAGTCACAATCAATCACAATTGTCCATGTCAACTCACATATCAGACCAAAACTGAAAAAATGGAATAAAAATGAACAGTAAAAAAATAATTTTCTCTTTAATTTATCATTTCACAAATTTAGGATCATTTCTTCATCACTTTGCAAATTACCTCTGGATTATATATATGGCGTTCTATTGGATCTATTATGTTAACAATACGACTCACTATATTTATAAAATCTGGTGTCAACCATATTTTAATAGTTCATTTAATTCTTGTTATTGTATTAAAAGTCATGTATAGTAATACAAATTACATATTAGTTTATTTAATTATCGCTGTTGTACTAAACTTCAATTATAGATAATATTAACTATATTGTTTTCTATAAATTTCACCGTTTCCGGTGGAATTACACGCAACAATCCAGTTTATAAAACTCAAATCCAAACCCGAATCAAAACATACATATAAAAAAGTAATAGTGTCCGGTTAAAACCGGTTAATATATGAATTTCCACCAATGATAAATCGATGACTAATACACGTGAACAAAAACCATATTTTAATTTTTAATACGTTTAAACAAAACAACAATCGAAAATTATTGACTTAATAATACACCGAGAAGTTCCGGTTAAGTGTTGTCAAATAAAGATGGTTGAGATCAAAACCAAGATGACGGCGGTGACTCCATAACCGGAAATTGTGTTTCCAATTCCCGTATTTTTTCCTTTTCCTACACAAATTAAAAATCGATATAAAAATTCATCAAATAAAAAATAAATTTTAAAAAATTATAAAATACTTATTTTATAAATAAATATATCTAAATATTTATCTTACATGTTTTATTTTTAGTGATTTCGTCCGAGTTATTCAAAGTCAATATCGGAGACCAACGAAAATACAAGACAAAGGTGGGCATTCACACTCGATATTGTTTTTTAGAACAAGAGAAATCTGGAAAAATATCCTAAAAGACTGATTTAAATTGTTGACTTGACTAAAACGACTTTGATTTGATTAGTAAACTCTACCAGAGAGACACGTCTAGACGTTTCAAAACATTTGTTTAGAAACCGCAAATATTTATTAACTTAAGGAATTCTAATTTATATATACTTGAATTTAGTATAAATGTTAAACGATATATTTTGTGTATAATTTTAAAACGTAGATTTTTATGCTAATTTTTTTTAACAATTATACAATAAATTTATAATAAGCAACCGTCTAAAATAGTAGTATTTCAAATTTTTGTTTTAATTATAGTAGTAATCAGTCAAATTTTTAAAAATAACACAATTTTAATATTAAAATAATTAAAAAAAGTTTTTAATACAAATTTTTTAATTTTAAATTAGAAAAATAAACCCAAATTTTATGTTTTAATTTTATATATAATTTACCTAAATAAATAATTATTTTATAAAATAATTTGTGTTATTTTAAAATTTTTATTTTTAATATGTTAAATTTAGAAGATAAATTTAAATATAATATTTCAAGGTATTATTTATTTATAATTTCTAAACGTTAACTTCTATCCAGGGTTTTAATAGTATTATTGTTAAAATAAATATGATTAATTAAAAATTGGTGAAAATATAATTTTACCTGGAGGAGTTAAAGAAGCTTTTGGCGATGGAGTTCCAGCCGCTGAAAATGAAATATATGAAAAACAAACATTATTTACACTGAAAATTATTTTTTTTTAAAGATTAATGAAGAATAATAATAATAATAATAATAATAGTAACACTAATAATAGTAATAATATTAATAATAATAATAATAGTAATAATAATAATAATAATAATAATAATAATAATAATAATAATAATAATAATAATAATAATAATAATAATAATAATAATAATAATAAGAATAATAATAATAATAAGAATAATAATAATAATTCAAGTTTCAAAGAAGAAGATATACTCAAACAAGAGGAAGTATCAGTTGTGACGTCGCATCGAAGGCTGAGACCGAGAGCTTGCGGAGTAGAGACGTTGAAACCAGAGAGCAAACCAGGTGTGTTGTATACGGTGCAGAGACAAGCAAGCTCATTCTCCACCGCTTCTTTGATCGACTCACAACATTCCTCCGAAGGTTTCGCCGTCGTGTTCAGGAAACTGTAGCAAGGGATTAATTTATTCACGCACGTAGTTTGTGCTTCCGCCGTCGGCACCGAAATAAACATGATTATCATCATCATCATCGCCGCCGCGAAAATCGTTGAGAAACTCGTCATTCTTCTTTCTTTCAAGCGTTAATGGAGGTCAAGCTTTTTTGTTTTGATTACTTGTGGGTTTTGGAATTTACGTTTGATTGGTTGGTTATTATAGGCAACCTTTGTTTCAATACCACATTATTTAATATATTGCCTTTTTCTTGAAAATGTGGTTTCCAAGAGATTTCACCAAGAAGATTGAATGTTTCTCAGGTAATGTGTGATTTTTATTGAAAATGATGTTTATAGACATTAATGAAAGGATGACAAGGGATTCTATCATATTTGAATAAATTAAAACAAAATAAAAACATTATATTTGGATTTTAATTTAAAACTTAAAATTTTTCATTAAAAAAAGTTTTAGTCATTTTATATTAACTTTTTGTATTTTTGAAAAATATTACTCGTAATAATATATTTAGAAAAAATAGTTTTAAAATAATACTTTTGATTAATTGGCTTTTGGACAAAGCTCATGTTGTCACATGGACGAAGTATAACCGTCAGATCAAAACATTATAAATGGTTGAGATCTGATCAAACGTCTCTAAGCACATATTGTGTAAATCTCCAAATTTTACTTATTGGGGTTTGCAATGATTAGATATTTCTAGCTTTATGGAAGATGAGGAGTTTGAGTTTCAGTTTGAGTTTGAGTTTGAGTTTGAGTTTGAGTTTGAGTT
The DNA here is from genome assembly GCA_018901935.1 of Pugionium cornutum. Classification (NCBI taxonomy): domain Eukaryota; kingdom Viridiplantae; phylum Streptophyta; class Magnoliopsida; order Brassicales; family Brassicaceae; genus Pugionium; species Pugionium cornutum. Next base: position 9,788,108 of record CM032157.1, on the reverse strand, counting down.
TGAGTTTGAGTTTGAGTTTGAGTTTGAGTTTGAGTTTGAGTTTGAGTTTGAGTTTGAGTTTGAGTTTGAGTTTGAGTTTGAGTTTGAGTTTGAGTTTGAGTTTGAGTTGGAGTTTGAGTTTGAGATAAGTAAACTAAATTTATACCTCTTATAATTAAAAATTAAAAAATTATAGATCTCACTAATTTTTTTGAAATAAATTGAAATTGACTCAACGAAAAAATAGTGCCATATTTATATTGGGCTGAAACCCAATTTTGACTACCAAAACATATCATAACTTTATTTCTAATAGAAATCAAATTCAAATAAAATGGTCTATATACTTATTTCCCAAAACAATTCACCATTAGACCATAATACACCTATTCTATTGAAACGAAATATACTTTTAAAATAATCTTTAGTTACATGTTATATTATATTTCATGGAAATATTTGTTTTTTGAATTTCATTGAAATTGTCAAATGATCATACACACTAGATCTGTTCTCAAACATATTATAACATTTTATCTTTTTTTATTCTTCAATAATAATTATATTTCTAGTTTTGTCATTATTTTATATTTGTTTTTATTTTAAAAAATACAAAAATACAATTACATACATACTTTTTTAATAATTACGAAATTGTCATATTTTTCATTACACAATCATCATTGTCGATGGTTGTTAGGATCTCTTAATGTCATCGACATACCCATAATTTATCTCTATTATTTCACCAAATCAACTTTGTATTTTATTTACAAAGCAAATTTTTCGAAAATTCTACTTTGTATTTCTAATTTTTGGTCAATTGTAAACTAACTTTTTTTGTTACCAAAATATATTTCTCGAGAACTCTGCAAGATTTTGTTCTCAACAAGTTTGTTTTGTTAAATAACAATTGGTCAATTGCAAACTAGCTTTTTTGTCTCGAGAAATCTGCGAATTTTTTTTCTCAACAAATGATATTTTTCGAGAAGTATACTTTGTTAATAACATTTTTTCAATCGCAAAACTAACTTTTTGTCATCAAAACAATATTTTTTTTCAACAAAATAGACTTCTCGAAAGTATGTTTTGTTAACCAATATTTGGTTTATTGCAAAACTAACTTTTTGTCATATGCATGATTTTTTTCTCAATAAATCAGACTTATCGAGAAATTTGCTTTGTTAATAACATTTGATCAATTGCAAAATTAACATTTTTTTGTTAACAAAGCAATGTTTTTTCTCAACAAAACATATTTTTTGAAAAATTTGTTTTGTAAATGAAATACAAAGCATGTAATATATCTACGAAGATATAATAACTTTATTATTTGTATTCAAGATAATGGTCTAAATATTTGTTGTATGTGGAAAGTGGAATATGTCAAAGACATAAAAATTTTCTGTGGATAATCGAAGAGTAGATAAAATGTTTGTAATTGATGATGATTATAAATATCAAAAACTTGTTGAACGGATACAAGATAATTATGAATTTAAATGATTTGTCAAGAGTACAAATTTATGAAGTTTTGCATGATGAAACGAATTCAAGCTTCGTATGATACATCAAAAGCTTGATTGAAGAGCTCTAAAAGGATCCAAATGCAAGGAAACATTTCTCATGGTCACAAGATGTATTGAGAAGGAAAAGTAAACTTGTGGTTCGAGGGGATGTTTCAATCAAGAATTATGTTCTACAATGGTTACAATATTCTAGGAGTGTAGGACATTCTGGCAGAGATGGTACACATAAGAGGGTTAAGCGATTGTTTTACTGGAAACTTGTGGTGAACGATATTCAGAAGTTCATCCGAAACTGTACAATTTGTCAACAATGCAAACATGACACAACAACTTACCCAAAATTATTACATCCTTTAACCATTCCAAACACTATTTGGACTAATATTTCAATAGATTTCATTGATAGATTACCTACATCATTTGGAAAATCAGTCATCGTTGTGGTGGTTGATCGTTTAAGCAAGGATGTTCATTTTATGACAATCTGTCATCCTTATACAACAGCTTCAGCTGCACAAAATTTTTTGAATAACGTATTTAAATTACATGGATTTCGGAATTTCAAACTCAATAGTTAATGAGAGAGACATTGTATTGTTAAGTGATTTTTAATAGGAATTGTTCAAATTGCAGAGAGTTTCACTAAACCTTTCTATCACATATCATCTTCATTGCGGTAGTGAATAGATGTCTCGAAACCTATTTTGAATTCTGTAATTCTCATTTTCATCTAGAATTCATTCTTGTAAAGATTCTTGCAATGTGAGTTGTGGATTAGTGTTTTCTTGAACCTTAATTTATTTTCAATCAATACAACATATATTGATCATTAACATAGTGAGACTTCTTAGCATTTTTTCATTTGAAGTCGTGATTTTTGTCAAATTGGAATTAAACCGGTTTTTTGTATATCGAATTCTCGATTTATCCATCCCCCTACGGGCCCCACCCGTTTCTCTCCACGCACATTTTTTCGTTCGAAGAAAGCAAAAATCGAAAACGATGGAGAAATCGATTGCAATGACGGCGAAGAGATTTCTACATCGGAATATTCTGGAAAAAGGTAAACCTAGAATTGCTCCTCCTTCGTTAAGCCATTGCGGTTACTGTTACTGGGTACGAGCTTTTTCTAGCGTCAGTGATTTCCGAGAGAGATTGACCAAAACTCGGCTTCTTGATATAAAGTTAGGTGATGCGATCGTATTGTTCAATGATATGGTCGAGTCTCGTCCAGTCCCTTCCATTCTAGATTTCAATAGATTATTTAGCGCCGTTGTCAAGATGAAAAAGTATGATGTTGTAATCTCTCTTGGAAAAAAGATGGAAATTTTGGGGATTCGAAATGATCTCTGTACATTCAATATTTTGATAAACTGTTTCTGTTGCTGCTTTCAAGTCTCTCTTGCTTTTTCTGTTCTTGGAAAGATGATGAAACTTGGTTATGCGCCAGATAAAGTCACGCTTGGGTCTCTTGTCAATGGGTTCTGTCGTAAGAATAGGGTTTCTGATGCTATGTTTTTGGTAGATAGAATGATGGAAATCGGATATAAATCGGACATTGTAGCATACAACTCGATCATTGATAGTTTGTGCAAAACCAAACGGGCGAATGATGCTCTCAACTTCTTCAAGGATATCGAAAGCAAAGGAATTAGAGCGAATGTTGTTACCTACACGTCTCTTGTAAAGGGCCTTTGTAATTCGGGTAGATGGGGTGATGCAGCTAGACTGTTGAGTGATATGATCAAGAGAAAAATCGCCCCTAATGTGATTACTTACAGTGCATTGCTCGATGCATTTGTGAAAAGCGGAAAGGTTTCAGAAGCTAAAGAACTGTTCGAGGAGATGATTCGAATGTCTATCAATCCTGATATTGTGACATACAGTTCGTTAATAAATGGGCTCTGTATGCAAAATCGCGTAGATGAGGCTAACCAAATGTTTGATTCGATGGTAAGAAAGGGTTGTTTCCCGGATGTAGTGAGTTACAATACTCTTATAAATGGATTTTGTAAATCAAGGAGAGTCGAGGACGGGTTGAAACTGTTCCGCGAGATGTCTCAGAGAAAATTGGTTAGTAATACAGTCACTTATAACACTCTTATCCAAGGGTTTTTTCAAAAAGGTGATTCTAATATGGCTCAAGAACTTTTTAGTCAGATGGATTCTTTTGGTGTCTCTTCTGATATTTGGACATACAACATTTTGTTAAAAGGCCTTTGTGACAATGGGGAGCTAGAGAAAGCATTGGTAGTATTTGAAGATATGCAAAAGAATGAAATGGATCTTGATATTGTCACATATACTACCATCATCCAAGGAATGTGCAAGGCTGGTAATGTTGAGGGCGCATGGGATTTATTTTGTAGCCTCAGCCACAAAGGAGTGAAGCCTGATGTTGTAACATACACTACAATGATGACAGGTTTGGGTAGGAAAGGCCTACAGTGTGAGATTGATGCACTATACACAAAAATGAAAGAAGAGGGGCTTATACCACATGACTGCAGGCTATGTCTTAGAGATAGTGACATAACTATATCAGCCGAGCTTATCAAAGAAATGTTGAGCTGTCGCCATCCACCGTCCTTGCTCAGAGCCAGAAAATCTAGGGGATGCAACGAAGTTGTCTCTCTCCTGTAATTGTTATTGTGATTTGTGCATTTGGACATGATGCTATATTTGGATCTTTTCCTGCAAATTCATCTGGTACACCGGTGGTTAACTCACTAACACTTGGTATGTCTCCAATTCAAGCTGAGAAAGCTTCAATCGCTTCATCCAAGCATTGAGTAATGGTGTTCAGTCAAGTGTTATCGAATGGAGATTCTGGATATGCAGATTGCATTACAAAGGGATTATCTTAGAAGGGCTTTGTGCTCTCCATCATCATCAATAGCAGCTCCTATCAACAGCGCAGCTCCATCATCTCTTTATGGTCTCGACGCATGATGTGACATTTCTTTCTTCATTAATGTAATCTTATTTCTTGGTCTGCTCTTGTTGAATTAATTGTTCATGGTCTATTGTCTTTCAAAATCCATTGGTTTAAGATCAGTTTAGACTCGATTGTTGAACAGCTTGTTCAACTTTAGAGATTATATGTAAAAATATGAATCTTTATTATATTTGAAAGAAGAGTTCGGCGATTATAAAGTAAATATAGACAATCTACGAGATCAAAAAATGAGATCAACTGCGATCCGGAAATAAGGGGAGATCGGGTTTTATATTGGGGTGTGCGGATTGTTTTGGCTGTTCTGTTCTGTCTGAAGCTGGCATGTAAAACTAGAAGATTTTACGTCTTGTTTGGCTTTAGAAAGTCTATATTCTCCCTCTGGAAGGCATTCTTATTGACAATAAGTTATTGTTATGCTTTCTTCAATCCCATTTGTCTCTGATTCATTTCTTTTTTGTCTTACCCAGTGATAAGCTATGGAGATATGTCCGAAAGAAGAAACAGTTCGGGATGAGAGTTCTCAGTAATTTCTTTAACTTGCGGATCAAATTTCTTATCATCCAGGTTATACATCATCAATCCCAATTCTTCTGGTATCTTGAAGTGTTCCTGTAGATGAATAAAACACACAAACAATCTTTGTTTCCCTGTGCTTTTATGGATGTTTGATTTCATAATTTGAGACTAAAACCAGTTTGGCTACACAATGCAGGTGCTGGAAAACAGCGGAATGTAAGAAAAAGATATTTACTTTTGCTACCAGATTGAGGCGTCACTTGGTTTTTCTCAAGCTTATTAAGAGTTCTCTCTATAAAAATAAGAAATGTAGGAAAATTGCTCTGCTAGAGGCTGGAAAAAGTCATGACATTGTAAAGGTTGAGACCATCGAAAGCCAAGTCAAAGGTTGTGTCTTTTGCATTAATTATCAGCTATGTATAGCAAAAGATGATGATGATGATCATAAGAAGAATGGTTCTTTGATCTCTCGAGCAACTGTGAGTGGTTTAGCCTGACTTATGGAAAGAAGCAAGGATTATATCGGCGTCTTGGGGATTAAAACCTCTGTATTTGGATCCTAATTAACATTTAACTAGGTATTTCTATTTAATTCTGATTAGACCGACTTGATTTATGATTTATCCATATTAAACACCTTCACAAACAAAGAGCTTTCAGAAACAGAAGAAGATTTAAGGATAATGGAAAAATGTCATCTTAACATTACAAACGATAAATGATGAAAGAATGCTCTTTTTTTTTTCTATTTAATTATTAGCATTCGAAATAACTACAAAAAAAAACAACAACAAGGAAACCTTCAAAAAGAAAGAAAAAAGAAAGAAAGAAGTAAAACCCGAAATTTCAGATAAAAATGTGCTTAACCTGCAGTTTAACCGGACAAACCAGACCGGTTAAACCAATTTCCAGTGTTCGTTTGTGAAGTAAACTTACATGTAAGGATTTGGCCCATTTATCTCCACCGGATAATTGCTGAACCCCAAGTTAAACCGGCTCCAAAACCGGAAGTAGCAATGGTATGTCCCGGTTTAACTTTTCCACTTCTCACAGCCTCATCAAGAGCCAAAGGAATGGAAGCAGCGCTTGTGTTACCGTAATTAGCCAAATTCGATATAACTCTCTCTGCTGGAAACTGAAGTCTTGTAGCCACTGAGTCTATTATTCTCTGGTTCGCCTGCAACAATGACTTTCCCTGTTTTTTTTAACCATTTTCCACTACAAAAGCTCCAAACTTTCACCATTCAAAATTTCAGATCTTTTATCATTACAAAAGCTCTAAACTTTCACCATTTAACTTGAATTGCTCTTACTACCATTTCAGTTTGAAGTACGAAAGCTTTAAAGTTTGGGCCATTTTAACCAGAAGCTATGAAGATTGAAGAAATAATAAGGTTTGGATTAGAAGATAACCTGATGGAGGAGAAGCCAATCGATGGAAGAAGCAGTAAGACCAGCTTTTTGTAAAGCGTTCTCAATAGATTGAGGAACGCATTTGACAGCAAACCGAAATACTTCTTTCCCATTCATCTGAATGCAAGAATATGATGATTGTTTAGGAGGAAAGTCTACCAACACCGAACCATTTGAGGAGCTCAATGCACCATTGATTTGGGATTCTTTAACAGAAGCGTTTAAATGTCTGCAAAAACAGAGAATCTTATCATTGGGTTCTTGAGGGAAAAGAATACTTATAAGACTAAAAAAACGGAATGTGAATCTAAATAATACCTACGACCATCTCCATCGCTGTGAACATCAAAACTAAACAAACCATCATCTTCGATATCACAAGCCTGCATCAAACACAAGATTGATCTTTTAACTCAACATTTGATTTGCAATGTGGCAAACACTCGTCTTGTGATTATAGCATGTGATAATTTAGTAAAGGTTATACTCTGGTTCAGTAAATCAATGAAGCTTATATAAAAACTTTGGATATAATGAGTGTTCAAGATTGTTTAGAAGCTTCATAAAGCACAGTACCTGAACAACGACAGCACCAGCAGCGTCCCCAAATAAAATGCAAGTCCCTCTATCCGTCCAATCAACAAACCGAGATAAACAATCAGCTCCAATAACTAAAACATTCTTGAAACCACCGCCTGAAACGAAAGTGGACAAGAATTGTATACTTATCTTATTAATTACTTATCAGTTTGCATCTTATTTGACTTTTACCCCTTATATGACAAGCAGCTGACACTAAACCCAAAACAAATCCACTACAAGCAGCTGTGATATCATATGCCAATGGGTTCTTTGTGCAACCAAGTGCCTTTTGAATCTGCCATCAATTGAGAATATCGCGAATCAGACAAGGGTGCTTTTCACTCAGTCAAAGCGAAGTTTTCGATCTAAGGGTTAATAATACCTGCGGAGCAGCACCGAAGAGATCATCAGGAGTGGAAGTGCACATCAAGACTAGGTCAATATCTTCAGGAACAACCTCTGCCATATCTAGGGCTTTGGTTGCTGCTTCTACTGCTAAGCCAACCAAGTTATCTTTGCCTTCAATTGTAGTTTTCTAAAATTATTGTCTCTCTTATGTATATCAAGTTTTACTCTTAAGTGTTCATAGCGGAATGAATCAAATATATAATGTTACCTGATACAACTCGACGGTTGCGGATGCCAGTACGAGTAGCTATCCATTCATCATTAGTATCGACTATTTTTGCAAGGTCATCGTTAGAAATCAGAAGACTTGGGACTGCTGAACCAGATCCAATCAATTTGCAGCCACTCGGCACTAACCTTTAAGCAGACAGAACCAAAGGAAAAAAATGTGTTTTGAGTATTTCATAAGACGAAGCTTAAAGATCTTCCTAAAGCTACATGCAGTAATCAACTTTTTGCTTCTAATCTTCATAATCTCAGAAGCTTTAGCTCAATATCAAGAATCGAATCTCAAAACAACGGATGTCGAGAGACGAATCACAGGATGAACAAAGAATCCGTGATTTGGAAACAAGGAAGACGGATTTTAAATTTTCACCTGGGTCGTCGATATTCAGAAGGAGATGACGAAGCATCCTTATCGATGGAGCTAACACTAGAACAGAAAACCCTTTTAGAGAATCCTTTCGAAACGCAAAACCCAGATCCAGAAACTCTAATCGGGAGATGGTTTCTGCTTCGAAGAGAAGAAACTGCAGGATGAGTGAAGAAGCCAGATGCATTCGCCATTTTTATAAACCGAGGAAAGGAATCCAAGAAAACAAAGACTATTAATGTTTCGGATACAGCGAATCAATGATCTTTCTCTTATCTCAGCTCGAATTTAGCGTAATGCCAAGTGCAAGAGATTGCATCACCAAATGTAAAACGGAGCAAGACAGCGAAAAGAAAAAAAAAGTCCACTTTTTTCTTTTTAACTTCAGAAGTGTTGTCGAAAAATCAAATCTTTGGAAGCTCCGAAGCGAAGAGGAGAGAGAGAGAGACGACAGAGAAGGCAACTCAATTTGAGGAGATTCCAATGCTATTGAAAACAACCATTGGTTCCACTGACTTGTAATTTTACAAATTATACACAAATTTGGTGTTGAAATTGATGAATTGTAAATAGTATTGTTTTATACGGATAATAGTTCAAAGAATTACAATTTTTGTAATTTTATTTTACATATTTTATATTAAAAAAACTTCAAGAATGAGAACTTAAAAAGTGTGTAAAAAGCTTAAAAGGTGGTTGAGAAATAGTGATATATGAATAAGGATTTGGTGAACAACTTAATGAATATTAAAACATTGAACCAAATCCACCTTCAAATATTAATTAAAGTGAAATGTTGAAAAAGAGGATGCAAATATTGTAATATATTGTTGGTTGTGGACAGTCATAATAAAGAGAAGCTTCATATAGTTTGGTGGGTGAGACAAAGACACAAGATTTGGTAGTAAAAATACTCAACATTGAGTTATGGTCTTTTTTGTTTAAAAGAAGAGATCTTTAATTCGAGCACATTTGTGAATACTAATTTACGTTTTAAATCGTGCACTGGGAAAGAGTATGACTCAAATATCCGGAATTTCTACTATTTAGATATTCGTCACCTATTGTGTTGTTGAGTTTATTTAAAATAAGAAGGATTAGTGTGTTGTTTTCAGTTAAAAGGATATTGAACTTTAGTGATATTTCTGTCCCAACCGAAATTCTTTTTCTAACTTGGAATCAACTTATCTCAAGGAACAAGAAGTCATAATTTGTGAATATAAATACAAGGAAAACGGTAAATTCTTCCCTCAACTTATATATAGATAATGTTCGTTTGTCAATCGTATAAATTTGCTGTTGCAGCTGCGGCTACGGCAGATTATTGTTCATTTAGCTGTCGTAGCTACCTGCGGCACATGGAGCGGTCAGACGATTCATCTAACGTCGTAATTTTTTGACCGCTGATTAAAATATCAGTGTGACTAAAAATCTGCGATCAACCGCAACCGCAATCACCGGCGGCAGACAACCGAATAACATCTATCACAACCGTAGCTGCAGTATTAACCGTAGCCGCAACCACAACCGCAACCACATGCGGCGATCAAACATACAAAAATATAATCTTTTATATATACATAAACTTTCAATGTTTGATTATATCATAAACTATCTTTTATTGGTACATGCTATATAAATTATATATATTATATATTATATATTTTTTATTTTTTTAAAGAAACCAATCAAAATAATAAAATATAATGACGTCGTTTTCATCGTTTTTCTGTCCGCTATTGTCTAGGTGATAAAAAAGATCAACATGATATCATTTTAACTATCCAAAATAAAATAAAACAGACATCATTTTGATCACTTTTGTTAAAAAAACGACATCGTTTTATTGAACACAATATGTGATATGTTCGTCATCAAATTTAACAGTGAAACAAACGGATTGCATTTATTTGGTAAAATTGATCCCGCTTAAAAAGTTCAAAATTCAAAACCAAAAGTAGTTCATGGTGAAATTGGCATTGTATGAAAGTGTTTATATGATCTATTGTATATAAGTTTAGGGGAGAATTTGTTGTTTTTCATTAATACAATTAGGCATCGGTAAAATATACGGAGCGAAGAATTGACCCAAAAAATTATGACCGACTGAAACCGACAAAATACCCAAATGGATCTTACATTATTATACCCGAAGAACTGAAAACGAACCAAAAATTGTTTGAGTATCCGAAATATCTAAAATATAATTACATATTTAAAAATATGAATGAATTTAGAATTAGTATAATCCAATTACACAAAATTGCAATGAAAAATTCAAAAAATATCCAAAACTATAGTTACTTTTAGATCGAAATACGCAAAATAATCAAAAATAACCAAAAATAACCAAAAATAACCAAAATAACCAAAATAACCAAAATAACTAAAATAACTAAAATAATTAAAATAACTAAAATAACTAAAATAGCTAAAATAACCAAAATAATCGATATATAACCAAATTTTTAAGTTTTATCCATATTTTGGATACCCGAACTCGTATGGAACCGAACCCAAACTAAAATCTAAAATATCCGAATGAGACATGGACCCTTAAAACTGAAATACCATAAATCCGAAAAAACTTATCCAAAATCCGGTTGGGTATCCGAATGGGTACCCTAATGCCCATGCTTAAATTATACAATGGTCTAGCCTCATAACAAACCATCCTGAAATCAGGTCATACAACACAAGTGAGAGAAAAAGAGAAGAAACCTAAAGCAAAAAAAACTTGGATCATATCAAGTTGCTTTGTTTTTCATTTTTTTCGTGTTTCTTTTGTCTTCTTTTAGTAAATCTTTAAACTTGAACACACATAAAGCATGAGTTAAAATAATGTATTATTCTTTAATTAATAGTAGAAGTTTGTTGGATACGGATACTGTTGGAATTTATTTTTTTGACAAAAAATCATAAAACGATAAACAATTTAAGAAAGGAAGAAAATGCATTTCTGCATAAGTTTTCTCTTCGCTTATTATTTTCTAGTATGTTTTGCATACTCAATAATGTTTGGAGCAAACATCATCCACGTCAATTTTTTAATGCATTTGTAATTATGTATATAATGGTGTCATGAAATGGGAATTCATAAAGGTTTTTATATATAGTAGTTGGAAGTATAATAAGAACTCTAGATTTTGTGTGCTAATCGACATGTGAAGAAATTAATATACAGTGTGGAAATATTACAATACAATATATACATTTTGAAGCAATACTCTCTCTTTTTATCCCCAAAAAAAAACCCAAGTGTTATAATATAGCTAGCTTATACTTTAGTCTCTTTGTGTTTTAGGATTGGATCAAAGAAGTTGGATGATCAGACGTGAATCTGAAAATATCTTCATATGCTTGTGCGATGAGTTCATTGTCGTTCCAATTGTCCCTATATGTGTTGGATTGGGCATAGATTCTTTTGTAACCAATATAAAACATTTGCTCTCGCCATTTCTCTGTCCGAGGAGAGTCACATTGATCAGTAAGCCAATTATCGTATTCAAACTATACATAAGAAAACATTAATATATACTACTCTTGGGATAACGTTCGTTTTACATAAAACAAAAACAAAAATGTATGCCCCTGTGAATCGTCTGCCATAAGCAAGAAGACGTTAACAAAAGAGAAAGAGTTTAATAATTTTTTATTTTTATTTCTGGATATTTGGTTACATAAATGTAGCCTATTTCATTGACAGTTGTCTACACAAACACTCGACAACTGTTTACAATTATGTTGCAGTGGGGTTCAGTCTGCAAACAACAGAACATGTTGTGTACAGTGATACAAAATTTGTCTTCTTGCTTGCATTCCTCCTGTCGTCCTTTTGTTCCTGCAGTTCGTACTTCACGCATATATGATGAGAAAGAGGAAGATGATGGAGCTGTCTGAATACTTGAGACAGGGCTGGGTTTTAGTTCAGCAACGATGGGCTTGTGCGATTGAGGCCACTTGGTCTTGATTTCATATTTCGTGGCATGCTGTTCTTGATGCTCTGTTTTCCTAGAAGAGAGAAGTGAGTGAGACAAGCTGATACCCCCGCTTCAAACTGGCGGTGGGAGGAAAACCAACCCCAAGTTTGCTTCGAAGAGTGACAAAGGCAGCGCGAGATAGTGGCTTGGTGAATATATCGGCGAGTTGCAAAGCAGCCACCATATAACGTGTTTCAATTGTACCAAGAGCTACTTTCTCTCAAATGTAATGATAATCCGTCTCAAAATGTTTTGATTGATTTTGAAATGCCGGATTGGTGGAGAGATGAACCGATGAGAGGTTATCACAGTGTAGAGTTGCAGCTTGTGGCTGAGGAATACCTAAATCTCGCAAAACAGAGGATGTCCATGTTAATTCGGCAGCGGTATCAGCAAATGCGTGATATTCAGCTTCTGTAGATGAGCGAGAGACATATTTTTGACGCTTGGCAGAACAAGAGATTATACTTATTCCCAAGATTGTGCAAAACCCGGTTGTTGAACGGCGAATGGATTTGCAACTTGTCCAATCGCTGTCACTATAGGCAACAAGAGATAAATCATCTGTTTTCCGAAGATGAATGCCAGGAGATGATGTTCCTCGCAAATATCGTAGAACTATTTTTAGGAGGACAAAGTCTGAGTTCGAAGGAGCATGCATCTTCTAGCAAATAAAGTTCACGGCAAATTGTATATCCGGCCGGGTCAACGTGCGATATTGAAGTTTTCCGGCGAGATTTCTGAAATAGGTAGGATCGGAGAAAGCTTCAGAGCTTGATGTATCTTCGATTCGTGATGGGAGTGGCGTCGACATGATGTTGCAGGTTGACATGTTGGCCTGAGATAATATGTCTTATGCATATTTATGTTGATTGAGAAATAATCCATCGGAGTGATGCTGAATTTGTATTCCAAGAAATAGTGGAGATTTCCCAAATCTGTCATCATAAATTCATTGTTGAGGATTTTCAATAACGCTTGGAGAAGGTTGTGATCATTGCCCGTGAAAACAATATCATCCACATAAAGGAGGAGCACCAAACTATTGCCATCATGATGACACACAAATAATGAAGGATCAGCCTTGCTACAAATGAAGCCAAATTCAAGAAGAAAAATACTGAAGCGATCATACTAGGCCATTGGAGCTTGTTTTAAGCCATATATCGCTTTATGTAATCGGCAAACATGAGATGGATACCTTGGGTCTTCGAATCCCGCAGATTGAGACATAAAGATTTCTTATTGAAGATTACCGTGTAAGAAAGCATTCTTGACGTGAAGCTGAGTCAATTTCCACTTTTTCGTAGTAGCTATTGCTAGAACAATGCGAATAGTAGCTGTTCTTACAACCGGACTAAAAGTTTCTAAGTAATCAACTCTCTCTTCTTGATCATAGCCCTTAGCGACTAAACGAGCTTTAAGTTTATTAACCGAGCCATCTGCATTGAGTTTAATCTTGAATACCCAACGACTTCTGAGAATATTCATGTTGTTTTTGGCAGGAACAAGGCTGTAGGTTTTTGTTAAACACATAGATTGAATTTCTTCAGTCATAGTATCAACCCAACCTTGATCTTTAAGAGCTGCTGCAACTGATTTTGGCGTCTTATCTATTGTTGAGGTTGCTACCAAGGCATATCTTGGATTTTGCTTTCTAATCCCATCCTTTCCTCTTGTAACCATCGAGTGAATATTAGAAATATTTTGATTTTGAAGAGGTGATGCCCAACTGTCTCTAAATGTGGCGGAAAAGCCATGTTAGATTGCCTTGGCGAATGATCAATGTGGCATGTTGTACTTGTAGAAGATCCCGGAGAATGAGCTGGTGAAGAAGTTGTGTTGCCATTGGGTAATAGTGATGTTGTCGAATTTGAGGCCCTTGGTAAAATAATTGGGACATGATCATCAATATGAGCTCTAGGAGACGGTGGAACAGCTTGCTGCCAAGCTCGAAGTATAGCTGAGGAGTAAACCGGGCAAAGATGTTGAAAAATCGTGGAAAACTGGAATGAGTTTTCGTCAAAGATTACATTTCAAGTGATATATATCTGGCCGGTTGGAGGATAAAGACATCGATATTCTTTGTAGTTGGCATTGTAGCATAGAAACACACACTTCAAAGATCATGGTTCAAACTTGTGATTCGTATAAGATCGTAGACATGGAAAGCATGCGCATCCAAAGACTCGCAAAAAGTTGTAATCCGGCTTTTGATGTCGAAGGCGTTCAAATGGAGTCTCGAAATTTACTACAACAGATGGTAGTAGATTGATAATGAAGTTTGCAATGAAGAAGACTTCAACCCAATACTTCAGAGGAACCTTACTATGAAAGAGCATTGAAAGACGTAGTTCAATTAGGTGGCGATGTTTTCGTTCAGCCAAACCATTCTACTCAGGTGTATATGGACAAGATACATGATGTTTAATCCCATATTGAGTCAAATATTGAGTGAATATTTGGCTTGTAAATTCACCTCCCTCATCACTTTGAAAAACTTTGATTTTCTTGTCAAATTGATTCTCAACAAGTCTTTGAAATTGTTGAAAGATGTCAAAGATATCATATTTGCAATGTAACGGATAAAACCAACTAAACCAAGAGAAGTTGTCCACAAAAATAACATAGTACTTAAATCCTTGAACATATTCAATGGGAGAAGGTCCCCATAGATCACAATGAACTCGTTGAAGAACATCAGTAGTGGTAGAAGTAGAAACTGAAAAAGGTAAACTTAGATGCTTTCCCATTTGGCAAGGTTCACATATGGGTTGAGTGCTGCTCTTATTCATTATTATTGCCTTGCATTTACCAAGATGTTGAAGTACCGAAAAACTTGCATGACCAAGCCGAAGATGCCAAAGATTGTCGGATGTAATCTTTTGTCGATTTGAGTAGAAGGTTACAAAATTCTTGTTCTCCAACACGTACAACCCATTACGTCGTGGTCCTGTTGTGAGCACTTTCTTGGTTTCCAAGTTCAGAATATATACCTTAGATGCATCAAAAAATACACCACAAGGGAAATCTTGACATAATTTAGAAAATGATAGGAGATGTTTCTTAAAGGATGGACATACAAGTACATCTTTAAGAGGAACACTACCTGAGGTAGATGGCAAGGTAGCTGAACCAACATGAGTTATCGGAAAAAAATTCCCATTACCAATCATGACAGATTCGGCCCCATTATATGTATGAGCTTCGTGAAGTGCAGTGGTATTATCAATAATATGTGCTGATTCTCCAGAATCGGGGTACCATTCGGTGCTGGAATTGTTAGAGGTACGAAGAGTTGTAAGAACTTGTGGAACATCAGTACTTTGATAGGAGTTGTTGAACCTGTTCCAGCATTTTAGTGCCGAGTGACCCATTCTGCCACATATTTGACATATGGGGCGTTGCATTGAGCCGGGAGAGTTGCTGGACTGATTGACTTGTTGATAGAAACCCCTTCCTCTAGAAGAGTATCCTCTTCTTCCTCGCGGACCACCAAAACGATTAAATGTTCCTCTACCTCTGTTATAATTTGAAAAAGGTACAGGATGTGATTGTTGCACAGATTGAAAGGCGAGGTTTGGCGTGACAGAAGAGGCTTGTTCCCAAGATTGAAGACGTTTGTCAAAGTTTTCAATAGTAGATACAACATCATTAAAGGTTGGGGTGGGATATCGGGACAAGGAATCTTCGCCAACGGTAACAATGGAGTCATACTCCTTGTCTAGTCCATTTAAGAATGTGAAAATCTTCATAGATTCGTCTACACGTTGTCCTATGGAGCTCAATTGGTCAGAGATGGCCCTAAAGGCATGGCAATATTTGGTGAAGCTTTTTCCTGTTTTTGATATGACCGTAGGTTTCTTCTTAGCTAAAAAAACTCTTGCTGCTGAACTTTTGTTAAAGTTTTGAGCCAAAGCAACCCATATCTCATTAGAAGAAGAAAGATCAAAGACATAGCCTAGTACCTCTTCGGTGAGCATGCCGAGGAGCCAGGATCGAACTAGTTGGTCCGTGCAATACCATTCTTCGTACAATGGATTGTCACTAATCTCAGCAACATCATTGTTGAAAACTTCTAAAACTTCTGGTGGACTTTGTATACGACCATTAACAAAACCTAAGAGTTTTTGACTGCTGAGAAGAGACTCAAATTGTGTCTTCCACATGAGATAATTTCTATCATTGAGCTTAAGCATAACCGAGCTAGTAACATGGATATTAGAGGGGAAAGGGTAAGTATCAAGGTTTCCCTCCATTGTTGAACCTGTTAAGGTTTCAAGCCAGCTCTAATACCATAAGAAGACGTTAACGAAAGAGAAAAAGTTTAATAATTTTTTATTTTCATTTCTGGATATTTGGTTACATAAACGTATCCTCTTTTATAGGCATTTTTCTTACATTTGACAGCTGTCTACACAAACACTCGACAACTGTTTACAATTGTGTTGCAGTGGGGTTCAGTATGCAAACAACAGAACCTTTTGTGTACAGGGATACAGAATGTGTCTCCTTGCTTGCATTCCTCCTGTCGTCCTTTTCTTCCTCCAGTTCGTACTTCACACATATGTGATGAGACAGAGGAAGATGATGGAGCTGTCTGAATACTTGAGACAGGGCTGGGTTTTAGTTCAGCGACGATGGGCTTGTGCGATTGAGGTCTCTTGGTCTTGATTTCATATTTTGTGGCATGCTGTCCTAGATGCTCTGTTTCCTTAGCAGAGAGAAGTGAGTGAGACAAACTCATAATAAGATGTGTGTATATCTTGGGAATACCAGAGGCTTGGAGCTTCACGTAGAATATCTTAGTATCTTCCATCATCTCATCTAGTGATGGAAATGTAACCCATCAGGATAAAACCTCAGTTACCCACTTGCTTTGGAGTTCAAACATCGGAAAAGGAGTGATCTAAAGACAAAACAAACCAATTATTGTTTGATACTTTACTAACTACATGTTGTAAGATCATTAAACCTGCCATGGTAAACCGATGAATTAAAGTCCTGGAGAAAGAGGAGGATAAACATGTTTATATAACGGTGCAACGCGGTTATCTTCGACTATCACTTGGCCTTTCGTGTCTAGAAATGTGAAGTAATATTTGTACCTAACCATATATAATATCATCACTGTTAATGTTTTCAACACACATATATATGTTGATTAGGTTTTTATGCAAAATTGAATAATCACCTGGTGCAATGCATTATGGTATCAACGTAAACCGTCTTTTCGTTTCGGAAAACAACCGATCCATCTTCACGGACAATTTTAATATGCAATTCATGTAGCTAAGAATTTGTATTATTGACATAATTTTATTTGATCATAGGATTATGCTATACTTACAGTAGAGTGGACTCATAAATTGTCATAACCGGGAAGTTTTTGGTATGTTTCCGGCTTAGTTGATCTTGAAGAGATATGAATTTCTTTTGCGACCTTTGCTATGTCTCTGCTTATATCGATTCCGTTCATTGAGCTTCCAGTCACCACCATTACCTAAAAAAACTCTTTTACAGATTTAATTAATGATTAGTATAATCTGATCTTCTTCTTTTTTTTTTTTAGCATGACGAGGCTTTGTATAATCACCATTACAAACGACAACAGCGTCGTAAATCTCGTCGGAGAAACCATTGGAGTTTGGCGACTTAATCCTCCACTTCCGGCAATCCTCCGCAGCAGGCTCAGCCTTCACGACCTCCGTATCGAACCGAATCATTTCCTCGATCTCAAACTTCCTCGAAAAGTCTCTCAAGTAAGCAAAAACCTCCCTATGACCCGGATGTCTTCTCGTATCTCGAGATCCGTTTTCTGGCCGGGTCAAAAACGGGAAGTCGGTGAAACCCATGCATTCCCGTGGGATGTTGGTTCGAAGAGAGCTGTAGAGACTCGAGTGGATCACGGGTCGGGTCGGGCCGATGCTAAGCAGGTCAGGTTCGAGTTAGTGTGTAATCGGACCCACCCCGCCTGACCCGTCCTACAACGGGTTCCAAATTTTTTCGTAAATTTTTTTAACTGCAAAACCCGTAAGCTATTTTTAAAATCGTTATCAGCCTCGTATTCAGGTTGATTTAGCAAATTTATTGGGCATAAATACACCAAATATATTAAAACTCAATTTTTAAAACAACAAATTATACAAATTTTTATACTCTTAATTAATTGGTTTGAAGTAGTTTGAATCAAATATATTGGTTTGACCTTCAATCAATTTGGTTAATTAGTTTTTACTCAAAATTTGTAGGTATACCTTAAATCAACAAAATAATAAAATACAATCTACACTCGATATGCTGTAATTAATATTCGATCTGCATCGCTTTATTTATATATTTTTTTATATTTAACCCACACCTGCAACAGATTAAGATAAAGAGAGAGTGGAACCTGCGGGTAAAAACATGCCTATATAAGGAGAAAACACTACGTACTTGTCGACGATGACGTGTCATTTTCACCTCACAGTGTAAGCATTTCCTACGTAATTTCAAAGGATAGTATAAAATAATGAAAATCGACTTATAACCTTCATATGAATTCTACAGTGTTATACTAATATATCAACTTACTAATTTATAAAATTCTTGATTTTGAAATACAAATGTGAAACAGACCAAGTCTGAGCAAGAACATGTATAAATAATGAAAGAACACAAAACATATATTGAATATTAATAATTAATTTGAATATTCTAATGTCGGTTGGGATTACTATTGGGAATGCAGTATATTTTGTTTAGATATTTACGTTTATATTTACTGATGAAATTATTAAAAGATCTTTTGTGTTGGTTCATTATTAAAAACACAGAATTTAACTAATTAAGTACAATGAAACAACGTTTTATCATAAACAATATTACATACTCGTCTAATAATATATTTTACTTGTATATTTATCAAATTTTGGATAATGATACATGAGATTTGGAAATAATTTTCAAATAATTAGGTTTTTTCTGTTTGCTAAATTGTTAATTTCTTAATTATTTTGTAAGATTGGATATAATTTTGGTTTTTGTAAGGGGAAATTATAATAACACCAATTTTGATATACCTTTTTTAAAAGTATAATCAAATGCTGACAATTTTCATAAATACAGGTCTGTCAATAAACACCATTTTTGAACAAACCAAAAAGACAAATGATAACTTGAAATCATATCTATCTTCTTTTTTCTTTAGCTTCTAAACTTTAAATTACAGTTGATCCATCATTTTTCATGTTCGTGTTTTGCAATCAGCGTTGAGCTTTGCCAAAATTTGTCGTTCATCAGAATTAGTCTTTTGATAAGCCCATGAGAGCTTACTTTCGGAGAAGAAAGACAACAGAGTCGAAGAAGGAAGAGGAAGGAGATGGTGACGTGGATAATGAAGATGCTGAGTTGGCTGGTTGATTGGTTCACAATTGTCGTATGAGTAGTTTGTTAATTCAGTTGTAAAAGATCTTCGTATATAAGAAGATCTTGTGGGTGGGAAATAGGTAGTTAGTTTCTGGGTATTGTGAAAGCAGAGATTGTTCTGCTGGGACGATTATGGCTCGACCGTAGGTGAGCATAATCGATCATTGTAGCTATTCTTTTGATCAATAAAGCTACTCGTTTCTATCAAATTGGTGCGTTAGTGAGCTCGGTTCGAGTTATCGCGCAGATTGCAGGTCAATGGTGTTGCACAATCATTGCTCAGCAGAATCGATGCCGGAACAAGAACAACAAACGCAGACGGAATCTTCCTTGACCTTGGATACAGTCGCTCGAAATCTACAGAAAACGATCGCAGCTCTGTTAGATCATGAGAAAGGAACGCAGAAGAAGTTTGCAATATTGGAGGCAACCTTAGACTCGATTGAAGAGAAGGTTGACTCAAGGTTTGAGAAGATTATGGAGACCTTACTGCGCAACGATATTCAGCGTCATGGCAAGCAGCACGTATCCATTGATGTTCCCAGTAGTTCCAACCTACATAATCAGGTACGATCTCCTGAATTGGAACCTGACCATAGTTATAGGAACATGGATTTCCAAATGCCAAACCGATTGGTTGGAAATAGAGATAGCCTGGTAAAACGTGTTGAGATGCCAGTGTTTCAAGGAATCGATGTGTTTGGATGGATATCGCGCGTAGAAAGATTTTTTCGGTTGGGAGCTTACGATAATGCAGAACAGTTGGAATTGGTCTCTTTGAGCTTAGAAGGTGATGTTCTCAGCTGGTTCAACAGCGAAATCAACAGACATCCGTTCATCAGTTGGCGCGATTTCAAAGAAAGACTCATAATAAGATTTAGCAAGGAGAGAATTCGCGATCCAAGTCAAGCATTGTTCGCTGTGAGACAGAAAGGGAACATTGCTGCGTATATACATGAATTCGAGGACCTCTCCTCGCAGGTCACAGGGCTAACAGACAAGCAATTAGAAGGGATCTTTATGAACGGATTGAAGCAGGAAATGAGAGAGGTGGTGAACATGTGCAAACCAGTGGATTTGCCGGAGATGATTGCAACAGCAAATCAAATGGAATCGAGTTCCTTGTATCGGGTAGTAAGCAGAGAACTAGAACAGAGAACTCGTTATCCATTGAATTCTCAAAGGCAGCAATTCGAGAATACCAATAATTCTGGATGGAAAACAAAGACGATTGTCACAGAACCCAACACGAGCAACTTGCGTTTTCCACTTAAGGTGGAGAACAGAGTGCAACAGAAACTTTCACCAGCAGAGTTAGCTGACAAGAGGAAAAAAGGGTTGTGTTATAAATGTGATGGACGATATACACGATCCCACGTTTGTCCAAATCAAACATTACAGATCCTCACAGTAATTGACGGATACGAAATGGAAATTTTGGACCAGGAAGTGGTAGAAACAGAGGATACTGAACAGACATCACAAACGGAATTGTTGGAGCTTTCCTTAAACTCATTCTTGGGTCTTCGTTCTCCGACAACGACAAAGATGTGGGGAACAATTAAGAAACAACAACTGGTAGTTATGCTAGACAGTGGAGCTACGCATAATTTCATTTCACCAAACGTTTTAAAGACAGCGAAAATGAAACCGGAAGTTGACAAAAACTTAGAAGTAACATTGGGGACAGGAGTGACTGTTAAAAGTTCAGGAATCTGCAGAGATGTCCACTTGGAAATACAACAGTTGCAGTTCAAGGTGGATCTTATTGTCTTGGAGTTGGGGAGTGCAGATGTGATATTGGGTGTTCAATGGTTGAGGACGTTGGGTACGTGCCAAATGGATTGGCAAACTCATGAGCTCTGTTTTATCCACAAAGGGAAATCTGTTAAAATAATAGGCGACCCAAGACTTCATCAAACCAAATTTTCTATGAAATCGTTGCAGCAAATCACGGGTTGGCAGCAGAGGGGAATGGAGATTACATTACACAACACACAACCTGCTGAGTTACAGTCTACGGATTGTCCTCCACAGATTGCAGAAGTGTTGAATAAGTTCAAGGCCGTTTTTAGAACACCATCGGAACTTCCTCCGGTTCGTGGCAGAGAGCATGCCATTAATCTGGTAGCTGGTTCAGGACCCATCAGTGTTCGTCCGTATAGATACCCACATGCGCACATGGAGGCCATGGAGAACCTAGTAAGAGAAATGCTCACAGCTGGAATCATTAGGACTAGTCACAGTCCGTATTCGAGTCCAGTGTTGCTGGTTAAAAAAAAGGATAAATCATGGCGTTTTTGCGTCGATTACAGAGCATTGAATCGTGCTACGGTGTCAGATAAATTTCCTATACCCATGATTGATCAATTACTAGACGAACTCTATGCTGCAAAGTTGTTCTCAAAGCTAGATTTACGTTCAGGGTATCATCAAATTAGAATGAAGGAGGAAGACATTGAGAAAACAGCTTTTAGAACACATGAAGGCCACTATGAATTTCTGGTGATGCCATTTGGATTAACAAATGCACCAGCAACATTTCAGGCTTTGATGAACGAAATATTCAAACCATTTTTAAGGAGGTTTGTATTGGTATTTTTCGATGACATACTCATTTATAGCTCAACCATTGAAGAGCATATTCAGCATTTGCAGAAGGTGTTGGAGCTGTTTGTACAGCATACATTGTATGCAAACTTGAAGAAATGTACATTTGGCCAATGCAAAGTTGAATACTTGGGTCATGTCATTTCTCAGCAAGGAGTAGCAACGGATCCTTCTAAAACAGATGCAGTGCGACTTTGGCCAGCTCCCAAAACGGTCAAAGAACTCCAGGGATTTTTGGGTCTCACAGGGTACTATCGCCGTTTTGTCAAGAACTACGGATCATTAGCTAAACCATTGACAGAATTACTGAAAGTTGATCAATTTCAGTGGTCGTCTATGGCACAAGAAGCTTTCGAAAATCTAAAAGCTGCTATGATTTCAGCTCCGGTTTTAGCTCTACCCGATTTTGATCAATCGTTCATCGTCGAATCTGATGCTTCTGGATTCGGCCTTGGAGCAGTGTTGATGCAATCGCGCAATCCGATTGCCTATTTCAGTAAAGGATTGACAAACAAGGAACAGCTCAAGCCGATTTACGAACGTGAGCTAATGGCAATAGTCTTGGCAATTTTAAAATGGAAGCACTACTTGTTGGGCAGACAATTCACTGTTCGAACTGATCAAAAAAGTCTTAAATATTTGTTGGAGCAACGTGAAGTTACTCTCGAATACCAACGTTGGCTGGTGAAGCTTCTAGGCTATGACTTTGTGATCGAATATAAACCAGGAGCTGACAACAACGCGGCAGATGGTTTATCTCGTATGGGTCAGTTAAGAGAGTTGAATATGCTACACACATTGTTATCATTGACAACTCCTGCAAATTTGCAGCTTCAAGACATATATGCAGAAATCGATAATGACTCGAAGATACAAGATACCATACAGAAATTGAAAAATGGGGAGGAAGTTAAAAAAGGCTTTGCAGTGAAACAGGGCAGATTATTTTTCAAGAACAGTCTGGTGATTCCTGCAACATCTTCGCACATTCCACTAATTCTGTATGAATATCATGACAGTCTCTTAGGTGGTCATGCTGGTATTCTGAAGACCTTTATGCGAATTAGGCAGGCATTTTATTGGGAGCACATGCGTAAACAGGTTCAAAAATATGTGATGGCTTGCTCGATCTGTCAAACGCACAAATACTCCACATTATCTCCTGCCGGGCTATTACAACCTATTCCAATTCCGTCGCAGATATGGGAGGAATTATCAATGGATTTCATTGAAGGATTACCTATGTCTCAGGGTGTGAATGTGATTTTGGTTGTGGTGGATAGGCTGAGTAAATATGCTCATTTCTTGGTACTAAAACACCCATTCACAGCTACGGAAGTTGCTCTTCGTTTTGTCTCTGAAGTCATTCGGCTTCATGGTTTTCCGCGTTCTATAATTACGGACAGGGACAGAATTTTTCTGAGTAACTTTTGGAAGGAGTGTTTTCGGATGGCAGGTACAAAACTGAAGTTTTCGACAGCTTTTCATCCTCAAACGGATGGACAAACAGAGGTTTTGAATCGATGTTTAGAGACATACTTGAGATGCTTTGCTTCTACGCATCCAAAGACTTGGTCTCGATTCTTGGGGTGGGCAGAATTGTGGTATAATTCAAGCTTCCACACAGCACTCAATTGTACACCTTTCAAAGTGGTCTATGGTCGTGATCCTCCTCAATTGCTGCAGTATGAACGGGGTTCCTCTTCTAATTTTGAGGTTGAGCAAATGTTGCTGGAAAGGGATACTATGTTAGATCATATTAAGGAGTTGCTTCTGAAAGCACAACAGACTATGAAACGGAGTGCCGACAAACATCGCAGAGATGTTAATTTTGAAATCGGGGATATGGTTTTCCTGAAGTTACGGCCGTATCGACAGCAATCGGTCAGCCGTAGACTTTGTCAGAAACTCGCAGCTAGATTTTATGGTCCTTATGAGGTATTGGAGAAGATTGGTAAGGTCGCCTATCGTCTAAAATTACCATCTGGCTCGCGTATACATCCGGTTTTTCACATTTCTCAGCTTAAAAAAGCTTGTGGTGAAGGTCATATTGTCAGTTCATTGCCAGTTTCGTTGAATGGAAATGATGAGTTGGTTATTATGCCTAATGACTTGTTAGATACCAGATATGATGATGAAGGACATTTACAGGCTCTGGTCAGTTGGAAAGGACTTCCGGAGTTTGAGAATTCATGGATTCGAGTGCGTGATATTCGGACACAGTTTCCTGATTTTCCGCTTGAGGACAAGCTCATTCTTTGCCAAGGGGGTATTGATAAGCCCATGAGAGCTTACTTTCGGAGAAGAAAGACAACAGAGTCGAAGAAGGAAGAGGAAGGAGATGGTGACGTGGATAATGAAGATGCTGAGTTGGCTGGTTGATTGGTTCACAATTGTCGTATGAGTAGTTTGTTAATTCAGTTGTAAAAGATCTTCGTATATAAGAAGATCTTGTGGGTGGGAAATAGGTAGTTAGTTTCTGGGTATTGTGAAAGCAGAGATTGTTCTGCTGGGACGATTATGGCTCGACCGTAGGTGAGCATAATCGATCATTGTAGCTATTCTTTTGATCAATAAAGCTACTCGTTTCTATCATCTTTACATTGATTTTTTGCTTGGTATTTGGTGTAAGATTTGAACCAACTTTAGCTCTAGTTTTGAATCATGAATGTTTGGATAAATTTTCTTTTGATTCTTAGAGTGTAAAAATATTTCATTTTCGTAAGATTATTATAGAAGATGAGAAAAAAAGAGAGAAACTTTGAATAAAAAACTGAACTTTCTTTCTCGATTGATTTTAAAACATAGTCGATTACAAGGTAGTTTTATACTACTATAAGAATATTCTAGAATTATACATAATGGAATTTTGTCTCTTCATTAAGCTGTCGTTATTTTCTGGTCTTTGTCTATGGATAAGAGTGGTTCAAACCGATTGTGCAAGACGCATGCCATCTCTGCAGCTTCTGCAGTTTTGCTCTGTTCTGTCGCAGGAGGTAGAGAAGGAGAAGATACTCTGTTGCATAAGGTTGTCCTCATAAGTTCTGTTGACTTGTTGACTGGGCTTGATTTATGTGTGAGGCCCATTTGCTAAACTTGGTTGATTTGTGGTGTGTTGCTCACATTCCCTCTCAAATTTGGAGTGAGTTCCCTCACACCAAGTTTGTCTCATAGATCAAAGAAGCTTCCCTTGGGCAGTGACTTTGTGAATATGTCCGCAAGTTGAAATTGAGCTGAGATGTGTGTTGTTTCAATAAGACCAAGACCAACTTGTTCCCTTATGTAGTGAAAGTCTATATCAAAATGCTTGGATCGATTGTGTAGAGTTGGATTACCACTTAGATATACATCAAAAAGGTTATCACATTGCAGTACTATTGGCTGTTTTTAAGAGATGCCAAGGTCACAGAGCAGAAAGGAAATCCATGTGATTTATTGTGCTGTTGCAGCTGATGCCCTGTACTCCGCTTCAATGGTTGCCTTTTTGCTGACCAAGAGATGAGATTGGAGCCTAAGAATGTACAGAATCCAGTAGTTGATCTTCTTGTTTTCTTACAGCCTGCCTAGTCATTGTCACAATATGCTATAAATGACAAGTTATGATCTTTTGTGTGTGTAAGCCCAATGACAGTGTTCCCTACACATAGCGAAGCACACGTTTTAGTAGACTAAAGTCTGAATTGGTTGGGGCATGTATTTTTTGGCAGGCTACATTTACTACGTATTGAATATCAAACCCTGTGATCGTCAAATATTAGAGTTTTCTAGCCAAGATTCTGAAATATGTTCGTTCTGGGAATGTAGTAGAGTTTGAATTATCCAGCTATTGAGGCAGTGGAGTCGGCATTGTATTGCAGTCAGTCATTGAGACTTGATGCAGAATATCCTTAGCATAAGCAATTTGATGGAGAAACATTCCCCTTGCATGTGTCTCCACTTGAATTCCTAGAAAGTATTTAGGTGAACCAAGATCTCGCATAGAAAACTTGTTTAGAGCTTGTAGCAAGTGTGATAGAGCTGATGGATTTATGAATTTACAAACAGAACCAAGAGGAAAAGAACCAGTAGACTCTGAAACATGACTCTGTGGAAGACTTATATATATTTCTTCATCAAGATCATTCTGTAAAAAAGCATTTGGCACATCCATTTGAGTCAAATCCCATCCTTAAGTAGCTGCCAAACTCAACATCAGCTTAACACTTGTCAATTTTGCAATAGGAGAAAAAGTTTCATTAAAATCCATACCCTCTTGTTGCGTAAATCCTTTAGCAACTAATCGAGTCTTATATTTCTCAATTGTACCATCAAGATGGCATTTAATGGTATACATCCATTTACATCTAACAACGTTTTTACCGGGAGGTAAAAAAGTAACACTCCAATTATGATTTTGTTCCATTGCCCGAAGTTCCTCATTCATAGCATTATTCCACTTATCAGAAGTCATGGCTGTTTAAAAAATTTGGGTTCTATCTCCAAGGAATAGGCAAGAACATAAGATTGAAAAGGAACAAACAATTTGTCATAGGATAATACAGAAGAAAGAGGATAAATGGGAGTGGTGGAATGATCAGAATTAAGAATGGAGGAATGAAAATGAAATGTCAATTATCGAGGAATGAGGTGATATGAATGAAGAAGGAGTTGAAAAACAATAAGGTTGATAAAGAAAGAGGGTAAATTGGTGAGAAACAAGAGGAGATATAGGTGTCTGGATTGAAAGAGAAGTGTTATCGAAAGGATTCAAAACATTACCAGAATATTGACTCGCCATGACATCATGATCAGAAGTGGAAGATCCAGAACTAGAATATGCAGGTTTTGAAACTTGAGAATAATGATTTAGTTTTTGAAGTAAAGATTGAACCTGAGTTGGTGAGAATTTGCTAACATCCAACATAGAAGAATCTGTGGCAGATGTTGGACAATATGCATGAAAGCTGGAAGTTGTTTCTCCAAAAACATTGGCAATAGTCTTCTGATTACTAGTTGGAGGTCTAAAAGAAGGTCGAGGACCAAATGAATTCTGACCACGAGGTATCAAGCCTTATTTTGTATAACCATTTGATGGTTTATATCTTTTTTTTTGTCACTTGGTGTATGCCATACAAATTCCATCCGGTTAGACAATACTTGACGTATCATCAAACCAGTGGTGTGGTGCCGTGCTTATGTGAGAGAATATGGTGTTTCTTCTCCATGCCTGCCTGGATATATAGCCCGTCTACCTGTGTGTTTCTCTCCCGTGGTTGATGCATAAGCTCAAATACCGGGAAATGTCGTAGTAGTGCATTGAATTCCTCAATCTCGGTTTTGAACGCAGGCCATCTCTCCGGGTTCTTTATTAGCGCAATCAAATCCGTTGAGTCCGTATAGAATCTCTCGCATAATCTTTGTTTTCTTTGCAGGCTTACCATCGCCCACCGGAGGCTAAGGAACTCTGTATGTAACGGGGATTGTCCTCTGTACGTGTCTCGCAGGCCTAGAAGATCGCTCGATCCGTCCTTTAGCTTGAGGATCCACCCAATCCCTGATGTGGGCTCTCCCTCTTTCCATGACCCGTCCACGAAACAGGCAAAGGGAGTGAGGTCCTGGCCTACGGCTTCCCCTGTTTTGGGTTCTTCTATGATTTATGGTACCTTGGCCTACTGCTAGACCATGCTTTCCCTCCGTGCTTTGTCTAGGATGTCTGTGGGAGTGGGGTATATATTGTTATAGATCTTATTATTCCGCACTTTCCAGATGAACCACAGAATCCATGGGTAGATACCGTGTTCTCCACAAAAGGTAATCGAAGTTTCGAAATAGTCCATTTTGTGGGAAAATGGTGGGTGCTGATGGAATGGATGATAGGGCCCATGTTTGATACGCCGGTGGGCACAAAAATAGTGCGTGGTTAATATCCTCCATTGCATAGCCACAAATTTCACATGTCGGATCATTCTGTATATGGCGGGAGTGCAAACGCCCATGTGTGGGTACTACTCCCGAGAGTGCTTGCCAGAAGGAAGTGTTGGATTTTCCTCGTGATTCTTAATCTCCAGATAGCTTGTTTCAACGGGGATATCGAGGGCTGTTGTAACAAGAAGTTTATATGTGGAGACACCCTCCTTTGAGCTATCTCATACCCTGATTTAACGGTGTATCCTCTTTGGTGAAGTGCCAGCAGAAGGTGCTTCTTCCCGATCTGGTATTTGAGGTGATGGATGTTATTAGTTTCATATCCTCCGGGTGAAAGACCTTCCTTAGCTTTGGAATTATCCAACGACCATTCTTCGGATTGATAAAATCAGTTAACTTTACGTTCGGAAACTGAGTTTGGTTAATTCTTAGGGGACTCCTTGGGTCGTTGTCCGGGATCCAGTTATCCATCCATATATTGTCTTGGGCCGATGTTCCCAGAATCTTCCTGGTGTCTTGTCTTATTAGGTCCATGGCTGACCAGATACTTCTCCATCCATAGGATGCTCGATACAGAGATTTTGCGTGGAAGACGTGGGAGTCCTTGAAATAGCGCCCTTTTAGCATGCGCACCACTACGGACGTTGGTCGTCTTTCCAGCCGCCACAGTTGCTTTGCTAGGAGTGCCTTGTTGAAATTTTCCAGGCTCTTGAACTCTATACCCCCATCTACCTTCGGGAGACAAAGTGTTTCCCATGGGAGCCAGTGGATGCTCCTTTCGGATCCACCCGAGGCCCACCAAAACTTGCTGATGGCGCTGTTGAGTATCTTGCATAGAGTCTTGGGAAACAGGAAACATGACATCGCGTATGTCGGTATCGCCATTGCAACAGATTTTATCATTACTTTCTTCCCTCCTCGGGACAGAAACCTCGCTGACCATCCATTTATTCTTTGTTGGATGCGCTCCTTGATATATGCGAAGATTTGTACTTTAGATCCTCGCAAGTTCTCCGGGATTCCCAAGTACTTCCCAATCCCTCCTTCTTGAATTCCAAGGTTGTCCTTTATATCTGATTGGACATCACTCGTGACCTTCTTCCCAAAGACCAGTGAGGATTTGTTGTAATTAATATAACATACCAGTGATAGTTTTGCACTATTCGGCAGACGCTTTGCAGAAGAAGAGACTATTATCTGCAAAGAGAAGATGTGATATTGGTGGGCTCGACGGTGCAACCCTAATTCCGGAGATTGCCCTCGAGGTCTCGGCCGCATTTAGGTTAGCAATGAGTGCTTCGGTACACAATATGAAGAGATATGGGGATAGGGGATCGCCTTGTCGTAGTCCGCATTGAGAGATAATGCGGCCTTTTTGGGTTTCCATTGATGACGACCCGGTAGGTCACCGTTGTAACGCAAATCATGATCTAGTCAATCCATTTTGACGTAAATCCCAGCTTTTCCATTAAAGCCTTCAGAAAGTTCTATTCCACCCTATCATACGCCTTGCTCATATCCGTCTTGATCGCGAGGTAGGCTGATTGGCAGCTTGGCTTTGTTCTTAGGGTGTGGAAGAACTCTTGTGCAATGAGGATGTTGTCAAAGATCACTGTCCGGCCACGAAGGCTGATTGTGTTTCCGAGATCAGCTATGGTTGGACATCTTTCATCCTGTGGTAGAGTACTTTGGAGATGATCTTATAACACACATTGCATAGACTGATGGGTCGGAACTCCGTCATCTGTCTTGGGGAGTCCTTTTTAGGTATTAGACATATATTGGTCTCGTTCAGGATAGGGTCTAATGCTCCTTTGGTCATGAACTGGTTGACTAGATCCAGCAGATGGTCTCCCAAAATAGTCCAAAACTTCTGGTAGAAGAGGGCTATCATGCCATCCGGTCCTGGTGCCTTCTTTAGGTTCATCGAGAAGAGGGCCAACTTTATCTCCTCCCTCGATACGGCTTGAACTAAGCGGGAGTTTGTATCATGCCCTGTCCTCGGCACAATGTGAGCTAATGATCCTTCCAGGTTCGATACTGTGGAGGCCGTGAATAGATCAGTGAAGTATTCTGTCGCCAATTCTGTCGCCACCCTCTCGATTTTGGATTGTTTTTCCACCCATACACCATTTTTGTGTAATAGACCGAAGAATTTGGTGTTATGGTCTCCATCGCTCAACCACAGTGTGCGACTCTTCTACCGCCAGAAAATCTCTTCTTCATTTATGGCGTGGCATAACTTTTGTTTCAAGTATAATAACTCCTCAGCTGTCGTTGAGTCATTTGATTGGGCTTTTTCAAGCTCCTCTTTGAGGGTGGAGATTGTCTTGGTAGAGTCAAGGTTTTCTCTTCGCCTCCAGCGGGAGATCGCTGTCTGGCATTTTGATATGCGCTCCTTAATAGGGATCTGCTGCGCCCCTGTTGCTCCAGTCCATCCTTTTTTACGACCTCCTCGAAGTTTGGCTTAGATAACCATCGTTTATCGAAGTGGAAACTTGGTTTCCGAGTCTCGGATCGGGAGAGGGTTTGTATCCATAGCGGCCGATGATCCAACCCACAGAAATGCAGGTATTCCACTCGGGTATGAGGGTATATGTTATGCCACTCGTCATTGCCCAATGCTCTATCCAGACGACACCGTATGACGGTGTTGCCCCTTCTTCCGAACCAGGACATACAATTCCCTCTAAATGGGAAATCAGTCATTCTACAGTTCCCTTGCATCAGTTTGAAATCCAGAAAGCTGCTTTCTGGGTGGATTCTTCCCCCCGATTTCTTGTGATTTCTGTTAATTTCGTTGAAATCGCTGACCATTAACCACGAATCCGTTCTGTTTAGGCCAAGTCTAACTATCCGTTCCCAGACATTGTTTCTATTTCGCGTTACAAGGTCTCCGTAAACAAAAGTTATAAAGACTTTATTATCACTAATATTGGCCCTTACATCGATGATATTTTTATTAGAAAACAAAACATGAATATAAAAATCGGCAAGAGCCATCAAAGCCAAACCGCCACTAAAGCCTGATTGGTCCACCGTGAACAGGAAGTCGTAACCTAAATGAACTTGTAAGGCTTCGGCTGCGCTTGGTATCCATCAAGAAAAGTAATCCCGGGAACAATGTTTTGTGTAGTTCCCGTATCCGCCGAACTGCCAGGTAGCTCACTGCTCCCTAACAGTTCCAACTAAGCAACATTAGGCACCCTCCGGTGGTCTCTCTTTGACCACCAGATCCTTCAGTCCCTCAAAATTTCCTTTATTAGAAAGGTCCGTCTCTGGGGAGGACGTTGATTTTCCTTTTCCTTTAACCAAGGCCGCATTGGCTCTCGATTTAGTGTCGCCGAAGTACATGATGGAGTTTTTCCTCACTTTTGATACACAGAATGGGCTCCGCCCGATTTTCTTCCTAACCTGCAGGGATTTGGCAATCTATTCTTCTCGTCTTGGTGCTGCCCTCCTTTCCGAGCGTTTACTCCCCCCTGTCAGGATCTCTCTCATGGGTGAAATGACTTCTTTGAGATTGAGATCCTCTCTTACATTCACCTGGTACTAAGGAAGAATGGCGTTCTCCATTAGCCGATTGGTTTGGTTGGAGGAGGATCCTCTCATGATTCTTTTATTTGCTAAGCGGGCCTCTTCCTCCGTTTCCTTGTACCAAGATGGCCTTTTGTCCACCCTCTTATCTCCACTGTTCCTTTCCGGCTCAACCTCTCCTTTCTGCTTCTCAATTCTTTCTAGTGCCGACTTCTTTTTATGAGGGGAGTCCTCTCTCCTCAGGTCGTCGAACCGGAGGGCTCGCTTTGCCCATGGCTGTTTTGATGTCCTTTTCATCGGGGGTGGGCCTAGGGCCTTGCCTTTTGCTTTCCATACCCCCATTAGAGGGTCGAATGTCAGGCCTTCTTGGACGATATCCTTCTTCTGGTCTCCTTGGTGGGGGCGGTGGCAGTGGAGGGGCAGGTGGTAGTTCCATCTATGTCCTTTCGTTTCTCTTGGGGCAGTGCTTCTCATCGTGTGTGATGCGGAAGCATCTGTCATAAAATTTTGCAAGTTTCTCGTAGTCAAAGGTTACAGTGACTACATCCCCGTTGGCGAATTCCAGGTCTCTAACGAATATCAGGGGATCCTCCACCAAGATGGATACCCTAATTTTGGACTCCTCAACATCATACTATAGTAAATCCCCCATAGCTTGCCCAATGTCTATGATCGTTTCTTCTGGCCAATAATGTGTTGGGATCCCAATAATCCTGATCTAGAATGGGATTGTGCAGGGGAAATCTGGCTTCACACTTGGAACCCATCTTTCCAGCGTTGTCATCCATTGGTCAAAATGGTATGGGCGCTTCTCCAAAACTGATTGAATGTCCAATTCAGAGTTAAACCAGAACATGAACCGTCCATGACTCAGCTCCTGCCCTTGAACGTGGCCCTCACAATTCCAGATTGAGGGCAATAACGTCATGAATGTTCGGACCCGATGGCCTTGCATGGTCATGTTAAGCACCCTTCCTACCAAAGTTAATTCAAACCGCTTGAGAACGGCCGAATTGTCAAAAGCCCTTATTTTGATGGGACTTGGTTTTTTGATATCCCCACAATTTTTTGCAACTAGGAACCTAGAAATTGTCATGATAAACTTCAATTGGAAATTTTCGGTTTTGTAATAACCAGCAAAATTATACCAATTAAAATCAGAATCACGAACCACCAATTTTTGGTCAAACCTAGTCGGTTTAATTAGAATCTTGGAAACTGGGTGCGTATGTGAGAATCGACGCCGGTTTAGAGATGAACTCTTCGGTAATCTCCGATGTACAGCTCCGGTGCAATTTCCTGTGGGGGGAGGGGTGCCGGGTTTTGGTCGAAGCGGGACGGATTAGCAAGGACGACACTCACAACGGTCGGTGAGGAGCGGGAAAGCTACACCTCCAACTGTGAGAAGCTCGGCACGGAAGATTACAGACGGGTAATGTCCCGAGGGGCAATTTGGGTGGAGTAAATCGACGGTTAAGGGCAGGGGCGAAAGAGAGGCACCGACGTCGCGAAAGACGAAAGCGCCGACGAGATGGGCAGTCCGATTTCAAGTGCGAAATCGAGGGAGAGCTCGGATTCTTGGTGAGGTGGAGGTGAGACTGGCGGATTCTCTTTATAGTCCTCCTCCTCGTGCGATCTGCGGAGCAAATCTTCCTCCTCCTTCCCGAAATACCACGGCAAATTGAATCTTTTGATTCGGAGATCATTTGATTTAACAGTTTTTCCAATCCCATGATTCTCTCCATTATCTTCTCCCCGATAAGGAAAAAACCCAGATTCTCCCGATATTCATCGCCCTTCATTTTCTCCCTGGAATCACTCCATCTCTTGGCATGATTCTCACCTTCCCTCCATTTTCGTACACGGATTCCGGTAGTGACTGTCGAGGTTTTCGTTGCCGTTTGGCCCGCCGGTAGGAGAGGCCCTGCCGTTACGGATTTGAACATTCAAAAAACGTAACGGCCCATCTCCTCCGAGAGAGAAAATTTTCCAATTTGTGTAAGACTTTTTGCCGAGTGATGGTTTATATCTAGAGGCTACCCATGTACCTTGTAACATTTTTGTATAGTATGTCCAAGTTGTCCACAATATGTACACAGAAGCCTATTGTTTCGAGGATGATATGTGTTATATGCCGCTACAAAATTTTCAATATGATTGATGTTCTTATAAAAAGAAGCAGTCATTGTTTGAAAAACAAGATCGTCAACTTTTAAATCTCGCTTGATCATCTTGAGCAATAATATTATAAGCTATCTCTATACTCGGTATAGATTTTAGCATAAGATATGTTGACGAGTATGTTCATATCCTTCATTCAATCCCAGTAATTTTTTTGTACTCTACTCCTCTGTTGTAACTTTTCCCAAAGAAAAATTATATTACATTCACATCGGCCACAAGTACAAACAAGTACATCAATGTATTTCTTAACTTCCTCTCACAATGTGATCAATTCAGTATAATAAACACTCACATCCATTGAACGTTGTTGCAATCTACCTAACCTCTGTTCAATCTTATAAACTCTCGGTGCATCATCTTGTTTGAACCGAGTCATGAGATTATTTTATATTCCATTAGCAATTGACATATACATTAAACTTTGGCCTATTTTCTTAGATATAGAATTCATCAATCATGTTGCAACTATATCATTATATCGAGATCAGAAGCCAAAATCTCTATGATTGTCAGGTGGTTTACGAATACTGCTATCAACAAAGCCTAGTTTATTCCTAACATTCAGTGTTATTCTTACCGATTTTTCTGCGCATGAAATTAGCCTCAGAAAAGAGACGATATGTGACCAATTGTAATCCAACATGATCGGAGAAAATATGGATTTTCATAGAAATTCCATATTTTGTTGGGAATTTCTTTGTGAATCATTTGTACTATGATCCGGGTTTGATTCCATTGTGGTATAAAACTAATGAGAGCTGAAAAAGTAATCGAATGAGAAATAGATGCAAAAATTATGTCGTTAAATAAAGAGATGAAGAAAAATCGAACACAATTAGGTCAAAAAAATGGAAGAAAAAGAACATAAAAATCGTGATGTGTTGAATAATAATCGAGATATAGAGATTTTATTATTATACTGATTTTATTAATCTTATAAATCTTACAAAAGAAAAAAGGAAGAGAAAAAGTTACTTCATCCGAATGAAATAACCTACGTATTTATAGAGAAGGAGTAAGTCGGCAAACGTAAGTTTACATAAATAATCAGACGATAATGTTGACTTTTTCAACACTCCCCCTTGATTATTTATTATTATTGAATTATTGCGTTCTGTCTCGTTAAAAACCTTATCATGTAAAAACCCAACAGGATAAAAATCATGATAAGGGAAAAAGAGTACAGATACGAAATCTCTCCCTCGAAAAGATAGATATGTTTCCCTTTATAAGTCTCGCAGATGACACATTCCAATATTCTGAACGTGTTTTTTGAACGTTGTCGCAGGAAGTGCCTTTGTAAATAAATCTGCTGCATTATCACTTGAACGAATGTACTCGACGTCAAGTTCTTGATTTTTCTCAAGTTCTTGGATATAGGAGAAAAATCTCGGAGGAATATTTTTTGTTCGGTCACTCTTGATATAACCTTCTTTGATTTGGGTCACACATGCACATTATCTTCGAATAATTTTGTTGGCTCCTTATTGTTGATTAATCCACTTGCTCCTTCTATATGTTGAGTCATAGATCTGAGCCATACACATTCTCTACAAGCTTCATGAAGGGCAATGATTTCGGCGTAATTTGAAGAAGTGGCAACCAAAGTTTGTTTTTGAGATCGCCACGAGATTGCAGTTCCACCAAGTGTGAAAACATAACCGGTTTGGGATCGAGCTTTGTGTGGATCCGATAAATATCCAGTATCTGCAAAACCAACTAAACCAAACTCGGGGTTTCTAGAATAAAATAATCCCAAATCAATCGTACCTTGGAGATAACAGAAAATATATTTTATTCCACTCCAATGTCTTCGTGTAGGTGATGAACTATATCTCGCAAGTAAATTTATAGCAAATGCTATATCTGGTCGAGTGCAATTTGCAAGATACATACGTCCACCGATAACACTCATATAAGGTACTTCAAGACCTAATATGTCTTCATTATCTTCACAAGGTCGAAATGGATCTTTGTTTATATTAAGCGATCGATTAACCATTGGAGTACTCAAAGGATTCGCTTTATCCATATTAAATCGTTTCAA
The DNA here is from genome assembly GCA_018901935.1 of Pugionium cornutum. Classification (NCBI taxonomy): domain Eukaryota; kingdom Viridiplantae; phylum Streptophyta; class Magnoliopsida; order Brassicales; family Brassicaceae; genus Pugionium; species Pugionium cornutum. The sequence goes on along the minus strand of CM032157.1, from coordinate 9,752,455 downwards.
TATCATTTTCGTATAATTTGATTGATGCACAAATATCCCATCTTGGAAATGTTCAATTTGGAGTCCTAGAAAAAATTTTGTTTTTCCAAGATCTTTCATTTCAAATTCTTCTTTCATATGAGTTCTTGCATTATCAATTTCTTTTTGAGTTCCAATTATATTCAGGTCATCTACATAAACAGCAATGATCACAAAGCCTGATGGGAATTTATTTATAAATACACAAGGACATATCACATTGTTAATATATCATTTTTTCAACAGATATTCACTTAAGCGATTATACCGCATGCGTCTGGATTGTTTTAACCCATATAATGATCGTTGTAATTTGACTGAATATAGTTCTTTGGGTCCTGTAGAGATCTTTGATCCTTCTGGGATCTTGAATCCTTCTGGGATTCTCATGTATATATCACTATCAAGGGTTCCATAGAGGTATGCAGTCACGACATCCATAAGGTGCATTTCTAACCTTTTGGATGATGATAAACTCATTAAATATCTAAATGTAATTGCATCCATGACCGGAGAATATGTTTTTTCATAATCTATTCCCGGCCTTTGAGAAAACCCTTGTGCAACAAGACGTGCTTTATATCTAGTGACCTCGTTTTTCTCATTTCTTTTTCTTATAAAAACCCACTTGCACCCAACTAGCACTACATCTTCAGGTGTAATGACAATGGGTCCGAAAACATTTATTTTTTGTAGAGAGAATAATTCATTTCTCATGGCTATTTGTCATTTTTCCCAATCAGATCTTTTTTGACATTCTGTTACAGACATTGGATCTGCGTCATCATTTTCATTTTCAATTTCTTTGGACACAAAAAATGAGAATATTCCATTAATATCCTCTATTTCATTTCTAACTCATAATTTTCTATTTTGGATATTGTTAATTGAAATCTCATATGTTTCTATATTGCGTTCGTCTTCTGGACAGAGTTCCACTTCATGGTTTTCAAAAACCTATTTGCATATGTCTTCCGGACATTCCGTTTGAGTTGGTTCCTCTATAATCTTTTCACAAGTATTTTTGAGACGCTTTTTGTAAGGTTCTTCGAGAACCTTTTGATTTTGTTCTCCCAAATACTTTTTCTTACGGGGATTTTATCTTTTGAGCACATCGGTCTCTCCTTCTTTAACTGAACTCTGGGTTCATTTATTTTATCGCCATCAATATGTTCTACAGGAAAATTAATTCTTGATGGGACATTCACAGCGGATATATATGATTTCTTCATTCATTTTGTATCTGTGAATGCATCTGGCAACTGGTTTGCAATATTTTGCAAATGTACGATTTTCTGAATTTCCATTTCACGTTGTTTTGTGGGAGGATCAAGATACAACAAAGATGGCGTACACCATTTAATATCTTCTTGCAATTGTTTAATTCCTCCCCCTAATGTAGGAAATTCTTCTTCATCAAAATGACAATCGGCAAATCGTGCCGTAAAACTATCACCAGTTCGTGGTTCAAGATACCGAATAATACTTGATGATGTAAATCCAATATATATTCCTAATTTTCTCTGTGGCCCCATATTTGTTTTTTGTGGTGGGGCTATAGGAACATAAACCGCACACCCAAAAACTCAGAGATGAGATACATCAGGCTTCTGGCCAGATGTTAATTGTAATGGGGAATATTCATGATATACACTTGGTCTTATTTGGACCAATGCTGCCGCATGCAATATAGCATGACCCCATACTGAAATTGGGAGATTTGTTCTCAAAATTAACGGCCTCGCAATGAGTTGTAACCGTTTTATCAAAGACTCAGCCATACCATTTTGTGTATGAACATGCGGAATCGAATGTTCAACATCGATTTCGAGAGCCATACAATAATCATTAAAGGCTTGTGTCGTGAATTCACCAGCGTTGTCAAGTCTTACTTTCTTTATAGTATAATCAGAGAATTGCGCTCTTAACCTGATTATTTGGGCAATGAATCTTCCGAAAGCCATATTTCGTGTGGTTAACAAACACACATGTGACCATCTACTAGATGCGTCAATTAAAACCATAAAATATCGAAATAGCCCACATGATGGGTGAATAGACCCACATATATCACCATGTATTCTTTTTAAGAATACTGGGGATTCATTACTAATTTTGGCTGGTGATGGCCGAGTAATAAGTTTTCCTTGAGAACATGCTTTACACGAAAACTCGCGTGATTGAAAAATCTTCTGGTTTTTCAATGGGTGGCCATTAGAATTCTGCACAATTTTTCTCATCATAACTGATCTAGGATGTCCTAGTCTTTCATGCTAGACTTTGAATGTACTGGTAAACTTTTGGTTTACCGTAATATACGATTCAATTATATTTATTTTTGTGTAATATAATCTAGAGGACATCATTGGTAATTCTTCCAATATTTGTTTCTGCTCCCATGTAATGCAAAGATATTCAATGTTATTTTTGTTCATTGTCTCTATATGATATCCATTTGTATGGATGTCTTTGAAACTTAATAACCTTCTATGAGACTCGTGGGAGTATAAAGCATCATTTATTTCAAATTTTATTCTCTTTGACATTGAAAAACTGGCTCTTCCGGAGCCTATGATAAGATTTGCATTATCCATATTGTATTTACACTTCCGGTGGAATCTTTCATTTTGAGATAGGAGAAAAACTTTTTATCTTTAAGTATTATGTGTGTTGTAAAACTTTTTATCCATATTGAGGTATCTTTTTGAGAATGAGAATGGAGATATATGCCTAGCAGACAGTGCTACAACGCATACAATACTTAAAGATAAAAATTTTTTCTCCTACCTCAAAATGAAAGATTCCGCGAGAAGCGTGAATACAATATCGGGTAATGCAAATATTATCATAGGCTCCGGAAGAGCTAGTTTTTCAATGCCAATGGGAACAAAATTTGAAATAAATGATGCTTTATATTCCTCCAAGTCTCATAGAAACTTATTAAGTTTCAAAAACATCCGTACAAATGGATATCACATAGAGACAGTGAGCAAAAATAACATTGAATATCTTTGCATTACATGGGAGCAGAAACAAATATTAGAAAAATTGCCAATGATGTCCTCTAGATTATATACACATAAATAAATATGATTGAATCGTATATTACGGTAAACCAAAAGTTTACTAATACGTTCAAAGTTTGGCATGAAAGTTTTGGATATCCTAGATTAGTCATGATGACAAAAATTGTGTAAAATTCTAATGGTCATCCATTGAAAAACGATAAAAATTTTCAATCACACAATTTTTTGTGTAAAGCATGCTTTCAAAAAAAACTTATTACTTGGGCATCGCCAGCTAAAATTGGCAATGCAAAAAATACATGGTGATATATGTGGACATATTCACCTACCATGCAGGCCATTTCGATACTTTATGTTTCTAATTGATGCACCTAGTAGATGGTCACATATATGTTTATTAATCACACGAAATATGACTTTTGCAAGATTTATTTCCCACATAATCAGTTTAAGAGCGCAATTTTCTGATTATACTATAAAGAAAGTAAGACTTGCTAACGTTGGTGATTCACTTCACAAGCCTTTAATGATTATTGTATGGTTCTAGAAATCGATGTTGAACATCCGGTTCCGCATGTCCATGCAAAAAATAGCATGGCTCAGTCCTTGATTAAGCGGTTATAACTCATTGCTAGATCGTTAATTTTGAGAACAAATCTCCCAATTACAGTATGGGGTCATGCTATATTACATGCAACAACATTGGTTCATATACAACCAAGTGCATATCATGAATATTCCCCATTACAATTGACATCTAGCCACAAGCCCGATGTATCTAATCTCCGTGTTTTTGAGTGTGCGGTTTATGTTCCTATAGCCCCACCATAAAAAACAAAGATGGAGCCACAAAGAAGATTATGAATATATATCGGATTTACATCATCAAGTATTATTCGATATTTTGAACTGCGAACTGTTGATATGTTTACAGCACGGTTTGCCGATTGTCATTTTAACAAAGATGAATTTCTTACATTATGGGGAGGAATTAAATAAGTGCAAGAAGATATTAAATGATGTATGCCATCTTTGTTATATCTTGACCCTCCCACAAAAAAACATGAAATAGAAGTTCATAAAATCATACATTTGTAAAATATTGCAAATCAGTTGGCAAATGCATTCACAGATACAAAAAGAATGACGAAATCATATATACCGGCTGGGAATACCCTATCAAGAATTAATGTTCATGTAGAACATATTGATGGCGATAAAACAAATGAACCCAGAGTTCAGTTAAAGAGGGAGAGACCAATTGACTCAAAAGATAAAAATCCTCGCAAGAAAAAGAATTTCAGAGAACAAAATGAAAAGTTCATGAAGAACCTCACAAAGAATGTCTCAAAAATATTTGTGAAAATATAATAGAGGAACCAACTCAAAAAGAGTGTCCGGAATACATATGTGAACGGGTTTTCGAAGACCGCGAGAAGAAAATTCGTCCAGAAGATGAACACGATGCCGAAAAGTATGAGATTTCCATTAACTATATACCTAAAGTAGAAAATTATGGGGTAGAAATGAAATAGAGGATATTGATGGAATATTCTTCTTTTCTGTATCCAAATAAATTGAAATTGAAAATGATGACGCAGATCCAATGTTTGTAAGAGAATGTAAAAAAAAGACATGCATGATTGGGAAAAATAGTAAATTTCTATGAGAAATGAATTATTCTCTTTACAAAAAAGAAATTTTTTCGGACCCAGTATCATTACAACTCAAGATGTCGTGCCAATTGGGTGGAAATGGATATTTGTGAGAAAATAAATGAGAAAAACGAGGTAACAAGATATAAAGCCTGTCTTGTAGCACAAAGATTTTCTCAAAGAAATCGCCATCAGATTTTGTGACCATTGATGTATATATAGGTGAGCTGAGTATATATGAAACTCAAAAGGAAATTGGTGATGCAAGAATCCATATGAAAGAAGAATTTGAAAGGAAAGATCTTGTAAAGACAAAATTTTGTCTCACACTCCAATTTGAGTATTTCCAAGATGGGATATTTGTGTATCAATCAAATTATAGGAAAATGATATTAAAACGATTTAATATGGATAAAACGAATCATTTGAATACTCAAATAGTTAGTTAATCAATCGTTTGATATAAACAAAGATCTATGTCGGTCTTGCGAAGATAACGAAGACATATAGGTCTTGAAATATATTATGAGTGCTATCGATGGATTTATGTATCTCGTAAATTGTATTCAACCACATATATCATTTGTTACAAATTTACTTGTGAAATATATTTCATCATCTACACACACATTAGAATATAATAAACATATTTTTCGTTATCTCCAATGTACGATAGATTTAGGATTATTTTATTCTAGAAACCTTGAGTTTGGTTTAGTTGGTTTATAGATGTTGGATACTTATCGAATCCACACAAAACTCGATCCCAAACTGGTTATATTTTCAAAATTGGTGGAACTGCGATCTTATGACGGTCTCAAAAACAAACTTTGGTTGCCACTTCTTCAAACTATGCAAAAATCATTGTCTTTCATAAAAAAATATAGAGAATGTGTATGGCTCAGATCTATAACTCAACATATAGAAGGAACAAGTGGATTAATCAACGATAAAAAGCCAACCAAATTATTCAAAGATAATGTTGCATGTATCACTCAAATCAAAGAAACTTATATCAAGAGTGACCGGACAAATCACATCTCTTCGAGATTTTTCTCCTATATCCAAGATTTTGAGAAAATCAAGAACTTGACATCGAATATATTCGTTCAAGCGATAATGCAGCAGATTTGCTTACTAAGGCGCTTCTTACACCAACGTTTGGAAAACATGTGCAAAATATTGGAATACCTCATCTGCGAGATTTATGAAGGAAAATATATTTATCTTTTCGAAAAATAAATTACGTATCTGTATTTTTTGTTTTTATCATAGTTTTTTATCTCATTAAATTTTTACATGATAAAGTTTTTAATGAGTCAGTAAATACAATGTAATAATAACAATGGATAGTTAAAAAAGAATATTATAGATAATAATTATCCATCGTCGTTCACCAACTCTGTAAATCGGTGAAAGCTCTTTATAAATAAGGGTTAATCACCTTATTTAACGTGTATGAAAAAAACAGGTGAAAAATTAAAATAATTAATAAAATTTCTAGTGCTATATTATTTTTCTATAAGGGTTAATCACACCTTATTTAGCGTGTATGAAAAAATCAGGAAAAAAATTAAAAGAATTAATAAAATTTCTAGTTCTCTATTATTCTTCTTCAAAAGAATTATTTTTTTCCCGAACTTTTAATAACCGAACCAAATTAATTTTAAAGCTGATTGGTTTAACAATGTAATTGAACGATATCAAATTCTTTAAACTCTCTATTAAGTCAAACGACCTATATACAACAAAAAATTACGTATCAATATTCATGGACCGTATTATAGCATGTTCTGTGCATAGAATTGCAAATTTTGTTGTTAATTGAGACTTAAATTTGTTTTTTCATACATATAGATCATTTGTGTTAATAGGGAGTTTAAGAAATTAACACTTTAAATTGATTTCTTAAACTAATTAACATTGGGATTCATTTTTCGGTTATGGAAGGTTAAAATAAAAGATTAAGTTAGAAAAAATTGGTGATTTATTATGTTTATAACGAAATTATTTTTTTTTATTTAATATGTAAATTGAATATGTTTTTAACATTTTCTCACGTAAATTTTAAACGAAAATTACGTCGTTAAATAGATCTGTTAAGTTGATTAACAATGTAATAGTTGGTTCGGTTTGTAAAAATCCTTAATATATTATTTGAGCAACTTTTTAACAAAGTAACCTTACCCTAACGTGTTAATAACAAAAATACCATGCTGACGTGTCAACACCACATTAAGTTTCAACTTAAATATATAAAAGGGTTTAACTTACTAGAATAATTACAACACATGCCACTGATATTAATTTGGTTAGAGAATAAATATAATTTATTCAACTATCCAAAAAATACTACTATATTTGCAAAAACAATAATTTTTATTTCTTTAAATTTTTTATACATTAATTTATAAATAATTTCAACTAAATATAAATAGATTTAAATTACTACCATAATCTCTAATACATTATTTGAGAAACATTTTAATAAAATAATTTTACTCTAACGTGTTATTAACAGAAATACCATGCTGACGTGTCATAACTAAAGTAAATTTCAAATAAATATATAAATGAGTTTAACTTATTAGAATTATTACAAATATATCATTGTTATTAATTTGGTTATATAATTAATATATTTTATTAAACTAACAAAAAGATATTATTAAATTCATGAAAAATAATTATTTTTCTTTTTTTTACCTTGTATATACAAAAATTAATGTTAAAAATAATTTTAAATAAAAGTTAAAATTATATAAATATTTAATTTATATTTACTAATAAAATATAATTTGCGAATATTTTTCCCCACGCATGGGTTGGGTATGAATCTAGTTTGTTATTAAAAAGGATTCAACAAAAGTTACAAAAGATTAGAAAAAAAACATTAGTTATCATATATGAGAACTTGTCCTTTGTTTTGAAGTTCCTTACTGCATAAAATTCCTTTTTGCTTTTTGCTTTTGCTTTTGCTTTTACTAGCTGCAGCAATGGGGCACTTTTGTGGTCACTACTTCTCTATGCTTTTCTTTGTTGTCTTCATCTTCATTATAACTAACATCAACAATGGATTAACCCATATTTATTATTCTAATTTCTTATACATTCATTTATATGATCCAAGAGTAATCTCTATACAATGTATTTTCTTTTAACTATCAAGTTTTAGTGGGTTGGTCTTGGATTTTAAAATATGTAATTAAGATTTAAGTGACGTTTAAGTCAATTTTGTTTTATTTTAAGTGATGTTTTCAACTTTTACTGCATTTCTTTTTGACTATTTGTATTCTAATGTTATTAATTGAATTACTTTTAAATTGTTAGTAAAAAATATTTTAGAATAATACCCTAAAATAATATCTTTTTAAATTTATCTTTCAAATCTATCACATTAAAAATAAATTTCCTAAAATTGCACAAACTATCGTGTGAAAATAATTATTTACTTCAAATAAACTATATATAAAATTAAAACGTAATGTTTGGGTTCACTTTTTACAATTGAAGATTTTAATTTTTTTATTAAAAATTTTTTAAAATATTTTAGTATTAAATTTATACTATTTTTAAAAATTTAAATGATTAGTGCTACATTTAGAATAAAAATTTAAAAAAATTGCTATTTTAGACAATTGTCCAATATTTTATTCTAAGAAAAAATTTAATTATATGTAAAAATGACTTAAAATTGAAGCAAAGAAAATGTAGCACAAACACACAAAAAGAAAAACGATTAAACGAAAACAAACACAAACTCATAAGAAAAGACATCATATATAACATAACCAACTAACCTAAAAAAAAAAGAAAAAGAGAAGCCATAATATAAGAGGCAATATTCTTGAATTCTATGGCTTTTATTAAACTTAACATAGATTATGTTTTATAGGTCAAAGTAGACAACACTCTCATAATTTCATCTTTCTGATTCTAGGAAATAAGGACGAAAAGTAATCAACTTCTTTCTAGCAAAATCTTCGTATGCTTCTTGTATGAGATCATCGTCATCCCATTCATCACGGTAAGTTTCTGGTTGAGTAACAAGTCTCTTGAATCCACGATGAGTTTCTTCATCTCTCCAACGTTCAACGAGAGGGCAACCACATTCTTCTGCGATCCAATTGAGGTATTCATACTGCAAAAGTAACAAACTATTATTTTTTTCGAAAATTCATTGACATAATTCTTGATTTTATATTAATATACTTTGTTTTCTCACAATTTTATATATTAAATTCTTTTTTTAATGGTAGATCCAAATTTATTCATATACAAACAAATTGAGAATTTTTCTTTTTCACATTTTCACTTTACAACAAATTGGAATTTTTTCTTACTAAAAACATATTTTTTATATAAAACAAATATAATATATGTATATGCAGCGCAAAGATTAATACTTTAAAATAGCATATTTAAAAGTTTTTGTTCAAAATTTAATATTTTAAAATTAAAATTTCAAAAATAACACAAATAATAATGTGAAAAATACTTATTTATTCTAAATAAATTATACATAAATTTAAAACATTATATTTGAATTTATTTTTCTAATTTAGGGTTTAGTTTTTTTATTAACAAGATGTTTTGATATGTTTTAATGTTAAATTTATGTTATTATTAGAAATTTAAACTAATGATGCTAATGTTGGAATAAAAATTTTAAAATATGTTATTTTTAAGAATTGTCAATAAGCAGAATTTTATTTTTGAAGACATTATAGATTTAAAGCGTAGTCCTATTTTTTAAAAAAAAAATATATACCAAACTCACCTGAATTTCACCCAATTTATGCGTATGTCTCTTGGGAATACCCAACTCATCAAGTTTTGCATACCATGCATTAACATCTTCCATCATCTTGTCTTGCGAAGGAAGTGTAACTCGTCCAGACAAAACTCTAGCAACCCATATGCTTTGGATTTCAAACATAACGAATCTTATTCCCTAGTTAAATGTCAAAGATCAAAACCAAAATATATGAACTCAAAACCTAGAAATTAAGAAAGAAAAAAAAACAATTCGAATGAGACTAACCATCCCTGGTAAACCGATGAAAGAAAGCCCGGGGCCAAGCGCAGGTGGAAACACATGCTTGTATAGAGGTCCAACGCGGTTATCATCAACGGTAACATAGCCATTGGTTTCAAGAAAAGGAAAGTAATACTTGTATCTATACAAATATATCAAATTAAACATACGATAACTCAATCACACATTTCGCAAATGAAATTTCGATATATATGAGCATAAAAATAGCCCGAAAACAACAAATTTATATACCCGGTGCAATGCACAATGGTATCAGCATATACCACCTTTCCATTTTTAAACACGATCGACCCATCTTTATTGGCGGTTTCTATCTACAAAGGACATATCAAAGAGAAAAAAATTAAATGGTAATTGACAAAAATAAAATTTTTAAATTTTTATTTCAAATATATTATCATTAGTTTAAATTTTTTAAAATAGCATAAAATTAATATTTAAATACCTTAAAACTTATTTTTAATAAGAAAAAATTAAATTCTAAATTGAAAAAAACAAATATAATATTTTAGTTATATTTATAATTTATTCATAGTAAATATATATTTTCAAAAAATAATTTATGATATTTTTAAAATTTTAAATTTAAAATATTATATCTGAAATAAAAACTTAAAATCATGTTATTTTAAAGTATTATATAAAATACTTTTCATTTTGAGGTTCCTCTTAAGATGAACTTTTATATAGTATTTAATTATCATGGTTGATAAAATAAAGTGAATAGTTTAAACCTCAGAATGAATCCATATATTGTTATGTGGCTCAGGAAGCTTCTTGTATGTGTCGGATTGACTGGCTCTGGTCGCAATGTGGACTTCTTTCGCAACCTTAGCCACGTCCCTACTAATATCGGCACCGCTTGCAAAATTTCCGATTACAACCACCACCTGCAAATATATCAACAAAATAAACATTTTGGTGGAATGAATGCTTGTTTATTTTTACAAATAAACACTAGTTAGGAAATCAATAGCAATATTTTAATTAGGACTTTTCCTCATGCTTTGGATTGTAGATATAAAGCATATTTTTTTTGTGGGACTTGACATTTACATGTAATCTTATAATTGGAAAATTTTAACTGGTTCTAAAACAATTTTAATAAATATAATTTTCAACACAAAACTGATTCACAATAAATAGAAAATGTCATATCCAATTATATACTAAGGAGAAAAATTGTCAATGGTGACTAAAGTCTAATTGTTTAGGTAATCGTATAATTAGAGTTTTCTCTCCTCTTAAAGTGTTCACATCATCAAAAATCATATTAAAACAAAAACTAGTGACTCTGTTAACTGTTACATTTATTGTCGTCCGGTAAAAATGTTTTGGACAAAAAAAAAATATAATATAATATTCTGTTAGTATTGTGCATTGAATGATAGCAACATAGTTGAAATTAACGGCAAGAGATCTCATGTAAAAAACAAAGAGATATGATCTTTAAATATTTTGGTTTTATTCAAATTTTATTATGGTTATAGATTTAATTCGGTTAGTAATTGATAATTACTATTTTTTAAAACAATATCTAATATTTTAATTTTTTATAATTGAATGGCAATCAAATTTTTTTTTTCCGATTCAGTTGATTTGGTTTGAATTATTTTTTATATCTATAAAATAGTGACAAGTATATACATATTTTAACGCTATGAAATTGTTTAGCACCATATATTAATAATTCTAAAATATTATAATTGCAGGTAAAGAAAATATTTTAAAATACTGATTTTGAAATTTTAACTAATTAAATTTTAATGTTTAAGAAATTAATTTAAATAAATACAAAAATAAAACTAAAGAGAAATAAATTAAAAGCAAAATAAGATACATTAATAGAAGTAATTGCTATAAATATAATCTTATAGTTTTTACCAAGTTTCCAAAAACAACAAAAGTTTATTACAGGAAAAATAATAATGGAGGGTGCGATACTATGTTAGCGAGTAAAAGTTTCCAAAACAAAATCATGATGTAACACATTAAAATGAGTGGTTGTGGCTTCAATAAGTCACAAAATTTAAATCGGATTTTATTGTGAGAAAATGATTGTTCACCTCCAATTTTTTATTTCAACTATATATTAATTGTCTATTCAAAACCATTAATTTCTAGCTACCCCTACCATATTTTGTTTTGTAACAAAAATATCAAGAATTTGGATTTATAACCATAAAAAAACCAGAGAGAATAAATATATGAAGAGAATACCTCATTTTTGAATGGAGCAGGAACTCTGTAATTGTGGCTATGAATCTGCTTTCCTGGCCAACTTTTTATCCCTAAATAGACATATTATTTTTGACAATTAGACGTTTTTATTTGGGATTTAGTCATTTATGTATAATATTTGTGAGAAATGTTTAAGAGATTTAGAAAAAGACAATATTATTAACTTTCTTAACAAAGGAAAAGAAGAATAATATCCACAAAAGTTCTGAAAAGCGTTTCGTTTAAACGTTTACTTTGCATTGATTCTCAAAATAAAAGCCAAATAAAATGAGTTATATTTGGGAAGAAATAAATGAATTAATGGTTGTAATGATGAATTGTGTAGTTTAAATTCAATTTTTTCGTATAAAAATATTAAATTTTCATATAAAAATATCGGAGGATTAAACCGCACTGTTGTGAACAAGTGATAAAAAATGATATATTTTTAAGAGTTTTTTTAAGAATACATAACGAATTTTGTTTGCTCAAATTAAGCATAGTAAGAATTCTATGTATTAAAAGGAGCTAAATAGTATGTATTTTTATATTATTTTATTATATATAATTAGATACATTCAACATGAAAGTTGGCAAATAAATTTTTTAAAATTTGCATATGTGTGACTATTAGTTTAAATTTTGACATATGTTAATGTAATAATACGATTAAAAACAAATTTACCACATAAGATTTGATATGTATCGATTTATTAATACAAAAGGAAAAGTTACCATGTAATATTATTATAACATATAAAATTTCGCCATTTGTTATTATTATTTTAGTATTTATGTGTTTTATGATCTATATAAAAAAATACAAAATAAAATAAATAGGTGAAGAAAAATGCTATTAAATGAAAAAATAAAAAGATAAGAAAACAAACTGTAAAACATGTATTTGTCAATAAAAGAAATAAAAAAGATTTTAGAAATATATTTTAATAAAACATAAAATTTATAATATATAAATTTAGTACACAAATATTATATGAAGATATACATGTTTAGAACGTCAGATGTATCATATAATCACAAAATTTTAATTAACATGTGTCATTATAATCAAAAAATTTAAATACTTTTTAACATAAACTAGAAAATTGAAAAATGGAAGGTAATTAAAATAATTCGAAATAATTAAATTAATAATATATATATGTATGTTATTGTGTTGATGTTATTTACTGATTTATTATAAATGATTGTATATTCATTCATATATGTGTAATGTGGACTTTAATCTATATATTAATAAATCGAATCATATTATAAGAGTTATCAATTTCAAACTAAATTTTTGTCTGTAATTTTATCCACGTATTACCCAGATGCTTGTATAGTTCACTTATATTTATACAACTGAATAAACAGTGATTTTTATGAGACTTTTTCATACATATAGCAAGCGACCCCAGAATTAATTTCAGTTAGGATTTCTGAAGCTATCTTTCAATTTGATTTAAATAATTATTATTTCTTTTCAATTAAAAAACATTAAGTTATGTAAATCATCTAAGTAGCAGGAAACATCAGAGCAAAAAACAGTTATAACAATTCAGTTGCAAGCAATTTTTTAATATTAAAGAGAAAATATAAAAAAGTATTATGTTACCAGGAATATGAGCTACGTTAGGTTCTGTAAAATGTCCATTGCAGACAACGACGGCGTCAAAGATCTCATCGTCGTAGAAACCACCGGAATTTTTAGACCGGACCCTCCATTTTCCATTAACCGGCTCAACCCGAACCACCTCTGTCTCGAACCGGACCATTTCTCCTATTTTAAACTCTCTAGCAAAGTCTTGAAGGTACGCAAGAACTTCCCCGTGACTCGGGTAACGTCTCGAGTCTCTTGACTTGTCATCTCCACGTGGCACAAACGGGAGGTCTCTGTAACCCATACATTCTCTCGGGAGGTTGGTTCGGAGAGACTCGTAGACGCTCGAGTGGACTATGGATCGGGTCGGGTCGAGGCTAAGCGGATCGGATTCGGGCTTAGGTGAGTAAACCCAGAGACCTCCCACTTGTTTTTGCCGGTCAAACACGACGACACTGTGACCTTCCTGACGGAGTTCCTTAGCTGCTACTAGACCGGCGGCTCCTGCTCCGATCACTGCCACGTGTTTCGAGATGATTGGGTTTTGAGCTGGTGCCATTTATCAAGTTCTAAGGTTTGTGTTTGTTTTTTTTTCTAGTTCTTTTTGGGTGGTATATCGTCTTAATGAGCTGTTTATATAGAAAACTGGAGGAATCAACACTGTTCTTGCATATTTGAGCTCTATATAGTTAATAAATTATTTGTAAGATGAACTCAATTTTTTATATTAAAAATATCTTTTTCATGTAATAGTGATATAATAATGTGTCATCACAAATCATAAAAATAAATTTCATAAAAATATTAAAAAATTTAAATTATTAAGATAGTTACATTTTATGCACTTCTATTAATTTAGTTAAAATACAAATATATTTTATTAAAACTTAGCGAAATATCAATTACTATATCCATGAAATTTTTTTTATCATCATTAATTACTATATCAATTATTTATAACCATCTATCACTAGAATAATATTTTTTAAAAGTATAATATTTTAAAAAAGTGTTAAAGTTACTACAATAGTTACAAATTTATTCTATTAATTTAGTTGGAAAATTAAATCTCTTTTCAATTAAAATTTTCAAAAGATAAATCTCTTTTTTTCTTCTTTAATTTGCAATAAAATATAATTAACAGATAATTAAGGAAGATTTAAATTATATTATATTGTTTATTTTTAATTATTGTCTTCTTACTATCAATTTAATTGATCATGATTTTTTATATTCTTATTCTGCCTAAGTTGAGAATTTTATAAGCGATTTTGTTAGACATATTTTTTTAAAATTTAATAGGGAATTAATTCATCCAGACTATCTCCGTGTTATAGTGTGATATGAAGATCAATGGTCTTTATTTTAAGTTATAAAATATAGAGATAATAGACATCTATAACAAAGAATTATAACATAATTGGTAATCAAGAATTCCTAATATATTATTTGGGAAACTTTTTAACAAATTAACTTTATCCTAACGTGTTTATAACAAAAATATCATACTGACGTGTCAACACCACAGTGAGTTTCAGATTAAATATATAAAAGGGTTTAATTTACTAGAATAATTACAATACATACCACTGATACTAATTTGGTTAGAGAATAAATATAATTTATTCAACTAACCAAAAAATACTATTACATTTGCAAAAAAAAAATTATTTCTTTAAATTTTTTATATATTAATTTATAAATAATGTCAAATAAATATAAATATATTTAAGTTACTACCATAATCCCTAATATATTATTTGAGAAATTTTTTAATAAAATAATTTTACTCTAACGTGTTGTTAACAGAAATACCATGCTGACGTATCATCACTAAAGTATATTTCAAATAAATATATAAATGATTTTAACTTATTAGAATAATTACAAGTATATTATTGTTATTACTTTGGTTATAGAATTAATATATTTTATTAAAATAACAAAACAAATACTATTAAATTCGTAAAAAAATTTTTTTTTCTTTTTTTAATTTGTATATACAAAAATTAATGTTAAAAGTAATTTTAAATAAAAGTTAAAATTATATAAATATTTAATTTATATTTACTAATAAAATATAATTTGTAAATATTTTTTTCCACACATGGCGTGGGTATGAATCTAGTATCCTATTATTATGCAACACAAACTGAACAGGGTGAGAGAATGTTTTTTTTGAAATGGGCCGTTACGCTTTTTCTCCTCCGTAACGCATTGTTTCTATCAGACCTAAACGACTCGTCGGCAAGTGTTTTCTTCGGTGGGATCCAGCTGATCTCGGTCATTCATCATCCGATCTCGACTGCAAATCTCACCATTAATACGGGGATATGGAAATCTCATCGCACGATTTGGAATGAGATTCTTCATGATCTCACGGCTCGTGTGGAAAATTCGGGATGCAAGAAACTTTTCTTTTCCCTGCTAAATAATATTGTATCTTCTTCGCCTGGGTTAATGGCGAAACCGATTTCGGAAAACTCACCTTTTACCCTTAACCCTCGTATCTCGGAGGATTGGCATTCGGTTTTTATAACCCTAAATATTGCCTTAGTTGGATTATGCGAATATCGTGAATGGCGGGCTCCGATTTCTTTGATATTCCCAGAACCAATTTCTTTTGACTATATAAACCATATGTCCTCAGCTCCTTCCTTCTCACTCAAACTAAAATCAACCGTTTTCCCGAGCTCCTATCATTGTTACAAGAAAAATCGAGTCTCTTTCTCCTCCTCCCAGCTAACCCACTGGTGAGATTCGTTATCCAAAGAAATCGTGAGACCGAGTCACGGAATCGCTTCTCCGAGTTGCAAACCCCCACCTAAAACCCTTCCCCTCTTTTTCTTCAGCTTATCTCGCTCTAGTTGCCCTACCCAAAGCCGAATTTGTTTTCTGGCTGACCTTAGAGCACTGGTTGTTTCTAATCGCCGATGTTACCCGATCTTCTTTCGGGTGCACCGGCGTTGCAGGTTCTTTTTCCGGTTGTTCCACTCGGTTTTCTAAAGTCTTAATTTGCTTTCCTTCGGTTATATATTACTAAACCAAGAATGACCATTGTCGGGCATTAAGTGATGAAGAACAAACCAAATGCTGAAAAAGGCGCAACTTAAGATTTAGGACTTTGATAGTTCCGCGGTCCTGAAAAGGTTTGAGTCCATCTTCGTGGATAGGATCTTGAATATGCCAATGCAAGGGCACCGGGTGCGTACTTTTATATCATGCTGCCAAAAATTTGGCAATGTGAATGTCGGGTCCAAGGTCAAGATCTCGAAAATGGCCGATTTATGTTCCATTTTAACTCTGATTCGGATATAGAGATGATATTGGAAAAGCGTCCATATCATTTTGATCAATGGACGACAACCTTTGAGAGGTGGGTGCCAAGCGTGCAACCCGATTTTCCCTCCACAATCGTGTTTTGGGTCTGGATAATGGGGATCCTAACTCATTACTAGGCGAATGAGACGATCGTGGATGTTGGTCAGGCCACCAGAGAATTAATGCAATATGACGTGGGCGAGGCGCGAGTCCGGGTTTCCCTGAATGCTGAAGATCCTTTGACATTTGCAAGGGACTTAGAATTTTTTAATGGAGATGTTTTCTCTGTCACTTTCGAGTACGAGAAGCTGTTTAAATTTTGTGATTTCTACCATAATATAACCCATGACGAACGCCACTGTCCGGAAAAAAGAGAGGCCATAATCAAGGAGAAGGAGATGCCACCGCATAGCCGTAGAGACGATGAGGGTCCTCACCGGCAAAGATTGAAGCGTCCATATCCCCCAAGTGTTGAGAGAAAGGATAGCTTGAAAGAAATAAGTCTCCCCACGTCATGCGTAGAAAAAAATATTCACAAGATAATAATTAATTATTTATTTTGTTAATTTAAATTAGATATATATATATATATATAATTTATCTCATATTTAAAATAATTTTCTTAAATTTTTTAATATTGATTACGAAAATGAAACAGATAATAAAATCGGATTATACAAATATACTTAAATTGTATCTATTTTGGATAAAATTATATATATGATAAATATTCAATTAAACTAAACTTTTGTTTTATATTTTGTTTGACTAATTTTTCAAAATTTATATTTTGTTTTATTTTGTATTTACATTTTATGACAAAATATATTATATATCAAAATATTAAAATTTACATATAATATAATATATAATAACAATTTTTATAAATATTCTTAAAATAAGTCTCCCCCGGCAAGCACAGAACTTAGATTTGATGAGGACAAGGGAATCAACTCTCCTCGAGGAAAGAAAGACGCATTAAATGATCCCCGAGGCAAGAAAAGGTCGTAGAATCGGATCAAGAAGTCTATGGAGACCGCAACAAGGGTGATATAATAGCGCTGTTCGTTTGTCTGCCGCAGCATCTGCGGCAGCGACCTGCGGTCAGACGCTGCGGTTAGACGCAGCAATATTGTTGTTCGTTTGATCGCCGCAGGTTGTCGCCGCAGGTTGTATCGCAATTGTTTGATCGCAAACGCTATAATTTCGCAACGATTAAAAATTTTGATCGCAGCTTTCTGCGGTCGACCGCAGCGTTTGACCGCAGAAACCTGCGGCGGTCAAACGAACAACGTTTAGCCGTATGACGCAGCTGCAGGTTCCTACGGCTACGAAACGAACAGGCCTTATCTTCGTATCGTAAGAGTGATTGATTACACATATACCCATCATTACACCTATAACATTTATATTATAAATTGTCAAGTCAAAACATCACATCAAACATCTTCAATTATATCGTCAAACATCGTTAGAGGCAATTTCATCCAAAACGACCAAAGTGAACCGTGAAAATGATATATGTAATTTTTGGTGTCATTTACCTAATTACCATATTGTTAATTTGCCCTAAAATATATTATAATTTTTTATTAAATTATGATATAGAATTCTAAAAAGAAAATTGTATACCAAACCAATGATTATTCTTTTGTCAACGTAACAATTACTTTTATATTATATTTGAATAGCTAGTGATTATATATAAAAATTCATTTCCAGTAAAGTTATTAAAAATAAGCGAGGATTCCTACTCTTTGTTTTGCTTATTATTTTAATATTTTTTTTTTATAAAATCTAATATGAAAATTTTCTGTTTATTTAAAAATTCAAATTACAACATATACTAAAAACAAAAAAACATCATAGGAAAGATATGCTAGTTGAATTCTTTTATAAAGAATAGCATACAATGATAAAAAATACAATAACTAAAAATAAATATAATAGTATAATTGAATTTTAATCATTTTTATTTGGTATAATTGACCATTACATATTTCAATCATTCTTAACAGATTTTTGTCGCGGTTGATTGACAAAATTAGGAAGACTGATTTTTTAAATTAATAAAAAATATTTTAATTATTTTAATATTAAATATTTAATTCTATAACCAGTTAATAAAAATCACATATACTTTGATTATTTTATTAACTTAAATTTATTTTTATATTCTTTTAAAATGATTTTAGTGATAATATTTTGTAATGACATTCTGTAAATAACACGTTTTAATCATCATAAAAAATCTTTTTAATATATTAATTAAAAATTTTAAATGGTATAATATGGAAATTTAATGATTGATGGTTAAGATGTGTTATATGCAAGATCTAATAATAATTTATCAACACAGTTTCACAAAAATATAGAAATAGATTTAAGAATTAGATATTAGGTAGAATGTGAATAAGCTCAAATAATAAGCAATGATGAGAATATTTTAGAGTATTACTTTGAAAAAATGGTTTATATAATTTTTACCTCGTGAAAAATGCAGATAAAAATAATAATAGGAATACAATAACATGATCATGAAAAATTTGGATGAGAAGAAAGGGGATATGCACATAAGAGATGAGATATTAGAGCATCTTCAATGCCACTCTTTCATAAAAATCTCTTTTACTTATATCAAATATTATATTATTTAAGACTCTTAGAGAAACTGTGGTGTGAGGTCTCATACTATTTACTATTTCAGAGACTACTCAATTAAATAAGATTATTACTTTTTATAAAAGTGAAAAACTATTAGGAGAAATCATAATTAGATATGCTTAGAATCTCTATGCATATCCTATATCTTGAAGAACGACAGAAGTATTTATAAAAATATTATTTGCCATGGCTGAAAGATTAGTCAATAAACACTTATGTTTTCTGTAAACCATGAGGACAAAATTCCATTAAAGTTAAAGTGTTTGAACAAGAGAATTTAAGAATAGTGTCATAACCCATAAGTGATTTCCAATGTGTATGAGTGAAGACAAAACAACCGATATACGTTTTTGATATATGTAAACTGTAAAGTAATGCACGGACTGATGGAAAATGGTGGGGCTCACAGAAGGGAATGGGTTAAGGACATACAAGAAAAATAATTATTAAATAAATAATATCGTTTTACTTACAAAATTTATTGTTATTATTGGTGATTTTTTGTTGATCGTGAAATTGTTATATGACATTTGAAATTACGCTTATATATAAATTTTATTATATTTCAAAATTTTCATTAATTTAAAATATTTATACTTTTTGTTTTTGATCAAGCAACTTTAGTATTAATTTAAATCATTTAAAATACATGATTTTTAGTTAAATTAAATTACTTATAATGTTTATCTTATTCGGTATAGTGGTAAATTCAATAATGTAATATAAAATCAAATTTTCTTAATTATCTGTTAAAATTTTTCTATAATTATTTTAAAATTATTTTTGTTGCTGTTAATTATTGAAAGTGAAAGAAATTTACTTTTTTTTAAAAAAATATTAATTGATATTTTTGAGTATATTTAATAAAATATGTTTGTTTATTTATCTCAATTAATAAAATAAGATATATATATATATATAATTATTTTAAAAATTATTTTGATGAAATCATTATTATTATTCTGTTTTAAATAATACGTTAGAGCAAAGTTTAGTTTTTTGAAAATAATAATTGATATTTTGGCAATTTAAAAAATAAAAAATTAAATTTTTAACTAAATTAATATGATTTAAATCTGTATTTTTGAAATTTTATCATGTAATAACACATTATGATGATATTATTGTGAATAATATTTTACGATAAAATTTATATATAAAAACACTTTTCAATTAAGAATTAATTATGATTTAAAATTACCTCACTAACTTAATGTATATATAACTATTTCAGTATTTTAGTTTTAAAATGAACAAATTATTTTATAATTATTAGGCCAAATAATAAAAATATTTTTTATAGCATTAGTAATTTATTAAACAACATATAAATTACTCTTTAAATATTACAATAATAGCAAATATGCGATTCACCCATTGTGCAATGTCAAATATTTTTAAAAAAATATTTTTGTGGCTGTTAATTATGGAAAGGGAAAGAAAATTATCTTCTAGAAATATTAATTGTTATTTTTGAATAAATTTAATAAAATATATTTTTTCTCAATAATTAAATAATATATATATTGCTATTATTCTAAAAATTATTTAGATGAAATCATAATTATTTTATTGTTTTAAATAACACATTATAGTAAATTTTATCTCTCTAAAATAGTTATGGGAGATTGCTAAAAAGGATTCAAAATTTGCTTTCAAATGCAAAACTAATATCAATAAAAACAATTTTACAAAACTAACCCATGAATATAGAAAAATTATAAAACCCTCTTTTCACATAAAAATAATATAAAAATGTCAATTACGTTATACTTCTTATGAAGCCTGCGAAAATCCCAAAAAGCCTACGTGGTATTTTTGGGATCAAAGCATCTTCTCCCCATATGTACTCAATCAATTGTGATATAGAAAACCCACATACTCCTTTTTGCTTGTCTTTATGTTATATTTGTCTCTTCGAAAGTGTAAACTCCTGACCAAAGTCGTACGCTAGTTTTTTGTAAAGTAATTTGCAAGATTGTTGTTCATTCTTCGTATTTCATACATGTAACGGTTAAACTCAATTATCGTAAATGCGTACACAACAACTTTCACCAAATATATTAAATATTTCCCCTTAAACTTCGTGATTATGTTATTTTGTACATGCTAATAACATATTCCTTGGTGTGCTTATGGAAAAACACGTGCACACACCTTCATAATGGATTTGTGCCTATCGAAAACTATCATCAACATATTTTTGTCTTATATACAACAACATAATTTCATGAAAAACCATTCTCACGAATCATAATTATTATAATCAACAACCCCAAAAACAAGCGGATATGTCTGGAAATTTCTATTTTGTACAATTACCGCAAGCAAAACACCCTTGTACTTTCTGGTGAGATGGGACCCATCCAACACAACAATTCTTCGAAGATAGTCAAAGCCAACAAACAAAGCTCTATATGCGATGAACAAATATTTAAATTTGTTATACTCATCGAGTTCAAGAGCAGTAACAGTTCCTGAATTGGTTTTTTGAATAGACTGCAAATATGCATACAATTTATCACATCCATCTTCGGTTGTTCCCCTTGCCAATTCTTGAACATATATCAATGATATGTATGTTGTCGTATAATTCATAGAAATACCAAGCATCGGCTTCATTGAGTCTTTGATGTGTTTTGGAGTACTTCCTTGAATTATTCCAACGTGCTTCATAAACATTTTATCGATATATCTTGGAGTAGTTTGTCTATGGCGACTCAACCTATCCATCACTGAACTTGTATGATCCTTCACATACTTCATCGCCCAAAACATGTTAGATTCAGTGGATTTGACCCCAACTCAAACCTTCCATGCACAATTTTTTACATGACATATTAGCACATACAACGTCTTTGATGACTTATAAACTTTAAACCCAAATTGCTACATAATCTACATCTTACGCAACTGTGATACCAAGTCAGTTTTGCAAAAAAAAAATTAATTTACATATAAATTTTTAACACATCGCATAGTAGAACTCTCTCCTTGCTTGTAGCATCCCTTTTTCAAATATTCAACATTAAAACTGAATTGATTATTATCTTTATTACTATCCTCATCTTTGAATTTACTATAAACACTGTAATCCACCGTCCGAGTAAACTTTATTCTCATCTTCATCAACAACGAAATCTTCATCATCATTAGAGACATCATTGTGGTCACCTCAACCTTATTATTTTCGGCATCCAACTTCACACTTCTAGAGACACAAAGACGTATAACATGATTTTTGCATAATTCCAGTAAGTTACGAACTTATCTATCATTTGTCACTTTTATAGGAGGAATATCACAAAAAAATTTCTTTAATAACGCAGTTGGTAGAAGATAACTTAACTATGGCCCATTAGATTGCTTATCGAATTTAATCTTGTATCATTTCAACAAGTTATTGATGTTTGCAATCATCATCAACTACAAATATTTTACCTTCTTTTTGATTATCCACATAAAATTTCATATCTCTATCATATTCCACTATCAACAAAAAACAAATATTTGGACAATTATTTGTAAAACAAATAATAAATTTTATTAGATCATCATAGACATATTATTTGTTTTTTATTCCATTAACAAGACAAATTTTTCTAAAAGTATATTTTGTATTCCATTTACAATGCATATTTCTCAAAAAGTTTGCTTTGTATTTCATGTACAAAGTAGATTTCTCAAAAATTTTACTTTGGTCACAAAATATTAGTTTTACAATTGGTTGAAGTTGAATTAACAAAGCAGATTTCTCAGACTTTCTTAAAAGTCTGTTTTGTTGACAAAAAATCCCCCCAAAGACTTTTCGAAAAATGTGTTTTGGTCACAAAAAATGTTAGTTTTACAATTCACCAAAGGTGAATTAACAAAACAGACTTTTCGAAAAGTTTAATTTGTCAATAAAAACAATGTGCAAAGTTCTCGAGAAATCTGTTTTGATTAAAAAATGTTAGTTTTGCAATTGACCAAAAACGAATTAACAAAACAGATTTTTCGATAAATTTGCATCGATAAAAATAATTATTTTTGCAATTGACTAAAAGTAAAAGAATATATTATTTTGATTAAATTGTCATTATTTAATGTTTTAAATAAAAAGTTAGAGTGAAATTTATCTTTGTGAAAATAGTCAGTAGAAAATTAATTTTTAACTAAATTAATACGAATTACATCAATCATAATTATTTAAAACTTAAATTAAATAAAAACTGTATGAACAAATTATTTTGTAATTATTGCTAAATAATAAAAATATATTTTTATAGCATTAGTAATTGATTAAATAACATATAATACTCTTTAAAATATTAAAATAATAGCAAATATGGGATAGACCCATCGGAAATAAATTAGCAAACAGTTTGTGTCGTGTCAAGTGGATACAACTTGCGACAGCAAGGCAAACAATATGTGTACGGTAATAACAAACACCATGAAACAAACTAAACAAATCAAATCACATATGGTTTCATTTTTTTTATAAAATCTAATAAATTGAAAGCCGAAAAACACCATCCGTACCATTTTTACATAACTTAAATTTTGATAAAACAAATAAGTAAAAAACTAAAATGTCCATCCCTTTCAGTTGACACAAAAATTGGTGAATCAATTGAGCACGTTGCATTTGTGGTATTTTTCAATCACTTCTTCACATGTGAAGTTTGGCATAAATTAGTTGGCTGAAAGAGTTTATTGCAACCATTCATCTCAATAAGATCCAAAATAAATACAAAGAAAGCTTACAGACAGATAAGTGAAATAGATTGAAGAAGAGAAAGAATAAACATGTGTTGGAATTCATAAGATGGTGGATACTGTTTTTGTGGACAAGGTTAAAAAGGAACTCCTTGGAAATAACAAACCACATGCTCGAATCAAACTAAAGTGATTTTTTTCAATGTCACCATCCATTACATTGCCACTTTATCATTACAAGAATCAAACTGAAATTTTTTTTATTGAATTTGGATTATTCTATCAAAATTTAGACAGCACAATTTAATTTTTAGTAAATACAATCTCAGTTTGAAAGGAGAGCATGTATTTATATTTGTTAATTCGACGAGTGTCACTACACCGAACTATTCAATAAATTATCTTTTAATTTTGGGATCTTCATTTAATACCAACAATATTTCTTTTTATATATTTCTAATTTTCTAAATCTTATATAATTTTTTTCTTTCTTAAATACCACTTTAATGTTCATAACTGATATTTCGACATATCCAACGCTGCTTTTGGTATTCAATGAGATCGGACGTTTTCGAAAAATCTCCTTGGTTTTTTGAAAGTGGCGAAGATTATCTGTACTAAATAATTACATGTCTGAATTATTAAACCGATTTCGTCTTGGACTAATTTTGTCTTCGACCGATTTTGTTTTGGGCTGAGATCGATGTTGGGGTACGAACCCTACCTCCAACATTCTTGAGTTTGAATAATGTTATGTATAAAGTTGAACTAAATATTGAATCCCTAATATATTAATTGAGAAACATTTTTAAAAAACAACCTTATCCCAACGTGTTATTTACAATAGTGCCATGATGATGTGTCATCACCATAATGAGTTTCAAATAAATATAAAAATAAATTTAAATTACTAGAACAATTACAATATGTACCACTCATTAATTTAGTTAGATAATCAATATGTTTTATTAGACTAACCAAGAATAACTATTTATTTAAAAAAATCTTCTTTATTTATTTAAGTTACGCATACAAAAATTATAAATAATTAATATTCAATCATAACATGTTAGCATATTTTATAAATTTGATATTTTAAAACTTGAGTATTTGATTTAAATAAGAAAATAAATTATTGTTTCTAATATTTTACGATAGAAATGTATTTTACATATAAATCATCAATTATTTGAACAAAATAAAACTATCATTATATTAAAAAATAATAAAACAATATTTTTGATAGATATAGTCAGATTTTAAATCATAAATACGAATATTTCGTAAATAATTATAGTATATTTTATAACTATAATTATATTATATTTATTCAGTAATTATTTTACTTTGCAGATGAGGTAAATATAAATGTAATTAGTGTTTCTTTCTTAAATTCTAACCGTTGATTTTGAAGAATACATATATCATCTAGAATCTACTAGAATCCAAAAAGAAGAGACAACAATTAATGTTCAGTATATGAGTAACATACCAATGAAATTGCAAATATGCTTTTGACTCTACATCATTAGTTTTTGGGCAAATGACTGATTTAGCACTAAAACTTGTTTTAGTGATTAAAACAGCATCATAACCATAAATTCCCAAATATAGCATTTTTTTAATTGTAAAACGACTAAATTATTCTAATTTTAACCTAATCTCTTATATTCCTATTACTTCTTTTGCATGATACCTCCTTCCACCGCCGTCAAAATTTTCTCTCTGAAATTATGTTCTCCATCGTTGCCTCTATTACTCCGTCGACTCTCTTACTCCGTCGATTTTCTTACTCCGTCGATTTTCTTACTCCGTCGACTCTCTTACTCCGTCACCTCCTTACTACGTCATTTCTCTTACTCCTCACTCTGCATCGCATTCTCTCTTGAGAGTCCCGGGTTAGTTTGTTTTCATTTTGGTGCCATTTCGACTTCCATGGACTTCATACTACTCGTTTTGGTGTTGAATGTGCTAAATCTAGGATTTCGTTTAGGTTTTGTTTTCATATACTTATAAAATCGAATATTATCAGCTAATTCTCATCTTTGTTCATCTTTGCCCACTAGATGTTTGATGAAATTTCTCTGAGAAATTAAGTACTATAGACATGTTTTAGTTTTGTTCTGATTTGTGTTGTAATTGATTTGTTCCTTAGTTTTTGTGTTACTTAGTGTTCATCTTTGCCCACTAGATGTGTGATTTGTGTTCATCTTTGCCCACTAGATGTTTGATGATTTACTTAGTGATATTTTCTCTTGGTGTTCTTAAACGGTCATTGTAGAGTATTTTTAGGACCTTGTGATTTTGCTATTAAGAAGCTTCTTCTTGTTTTGAAATTGTCTGGATTTTGGTAGATATAGTTTTGGTACTATTATACTATTAAGCCATCAATTCAAATGGAACTAAGAAAGTTGATATAATTTTGGTAGATGTAATATCACTACTACTCATTTAAAAGTTTTCACTTATTTTTTAAAGATTAATGTTATTGAACAACAAAACATTAGTGTTTACATGATGTTAGAATGGAATTTGGGCATTATAAACTTTGTATTAGCTACATTATCATATATTATAGATTAGAAGCATAAATAACATAAGTTCAAGAACAATCAAACATATGTGTTTTTGATTAACTAAACACAAGAAAAAGATAACATTAAACATAACTAACGTTTTATAAAGAGATTCCTAAAACATAAAAGATAATACCTAAAATTGATCAAAGTTTTCCTAAAATCAACATTTTAGAAAAAGATTCCTAAAATATAAGAGATAATAACTAAAATTGCATAAAATATTCATAAAATTTAATAAACCCTATGCAGTTTTACGTTTTAGGAAGATATTTCATATTTTTAGTAAGGTATTCCTTAATCTTAAATAAATCAGGTAATGTGCTATTAATTGTTTTACGATTTGTTGTTAACATTAACGAATGCATCTTTTTTATAGGTATAAACATGGGAGATTCATTCTCCCTAAAGATACCTTTACCTCAGTTGCAATATAGTTTCGGAGAAGAACCACAACAAGTATTACAATCTTTGTGAATATTGTACCAACAATCTCGTTTTTGTTGTTGTTATTTTGCTAGAACCCTCGTATTACAATCTTTGTGAATATTGTACCAAAATTATGTAATGATCTTTTGAGATGGTTTAATGAGTATTAAATAAAATTCTCATTTCTTTGTAAGTTTGTACTCTCTTTGTGCTTTGGTAGATGTAGATTTTCAGTTCAAGGAAAGGAAGATCACTAGTGATTTGAAACTTTGCACTGATTTTTTAAATGTTAAAGTTATTGAGCAGTAAAACACTAGTATTTACATAATGTTAGAATGGCATTTCGGCATTATAAACTATGTAGTAGAATACAAAATTATATCCTATAGATTAGAAGCGTAAATAATATAAGTCTAAAAAAATCAAACATATGTGTTCTTGATTACCTAAACATAAGAAAAACATTACGATTTTTAAGAAGGGATTCTTGAAACATAAGAGATACTACATAAATTTGCATAAAGTCTTCTTAAAATTTTATGAAGTTTTGGTGTAAGAAAACGTGGTAAAAGATTCCAATATATATCTGCATAAAATAGAGCCCAAATAACTACAATATCAAGGTTTTTCATAGTAATGCTTAGATAAGAGATGCTATAATTGTCGTAAAAAGTTAGTTTAGTACTAATATAGGGTATTTCTCTTAGTTTTTACTGCTACTTTCCAATAATATATTATTTAATTTAATTTGTTTCCTATTAAATTTAGTTTTTAATACCACATACTTGCATGCAATCTAACATAAAAAGTTACGAATTAATTATTTTAAAAAGAAATATTAAGTCATATTTTTGCGTCAAATTCTCCGCATCATTGTACAGTTTTTACCACATAATTTTATGGGAAGATACTTCCAACTCAACTTTAATAACAACTTTAATAAATAAACGTTAACAGGAAAAAGCCACTTTCATAATTGTGACCACAAATAATATACTATTTATAGCTGAATTTGAAAATAAACCGGTAATTATACACATAGATATTAACAACAAAAACATCAAAATCTGGCAGAGTTATTTAAAGTATATTTTCGTCGAGTAAAAAATGTGAAATGGATTGGAAATTATAAAAAAAAAATAACTTACAAATTCAAAAACCTGTCAAACATATATAATATCAGAGAAATTATTGAAAATACTTCATTTTTATACTTTTAGTTTTACAAGTATCACTATTTGTTTTTTTTGTTCCACAATAACACAAATCATGTTTTGCCCAAAATAAATTATTAACATTATTATAACATTGCATTTGGATTTTTATATTCTAATTTAAAATTTAATTTATCACCATTAATTTTTTTAATATTAAATTGATGGTTTTTAGAAAAAAATAGTATGGTATGGTTAGAAAAGAAATATAAAAATATAGTATTTTAAAAAACTAGTAGTGGTATGTTTAACAAAAAACTAGTAGTGGTATGTTTAACAAAAAACTAGTAGTGGTATTTTTTTATAAAATAGTAGACTGGAGTTTTTGGACTAAGCTGTATGTACGTGGGAGTATTTTAAACCAATCATCGATTCAAAGCATTGAAGAAGAAGAAGAAGAGACGTGCAATACTTAAGAGGTTTTTTTAGTCGTTTTCATTGGTTTGTTTACAATTTACGCAAGAGATTCAATGCAATAGTCATAAGATCACCCAAATTCAGAGGTTTTTTTGACTTTGTATCCACAATTTTTGATGAGAAGGATTCACATATCACCCAACTTAAGAGGTTTTTTTGACTTTGTATCCATATTTTTTGATGAGAGAAGGATTCAGAGATCACCCAAATTTTGTCGTATCTTAATTTAATCATAGTTCTCTGCTGCTAATTAGAACAAATTATGCAACTCTAAAATTATAAGGACTTCTAAGTTTTTTTACATGTTTTTAAAAAATATTCTAATTATCATATACAATTTTAAAAACCCTTGTTTACATATTTTATAAACCATTATCTGTTTTTATAAATCTTATAGAATTTGGTATTATTAATAATAAATACAAATTGAGGTAATTTTGAAAATTGTATTATAAAATGGTATTTTTGCAATTTCTCTTTAAATATATCCGTTCTAAATATATATATCACGATATTATTGGTTTAGTTAAAAAAATTTATTGCATGTTTAAAAGATATTTTTTAGTTTGTTGTAAATGATGTTTTGACATGGTAGATAACTCCGACTAGTTTTATTTAAGTTGCTACAAAAGATTTGGAGTAAAAGAATCGAATCAGATCTGATTCAAAAAATGGATACCAAACTAAACTGGAAGAGATAAAATATTCAAATGAATCTTACATTTTTATATCCACGAAATCGAAACTAAATTGAAAATTGAAGTATCCAAAATATAATTATATACATAAAAATATTATAGAGCTGATATGTAAAAGTAACCAATTCACTAACCTATATGATATGCATGTTATAAATTATATAAATAAAAAATAATAAAAAATAATATGCTATATTAATAATTTATATGTTATTTTCTTTAAATTTTATAATTAATCTAAAAATTGATATACAAATAATTATGTGAACTAAACTATTTGTTATCTCAATTTTGATTTGAATTTGTTAAATTTTGAGTAACATAAGAAATATAAAAATAGAAATACATTCATAAATTTGTTGGATTGTATTATTAATTATTTTATTAAAAACATAAAATAATTATATTCAATTATTGGAAAAACTGACACAAAAATCGAAATTAATGAGAAATTAACACATAAAACTGGAATTCATTAAAAAATAACATATAAATTTGAAGTTAATAAAAAAATGATACATAAACTTGACTTTAATAAGAAAATGATAATAAGATATTTTGGATATTCAAATCCTATTTGAATTGAGATAAAACCGAATCAAATTCAAACAAAAATGATAAAATATCCAAATGGATGATAGATATAAAATTATGAATGTCTAAAATATCTAAAATAAAGAAACAACCCAAACCAAAATCTAAATGGATATTTTAATGTCTTTGTCTAGTTTAATTTATACCACGAAGATCATGATAAATACAAATCCCATTATATCATGTTAACAGTAAAAAGTTTTTTCTCTTAATACGAAATTACTATGAATAGTTCTACTTTTGCCATACTGTACAATGACGAAAAAATCTTTAGTTAGATTTGTCATAATAAATCTTTATCTGCAGATTCTGGTTCATTTGATCTCTCATTCCGTTTGATCTGCAGGACAGTGGGTGTAGGTTACACAAATTTAAATTTTTTGAAATCGTGAATGTAATGGATCAAATTTAATATAAAGCGGGGTGGATGCGGTTTGGTGGTATCTGTAATTTGAACTAATTTTTTATGGGCTATTTTTTTAAAATATAATTTACACTCTTTAAAATCCAATTATTATTATTTTTTTTCTTTTTCGTGGGTCGTCCACTAAACCCACTAAATCCTCTTGACTAATGAGGAGTGGATACAAATTCTAAATCTATGTATTTGCGGATTCAGTGGGTTTGATTTATCTACTTAAATTTTATTTAAATCCAAAGCAGAGCGATTCAGATGGGACGGATACGACCCTGTTGAGAGCACTGCCTCTCGTACATTCATTAGCGTCCAATAAAAATAATGTTCCACTTCATCTAATCTTAGAATCCCAAATTTGATGCAAGTCAACGATTAGACCCAAAACTTCCATAAATATTTAGTGTTTAAATAATAAAAAAAATCATTTGGCCCAAAAATGAATATAAAATATATCAGAAAATATTTATATTTAGCCACTTATTTTATCTCTCTCATAAATAGTAAGAGAGTTAAATACGTATTTGTTTATCTATACTACGCTGAGCATGGGAGAAGCTCTCTCGGTGGACCGTTACTTCTTTTGAAAAGATTGTAACGGTTGGGCCGTTACTTCACCGGCGAGCCAATGGCGCGGCCACCTCCCACAGACATTGCCGGATATGGAAACAGTGTGAGAATGACGGGATTTAGGATGAAGAATTAGAAATAATATCTTCTCTTCCCTCAATCACTCGCACCGAAATTTCTTCCCTTCCAAATTCGGCAAAGTCTGATTAAAAAAGGGAAGCAGAAATCGTGACATTCACGAGGATCAGAATCAAGAAAGGAGGAATCAATTTCATACAGAAATCATGGTGCAAGATTTTGGAATTCCTCCGAGAATCAAGCGCATATGAACACTATATATAGGGTTCATCGGCATAGGCTGAAATTCACCCGAAATCTCTCTGTCGATTCCACTCAAATCTCTATTCTCGCCACCGAATACCCTCGGAATCGCCGGAGCTCTTTGTCCCGAAACCCTCTCCAGCTCTATCACGACAGATCGGAGAGAATCCTCCTCACTTGGATCGCGATCTCGAGAGAGAGGAATTTCCCCCTCTGCAGGAAGCACATCGTGATAATCCCATCACCACGTGCGTGTTTGTCAACTGATAGGCGCCAAAGCTCCCTCCATCTTCACCCTCTGGCTCACCCTCATTGGAATATTCTTCCGGTGGAACCTTCGGCCTCGAATTTGGTTCGTGTTACTCCCTCACCAGAAAACGCGAGTACTCATCTCCGTAGACCGGTTATCGCACTTAAGCTTGCGTTTGAATTCCTGGTTTAGTTATTATACTAAACCGGATTGTACCACGTGGACTCGGATTACTATTTTCCCGGTTAACGAAAACCAAACCATCTCAATCACTATGACCATCTCCGGTTATCTGGTTACCAAGAATTGTGGGGATATCAAGAAAGAAGCCCCCATCAAGATCAGAGCATTTGACAACTCCGTGGTGCTGAAGCGATTTGAATCAACCCTAACCAGGATTCTGAATATGACCATGCAATGTCATAGGGTGCGAACCTTCATGACACTGATGCCATCAATCTGGAACTGTGAAGACCACGTCCAAGTACAAGAATTGAGCCAAGGCCGGTTTATATTCTGGCTTAACACAGAGGAGGATATTCAGTCGGTTCTCGACAAACGTCTATACCACTTTGACCAATGGATGACCACCCTTGAAAGGTGGGTCCCCAATGTCCGATCTGACTTCCCCTCAACAATCCCCTTCTGGGTAAAGATAGTGGGAATACAACCCCACTACTAGGTAGAATAAATGATCGTCGATATAGGCGAGGCTATGGGAGACCTCATCCAATATGACGTGGGAGAATCCAAAATTTGGGTATCCATAAGCGTGGACGAGCCACTAACATTTGTTAGAGACTTGGAGTTTGCCAATAGCGACGTAGTCACACTAACGTTTGACTACGAAAAGCTCACTAAATTTTGTGAAAGATGCCTCCGCATCACTCATGACGAACGACATTGCCCGGGGAAGAAAGAACCCTGCATTGAGCCAAAATATATCACCATGGCTAATGGTTGGTGATTTCAATGATATCAATGGAAACCACGAGAAATCTGGCAGACCGATCCGCCCGGAAAACACCTTCCAAGATTTTAAAATAATGCAGGAAAATTGTGGAATGTCGGATTTTCCCTATCGGGGGAACTGTTTTTCCTGGTTTGGTAGGAGAGAGTGATATGTAATCCGATGCAGTTTAGATAGAGCACTCGGGAATGAAGATTGGCATAACACGTTCTCGAAAACAACAGTGGACTACCTTCACTTCTATGGATCGCACCATCGTCCAATACGGATTCGAATTCACTCCCAGGAGGGGAAGAAGTTTTCTAACTTCCATTTCGACAAGCACTGGCTGTCTAAACCAAAGTTCGAGGAGGTAGTCAAGCAAGGATGGCTACAGGACTCAGCGATTAAAGATCGAATCTCAAAGTGTCGCACTGCCATATCACATTAGAGATGTAGAGAGAACGTCACCACTGAAAGGGCGATAAATGACTTGAAGGAAGAGTTGGAGAAAACATAAACCACCGACTCATCGTCTGTAGATGAAATTCACCTTCTAAAGAAAAAACTTTGCTACCTACGGAAACTTAGTTTACCGACACATTTACAAGGAAGCAGCTTGTGAGATCTGTGGATTTGATACAGAATGTATCAAGCATGCCTTATTTCAATGCCCACCGGCTCGGTAGACGTGGGCCCTATCGCATATCCCCTCTGCACCCGCTAGTTTTCCTCTAAATATCATCTTTGGAAACCTAGATTTCCTCTTATGGAGAGCCCTGGACATGTCACCGGATGACCGGGATTACGGGGCCTTTCCATGGATCCTTTGGTTCACCTGGAAAGCACGGAACGACAAGGTGTATAAGAATATGGACAGAACGGCCATAGATATCCTAGAAAAGGCTTGTATGGAAAGTGAGACATGGTTTATGTCGATCGGACCAAAGAATCCGAAGGAAGAAAGACCAGAGAAAAGGGAAATACCCAATCTGAGATATAACGATCCCTCCCCTTTCGCCTGTTTAATTGATGGATCATGGAAAGAGAGGGAGCATACGTCTGGAATAGGATGAATTCTCACGTTAAAAGACGGGACCAAAGATATATTAGACATGAAAGGCACACACATGAGACAATCACCACTTCACATGGAGTTTCTAAGCCTCTGCTGGGCAATGACAAGTTTACACAAGATGCAACGGTACTGTGAGAGGTTTTATACAGATTTTATGGACCTGATCGACATTGTTAAAAACCCGAATGAATGGCCAACATTCACAATGGAGATTAAGGAATTTAAGGAAATCCGACAGTTCTTCCCAAATTTCACCTTTATATTCCAAACAAGAGAACACAATGTACAAGTAAACGAACTGGCAAAGGAAGCACGGAAAGAAACTCTATCTTGTCATATATAAGCATTTCAATATCATAATGGTTTGAAAATATGGTATATATTTTTTGACCGGTTGACGATTGTAATGGTTATACGAAAGTGACAAAAAAATAGCAAGATAGTTTCTTCTTGCTCCTCAATGTCCTCATTAAACTTTTCTTACTAAGATTTTTTAGTTTTTTTTAATTTGTCCTCTCACATTTATGTTGATCAATCTAATCACTAAAAGCTTTAATTACCGACATTGTTTTTCTTTTGAGGAGTATTTTAAAATAACACTTTTAAAATAAAATTCTAAATATAATATTTTAAAATTAAAATTCCAAAATAACATAAAAATTATGTTGAAATACTTATTTACTCTAAATAAATTATATATAAATTTAAAATATTATATTTAAGTTCATTTTTTCTAATTTAGAGTTTAATTTTTTATATTAAATAGTTTTAATGTATTTTAATCTTAAATTTGTGCTATTATTAGAAATTTAAAATAATGATGTTATTTTTGAAAAAAAATAATTAAAAATGTTATTTTAAAGAATTGCATTTTTCTTTGTTAGTGTACACAATTTTCATGTTTAAGAAAATACCATAACAAAAAAATATGAATCCCTTACTATGCATGTGAATGATTAACATAAATTTGTTTTTTCATCAAAATTTGTTTTAAATAAGAAGAGCTTTATAACAAAAAAAAAATCGGATTTAAAATTTAAAAATAATATTTTATCAGACTTTCAGATAAGATTGATGGGGTTTGATTACATTTAAGATCACTAGCAAAAAAACATTGTCTTCTTCAAATTTGGCACTTGATTTGAATTATGGAAACTGGTTCTATTTAACAGGATTAATAATCATTTTTATGATTATGTTAGAAGTAGAAACTTTACTTGGTTTTCTCGATTATTTAACCGACAATTCTAATTTCTTTGGTTCATCAGATTAATGTGAGTATATAAACAAAACCATGTACTCCGTTTTTACATGAATGAAGATGAATTATTTTATTTACATCTTTGATTCTAAGATGGTATCAGAGCAAAAATCGCTTCTCTGCATCATCGATCTTCATCATCGATTTTGATTTTTTATTTGAACGCAGTTCTTATCTCTTTCTTTCTCATTTTTCTTTGATATTGTGTGAAAAATGCCTAAGAAAAGAACTAAATCTCGAGCTAAAACCATCACGCCGGAACCAAAATATGCGATTCCTCCTTTTCGAGCTCAATCTCCAATGTCGGATGGACTTAAAGCTCAATTAATTGATTGTGACCAAATCAAAACCTACACGATTCATGGCTCGACTGAAATTGCGACTTACGGATTGGAACCCTTCGACAATCCTCACAGCCCCTTCTTTCTCCATGCCGCTGATCATCCAGGTTTGTCCCTTGTATCCAAAAACCTAGATAGATTTAATTACAACAATTGAAAAATTGCGATGACAAGGGCATTAGAATGCAAAAATAAATGAAATTTCATCGATGGATCTTTGCCGAGACCAAATTAGTCGGAACAAATTTTCAGAATCTGGAATCATTGCAACACTATGATTAAATCATGGTTGCTGAACACTGTTAATCAAGAAATATATGATAGCATTATGTCCTATAACGATGCATCTAATATTTGGATGGATTTGATGAAGCGTTTTCATTAGGCCTGGGTTTTTGATCTAAATCAAATAACCCGAACCGGCCGAACCGACAATTTTGGTTTTCGGTTTTATTTTAAATATATTTTTTAAACCGATCGGATAAATAATTAATTTTATTCGGTTTACAGTTTGGTTTGGTGCGGTGATGTAAAACCGACTGGTTTTTAAAAACCGAAAATCGCAGTCTTTATAAGGGGCAAACCCTAATTTTTGGGCAAAAATTTCACTGCTCTTTCTCCTTGCGGCGACATTGCTCCTTTTTCCGGCGGCAATATTTTTTCCTTCTTCTTCTTCTCTTCTTCCTCTTTTTCTTCTCTTCTTTCTCTTCTTGTTCTCTTTTGGTTCTTCTTCTTTACTTTTGGTTCTTCTCTTCTATTTCTTCTTCTCTTTTGTTTCTTCTGTTCCGTGCGGCTACCATTCAAACCCTAATTTTTGGGAATACTTCTTCAAGGTATGATCTTAACCTTATCCTTTTCTTCTTGATTCCTGATTTCGATTCGCTGACTGGATCCACGATGTGGTTGTAGCCTTCATGGTCATAGGGTTCGATTTGTAGGCTTCGACTTTTAATTTTTTAGATTTTGAGGAACCTTTTTTTTTTTGAAAAACCATTTGTTGAATACGTTTTGCGTTATTGCTGTTTTTAGATCCTTTTTGTGTGTTTCTGGAATGATAGTGAAATAGATCTGTGAAATGTTCCTATCTATTTGAAAGCACTTATTTGCTCTTCAAATAGACTTGTTAAAAGCACTGATTTTCAAAAATTCATTATCGTTAAGAATGAGTTTTCCGTATGTTAATAGTATAACTTCTTTGCCCTCATATTTTTAACTCTTATGCCTATCGAAAAGATAAACAAATGTAAAATTGTTATAAACAAATTGTTCCTGCCATTGAGGAGATTATACAGGTTTTCAAGACTTTAGTGGCTTTTGGAGTGGAAGAAGAAGAAAAGTCATTATGCTGGAAAATTGCAGAAAATTAGACCGACAAAATAAAAATTAGACCAAAAATTTAAAATTGGACCGAAAAACTGAGATTGTACCAAACAAACCGAATTGCACCGAATTGGAACAAAAAAATCAAACCAAATAAACCGAATTTCATCGAATAAACCAACATATCCATCAATAAACCGAAATTATTCATCAATAAATTGATTGTACAAATTTTTTTGAAATTAAACCGAAAATCAACTTTTGATTCGGTTTATTTCGGAATAAAATTATATATCAAAAACCGAACTGGTTAACTTGATAAAAAACTGACCCGAACCGATACATTTTTTTCAGTTAGATTTTATCAAAACCAAATAAACCATGATCCGATTAAACCGACCTAAATAACCCAAAAAAACCGAAAACCCATGCCTAGTTTTCATATTAGCAATCTCCCTAGAAAGTATCAGTTAGAACAAAAGATCTTACTTTAAGACAAGGCTTTATGGAACTATCTGCATATTATACGAAGATGAGAACGCTTTGGCAGAAGTTATCAAACACTTCCTCAGAAGCAGTGCATTTGTCGTTTTGGTAAAGTGGAAGAATTACTGGAGGATGTTGAAACAAGTCGTGTCATTCAATTCTTGATGGGATTGAATGACTTCTGTGCTAATATCAGAGGGCAGATAATCAACAAGAAGCATCGTTCAAGTTTAACTGAAATATATAACATGTTAGACCAAGATCAAAGTCAAAGAAATGTTGGAACCAATGCAAAAGGTCATGTATCTTCTCCTTCAGTTGCTTTTCAAGTTAGTAGTAAAGAGATTTCATATCTTGGTGCTGTCAATGACAAGCTGGTGAATGCTGCCATATTTGTGCACATTGTGGAGCAGCTGGTCATTTGAAGGACATATGCTATAAATTTCATGGCTATCCACCTGGATGGACAAACAGAAGAAATTTTGATCAGAATTCTTCATCATCAACTGCTCCTGCTCAGAAGAATTATGCTAGTTCTTCATCTAATATTGCTCCAGCTGCCAACATGAGTATCACAAATTCAGAAAGGTCTAAAATTCAGGATCAATTGATTGCAGATCTCCCAACATGACAGATTCAGGACATCATGGCTTTCGTGAGCTCAAGACTTCATAATTCACGTGTTAATCCAACTCTAGCTGTTTCTTCAGCTTCTGCTTCAAACTCAGTCGCAAATATTAATCCAATATCGGGTACATTTCTAAATTTATCATCTCATATTCTACATGATATGTTTCTTCATAATTTTTCTAAAAATGACATCTTTCCAAGTTCATGGGTCATAGATTCAGGAGCAACACACTATGTAACTCACTTTAAGGATTCATTTCTTAGATTTAAAAATCTAGAGAACACATATGTGAATCTTTCTAATGGAACAACAGTGAGCATTGTTGGAATAGGGGATATTAGAGTAAGTGCAAAACTCATCCTTTGTGATGTTTTATTCATCCCAACTTTTCGGTTTAACCTTCTAAGTGTAAGTATGCTTACTAAGCATATGAACTTGATCATCAATTTCACTCCCAATGTTTGTTTAATTTAGGATCATACTCTGGCGGTGACGATTGGTCAGGGTAGTTAAATTGGGAACCTTTACATCCTGGAAATTCATAAAAATCTTTCTGTTCCAGGTAATGTCAAACCATCATGTTCTTCTATTTCTGTTTCACGTTTATGGCATACTTGTTTAGGTCATCCTTTTTATTCTAGGATTATCTTCTTAGTGATGTTGTTTCTTTACCCAAAAACTATAAGAACCATGATAAAACTTGTTCCATTTTTCCTCTTGCAAAACAGAAACATTTACCCTTCATTTTAAATCACAATCGATGTAAAGCCATATTTGATTTGATTCACATAGATACTTAGGGTCCTTTTGCAACGTCTACTTATGATGGACATAAGTATTTTTTGACTATAGTTGATGATTATAGTAGAGCTCCTTGGATCTATTTGATGAAATCAAAATCTGATGTTCTGACCATTTTTCCGGGTTTCTTAAAATTGATTGAGAATCAATATGAGATTAATGTAAAATCGGTTAGATTTTACAATGCCCAAGAACTGAAGTTCAGTGATTTATATCTAGTCAAGGGAATAATTTCTTATCATCCATGTCTAGAAACCCCATAACAAAATTCTGTGGTTGAACGTAAACATCAACACATTTTAAATGTTGCTAGATTCTTAATTTTTCAATCTCAAGTTCCTTTAAAGTATTGGGAAGACTGTATAATGATTGCTGTCTTCTTAATCAATAGACTTCTCACTCCCATTCTTCAGAATAAGACTCCTTATGAGATTTTAACATCCAAAACCCCTGATTACAACCTTAGAACATTTGGTTGTTTATGTTATATCTCAACATCTCCTAAACAGCGTCAAAAATTTCAACCTAGAGCTAAGGCTTGTGTTTTTCTAGGATACCTTTATGGATTTAAATGATATAAGGTTTTTGACTTGGAAAGTAATGTCATTTCTATCTCATGACATATCATTTTCCATGAGGATATTTTCCCATTTATTTCTTCTAATTTCTCAGAAGATAAATGTAATTTCTTTCCTCATGTTTCATTCCTTGCATCTCTTGATGAATCAAAGCATTCTGCTCCTTCATCTTCTGATGATTCTTCACATTTTGAAAGATCATCTTTTGAGAATTCCTTGCCTTCTGCAACAAATTCTCGCATACAAACCAAACCACCTCTATATTTGTATGTTTATCACTGTTATAATACTTCAACTTCTACTACTCTTTATCCTATATCTCACTATATCTCTTATAATAAATTGGCTTTTCCTTTTAGCTATTTTATACATAATATTACCCTTCTTACTGAACTTCATACATATTCTGAAGCTAAGAAACACTAGTTTGGGTTAATACGATGAATGAGAAGTTGAGAGCTATGGAGAGGACTGGTACCTGGACTGTGTGTTCTTTACCTTCTCGTAAGAAAGCTATTGGTTGTAAGTATGTCTATAAAATCAAACACAAAGCTGATGGTAGTGTTGAGAGATACAAGGCTAGACTTGTAGCCAAAGGTTATACTCAAGAGGAAGGTTTTGATTTTATGGAAAACTTTTCTCTAGTGGCTAAGTTGGCTATTGTCAAGATTCTCTTAGTTGTTGCTGCTAAAATAAATTGGAGCTTAAATTAGATAGACATTTCAAATATTTTTTTAAATGGAGAATTGGATGAAGAGATTTATATGTCTCTGCCGTCTGGGTATATGCAACAAGGTGAAAACAAGGATCAAACTGATTTGGTTTGTAAACTTCATAAATCCGTTTATGGACTCAAGCATGCATCAAGACAATGGTACCTAAAATTTTCTAATACTCTTCATCAACTTGGTTTTTCTAAATCTCATAGTGATCACACCTTGTTCACACGGCTTCAATATGGTACTTTTTGTAGCTGTTTTGGTTTATGTAGATGACATCATAATTGCTAGCAGTGATGAAACAATTGTGCCTCCTTTGATTCAGCTGCTTAATACTCACTTTAAGCTTCGCGATTTGGGTCCTCTTCAGTTCATTCTGGGTTTAGAAATTGCTCGCAGTTAGAAAGGAATCTCCATTTGCCAGAAAAACTGGATTCACAGGTAGTAAGCCATCTTCTATTCCTATGGAACCAAATCATTCTTTGCATAAGAATAATACTCATGTTCTTGAGAATATAGAATCTTACATGCGATTGATTGGCAAACTTCTATATATGAGTATCACTCGTCTTGATATATCCTTTGTAGTTACCAAATTGTGTAAATTTTCAGCTGCTCCTCATGAAGTTCATATGCAAGCTGCATATAAGATATTTCGTTATCTTAAAGGCACGATTGGAATGGGTCTATTTTATTCATCTGATCCAACTTATACTGTCCAAGGATTCACTGATGTCGATTGGGCAACTTTTCCAGAAACTACAAGGTCGATTACAGGATACTGCATGTATAGAGGTGATTCTCTGGTTTCTTGGAAATCAAAGAAGCTGAGTACTATCTCCTGCAATTCTGCA
Organism: Pugionium cornutum; assembly: GCA_018901935.1. NCBI lineage: Eukaryota > Viridiplantae > Streptophyta > Magnoliopsida > Brassicales > Brassicaceae > Pugionium > Pugionium cornutum. The sequence continues at coordinate 9,711,686 of CM032157.1, read as the reverse complement.
GAAGCAGAATATCGCTCCATAGCCTATGGATGCAAGGAGCTTGTCTGGATCACTCGGATGCAGTATTTGCGCATTCCTGTTTCTGCACCTGTTTTTCTGTTCTGCGACAACAATGCAACTCTTCATATTGCCAAGAACCCGGTCTTTCATGAGAATACAGAGCACGTTGATATCAATTGTTATCTAGTTCGAGAAAAGATTGATGATGGTTTTCTTAAAACTCTACATGTTCGATATGAGAATCAGTTAGTAGATCTCTTAACAAAGCTCGTTATCCTTCTTCTTTTCAATTTCTTAGAAGCAAGATGGGTCTTTTTAATTTCTATGAAGCTCTATCTTGAAAAGGGATTTTAGACTTGGTTTTTCCGGTTATGTTAACCGACAATTCTAATTTATTTGGTTCATCATATTTTATACGTGAGTATATAAACAAAACCATGTACTCCATTTTTACGTGAATGAAGATGAATCATTTTATTTACATATTTGATTCTAAGAGAAACTATGCATCCATAAAATAATATATATATATTCCATAAAATAATATATATATATATATATATATATATATATTAAGCTAATCTGTAAAAGTTGAATTTTTGAGTTTAGACACGATTCTACATCGTTAGTTTTCTATCATGTTTTGTTTCGAATTTATGTGGCAATATAAATGTAGTAGCGAGGCAAAAAAATGTTAGCTTATTTTACAATACCACAAATTCTTAATTAGATTTCTGATTTAGATGACGTTTTGTATATTAATTGGTTTCATTTTTCACCTTTGGTTGCAAAAACGAACAAATCCTTACAAATCTTTTCCTCAAAAAAAAGTTTCACATACTGGACTCAACCTAGTTAAAATAATACAAAATCGAATGAACCAAAGAGACAAAAGGCCAACCTGCAGAATTAAACAAAACAACGGTTTTCTTTGCTCAAAACAGAGCACAACCACACACAGAACATGTCTGAAAAGTGTATTGCAACAGCTCACGCACATCTCTCCATCAATCGATTTTACTTTTTTGGATCAAGAAAGTGAGGTGTCACGATGACACCTATTGCTTTTCAGTATTTACTCTTCCACGTTAAAACTCTTTCTCTTTAGTTTTCATGAAATGAGAACTCAAATAGGATCTTTGCTCTATGTTTACCCTCTTTCAAAAGATAGTTAAAAATCAATTTCAGCCAAAGATCATTACGTTTCACTGTGATCTTGGGGGTCAGTTCATTAGCAAACAACTTACGTCAAACTTAGCACGTGCGAGATCAAGTAACTTCTATCATGTCCTTACATCCTACAACAAAATGGGCTGACTGAAAAAATTATAGGCACTTAACTGAGCTTAGTTTATGAATGATTTTTAAGGGAAAGTTCCACAACATATGTGGGTTAAAACCTTTTTTACTGTGAATTTTATTATTTTTAACTGTTCGGTTTGTGAACATTAAGTATGATTTTAATCTTTTTGAAAATTACATTAAGTCTGATTTTAATCTTTTTGAAAATTACATGAATTATGGGCCAAATCATTAGCACGATAATCTTGATATATTCCTCTAACCTTTTATTGATAAGTTAAAAGAATTATGATTTATCGGAGTTGATACATACAATGTGTGTTTGAATCAAAAATTCAATTTAAAAATTTAAAAGTTGTACTACTATGGACGATACGCGAAATTTCAATGTATGGAATATTGTCAGGATGGAAGACATATGATAGTTTGTCTTGTCCAATTTGTATGGATGATATAAAGACATTTTAATTACCAAATTGTAGAAAGACGTGTTGGCTTGATTGTCACTGAAAGTTTCTTACTCACAACCATCCATTAAGAAAAAATAAAATATTTTTTAAAGAGAAAATACGCGTTGAATAACTACCCACAAGAATCATTGACTGATGAACAAGTTTTATACGAGCGAATAAAAAATATCAATCCACTAAGAACATGTGACTATGGTGAAAACGGTCATCAAATAAAAGAGAAAAGATATGGAAGGTGGCATAATTGGCACAAAAAACATATTTTTGGAGTTGCCATACTAGATGGACCTAAACCTACAATATAATCTTGATGTGATAGATATAGAAAAAAATTCCTTCAATAACATTATAAATACTGTTATGAATGTGAAGATAAATAAAAAGACACAATTAAGTTAAAGTTGGACATTGAAAAGTTTTGCTTTCAAAAAGAGTTGCATGTAGATGGTCGTAGTAATGCTCCATTTTTTCTATATTTTGATTGACTAAAAAAGCTAAACAACATTATTGGAATGTGTCAAAAATGAAGATAAATTCTCAGACGGACATGCGGCAGACTTAGCGAATTGTGTTGATATGAATGGAAGAAAAATTTTGTATATGAAAAGTCATGATTGCCATGTTTTTGTGGAGAGACTTATGTCGTTTATATTTGCATAACTTTTACCATGAAACGTTCATCATGTATTATCGGGTATATAAAATTAATCAACTTGTACATATATACATATAATAATTGCAAGTATTAATGTTGAAATGTATTTGAGTAATATAGGGATTAAAGGATTTTTTCGTGATCTATGCTCTAGATCATTACAACAAATCTTTGTCCGAAGTTTGAAAGAGAACATAGTCATAATTTTTTTGTAATTTAGAAAAGATTTTTCAACATAATGGAACACTTAACCATATATTTTCCATACAAAATTGAATTCGATGGTGCTGTGCAATATATGTGGTTGTATCCATTTGAAAGGTTTTTTAAGAAATTGAAAAGTAAGGTGAAGAATAAACAATATGATGCATAATCGAATCACATGTGATACTAATTTTGTCAATATTTTGCCACTAATTTGTCATTACTTTGTCTCATGTGATGGTAAAATAGTCACAAAATTCATTTTCTTATTTTCCATATATAAAAATTGCTGTAGTTAAATTTTGAATTATACTGTTGGCCTAGTGGCTACACACACTGTTCTGATTCTCTCAACATGTGTTCAAACCTATGCTTTGGCCATTTTTTTTTAATTTTCACGACTATATTGCGACTATAAGTTTAATTTTCAAAATTTATACCGGAATGACTATGTGGTCGCAAATTAGTGATCATATTGCGACTACCATAAAAACAGGGAGTTAAAATAAATTCGAATTTTTCTAACTTCTAGTATTTTTAGTGGTGGTTGTAATGGGAAGACGGAACATATGTCGATTTGAAGGCAAAACAAATTATGAAGCCTACGAAAAGAATTGGGAGGAAAAATGGCAACGCTGAGGTGAATCCTTGTACGTGTGATGGTACCTCACGTCGTTTAGACCTCACTACATATAAAATGAATGAAATATTCATTTTGATAATAATCAAATCATTTTAATATTTATAATTATTGTAGTTTATTTATTTATCGTAATTAATTTAATTTTTAATTAATCTTTTTTTAATCTTCTATTTCAGATGAAAATGATGTCTTTATGACCTCGGTAGTTTTATTTGTATGCACGGCAGTGGCAAACGCAAAGAAGGCTTTGACTCAAGCTATCTGACTTTGTAGCGATTCAAGAATAGTTTCTCACCGTACAACACCAAATTGAAAAACAAGCTACTGTAGATACTCGGAGGGATGTCAAGCTTTCTGTTAAACTGGTACGATGTGAAGCACGAGACGTTGAAGCCACCCGACTTGCAGCGGAGCAAAAAAACCGCATTATGAGCTTGAAGATGTTTGTGAGTTATATGCAAATGACAAATCTAGAATATTCGGCTTTAATGGCCGCCAATGATCCGGAAAAGACAACGAGATCTCTACAACATCAACTGCAACACCAGCATTTTTCTAGAAAATTTTCATTTTCCGCCTCAAACAAATATTAGTTATATTTTTATTTTTTTTTTATTTTTAATAATTTCATTTTACTTATTTGTAATCAAAATTTTATAGTTAATATGAATTTTGAATTTTTATTTTAATCAATAAATTTATTTACTAATTTATATGGCCGAAGCCAAGGAAATCATAGAAAACTGAAAATTTTTAGCTTTAGGTAATTTGGTTGTTGGTGAAAGAGCTTTGCCTAAGGAGGCATGTTATTGGCATCCGGTTGATCAAATACACGGCCTTTGCAAAAGCATAGGGGCAATAGGTTTTCAGGACAAGAGCTTGGCTTAGCATGGTTAAACCAATTTCTACAATATGGCGGTGTTTTTTTTTTAGGAGATGCTATTATGCTCAAAGGTATGGGTTGGAGAGATTAGGTGAGAAATGCCATAGGAAATGAGAATTAGTCGTAAACCAATAAATTCTCTACCATTATCCGAATAAAGTGTTTGGATTTTGCTTTGGAATTCTCTACCATTTCTACTAAGGCTTTGAAGGCTATGAATGTATCTTGTTAAGTGGATAGAACCAAATATATCGAGTGTCGTGATCTACAAAATTAAATAATATTTATAGTGATCGAAATACATGATAGGAGAGGACCAAACATCCGAATATAAGCATTTAGAAGGATTGTTTTGTGGTAATTGTGTTTGTAAAAAAAGCAATTTATGAATTTTATTCATTATGCAATCCGAACAATGAGACAGAGCCAAGGCTAGATCAGCACGAGGCTGCCAAGGAGCGGATTGAGTGTTGTTGGAATTTCCGAATGGATTGATTTGAGAGCATATTTGGGCGCTATGCCGTGGATGCCACAAAGCTAGCACTATCCCTGATATTCATGAGTTGCACGTTGATCAGGCCGGCGAGAAGCTTTTTTGTTGCTGCTATGTCTGTGAACTCTTATCGTTGTTCTGGTTATAAGAGTTGAACCTATTTGGTGCTCTGTAGTTATTGTTCCGATTGCCATTGTAGTTGGCAACGGTGGTGGATATTGGCTGAGTTGAGGAAACAAAGGCTTGCCGAGAAATACGATTTGATCAAAACGCGTTGTGAGGACTATCGTTAATGGACTTGTCTTCTTTTGTCCAATTTTTCAGTTGGTGCTTCAATTGTTTGAAGTAAGCTCGAATTGGCTTAGCATATGTAGATGTGAGACATGTCCAAATATAGTGGAGATCAGAGATTGAATGGATGGCAAAATGAAACTAAGAAGAACAGATTAGATCAAACGATTTTGTAGTTTCCACACGAGAAATGTGGATTTGATAACACCGTACCATATGTTGTGATGGTCGGAGGCGGTATGGCGATATAACCATCAAAATACCTGGATAAATCACAGTGGTCAAGCAGAGCATGTACTTATCTACTCCACGTGAGAAAGTTAGTTTGATTAAACTTCGTAACGTTTGTCATGTTAACACTGAAAATTGTTTGAGATTCAGAGACATTGATGGTCTTGCTAAACCAGAAAAAATCGAAGAAGTAGAAGAAGAAAACGGCAGCTACAAAATATTTTAGAAAAGATTTTTAAGTTTAGATATTTTTAGCTGATACTATGTAAGTGTAAAAGTTTAATAATCTTATTAGAATAATCATACACTATATATAGAACAGGAAAACGAGATCAACATAATATTTACTTTAACTATTTCTTTTATATATATACTAGATAATTTACCCATGTCTTGTGTGATAATAATATATTATAAATTTAGATCATTATTATATTTGATTAAAATATTATATATATTGTATTATATAAGATGATTTTTTTTGTTTTATGTATCTAAAACTATTAAAATTATGTTTTTTTTTATTTTTAATATACTTACGCTTTTATTTTACAATCAAATTATATCTAAACTATATTTTGGTATGATTTTATATTAAAAATTATAGGCTATATAATACATTTTTTAACCATTAATTTATATATTTTTAACTTATATAATTTTTTAAAATTAATTTTCATCTTTAAATATTTATTTCTTAAATTACCAATTATATAATTAGATGTTAATTAAAATATGAACAACTCAATAGACATGTAAAAAATAATAACTATGATTGAAAAAACAAATTATTCATCGTAATCTGTCAAACCAAATTAATTATTTGAAAAACCTATAAATATATAAGATCATAAAATTGAAAACATACATGGTGTTCCACATTTTTTATAAACTCACTTTTAGTTTAATATTTATGTCACATTTGAGTAAACATAAGGTCATAATTTTTTTTACTTATGTTATTTTTTTAATGATATATAAACATTTTTCAGAATTCACTTATCTTTTAATATATAGAGAATAATAATTTTTTAGTCATATAATTTTTTGTAATGATATGTAAAGCAATAAATTAATGTTTTAAATTACCATGTCACATTTGAGTAAACATAACTTCATAATTTTTTAATTATGTTATTTTTTTAATGACATGTAAATATTTTGTTAAAATTCATTTTCTTTTAATATATAGGGGATAATAATTTTTTTAGTCATATAATATTTTGTAGTGATATGTATAATTTGTTTCTAAACTCATTTCTAATTTAATATATATACATCATTTATGTTTTTGAAACAAATTTATGTTTAAAATTGTCATGTTATTTTTATTAATTTTTCTTTAGAAATAAATTTATGTTAAAAATTGTTGTGTCATATTTGATTAATTTAATTTTTGAAAATAAATTTATGTTTAAAAATGAAATGTCACATGTTTTTTTTTCATTGACATGTCACATTTTGTTTTTTCATTGACATTTCACATTTGACTAAACTCTATGTCATAAGTTTTTTAATCATGTTATTTTTTCTAGTAATATGTCATCATTTTAAAAAAAATTAATTCTCTTTTAATGTTATATATATATATATATTGGACTAAATTAAAAAATAATTTCTTTGTTCATATATAAAGGAAAGCTTTTTGCACGTAACTTTATTTTATCGACCATATAAAATTTAGAGTATTTGCACTACATGAGCCAAATTTTTGTCAAAATTAGGCAAATAGCCAAACATTGTTATGTGCATTGTACACATATTGTTAATTCGATACTACTCTTATTTCCCTAAACGTATAGCGGTTTTAGGTAAAGTAAAATTTGCAGAGATTTGCAGTGATGTGTCAGATCCATTTCGCTTGCTTTAATGATGAAAGAGGGAAAACTACATAATTTCGGGGAGATGGGTTTTAAAAGTTTTTCTTCTGTTTTTTTCTCTCATTCTGTTTCCAAAACAGTTTCATTTTTATTTCTTTGCCCGGTGATTTCCAAACTTTTCGCATCTCCAATTCTGTAACCAGCGTAATTTTCCGGTAATATCCTCCGTTTTCGGTACCTTGCACTGTTCATGTGAACAATACAAAACACAGTTAGTACGGTATGTTTCCCGATTTTGACCTAACACTTGAATAGTCACAACTTTTCCATGAATTTCGCACTTCTAAACTTTGTAACCACTGATTGTGCAGGATAAAAACCAATTTTTCACAACCATTGCACTATTCACTTGAATAGTGAAAATTCAAAGTGAACAAGAAGACATGGAGTATTCCGAAATGGTAAGATTCTTTAATTTTTTTTTTTCGTTTTTTTTTGCAATTTAAGTGGGTATTTATGCATGCAATTCATTCCTTCATTTTGCATATTTAGGATTCACATCCTCCACTTCCGGAGGGAATGTTTGCTGCCGGTGAATAACCTTCCGGCAAGCGTGTTCATTCATACTACAAGACCAAAAGGATAAATGCTATTTTGAATGCTTTTGAAGAACATGAGGTTAATTTTTTTCGAAATTTGGCTTTTGGGAAAGTCATTGCACAACCGAGAAACCATCATATTTTGGAAATTGTGGTCACTTCATGATCACCCAACAGCTTAAAACTTCAAAACCACATGAGTTCTGTTTGCGGATAGACTAGTGAGATTCTTGCTAAGAGAGTTTGTAATTTATAACTGGTCTTCCATGTGGGAAATTTCTGAGTCGTAGCAAGGGAAAGAAGAAGCACCTAGTAAAAGAAAAAACTTATTGGTCTACACTATTCGGTAATCTCCAAACATGCACATTTGATATTGCGATAAATATGCTGAAAAAGAAAACTATAGCCGATAAATACAAAAGGATCAAGCTTGCTTATCTTGCTTTCACGGCATCTGTTTTGGTGCCTACATCCCATATCCCCAAGATTGACAAAAATCATGTGTAACTCATTCGAGATCTAGATTCATTTTTTGCTTGTCCTTGGGGAAGGCTTGCTTTTGATTTGGTGGTTTCTAATGTTACGAAAAGGGATGTTCTTGCTTTATCCCAAACTTCGATTGATGTTCAGGGTTTCATCCACTCAATCCAACTTCTCATAGTTGAAGCAATTCCATCATTACTGGATTTTGAACAATTGAATGACTCTTATTTGTCGTCCGATACCGATGACAATACCAAGGAACAAGCAGATAAAACTCATGACAATTCATCGTCTTCGAAGAAGAAGAAAATTGGATTTAGTCATGTACATGCGAGGGTACTCGATAAGGAATGTCAGGTATTTTTTCCAAATCTTTTTTTAATCATTTTTACAATTTAATTGTTTTTCTTCAAGTTTGGTTACTGATATATTCTTCTGGATAATTAGTTTGTTAGCATCGTAAAATGTTTTTTACTTCTTGATAAATAAATAATTATCCGTTGCAATTTCATATTACAGGTGCTTACATATGTAGATGGTAATCTCTGTGAATTGGTCTCATTAGTAGTGGTCTTTTTTTTATGCAATTTCTCTTAATGATATCAAATACATGATAATTCATTTGTTAGTGGTGTAAAAATTTTATTAGTTGTGGATACAATAATATTTATCCATTATAATTCCATATTATCGATTATTACGTATATTGATAGTAATCGAAATGATTTGGTCTCTTTTTTGTTGTTATCAATGTTTTTCCCACTGATATTTATTTTTTCTCATTTTATGATGAATAATTTTTCATCTCTTGTTTTTGAAATTACCCGGGGTATATATTTTTCACACACACTAATCTTGATTATCTATGTTGTTGTATGTAGGTCGCTGTGTTGAGCATTATTCCAGAAGATGGTGTTACGAAATCAATGAAGCAGAATTGGTTTGGTCGGATGATGAGGATGACGAGAAGGTGAACAATATGTTGAAATTGACATCGAAGGATTTTGAATCGAGAAAACTATGTTTTATGGAGGAACAACAGAAGTTGAGTTGAATAAGCTGAGGAGTGAAGAGATGGATAATAAGGAGATGGAAAAGAAAGAGAAGAAGGAGATGGAAAAGAAAGAGAAGAAGGATAAGTGTAAGGAGAAAGGGAATGTATCTGAATCTGGTCATCCGTCCACTAGTGGCAAGATACCACCACCGAGTACAAACGATCCGCATTGAGTTGGAAAAAAACTCACTTCTCCTTTTTAATTTGATACTATTCCTATTTCCCTAAATGTATAGTGGTTTTAGGTAAAGTAAAATTTACAGAGATTTGCAGAGATGTGTCAGATTCATTTCGCTTGCTTTAATGATGAGAGAGGGAAAACTACACAATTTCGGGGAGATGGGTTTCAAAAGTATTTCTGGTGTTTTTTTTTCTCTCATTCAGTTTCCAAAACAGTTTCATTTTTATTTTTTTGTTCAGTGATTTCCAAACTTTCTCATCTCCAGTTCTGTAACCAGCGTAATTTTTTGGTAATATCCTCCGTTTTTGGTACCTTGTAATGTCCATGTGAACAGTGCAAAAGGCAGTTAGTACGATATGTTTCCCGATTTCGACATAATACTTGAACAATCGCAACTCTTCCATGAATTTCGCACCTCTAAACTTTGTAACCACCAATTGTGCATGATAAAAACCAAATTTTCACAACCGTTGCACTATTCACTTGAATAGTGAAAAATCAAAGTGAAGAAGAAGACATGGAGGATTCTGAAATGGTAAGCTTCTTTAATTTTTTTTCGTTTTTTTTTTGCAATTTAAGTGGGGATTTATGCATGCAATTAATTCATGCATTTTGCATGTTTAGGATTCACATCCTCCACTTCCGGAGAGAATGTTTGCCGCTCGTGAAGAATCTTCCGGCGAGCGTATTCATTCATACCACAAGACCAAAAAGATAAATGCTATTTTGAATGCTCTTGAAGAACATGTAGTTGATTTTTTTTCGAAATTTGGCTTTTAGGAAAGTCATTGCACAACCAAGAAACCATCATATTCTGGAAGTTTTGGTCACTTCATGATCCCCGACAGCTTAAAACTTCAAAACCACATGAGTTATGGTTTCTGTTTGCAGATATACCAGTGAGATTCTCACTAAGAGAGTTTGCAATTATAACTGGTCTTCCATGTGGGAAATTTCCGAGTCGTAGCAAGTGCAAGAAGAAGCACCCAATAAAAGAGAAAGCTTATTGGTCTACACTATTCGGTAATCTCCAAACATGCACATTTGATCTTGCGATAAATATGATGAAAAAGAAAACTATAGCCGATAAAGACAAAGGGATCAAGTTTGCTTGTGTTGCTTTCACAACATCTGTTTTGGTGCCTACATCCCATATCCACAAGATTGACAAAAATCATGTGTAACTCATTCGAGATGTAGATGCATTTTCTGCTTGTCCTTGGGGAAGGCTTGCTTTTGATTTGGTGGTTTCTAGTGTTAAGAAAAGGGATGTTCTTGCTTTATCACAAACTTCGATTGATGTTCAGGGTTTTATCCACTCAATCCAACTTCTCATAGATAAAGCAATTCCATCATTACTAGATTTTGAACAATTGAATGACTCTTATTTGTCGACCGATACCGATGACGAGACCAAGGAAAAAGGAGATAAAACTCATCACAACTCATCGTTTTCGAAGAACAATAAAATTGGATTTAGTTTTGGACATGTGAAGGTACTCGATGAGGAATGCTAGGTATTTTTTTGAAATCCTTGTTTTTAATCATTTTTAGCAATTTAATTGTTTTTCTTCAAGTTCGGTTACTGATATATTCTTTTGGATAATTAGTTTGTTATCATCGTAAAATGTTTTTTACTTCTTGATAAATAAATAATTATCCGTTACAATTTCATTTTACAGGTGCTCACATATGTAGATGGTAATCTCTGTGAGTTGGTCTTCTTTTTATGCAATTTCTCCTAATGATATCAAGTACAAAATAATTCATTTGTTAGTGGTGTAAAAAAATTTTTAGTTACGGATACAATAATATTTATCCACTATAATTCTATATTACCGAATATTACGTATATTGATGGTAATCGAAAATGATCTGGTCTCCTTTTTTGTTGTTATCAATGTTTTTCGTGGTGCTATTTATTTTTCTCATTTTATGATGAATAAATTTTTCATCTCTTGTTTTTGAAATTACCCGAGTATATATTTTTCACACACGCTAATCAGATTGATTATCTATGTTGTTGTATGTAGGTCGTTGTGTTGAACATTATTCCGGAAGATGGTGTTACGAAATCAATGAAGCGGAATTGGTTTGGTCAGATGATGAGGATGACGAGAAGGTGAACAGTATGTTGAAATTGATATCCAAGGATTTTGAATTCGGAAAAACCATGTTTTATGAAGGAACAACGGAAGTTGAGTTGAATAAACTGAGGAGTGAAGAGATGGAGAATAAGGAGATGGAAAAGAAAGAGAAGAAGGATAAGTGTAAGGAGAAAGGAAATGTATCTGAATCTGGTCATCCGTCCACTAGTGGCAGGGTACCACCACCGAGTACAAATGATCCGCATTTCGTTGCTGATTTGGTCAATTCAAAACTAAAGAATCAATTTAGTGAGATTGTCATGTAGCTTAATAAATTGGTTGTCCATTACAAGAAGATAGACGAGTCATTTACCAAACTGCAGGAATCGGTGGAGAATTTTATCGAAGAAAAGGTTGCCAAGATGCAGGCTGCTGTTGTGAACTTTATTCGTGAGTTTTTGGACAAGTCTACATCGTTCAATGCCCTTGTAGACCATCATTCGATTCCTTCTAACCGTGAAACCATGATGATATTGTTGGTACGAGCAATGTTCCCCAGACATCAGAAGGGTCGACTGCTAAGGACCCACCTATTGATGTAACGGCAGGGGAATTGGATGCATCTAATGCAATAAATATTGCTCTTGGTTCACTTAATCAGACTGTAGAAAACGAGGTATGTTGTTATTAACTTTATTCCATTTCTAAAAATAGTTACATTTATTGTTCTAGATATCTATTGTGCTAGCATGCTACGTAGTTTGTTATCACATTGCTATTACTGTAATTGACTTTAATGCCGGATAATTAAATTTTGTTCCCCCAATCTATTGAACAATGGAAATAGGTTAATTTCCAGGTCCATGACGATCATGCTGATGATGTGGCTGGCATGAATGTGGACAATCGTTCCAATGAACCAAACCTTGAAACATAGACTAGAGTTGAAGCTGAAATTGACGTTGGGGGAGATGAAACTGAAATGGTACATTCTACCAATTGCTATTTTTTTATATTATTGATAGGTAACTAATAGTCGTAGTTGTAATCGCTAATGTCAAACAGAGGATTGAACCCATCAGGATCAATGATTCGGCTTTTCTATCTTCCATACCCTCGTTCTCTCTTGGTCTTTCGCAGTACAATGTGAGTAAAGGTGAAGGTAGTGGTACCATGTAAGAACAACCTGAAACATCTGCCGCTGACGATGTTGTTGATAACGAAGATGCTACTAAAAACGATGAGGATCAGGAGATTCGTAAGAGCAAAAGGCATAGGACATCACCGAATGTGCTTAAAGATTTTGAATGTGATAAATGGCTGATCGTAATGCATCAAGATCCACAACCTATTCTCCATGGATTTGATCCTGATCTTGATTATGCATCAAAATTTGTCACGCTACGCAGTTTACTCAAAAAGAAACTGTAAGTTTATCTAATATTCTTTAACTTTAGCTTACAATATTTGCAATAAGTTTATAGGATGTTTAACCGTGATATTTGGATATTGTTGATAATATTCACTCTATCAGCAACTAAATATTGTTAACCATTTCTTTTGTTTGTAGCACAATATATTTGCTTAAAGGCATCACCGTTAACAACAGAGAAGTAGCCGACATTCCAATGAGAATGAAACTGATGTCTCCAAAAGTAAGTATTAATACAATGTAGAAATGCCATTGTTGTGTTAGTTAATGTTCATCTAACACATTTGCTATAATTGTTTTCAGATGTTTGACGCTCTAATGCATTTGACTTAGCTAATGTATAATATAGAGCAAAGTTCAGGGCAAAATGTGTTATTCCTGGACACCAACTTTGTGTCGCTTCTGATGAAACACCACACCAAATTCACGAGGATTGCAGCTAAAGACAGGGCTTGTTTCATGTTTGATGATGATATATTCATCTATTTTAGGTTGGAGAGCAATTCAAATGCTTTACCCCGGCTGTATTTCCCCTTCATCATGGACAAACAACATTGGGTTGGTGTGTGTGTTGATTCATCTGTGAGCACTGTGTATGTACTTAACTGCAATATTTCTTTTTGTTCGGATAGTTTGGTTAAGAAATACCTTAGCCCGATAGCTCACATGATACCCTACCTGTTGAAGAGGTCTGCTTACAAAAACATGTTGTCTCACACTAAGGCATATTTTGTCGTGAGGCACAGAGGCATACTCTAGAATGGTATATATGTTGATTCAGCAGTTACATATTTGCTTTTCATGCAGGCTTATTCAATAAGTGGATTTGAAGGATGCAAAAACATCAAACCCAATTCCATAACATCGGAATCTCAAAAGATTGCAGTTATGTTTTTCGAAGAATTTTTGAATACCATTGACATTCCATAAATTGATCTCGTTTTATCTTTTATCTTTATATTTTTCGACTCTTTATCGTGTTTGTACTACTTTTTGTGTAAAAGTAATTAGATCTCATTAACATTTTGTATGTTTGATACTTATATAATTATTCGGGTATGTTATAAACTAGTTGTTAGCAACAAAAATGTTGTTTAATATTATTTTAAATTCTGCTATTTGATTTCTTTTAGGTCTACAATTATTGTTACCACATTATGGTTCACTAGTTATCACGTTAATTATTTTCTTAACATTTCCTATTTTTTGTTGTTCCAAACAAAAATTTTGGAGAACAAACTTATTTGTGCTAGGAGATTATATTATAAAATTTATGCAAATCTTATTTCAAATTTGATATAGAAGAGTAATAATTATTTATTTGTTGAGGACATTACAAAAAAAACAGTACGGCTAACATGTTGTATTTTACGTTATTATAAAACAACTGCAAAAGAACGCATACAAATTAACATCGGTACCAAAAAGATTTATAACACATGATGCTCATCTGCTCTTCTAACCCCTTAGGCACTTTATATTAGCATTTTACAAGTGGTACGGTTATAACTGAATCTACCGCACCTGCCATATACCGTTAGTCGTCTTCTAACTCGTTCCTGCAATTTCCAATTTAAAATTTCATATAACAGTTATGATAGCTACGCAATCATATCAATATCTGATAAGTACAAAATTATTTGTAAATAAAAGTTGTAATGGGTAAATCTCACTCTAAATTCTCCACGTGAGAATATCCTTTGTTTTTGTGGACGTCCAAGTGGTCGCCTTGTTGTGGGGGAAAGCAAATTGATCTCCATTAGTGGGTCATTCACCCTAGATGTATTAATCACTTCAGGTACATGATATACATTGTTGTTATAAACCATCCTCCAAAAACCAAAAGTGAACTCGGTGTACACAAGTGTATCAAACTTTATCTTTGTATGCACCACAGCAGCAAATGCGTGACGGCAAGGAATCCTAAGAATCTGAAAATCACACCAAAAACAATTTTTTTCCAAAAGTTCCACGTGGTATGAACCCCCCAAGTTTGGTACGTATCTCAAACTCATTTTTATGGACACGACGTATTTCAAACCCGTTGAAACCTCAAAATTTTTGCCAATTATTTATTCAACTTTTGGGGTAAGTGGACTGGTAATGGATGTTGACCTCCCTTGTCTTTTACTGAACCAACCTGTAATTGTTGACTTTATATACTCAATTAGAGGTATTATCGGGAAACCACGAGTTTCACTCAAAACTACATTCAAGGATTCTGCCACATTGCTTTTCACTATATTATATCGCATTCCCTTGAAAAGAGACCTTGCCCAGTGCTCCAGCCCAATATCCATAAGGTAACCCGCACACGTAATATCGGTTTCCTTTATTTCATTAAAATGTGAGTAAAATTCCGGTAAACTATATGATGGGGATATCAGGTCGTATGGCCGGCCAGGAGACCAGACTGGCCGACCAGGGAGCTTGCCCGAGACACCTGAGCCATTTGACACGTCTGCCGGCCCAAGTTGTACTACCGGCCCAAGCCGTACTGCCGGACCCTCGACCAGCAGGACCGGACCGATCAGCATTACCAGCGGAGAGGCCAAAACCTCCGGCCCAACTGGTGGCGACGTGGATGATACCACCGGTCCCATTGGTGACGCCGCCGGCCCCAGGATCAACTTGGCCAGTCTGGAAGACATTCCAGCCAGCACCTCGCACAGTCCAGCCGGTAGAGCCGATCTAGTCGAGTACACGGACATTTCAACATCTACACAAGGAGACTCGGACCAGATAAGCTACCAGCTTCAGGATATGCATATAGAGGAAGTCTCAACACCAGTGGTGCCATCAGGAGCAATGACAAGGAGCAGATCAAAAGCACTCTTCCACAAATTCAGCTTATGGGTCGACAAGCTCCTAGAGGATGATCGACAAAGGACAGTGGGCCAAAAGTGCAAAGAAGAGTCCAAAGGCTTCTCAACAATGCAAGGGACTTCAGAGACTTGGGCTTTAGTGGCAAGAGAGGTCAGGGCCCAAAGAGTCCTAACCCTACTCCAAGTCGAAGACTAGGAGCAAGGCGCGTGCATGCCACAAGGACGACCACCTTCCATTTCTTGGCCGTGAGGTAAGAAAGATAAGTTTTCAATTCGAATATTTGCCTCTTTCTGTTTTGCAGGGTAGGATTAAGATTGTTTACATTTTTGAGTCAAAGACATTTTAGGAATAGGTCCTTTTTCGGTTATGCACTTTTGTACGTTTTCCATTTGTGCACTTTTGTAAATTTTCCTTTTCTTTCTTTGAGTCGACCCTAGAAGGTCAAGCTGTCGAGCATATTAATAAGGCTCTTTCCAGCATTATAGTTCGACAACTTTTTGATAATTAATAAAGATCAAATTTTCTTTCTACAAGTTATTCTCTCAAGAGACTTGTATGCTTAGAACCTAGTTGAGACCAGCCCTCCTAGCTCTAAGTTTGTGATTTATCACGAGGTTCATCACCCCTTGTGTGGTTCACTTCACCCTTCCATCTTTTACCAACCAGAAACCCCATCCAAAAGCCTAAGGTTAAGTTTCTCACCTAATGTTTTCCACACAGCCCACGCGCATACAGCCTTGAATCGAAGCTTGTATCATTTTGGTATCAGAGCTTAAAGCTCTTAAACAAAGTTGTTTCTATCCTTTAATTAGTTTTGTTTCTAGTTCTTGCATTAGTTTAAGTCGCATTAAAGAAAAATCAAAAAAAAAATAATATCAAACTCAAACCGAGTGCATCTAGCTTCTACGTGCATCATTAGGGCTTAGATTCATTCTTGCATTGCAATTTTCGACTTTCCTTTTGTTAGAATCATATTTCCATTATTATTAAGTTAAAATACAAAGAAAATAAAAAGAAAATAGGAAAAAACACCAAAAGAAATCGACCAAGACAGCTAGCACTAGTTGTTAGAAAGTTTCCATTTTTTCAAATCTTCCATTTTTTCGAATTTTCCTTTTCCAAGTTTTTTCCTTTTTGCATTTTTTCGAATTCTTTTATATAAGAAACCCTCCTAATCGATTTTAGAAGCAGAGTAACTTGTTCTTTTCTTTGTAGTACACAATGGCAGAAGAAAATAGAGAGGCAGCCAAGGCCATGATGGCCATGTTCACCACCCTCCAAACACAACTCGCATCAATCGGCGAGAGGTTGGAGCGCGTGGAGAGGCCTGTGAGATTCCAGGCCATAAAGCATGTGAGGGCTGAGCAAGACTATGTTGAGGGTTCTGAGCACCCTAGGACACGGCACGAACAGGAAGAACCCCAACCGGATGGAGATGAGGACACACAGCCTCACGGCTATCACCCTAGGCCGAGAGGACCTCCACGGCAACCAGAGGCAGAAGGCGATGGCTTCGAGCCATATGGTCATCACCAGAGACAAAGGATGCCTCCTAGACATCATAAGGATGGAGATGAATACACCTACAACCGGGTAACTCATCCTGATGTCAAATTAACACCTCCTAGTTTTGCAGGAAAAGTAGACCCCGAATCCTATCTTGATTGGGAGAGGAGGATGGATCACATCTTCGATCACTACAACCAACCAGGCCCTAGGAGAGTCTCCATGGCAGTAGCACAACTCACGGACAATGCCCTCATCTGGTGGGATCGTGAGGTGTCTGAACGAAGGAGGAAAAGATTAAGGCACGTAGACTCATGGGTCGACATGAAAGACCTCATGAGACAAAGGTTTGTTCCACCTTATTTTCATAGAAATTTGCAACGACGTTTTCGTACTCTTAAGCAGGGTACCAGATCAGTAGAGGAGTACTATGAAGAGTTTGAGAGACTAAGGAACAAGTTGGAGCTCAATGACGATGAGGAAGCTTTGATGGCACAATTCTTGGATGGACTGCAAGAAAGAATCAGCCGCAAGGTGAAAAAGCAAATCTACAATGACTTCAAGGACTTGTTCCACCTATCTGTCCAGGCTGAGCAGCACATCAAGGGTAAGAGCAAAGACATCCACAGCAAGCCTAAGACGCCTTGGGCACCAAGCAACATCCCCAAGCCCGTAGACAAAGGCAAAAGCATAGAGATCGAGTCACGGTTCAAGAGCAAGCCTCCTGAACCAACCCATGACCAGAGAGAGCCTAGTAAGTCCTCTAACCCTCAAAGATCACGTGACATCACTTGTTTCAAGTGTAGGGGTCGCGAACACATCTCAAGGGAGTGCCCAAACAACCGGGTCATGCTGATTACGGAAGCTGGAGAGTATGAATCCCAAGATGAAGAAGACTATGAACCAGAAGGAGAATACGGTGACATTGAGTACCCTGATGTGGGGGAAGTGCTGGTCACTAGACGCATCCTCAGTGCAATGGTGGATCCCTCAGAGACCATCCAGAGGGAGAACATCTTCCACAGCCATTGCACGATCAAGGGCAAAGTATGTAACCTCATCATGGATGGTGGTTGTTGCACTAACGTTGCTAGTGCGTACATGGTTGATAAGCTAGGTCTAGAGAAGACAAGGCACCCTCAACCGTATAGACTGAGATGGCTCGATGACAAACTGGAGCTCAAAATCTATGAGCAAGTCACTGTGCCATTCAGTGTGGGCAAGTACCAAGACCAGGTAGTGTGCGACGTGGTGCCAATGCAAGCTAGCCATCTTCTGCTAGGAAGGCCATGGCAGTTTGACAAGGAGACCAGACATGATGGCCGAACCAATCTCTACACCTTTGTGCACGATAAGAGAAAGGTCAGCCTAGCTCCTCTCATACTTTCCCAGGTACATGAGCTTCAACAGCAAATAAGTAAGGAAAAAAAGCTCATTAAATCTAATTTTCTTATTCAACCAAGTCATGTCTGGATAGCTTTAGCCTCGAAGGATTTAATGCTACTAATGGTTTTCAAAGAAGTATTGAATGTAGAGAAAGAACAGGTAGAGCTACCTCCTGAAGTAGCAACTCTCCTCAACAAATTCTAGGATGTCTTTCCTGAGGAGATACCAGCAGGCTTGCCTCCCCTACGTGGCATATAGCACCAGATCGAGCTCGTGCCCGGAGCAGCCCTGCCTAACTGGCCAGCCTATCGGATGAGTCCAGAGGAGTCCAAGGAGCTTGAGAAGCAAGTCAAGGAGCTCCTGGAGAAAGGCTATGTTCGAGAGAGCCTCAGTCCATGTGTCGTACCAGTGCTACTAGTGCCCAAGAAGGATGGGACTTGGCGAATGTGCGTGGACTGCCGAACAATGAACAACATCACAGTCAAGTGCCGGAATCCGATACCACAGCTAGATGACATGCTAGATGAGCTGAGTGGAGCCACGGTCTTCTCCAAGATAGACCTCAAGAGTGTATACCACCATGTTAGGATGAAGGAAGGTGATGAATGGAAGACTACTTTCAAGACAAAGCAAGGGCTCTACGAGTGGACAGTCATGCCATTCGGCTTGACTAATGCCCCTAGCACCTTCATGCGCCTTATGAACCAAGTTCTTAGGGCGTACATCAGTAAGTTCGTTGTAGTTTATTTCGATGACATATTAGTTTATAGTAAGTGCTTAAGGGATCACCTCACACATCTTGAGTTGGTGCTTAAAACCCTTCGACGAGAAAAGCTTTATGCCAACCTCAAGAAGTGCATCTTTTGTACTGATAAACTTGTCTTCTTAGGTTTTGTTGTAAGTTCATAGGGCCTACAGGTTGATGAAGAGAAGATTCGAGCCATACAGGAATGGCCAACACCCAGCAACATCAGCCAAGTGAGGAGCTTCCACGGACTGGCCAGCTTCTACAGGAGATTCGTGCCCAACTTCAGCAGTATTGCCTCACCATTGACGGCAGTAGCGAAGAAGAACGTGGGATTCAGCTGGGGAGAAGCTCAAGAGAAGGCATTCCAAGCCTTGAAGGACAGCCTTACACATGCACCAGTGCTAATCCTAACCGACTTCAACAAGACGTTTGAAGTGGAGTGTGATGCCTCTAGAATAGGCATAGGAGCAGTGCGAACCCAAGGAGGGAGGCCAGTGGCATACTTCAGTGAAAAGCTAGGTGGTGCCTCACTGAACTATCCCACTTACGACAAGGAGCTTTATGCTATGGTCCGAGCATTGGATACTTGGCAGCATTACTTGCTGTCTATGGAGTTTGTGATCCAAACTGATCACGAGACTCTCAAACACCTCAAAGGGTAAACCAATCTCAAGAGGAGACATGCCACGTGGATGGAGTTCATAGAGACCTTCCCGTACGTCATCAAGTACAAGAAGGGCAAAGACAATGTGGTAGCCGATGCACTATCCAGGAGGTTTGCCTTGATATCCACCATGGAGGCAAAGGTCCTAGGATTCGAGCACATCAAGGACCTATACAAGGATGATCCTGACTTTGCTGAGAGCTACAAGGAGTGTGGCACAGGGAGTCATGGCAAATTTTACATCCATGAGAGATTCTTGTTCCGAGAGAGAAGGTTGTGCATACCACAAGGATCACTACGAGAGCTTATCATCCGAGAAGCTCATGGAGGAGGACTCATGGGCCACTTTGGTGTCGACAAGACTCTAGCAGTGGCCAAAGAGCATTTCTACTGGCCACACATCAAAGGGTCAGTAGAAGCCCATTGTGCAAGGTGCATCACTTGCAAAAAGGCGAAGTCCCGAGTGCACCCTCACGGGTTGTATCTCCCACTGCCCATACCTACACATCCATGGGTGAACATCTCAATGGACTTCGATTTTGGTCTGCCCAAGATCAACCACAAAGATGCAATCTTTGTAGTGGTGGACAGATTCTCCAAGATGGCACACTTCATTCAGTGTGTCAATGTTAATGATGCCACGCAAACAGCCGAGCTGTTCTTCAGAGAGATAGTACGGCTTCATGGAGTGCCAAGGACCATCGTCTCAGATAGGGACACTCAGCGATTTCTGGAGGACCCTTTGGAGAAAGCTAGGCACGAAGCTACTCTTCTCTACCACCTTCCATCCTCAAACCGATGGCCAAACTGAAGTTGTCAACTGGACACTATCAACTCTTCTCAGGACTATACTAGGGAAGAATCTCAAGACTTGGGTGGAGTGCCTGACATTCATAGAGTTTGCTTACAACCGAGCCGTGCACTCAGCAACCAAGAAGACATCCTTTGAAGTAGTATACGGTTTCAACCCTCTCACACCATTGAAGCAAATGTCACTGCCACCAGTAGAGATGACCAATCTCAACGGAGCATCCAAGGTAGAGTTCATCAGGAGGTTACACCAGAAGGTAGCAGAGAACTTGGAGAAGAGGACCGAGCAGTACGTGACTCATCCTAACAAGGGAAGAAAGGAGGTGATCTTTCAATAAGGTGATTGGGTGTGGCTACACCTACAGCAGGAGAGGTTCCCCAACATAAGGAGTTCCAAGCTAGCACCAAGAGGAGATGGACCATTCAGAGTGCTGGAGAGGATCAACAACAACACCTACCAGATCGAGCTCCTAGGTGAGTTTAATGTGTCCAACACGTTCAACGTAACTGACTTAGCCCCTTTCCATGTAGATGAACCAGTTTTGAGGTCAAAACCTACTGAAGAGGGAGGGAATGATGGGGACAACAGGTCGTATGGCCGGCCAGGAGAACAGACTGGCCAACCAGGGAGCTTGTCCGAGACAGCCGGGCCATTTGGCACGTCTGCCGGCACAAGGGTACCGCCGGACCCTCGACCAGTAGGACCGGACCGATCAGCATTGCCGGCGGAGAGGCCTAAACCTCCGGCCCAACTGGTGGCGACGTGGATGACACCACTGGTCCCATTGGTGATGCCGCCGGCCCCGGAATCAACTTGGCTGGTCCGGAAGACATTCCGGCCAGCACCTCGCACAGTCCAGCCATCACAGCCGATCCAGCCGATCCAGCCGAGTACACGGGCATTTCAACATCTACACAAGGAGACTCGGACCAGATAAGCTAATAGCTTCAGGATATGCATCTAGAGGAAGTCTCAACACTAGTGGTGCCACCAGGAGCAATGACAAGGAGCAGATCAAGAGTACTCTTCCACAAATTCAGCTTATGGGTCGACCTCCTAGAGGATGATCGACAAAGGACAGTGGGCCAGAAGTGCAAACAAGAGTCCAAAGGCTTTTTAACAATGCAAGGGACTTCAAAGACTTGGGCTTTAGTGGCAAGAGAGGTTATGGCCCAAAGAGTCCTAACCCTACTCCAAGTCGAAGACTAGGAGCAAGGTGCGTGCATGCCACAAGGATGGCCACCTTCCATTTCTTGGTCGTGAGGTAAGAAAGGTAAGTTTTCAATTCGAATATTTGTCTCTTTATGTTTTGTAGGGTAGGATTTAGATTGTTTACATTTTTGAGTCAAAGACATTTTAGGAATAGGTCCTTTTTTGGTTATGCACTTTTGTACGTTTTCCATTTGTGCACTTTTGTAAATTTTCCTTTTCTTTCTTTGAGTCAATTCTAGAAGGTCAAGTTATCGAGCATATTAATAAGGCTCCTTCCAGAATTGTAGTTCGACAACCTTTTTGATAATTAATAAAGATCGAATTTTCTTTCTACAAGTTATTCTCTCAAGAGACTTGTACGCTTAGAACCTAGTTGAGACCAGCCCTCCTAGCTCTAAGTTTGTGATTTATCACGAGGTTCATCACCCTTTGTGTGATTCACTTCACCCTTCCATCTTTTACCAACCAGAAAACCCTCATCTAGAAGCCTAAGGTTGAGTTTCTCAGCTAATCTTCTCCACACAGCCCACGCGCATACAGCCTTGAATCGAGGCTTGTATCACTATACGCCCTTGTTTTCTTGGATACAAGGTATCGTAAGTGTTTTTTTATCAAATATTTTTTGTATGTTGTGTTGAAATGCAAGACACAAGCACAATGCTTACTTTTTTATCCAATTATCAAGAAAAATCATTAGCCTATGCAGTATGGATATCACAGTAATCAATTCAAAATATAGTAACACATATGTATTATCGTTATAGTACTACTAAAAATGTATATGTTTTGTATACATAAATATATTTCAGGAAACATAATGTCGTACCAGTAATTAAATTAAAATTTCGTCTCATCATGTCAATTACAAATATAAAACTATTTTATTGAAATTAATACGTTATGCAATCAATAGTAGATTGAGTTGTGGCGATCGGACACAAAAGTTGTGTCCTCTTTATCTAGGACCACTAACAACAATTTTTGAAAAAACCACTCCTACGACTTATCGTTCTTCCCGTCGACAATTCCGAAAGCGAATAGAAAGATTTAGTAATTTCCGTATTGTGCACTTGCGGTGAGTAAACAACCAGCATACTTACCCTTTAGATAGGTTCCATCAATTATTATTACTTTTCGCATGTACTTATAGCCTTCCACACTGGCCCCGAAAGCGAAGGAAAGATACTTAAACCGTTGGCCAACCCCCTCATCATACGATGTCTCTAGACCGAATATAGAACCTGGATTTGTATGCACAAACTCTTCAAGGTAAGATGGAAGTAAGTGATATGAGTTTATGTTGGATATTTTAGAAAATTCAGATGAAACTTCCCTAGACCTCCATGCTTTCCAATATGATATTGGTACCTCATGTTTGTTACGCATCATCTCCTGAACCTCGTTCGGTCGTGGCCCTAGCCCTCAGCTATTAAACCTTTTTCTCATCATTCCACCAATTACCGATGATGTTGCTAGTCGTTGGAATCCCCCTCGGTCATCCATTGTACACAAATGATCAAGCTTTTCTTTCCTAACCTAGAACCAACCACAACCCGCTACTTTTACGGTATAGACGTGCCATGGACATCCACGCCCGTTACATTTTAGGGTTATTCTCTCGGGGTTAGATCGTGTTGTACGGTAATGAAATTTCTAGTTTAATGCATACAAAGTCATATGTAGTTTGAAGGCATATTGGTCGTGGAATATCATCCCAACATGGAAATCACTCCTACTATTTCTAAAACAATCACCTAAACACGATATTGAAATCATTACCCATTAACAAAGCTCGAAAATGAAAACATATTAAATAACGATTGCCGATATGTAAAATTATTACACTAATAATATTTATTAACTGCTAACAATTATTTTACCGCTAAGTCATATTATATCGGTTACTCATTTGAATACCAAATACGATTGTAAGAAATACATAAATTTGTAACAGAATAAGCAGAATGTTATCTGTTAATCATTTGATTAAACGACATTAGTAAACGGATGACAACATTATTTCATGGGTAATAACTCATTTACTTGCAGATACCTTCCGAAGAGGAATCATCCACGACTATGTGTCTTCAACAGGGAAATTGTTCTATGCACTCGATTGTCCTATTTCCAAATTGAAGTACTCATCAGATACCTTTCCTTCCCCCTTATTGATTATAGTTGCTGGAATTATTGTTTGGGCTTGTGTGTTTGAACAGTTACGGATATCACAAACTTTCGTGATAATGTAAACATGTTTAAAATTGAATCAAAAGTAGTTTATATAGCTGATATTTTCATCTGATGTAAAAGTGAATATGTGAGAATTACCGACTGAATGCAAATTTGGTGTGATGTCCTCTTGATCGCCAGGGCTTGCATCTCCTATTTCCATCCCTTGGGGTGTGTTGATGTCATTTTCATCCAAACGAATGATTACATGTGGCTACGTCATCCATGGTGCATAACTCACTGGACGAGGTAGAGGACGATTGTGTTTTCGTTATGGGATTTATGATATTGTTCGTAGAGACTACTCCATTTAATGGAGGTGGACTTTGTTTAGGACAACCATTTACTCGGGTGTATATATTACTTCCAAGACTTTTTGGCTCGCATGTATAACACCATCTGGCATCAAATCTAAATGCAAACCAATTTATTACAAAAATCATTAAAATATTGGATACTATTTACTTTAGTTACTAACATAAATTTTACCCCGGTAATCTTTTGTTTGATCATACAAAGACTTTTGCAATTGATGTATTGCGTTTGAATTCACGCCACCGGTGAAATTACCCCTTTTGTAAAACATGTACCTATCAACTTGATACAGTCCCACCATAACGCACAAAGCCAGTTCTTCAGCCTGAACTCGTTCGGACATAAAGATGTTCACATAATCGACGGTTGATATGTCACCTGGAGGACCCTGGACACCATTTGACACCAGAAACCATTCTGGAGATTTGTATGTTAAAGTCATGGGTGTATGGTTATTTAGTTCATAACGGCTTATGACGAACACCACGATAGATAAGTATGTTTCATTTTTTTGGAGCTTTAAGCCATAGTTTATGGCTCCTGTTTCACTCTTCAAAATCCAACCGCCACCTTCACCTTCTACCAAACACCGCGTATGAAATTCACAACTCGCACCATCACTAATCTCATTTTCACATTTAAAAAAAAAAAATTATTTTACTGATAAAAAAGTTATTAACCGTTAAACACGGTGTTGAACACCAACAAGAATAATATGTAAAGATTCTCATAAGATTAGATTTGAATATGCATATGAAGCTTGGAAATAAAAAAAAATTACATGGCAAAAATGTTCTTGAGAACATCTTGTACGGGCCATATATATCTTCATCTTAAATGTCAATATTTTTTTGTGGAACATAAAGAATCTTAAACAAACCTTAAAACTTCATAAATTTTACTTTCAAAATTTGGTTTTTTATTTCAAGAAAACACATGCCGATTTGGAATGTAGTGTAGTGCTTGTTATCGTCGTTGTTGTCTAATACAGAAAAAGTTACTCTGTTCTCACTTCATATATCAATGGCGATTATTTTTGTGTTGATAAAGCAATATATATTCGGTTAACATCGGGTATAACATATACGTACATCTATAATATATATTTACCAAATCTATTCGAAATCATTCATTTAATGCTTCTGCATCTGCGATATCTCCAGAGATGTCGCCTATGATAAAAAGTAGCCTAATTTGTTATAGTTGAACTGTTTGCGTCACTGGTTGTCAAGATGAGTTGGCGTTCACCGAGAAGTGTTTCGGTAATTCGTCGATCCCGTGCTACAGCGAATTCAGTTGTTTGAATCTCCTGATCATTTTGTTAATTTTTCAAAAGTTTTGATCTATCTAACTAATTAACTCTAAAATTTATTTCTATTGCTCGACCTTTTTTTACTCAAAATATTTTTCTGTCCGTTTATTCTTTTCTTTTTTGTCACTTGTTCGTTTATTCATGAGTGTGATATATTTTGCCATGGAAAGATCTTTATGAGATTAAAATGTCCTTAATTAATGTGATGAGTAATTAAGGTGTTTGATGACAAAAGATAAATTCCTAAGAATGCTTAGCTATGTATACTAAATACAGCTATTTCTTCTCATAAACTTCATCCGTACGCATCATAAGCACACATTCACATTTCACCCACGTGCACATATGTGTGTGTGAGAGAGAGAGAGAGGGTTTAGTTAAAGAGTCATAGACAGCGAGAAGCTGGAACAACATGAAACAAAAGATCACAGAAAGCAAATTGAAGAAGCCCCATGCAAAAATCCTAATACAATCATAACAACAAAGACACAACCAAACAAACTAGTTTTACCCTAAGCTATATAACCACGAAAAGGACACACACATATATATATATAGGTTATTACAAAAGCCTGAAAACCATTGAT
The DNA here is from genome assembly GCA_018901935.1 of Pugionium cornutum. NCBI lineage: Eukaryota > Viridiplantae > Streptophyta > Magnoliopsida > Brassicales > Brassicaceae > Pugionium > Pugionium cornutum. The sequence goes on along the minus strand of CM032157.1, from coordinate 9,685,262 downwards.
CTATCGTACAGTATTATGTAGAGAAGTTTGTAGATCAAGTGAGAGGAGGGCAGATAAAACCAGGAGGAGGATTGATCCCACAAGTGATGAGAGCTTGAAGTGCAAGAGGAATGAAGATGTTTAAATTGAGAAGCTTAAGTCTTATTGTTGTACAAAGACAAACGGCTGCTTCTAACTCAAGTAACCCTTGTAACACTGGACAACACACATTCTCCACGGGATTTCCAAGCCCTATATGTATCAATCCTCCCAAAACGTCAACACAAGCTCCAAGCTTCAATGCGTTGATCGGACACGTTGGTTGTGCGCCACCTCCTCCTCCTCCTCCTCTGGGAGGTGGACCACCGTGGTACGGTGGATAATCCGACGATGGTGGTGGGACTGTGACAGGAGGTGGGTTAATGACAGGAGGAAGTAGTCCCGGAGGAGTTGTAATTGGAGGGAGGAGTCCCGGAGGTGTTGTTATTGGTGGCGGTTGAACTGGAGGGAGAATTCCGGGAGGTCTTGTAATTGGCGGTGGCCTCACCGTTGGTGGTGGATTGACCACTGGAGGAGGTCTTGTGATAGGTGGTGGCCTCACCATTGGAGGTGGATAGACCACTGGAGGAGGTTTAACAAACGGCGGTGTTTTTCCTCCTTCTCCACCGTGATGTGGCGGTCCACTACCTTTTCCACCATGTTTTGGCGGTTTACTACCACCTTTTCCACCGTGATGTGGCGGCTTCCCTCCACCCCCACCTCCACCCCCACCAGTGTCTCCACCACCGTGGTGTGGAGGTTTCGGCACAGGAGGGTGAGGTCGAGTGCAAGGAATGCAAGCTTGGATCGTTGGTGGCAATGTAATTACAGTGAAGATCAAGAAAGTGTAGAAAGTAACCAAAATCTTCGTGCCCATTATTGTTACTAATTAGGATTTCTTGAATTCTCAATAATCAAGCTTTTACTCCATGTAGTTATATAGGTAAAACTTAAGTGTGACCCGTGACTCTTGTAGGGGTGCAAACGACTATGTATGTATAACATTAATTGTAGCGATAGTGTTATGAGTGCAGTAGATTTGATTATTTGTCACAGTACGTTGGAACATCTGTAGGCATGAAAGTGAAGTAAAAAAAAAGTTTCAAACTTCGAGAAACTTTCGAGCATATTATTGCGTTACAACTAAGAAATTCTGGATAAAATTTAAAAAGATTTTTGGATCGTTGTTGGTCCGATGCAAATTTCAAGGTCAAGTCCGTGACTAAAGTGTTAATAGATTAATATTGTCTCCCAACTAAAGAGTCTGTGAAATTGTTTGTTCTTTTATGTATTTTAATTCTTTTTTTAAATTATGTTTTTTCGAGATGACGTTTTGTTGAAAATTGACAAGAGACAAAACAGTAAAAGCTACAGAATAAAGTAGAGAGTTATGTCGCCTGTAGATTCTTACATGGAAAGAGTAAACTAATTGTGACTAAACTAGGATGTCGTTAATTATGGGATTTTTGACTGATCCTAAACTCCATAGGCCCAAAAAGGCCCAATACTATGATCTTCAGCCTCAGGTTCAGAGTCGTGAAGAATTTAGGGCTTAACATTTGAAACCCCGACCTCCTCCAAATTATGGAGTTTTTGATGAGCGATTTTCTCGAAATGAAACAGTTAGTTTTGAAGGGATCCTCTTCGTTATCACATTGTATTGTCATCATGCATTATCCGATACTCCATGGAAGAAGAAGGATCTATCATCGACCGAGTTATAGAAATGACGTGACTTTGTGGAAAGTGCTTCTGCTTTCTCAACTGAGGCCTATAAATGTACAGTGAGGCCTATAAAGGGTGGAAATGGCAGAATTTGTCTTGCAAACAACAATTGTAAGAAAAAAATCCAATTACGAAGAAAAGTCCTTGAAGTGTGTACGCTCAAATAAGAGTTTTGATTTTTATTTTAGATTAAATAGGATTTTTTAAGGTTTGATTCAGTTAGAACTCGGTTTTGATGGAGTAGTTTTGACTATGTTTCCGGTGGGTGTTTTTTTAGTAAAAATGTTCGTTGGAATTATCGGATTTTATAGACAATAGAATTATCACATGAGCACTTTAACATAAGTTTTATTCGTTTGCTCGTCGGCTACGGGTGTAATGGCGGTCAACATTGCGGTTGTGGCTATGTTAAATATTGTTCGTTTGTCTGTTGTCGTCGGTTGTGTTTACGGTGAATCGTAGATTTTTAGAAATATCGCTATTTTAACTAGCAATAAAAAAAATTGTGATGCAGTACGCAATGTCTAACTGTTGCGATTGACCGCAGATACTTACGTCAGCTAAACGAATAACAATTTGTTGCGATAGCAACTGACAAACGAACAATCTAAAATTGTAACATAAAAAATATTTATTTTATTATTAGATTATACAAGACAAAATAGTTATAAATGTATACTGAAATTGAGAACACTATACAATTGTTACAGTACAAGCGTTTTCAGAATTAAAAAAATATTATCAATCCATTTTCTGTTAATTTTATATATTTTTTACATTATTCAATTTATGCCTATATTGTAAAAGTAACATTTCTACCGGCAAGAGTTGAAAGTTATTGATATTTTTCTTGAGGTGTATGGTTTCTTTTTATGGGTAATTGTGGTTTTTCTATGGTTTTGGATCAAACCTAATCACAAATTCGTATTGAGTCATATTTCTTTTAAAGGCCCTATAGCAATTGGTATACGACGCTGTTTGTATAATGCAGCTGAAAACGAAGAAAACGAAGAATATATAATGCGGATCGGAAGAACAGCTGAAGAGAGTATTTTTCTTTGAAGAGAGATTAGAACAAAATCAATAAGAGAGAAAAGGACTTACGGGAAATTTTGGGAGAGAGGTTCTCGGGTTAATTATTTGTGGGTTTTCTTTGGGTTTCTCGGGGTGATTCATGGTTGTAAATCAAGGGTTAGAGGAAAGAACTCGGTTGTACAATCGAACTGTGATCAGGGTTGTTCTGATCGATTAATTCAGTGTACAGGCAGAGCAAGAATTTTCTCCATACGTAGCCAAGAAATTGGTGAAATGGGTTACCAAATCTCGTTGTGAAAATTTCGGTTCTTGTGTATGTGTTCCTTAGATAAGAAAACAGAGATTAAAAACGTACAAGTGGTATCAGAACGTAAAGGTTACAGAGAGGCATTTGTCAAAATGTGCAAGTCTGTATTTCCAAGAATTGGAAGATTCTGGTTTTTTTTCTGAAGAAAGAAAACGTTAGGTTGTTTCTTGGTTTCCTAAACAACAAGGATATTATCATAGCTGATAAAGAAAAGAATAGCAAGTAAGATTCATAGTTAAAGTTTTTCGGAACTTATCTGTAAATCTGTGTGTTCTTGTGAGGTTCTTCATCTTTAGCGTATGGTTGGGTAAATCCAAGTTGACGTTCACCAAAAACAAGAAAGAAAGAGGTAAGTCAGTTTTTTCTTGTTCGACAAAGGGTCTAAAATCCAGAATCTCGAGAAAAGTTCTCAGGTGTAATCAAGATTCACAAGGAACAAAAATATGGAGTCCTCGCATGGGTGATTTGATGTTGAAAAATTTGATGGTAAGATGGATTTTGACCTCTGGAAATTTAAGATGATATGTCATCTAGAGCTTCTAGGCCTAGATGTGGCTCTACAGGAAGATTGGACTATCACAAAGGATAAGGAGGATAAGGAGAAGGATGAAGAGGCTACGGTAGATCGTATTAAAATGGATAAGGAGAAAAGATGTAAAAATCTTATATGCATGAGTCTGACAAACACCATCCTAAGGAAAGTAATGAAGCAGCCAACTGCTTTAGCCGTATGGAAGGCATTAGAAAGAGATTATCAGACCAAGAATCTTCCAAATAGAATCTACCAGCAACTTGTTGCTTACTAGATGGACGAGCAAAAGAGCATTGAAGAAAATCTCAATGATTTTCTAAAATTAATTGATGGTTTGGCAAGCTTGAATGTGAATGTCACAGATGAAGATCAAGCTATACAAGTTCTGACCAGGTTGCCTTCAAAGTATCAACAGTTATTTCATACTTTGAAATTTGGAAGTGCTAAAGATACTCTTACTCTAAACGCGGTCATAACTGGTGCCTACGCAAAGGAAGTAGAATTCAAACATAAGGGTTTGACTAGTAAACAGAAATATGAGGGAGAAGGATTATATACAGAGGATCGAAGCAGAACTGAGAAAAGAACCAATCAACCAAAGTGCAAGTTCAAAGTTAGGTCCAGATCGAAATCAAAAGGCAGATTTCAAAAGTTTACAAAGAGATGTTTCATTTGTGGCAAGGAGGGCATTGGAAAAGGAGTATCCAGAAAAGGGGAAGCAGAATTATGGAAATTCTGCAAACATGGCATCTAGCTCAAATGAACCAGTGATTCTGACATATAGCATTCAAGATACCAAAGATAAATGGGTAATGCATTCTGGGTGCTGTTTTCATATTACTCCAAATAGGGAATTACTATTCGATCTGGAGGAGTTTGACAGTGGAAAATTCTTATGGGAAATAATACCCACAATGAGGTCAAGGATATGGGAAAATAAGAATAGTAAAGTCAGATGGATCATCAATAATTTTGACTGCAGTAAGGTTCATGCCAACCATGAGCAGAAACCTGATATCTTACGGATGCTTGGAAAGATCAGGATGCAAGTACAAAGGAGAAGATTTTAAAGTTTGCTTTTATAAGAATGGTCAAGAGATAATTTTAGGCAAGTACAGTGATGGTATGTACTATTTGGAAGGTGAAGTTGGAAGAGGAGAATCCTTAGTCACAACAGCAGAAAATGATAGCACCAGAAAGTGGCATTCGAGGCTTGGTCACATGAGCAAGAGTAATATGGACATATTAGTCAAGGAAGGTTATCTGGATGGAAAGGACATAAAAGATCTAGGTTTCTGTGAAGTATGTGTGCTCGGTAAGTCGCATAGACAAAGTTTCGAAAAGGGAAAACATACTTCAAGAGAAATCTTGGAATATATTTATTCGGACTTATGGGGAGCACCTACTGTTACAGGCCTAGCCGGAAACCAATATTTTATGTCATTTATAGATGACTTCTCAAGAAAGGTATGGGTATACTTTCTAAGGTCAAAGGAAGAAATCTTCGACAAATTCATGGAATGGAAATCTCAAGCCGAAAGGCAGTCAATTAAGAAACTTAAATGCCTTAGAACTGATAACGGTCTTGAGTTTTGTAACAAGAAATTTGAAGAATTCTGTAAGGAAGAAGGCATCAAAAGACATCGCACATGCACTTATACACCCCAACTAAATGGGGTAGTAGAAAGAATAAACCGCAATATCATGAAAAAGGTAAGGTGTATGCTAACCGAAAGTGGTTTAGGAGAGAAATTCTAGGATGAAGCTGTATCAACCCCGATTTATTTAATAAACCGATCCCCACATTCCTCAGTCAAGTTTAAACTTCCTGAGGAGCTATGGAGTGGGTTCAAACCAAGATACAGTCACCTAAGGCGGTTCGGGTGTGCTGGTTATGTGCATATTATGAGGTCAAAGACAAGTCCTAGAGCATTAAAAGGATACTTTGAAGGATATCCTTAGGGTTTGAAAGGTTTTCGTATTTGGATTCCTGAGGAAGGTAAATGCACTATAAGTAGAAATGTTATATTCCATGAAGAAGAGGTGTTCAAGGATTCAATATCAAAAAGTTAGATCTGTAAGGAGCATAAAAGAATCATGATAATAGTGCTGAGCTCAGACAGAAAAGAGTAACCTTCAACCAGAATATGATTCAATGACCAAGTCAGAATACAATGGAAGAAGGAGATATCCAATCTCCAGTAATCAGACAGAGTACTAATGATGTGAGATCAAACTCATCATTAGAAGATTCAGAAGGAGAGGAAAATGAGGAAGAGTCAGAGGAGACTTAAGGCCCAAGGAGTTAATTGGTTCCTCTTGTTCAATCTCTGCAAACAAAACATGGGAGCTTGTGGAGAAACGTAGAGATAAAAAGGTTATAGGGTATAAGTGGGTTTACAAGTTGAAACCCGGAATCCCAGGAGTAGAAAAACTCAGGTATAAAGCGAGACTCGTGGAAAAGGGTTATTCTCAAGTCGAAGGCATCGACTATAATGAGGTATTTTCTCCTGTGGTAAAACATGTCTCGATTAGGATATTACTATCTCTAGTTGTTAATTTAGACTTAGAGCTGGAACAACTAAACATTAAGAAAGCTTTCCTACATGTAACTCTAGAGGAAGAGATTTTCATGAGTCAACCTGAAGGGTTTATCTAGAAAGGTAAAGAACAAAAGGTGTGTTTTTTAAGAAAATCCATATACGGTCTCAAACAGTCTCTCAAATAGTGGAATAAGAAGTTTGATGGCTTTATGAAAGATCAAGGATTCTACAAAAGTTTGTATGATCCGTGTGTATACATGGATGGGAAGAGCATAGAAGACGGAGTGTATCTCCTCATCTACGTTGATGACATGCTCGTGGCATCGAAGAATTTGGAGAGAACCCAAAAACTGAAAGAGATTCTCATTTCTAAGTTTGAAATGAAAGACCTAGGAGCTGCTACTAGAATCCTAGGAATGGACATTTTGAGAGACAGAAGGAATGGAATACTAAAATTGTCTCAAAGAAAATATATCGAATAGGTAATAAGAACGTTCAACATGTCAGACGCAAAAGCTGTAACTACTCCTACAGGGTTACATTTTAAGCTAAAGAGCATAAATGAGGAGGAAACTAGGTCTGAAAAACTTCTAATGAAGGAGGTACCATTTCGAGTGCTGTAGACAGTCTTATGTATGCGATGTTAGGGTCAAGACCGGATCTAGCTTACTCAGTAGGAGTAGTTAGTAGGTATATGGGAAATCTAGGCCATGAATACTGGGGAGCAGTGAGATGGATTTTAAGATACCTAAAAGGTGTCTCTCACCTAAGCCTAACCTTTACCAAAGCTACAAAGTTTAAGGTGGAGGATTATTCTGATTTAGATTATGCATCAGATTTAGACAAGCGGAGGTCAATAACTGGCTATATATTCCGAGTGGGAGGAAATACAATAAGTTGGAGAACAGAACTCCAACATATCGTAGCTCTCTCAACCACGGAATCGGAATATATGGCATTAGCAAAGGCATTCAAGGAGGCGCTATGGTTTAAAGGGTTTATCTCAGAACTAGGTTTCATTCAAGAGGAAGTGAAAGTTTTCTCAGATTCACAAAGCGCAATACATCTAGATAAAAATAGAGGATATCACGAGCGAACAAAGCATATCGATACGAGGTTACATTTTATGCAGATGTTATTTCAGAGGGTGCAGTAACAATTCACAAAATTCATACAAGCATAAACCCCGCCGACCTATTGGCTAAAGGTTTACCCAGAAATAAATTGAGCAGGGAAGATATCTGCTTAAGGTCACTGAATAGATCGGTGCTGATTCTGCTTGCGTGTTGAGGTGTTTTTTCGCCTTTGGTTGTTTCTGTGGAGTAAAAGCAGAAGAAAGAAAAAAAAACAATAAAAAAAGGAGTCAATCTGTTTTTTTTATGTTTCAGGTAACAACTAAAGATGAAGGGAGTGTTACCTCAAGGTGGAGCTCACGGAGGAGTGGAGCTGACCAGGTGTAACCAGAGCTTAAAATATCTGAAGGAAAAATCGGTGGAGAAGATAAAAAAAATTTGAGGAGAAATGTTCTTACGAACTGATTTCTCTCGTACTGTTTTTTTTTCGGTTGTGCATGAATGAAGAAAGGAGGCAACTAGGTTTTACGGAAAAACCAAGGTGGAGTTTGTGGTTTTTATATGGTTTTGGATAAAACCTAATCACAAATTCGTATTGGAGCATATTTTTTTTCGAGAAGCAAAATTCTCGAAAATTGTACTTCGAAAAAACACTTTTCAAAAAGTATGTTTTGAAAAAACACTTGTTCAATATTCACACTAAGTATAGATAAATCTTATTGTGATAAAAATCCTCTTTTAATATATTACAATTATAAGATGAATACATATAAAATATTACTTTTTCTTTTAAAATAATTAACTTAATACCACCAACAATAGCTTGATTCTTCCTTTGAAATAATATACATATTTTCTAGAGTGACGCATACAAAACAACAAGAGGCTATAACCTTCAAGAATTTGGTTTTGAGCAAACAGGTTTTGTACAAACCAGTGCTACAATTGTCTTAGGAGGCACTATAACTCTCATCTCTAGTTTTGGGGGTACTCAATACGAGATTACCATTCTCGTATGGAAGGTGGGTTTCTAATTTCTTTATATATTTTTTTATTTTATGTGTTTTATATTTTATATTTCTTTACTTACACAAAAATATAAATTATAGGATCGAAAAAACGGAAACTAGTGGTTGAGTTTAGGACCAAACAACTCATTGGTTGGATATTGGCCAACAGAGATTTTTACGAGTTTAGCAAATCACTCAACTGAAATTGTTTGATTCTCATAGTTTTGGCCGTCACACGAAATTTCAGATGGATTCTGATCATTTTCCTGAAGAAAGTTTCAGAAAATCAAGATTTTTTCGTAATATAGAGATTGTAGATAATAACAATTTTGAATCAATCCAAAGAATAGACCGTTATACAGATGGTACATATTATAATATCAAAACTTTGTGTATTGATGAATGGGAAACTTACTTCTTTTATGGCGAACCAGGATTTACACATACAGATTCAGGAATCTTTTATATGTTTATAAAATTTAGTATGTTTTTATATGTTTTAGTTTTTAGTCTTTTCATCATCTTTTAGTTTCTTTTCTTATTTTATTTATCCGGTTAAACCTTCGGGTAAATACATTTTATACTGATAAAACTCTTATTTTAACTTTGCATGGTCAACACTAGAGTTAAGTATATGACCACCAATTTTTTTTATCAAATGTGCGATAATATATATAATATATATAAATTTATAATATATATAATATATATGTACATATATGTATGTTCATTCGAATGCAGCATATATGGAATGTATTAACTTGGTGAAGATTATGACTACATTTAAGAAAATTCTATGCTGAGCTGGCTTGCAATGATTCGTTAAAGGAGAAATCTCTCTATATCTTCTTATATTATATGCGCTATTCGTTTGTATACGACATGCGGTCAGACGCTACGGTTAGACGCTTCATTATTATTGTTCGTTTGATCAACGCAGATTGTTGTCGTAGGTTTTATCACAATTTTTTTAAACGCTACAATTCCGCAACAGTTAAAATTTTTTACTGCAGTTTTCTACGGTCGACCGCAAAGTTTGATCACATGAAGCCGTGATGGTCAAACGAATAATGTTTGATCGCAAACGCTACAATTCCGCAACAGTTAAAATTTTTTATTGCAGTTTTTTACGGTCGACCGCAAAGTTTGATCACATGAAGCTGTGATGGTCAAACGAATAACGTTTGATCGCAAACACTACAATTCTGCAACAGTTAAGATTTTTTACCGCAATTTTCTACGGTCGGCCGCAAAGTTTGATCACATGAAGCTACGATGATCAAACGAATAACGTTTGACCGCATGACGCAACCGCAACTTATTGCGGCTAAACGAACAACATTTGACCGCATGACGCAGTCGCAGTTTCCTGTAACTAAACGAACAATATTTGACCGCATGACGCAGCCGCAGCTTCTTACGACTATTAAATGAACAACCATTATATCTTCATTTGCGTGATGTGGTATACAATGATTTGTTAGTTCTTTTACAAGTTTTGATCATTTCATAAGATGAATTATCAACACATGTAGAATTTCGAGACAAATAATAAAATTATAGAAACGATATAATATATCTATCTTTTATTTCATTATCAAGAAGTTGAAAACAACAATTAAGAAATTTTATCTTTTAATATCTTTTAGTTTTGACATATAAATCAACTGATTATTATCAATCGCTACAATAACATCTTTTAGGATTTCCAACACATTTTCCATGATTGAAAGATCTTATTGCACAGTCACGTAAACATTGATGATCATTACGTACACCTTCACAAAGAAAAAGGTAAATACTGTGCTTTGTTGGCTGGATCACTGCATATGTATATTCAATTTCACATTAATATTATAGACATAATTTTGTATATACATGCCAATATAAAAATTCTTTTTCGTCTCAAAATCTTGTATACATACATATGTATATAACTAATTCATACTTTAACATAAAAGGTATGATAATATTACTCGTATAATTATAAATAACAATTTAAAAATAATAATAACAAAGAAAAAGATCTTTTAAAAAAACATCATACCTGATGCGGCCAAAATGTTGTAGTTAGACAACGAAATTGTCAATATTACTAAACAAAATATGGTTACAACATTTTTTGTGATACCCATTATATGTATTAGTTATAGGGAGAAAAAAATTATGCTTTCTGATTTTAATTCTTCTTGAAAACTTATTTATAAGATTTTTTTAGGAAATCCATTTTCTACCTTATTTTACGTAAAAAGGTAACTGGGTATTCTATATTTACTATTTCATGTATCTTATTTAAGAAATGTTAAAAATATTTCACATAAATTAGAAATTATTTAAATAAAACATTATCTACCTAAAACAACTTCAACCAATAACAAAGCAATTTATTAAATATCAGTAGTCAAAATAAATAAAAATTCAATTAGTTTTACCTTAAATTTTAAAACATCACTTCTAAGAAATTCAAAATTTTGACTAAACCATCACTTAACATAAAAGAAAGCAATTTTAAAATTTATTTTAGGTAAGGAAATTAAACATACATTTGCATGTATAGCATGATTTTATATTAATTATTTGATGAAATTTTGTGGAAATACAGTATACACAGTCAAATATTTTATAAATACTACATATATAGAATAATATTTCCTAACTTCAAAATATAGTCAATATATATATGACTGAAGCAATATTATTGAATAATTGTGAAATAAAATTTGATAAAAAAAAAGTTGTGAAATAAATAGTGTACATAAATATTGTATATGTTTGTACTTCCTTTCTTCATAAGAAAATGATTTTTTTAAGAGTTTTCACATAAATTAAAAATAATTAATATTTACTAATAAAAGTATACTTTCTTTCATCCTACATTATTTTCTTTGTTTATTAAAAAATGATAATTTAAAAATTCAAAATTTTCATTTAATATTTCTTAAAGTTTACAATATCTATTAAAATGCATTGAAAATGTAGATAATTAATCTGTGTGAAACAATTAAAGTACATACATAAGAATTCAAAATTTTCATTTAATATTTCTTAAATTTTACAATATCTATTAAAATACATTGAAAATCTAGATAATTAATCTGTGTGAAACAATTAAAGTACAAAAAATCAGTCTATTAGGAACGGTGGAAGTATGGTTTTGAAACTTTTTTTACGTATGTTTTAAAAACTAACAAAATATTAATAATTTTAGATTAAAATGATATTATGCAAAAATATTTACGTATACCCCACAAAAATTTTACAAAACAAAAGCTACGTAAACATGTGGGATCCGGTGATAAAAGATAGGAAAATCTCGTTGATCATTTTTCAAATTTAAAATTTTCCGAGAGCTTATGATAAGGGTGATTTGCAAAAATAACCTAAAAATTTATCTAATTGCAAGTTTAAATTCATTAAACTTATTTTTCAAAACTAATCCTCTGTCTTTTTTTTAACTTTCAACAATAATTTTATTTATAATTTTGCCATTACTTTATAATTTTTTTTTTTTAAATATACAAAAAGACAACTATGAATAGAACTTGCAAACTTCTCAACAAGTTTGCTTTGATGAAAATTTATCGTCAAGTGCAAAAAGATAACATTTTTGTCATCAAATCATACTTCTCGAGAAGTTTGTGAGTTTTATAAATTCATGGTCAATTGCACAAAACTAACTTTTTATCACCAAACCAGAATTTTCGAGAAGTATGATTTGGAAAAAAATTATAGTCAATTGTAGAAAACCAACATGTTTTGTCATCAAAGTAGACTTCTCGAAAAGTTCGCAAACTTTATTCTAGACAAAATAGACTTCTCGAAAAGTTTTTTTTGGAAAAAATTAATGGTAAGTTGCAGAAAACAATTTTTTTATCACCAAAGCAGACTTCCCGAGAATACTGCGAGATTTATTCCGAACAAATCAGACTTCTCGAAAAGTTTGCTTTGGAAAGAAATCATGGTCAATTGCAGAAAACTAACATTTTTTGTCACCAAAGCAATTTTTTCCGATAAAACAAATTTCTCGAGAAGTTTGCTTCAGAAAAACACTTGGTTTATTACAAAAAAAAATTTGTTATCAAAGCGGTTTTTTTCTCGGCAAAGCACAATTCTCGAGAAGTTTGTTTTATCAATGAAATACGAAGCGGACTTCTAGAGAAATTTGCCTTGTAAGTGAAATAAAAAGCAGACTTATCGAGAAGTTTGTTTTGTAAATGAATACAAAGCAGGTAATATATCTACGATGATATAATAAAATTCATTAATTGTGTTGCACATAATGGTCCAAATCTTTGTTGTTTATGAAAAGTAGAATATGATAGAGACATGAATTTTTTTATGTGGATAATTAGAGAGGAGAAAAAATATTTTTAGTGAACTTAGTCTTTTGATGGAATTGTTAAGATATATCTTTAGATTTTGGAGATCATAGATTTATTGTTTTTCATTCAGTTCTCTTGATCTCTATTATTATTAAGAAAATGCACTAAGTTCTTAAATGTGTATAAAAGTGCTTATAAATTTTTATAGTAGTATTTGTGTTTTTGATAGTTGTCATTTTGTAATTTTATAAGTATACAAAATTTTGATTAGAAAACATCAAAATAGATAATAAAATACAGAAAATACAACAATATTTGTATTGCAATTCTCAAAAATTACTTAAAATAAAAAGCAATTTATTGAAATATGTACAATGCTGCTTGAAGTCTGCAATAACTTATTGAAAGGTGATTGACATACAACTAAAAGCTTATTGTAAGTCTGCAAAGTTGATTGAAAATTGACCGACAAGATGGAGTGATAGAAGATAGTGATAGCTATAATAAAGTCTACAAAAACTAATTTAAATATGACAAAAATATATACGAAGTATGCAATTAGGAATGAAGTATACAAGTGAAGTTTTCAACTTGTAATGAAGTTTGCATGTTAATTCTACAACTTGTAATAAAGTCTGCCCATTTAGATCTCGCAAAACCATCAATTCAAAAATAATGTAAAACTACTAAAAACTCAAAAACAACAACCATAAATCTCAAAACAACAATTAACAATCTTAAAACAAACCATTGAAAATCTTAAAACCACCATCCAAAACTTTTAAAACGTGTTATGAAGTCTGCAACTGAAGTTTGCTACACGAAAAACCATCGATAAACCAATGTCAAACTCAAAACCTACGAAAAAAAATTCAAAAACAACCACAAAAACTATAAAACCACCATAAATCTCAAACATTAATTTATTAAAAATCTTTAAAAACTATCTAAAATTTTAAAAACCATTAAAAATCACCCAAAAAACCACTAAAACAACAAACTTACTTTTTGTAAATCTCTTAACTTCCTTTCCGAGATCTACAACAAGGGAAGATGAGATAAAATAAAAATATAGGAAAAATATTAGGAAAACAATAAAAAACAACTAAAATCTCCAAAACCATAAAAACCTTAAAAACTAATAAAAACAAGAAACTTACATATTTAGATTAACACACCACTAATGTAGCCTCATTGCATACGTCCGAAAAATTAAGATCTATAACTCACCAGACATGGACAATTTTGTTGTAGACTATCACACCATTAACGCAGCGTCATCGCCTACGTCAGGAAAATCACTATCTACCACTCACCAGATACGGGCACTTTTAATGTAGGTTAACACACCACTAACGTAGTCTCATTGCATACATTAGGAAAATCAAGATCTACGGCTTATCGGACACATGCACTTTTTCTGTAGACCAACACACCATCAACGAAGCCTCTCCGCGTACGTTGTGACTATTTAGAAATTCTTCTTAATATAAAGTTATTCAAGTATTTAGTTACAATGCTACTATTAACACAATATATATCTAATCACCTAACAATTTTCTCAATTGCAAGCAATTATTAACCACATAATTAACTAATTTTATAATAAGTATAATTAGGAAATTTGTTAATGCATATGTATTTAAAATCCACATATCACCCCTCACCTTAGCCAGTGATTTACAAATACTACCAATTCGACTTTGTCGGACAGATTCATTTCCCTCACTTCGACAACATACATTTGTATGTTATTCATCCTAAAATTGCTTGTCCTTCTGCAGAAAGTTAAATCTATGTATCCTGAATATCTATGCAAAGATTCAGGTCAAATGGGTTTCCTTTGTATAATCAAAAGACACAATTTCATAAACTGGCCGCAAAAGCATTTTGCACATATTTGTCTCGATAAACCAATAATATCTTCAAAATAGATAAAGAAACGGAATTAATTGTGCATATAATTATATATATATATTTCATGGAGTTACTCACCAATTTTCAGATTGATCCAAATCCGTTTGGGTCTCCATTTCTTGATTTTACCCAAACTGGTTGTATATATGCATTATGCAGAACATGTTCGGGAAACTATTTATAACTTTCACAAGAAAACTCGGAATGACAAGCCGTTTGTGGCAGTAACTAAATGAAAGAGTCAATAACATTTCTACTAAGTTTCACATTGTTTGGATCGGTTTTGCTTAGTCATTTCTTATTTCTACCAGACGTGGTATAATCTGCTTCTACCTTCTTCTAAGTGGCTAGGTTAGCTTCTCCATCGAGGTGGCTCATCTATGGCTTCTTTGGCGATAATCTGGTAGGGCTTCGCCACTTATAATCTTCTGTCCTTTTTCTAGTTCGTGCTCCTCTTTATGTAGAGGAGATGAGGAACCGTAAATTTATTTGCAAAAATACCGTTATACCATTAATGAACAATTTTTGGGCTTTCAACATTGGGATTTGTCTTTACTATTAGGCAAAGAAAATAAACTCATAATATTTCATGATCCTTTATTATCCCGTTGGATCTTATTTAGCCGAACAGCGAAATTTTCGACACGTTGCTTCTTTTGAAAGTTAGGTTTTTAAAAGACCCAAAATTCGGGATGTTCAATTCTCCCCCACTTGAAATAAATTTGTCCTCGATCTTGGACCAGTCTCTTTAGATTCATTCTCTTAGTGTTTTCATTCATAGAAAACGTTTTATCCCACATACCAATTTGACCAATCCTTGGAGTATCCTCATGCTCGGCATCATGTATGATTTTCTAGCATGACCTGTTTAACAATGGATCCATGCCCTTCATAAGAATCACTTGGTACCGCCTAGTGTCCTATTTTGGTTTATTTTGTACTCATTTTGAATTTAATTCCAACTATGGTTTATAAGGGTACTCTGCATCTCTACAACGAATGATCGAGTAGAATATCATCTCAAACATAAGTATGGTGGAGTTGATGCATGTCCATATGATCACATGTGAAGTCAAATGTCATAGTTGTTAATTCTGAGAGCTTGTACGAACAATTATCCATTGAGTTGTTCTAAAGCATATACCCCATTTTTTGGTGGTATCCTCCAACAATTATCTCATTACAAATCATGCCTAATAAATAACTAATGTACCAATATACATCCTTGTTTAGAAACAAGTTGAGGATATAATAGTCAAGTTTTTTATAGCTTCCTCGGCTTAGATAAGTCACTCGCCTTTCGAATAGCTCTCAAGTTTTGATTTGGAATTTTCCACATCTAGTTAGACCTTTTTAATATATGTAGTGTCACTTTAGCCACATCTATCGTAAAAGGATACATTCTAATCTTTACACCATAATAGATAAAACTGATAGCCATGACCTTTATGGCTTCATCAAACCTATGGATTATGACCCACTTCTATTTCGCTCACTCTAATTGCCTAGCTGATTTCCATGATTGTTATCCAAATTTTCAATCCGTCACAGTGTTTTCCAAACACTCTTTTTGGGTCTCTGAGTCCTATTGGAGATTACTTTTCCATGCTTTTCCCTTGGAGGTATTTCCTCAAAATCTCCAAAAAATTATTTTATTATTAGGTAGATATCTAAATGTGAATAATATCTTCTCGCGATTCTTTGCAAAAGAAGTTTCACTATCGTTAGTGCTGTCATTTTCACCATTATTACTAAGATTTTAATTTTTCATGGTTCTTTAGTGAATTCCCTTTTTCACTTTCATCAACAAATTTGTGGTTCACCATCTCTAGCGAGTTTCTTGTTTATCATCCTTAATAAACACTTCACCACTCCATCAATAAGTGTTTTTTCTACTTTCGAGGTTTCTTTATCTACCATTCATCCATAATGAAGATGTTTTGTTTTTCTTATCAATAAGTGTACTTCTAATACCCTCTTGATAAAATGCCATCCATTGCCCACAGTAATCAAATCCATATCTGAGTCTTTTGGTTTATGGTAAACAATTTGTTCATGTCTTCAACCATATTACATGATAGTTACACATGAACATGTATCTGTAGTTGTTAACTCGTGAGCCAAATCTAACTTATAAGTGACTTCATCTACTATTTTTATGATTCGATAAAGTCTTCTAACCCGCAGCCTGAACTCCTTCAACTCCTGCTTTATACCATTCCATTGGTACTAGTGCTTCATCTCTTGATACAAGTGCAGCGTTGTAAGATGAATTACCAAATATGATTGATGTGTCGATGCCAAATCTCGTACCAAAGATGTTTGATATTGCCTATGCATATTTAATTCCTATACATATACATATATATGTCTTAGTATTCATGATGTGGTGTACTTCGTCACTACTTCATTCTTAAATAACCATTTATATGCTACTCACATGTAAGAAAAAAATATGGCTAGTGTGCTTGCTAAAAGATCTCGTCTTTCAGATTTTTTCTCTGTAGAACACATCAGATAGAAACATTCCATTGTTCTAAGTGATACCTTATCACTCATTTGCCACATCTCTACAAAGCGATACACCCTCAAGCATGTTAAACCACATACCTTTCATAGTACCTTTGCAATACTTCCACAAAGCTCACACTTGCTCAATCCTTAAAGCTGACTTTGTGTAATATGCACCCAAGATTTTACATTTTCCTTTGAATACTTAAGCGCTTTGGGTATAACTCCACAAACTCTCTTTGACGACATCTCCTCATAACAGAAGACAAGGATCAACCTTTCTTTTAAACCTCACTCTCAGCACACTACAAAATTTCAAAATAATTCTATCCTAGTGGTGCTTTACGATTTTATAAAATCTTTACTTTATAACCGAATTTTGAAAACATTTTTTCTTAGGATTGCCTCCCGGGAGAGAACCAGTTTGACAAACCTAGGCTCTGATACCAAAATTGTAACACCCGTCACGCTTACTTAATCGAGACGGCAAGTTATGAATTATAAATCAAAAAACTCTATCTTTTAAAACACCAACATGAAATCCAATAGTTTCTTGTGAAACACGCTAACCTTCACACACTTGAAAAGAGGAAAAATAGAGTTGAGTAACAAATTACTCAGTGAGGTGCTCACGCCTGTCCACGGATCCGAAATTAACAGCCACATCAACTAATAACAAAATTATACTTAATCTAGAAATAAACATGTATAATCAATGATGAAATAAACAATAAACCATACTAACGCAGCCTTATTTTCTATGCCAGAAAAATCACTATCTAGAGCTCGCCAGAGATGAGCACTTTTGTTGTAGATTAATACACCACTAACGCATCCTCATTGCCTATGTTAGAAAAATTTTGATCTACAGCTCACCAAACACATGTACTTTTGTTGTAGACCAACACACCACTAATGCAGGCTCATTGCCTAGGTAAGCTACAACACCAGACATGGACACTTTTGTTGTATGTTAACACACCACTAACGCAGCCTCATTGTCTACGTCAGGAAAATCAAGATCTATAACTCACTAGACAAAGACAATTTTTCTGTAGACCTACACACCCCCACCAATGCAGCATCTCCGCGTACGTTGAGATAATTTAACAATTCTTCTTAATGTAAAATTATTCAAGTATTAAGTTACCATGCTATTATTAACATATAAATATCTAATCACCCAAAAAAAATTTTCAATTGCAAGCAATTATTAACCACACGATTATCTATTTAAAATCCACTTATCATCCCTCACCTTAGCCACTTGTTTACAAAGACTATCAATTCATCCTTGTCGGGCAGATTCATTGCCCTCACTTCGACAATGTACATTTGTATGTTATTCATCCTAAAATTACTTCTCCTTCTACAAAAAGTTAGATCTATGTGTCCTGAATATCCATGTAAAGATTCAGGTCAAATGAGTATCGTTTGTATAATCAAAAGACACAACTTCACGCACTGGTCACAGAAGCATTTTACACATATTAGGCTCGATAAACCAATAATATCTTTCAAATGGATAAAGAAAACGGAATTATATTTTGCACATAATTAGATATATATATGTCATGGAGGTACTCACCAATTTTCAGATTGATCCGAATCCGTTTGGGTCTCCGTTTCCTGATTTTACCCAAATTGGTCGTATATATTCATTCTGTACAACATGTTCGGAAAAATATCTATAACTTTCACAAGAAAACTCGGAATGACAAGCCGTTTGCGGCTATAGCTAAATCAAAGAGTAAATAACATTCCTAAAAAGTTTTAGATTGTTTGGATCAGTTCTTATTAGTCGTTTATTCTTTCTACCAGAAGTGGTATAATCTGCCTTCTACTTTCTTCTAAGTGGCTAGGTTGGCTTCTCCTTCTACTTTCTTCTTGCTATGGTGACAATCTGGCAGGGGTTCGCCACTTATAATCTTCTCTCACTTTTCTATTTTGTGGCTGCTCTTTATATAGAGGATATGAGGAACTCTAGGTTTATTTGCAAAAAGATCGTTATGCCATTAATGAACAATTTTTGAGATTTCTGCATTAGGTATTACTTGTCTTTACTATTAGGCCACGAAAACAAACTCATAATATTCCAAAATATTTTTAAAATAGGTTTTATTTATCCCGTTGGATCTTATTTATCCGAATACCAAAGTTTTCGAGACGTTATTTCTTTTGAAAGTTAGGTTTTTAAAATGACCAAAAATTCGGGATGTTACACACAGTATGGTATGTTATAGCAGATCCCAGATTTCAGTTTTTGTATTCCACAGGAGCTTCGAGCTCAGTGAGACTATTTCAAAAGATCCTAAACTCACTTGATTATATTCATTTCCAAAAGGTAGTAAGCAAGAAAGGGAATATGATCAGAAACCTTATGGGTTTGAGAGAATCAGGCTACAGAGCAAACAGAAACCTGCAGAAAATCAGATGGCATGCTCAAGGACAGTCAGATGTGCTCAGTCTGTTGAACTCCAAAACCGGTTTAAAATGCTTGAATCATTTGTCAATTAGTGTGAACTGTAGCTAAGTACAAATTCTACTCTTTCTATTTAAGAACTTCTTGTAAACGACATTATTATCAAGAAATGAAGTTTTCAAGTTTGCTCCTTTCTTTCAAGTTTTAAAACGTTTTTTTTCTGGTAACTTTCATGGTATCAGAGCCATGGAAGGCAATCTTGACCCTCTTTCCTCTTCTTCTCTAACAATATCACAATGTGTAACTTTGAAACTAAACGAGAAAAACTATCTCCTATGGAAGTTGCAGTTCGAGCAGTTCTTGTCCAGTCAAATGCTCATAGGACTTGTCACTGGAGCTACGCCAAGACCACCAGCAACCATTAATGTACGTACTGGAGATTAACTCACAGAGACAAACAATCCAGAGTACATGAGGTGGATGCAAAAAGACCAGCTTGTTATGGCCTGGTTGTATGGTTCTATGTCGGAAGATGCCTTGAAAACAGTCTATGGTCTTCGAACAGCCCACGAGGTATGGTTCTCCTTGGCTAAAAAGTACAATCGAGTGTCAGCAACTAGGAAACTTGATTTACAAAGGAAACTACAAACTACTGTTAAAGGGAATCGTACCATGAATGAGTATTTATCTGAAATGAAAACATTGTGTGATCAGTTAGACTCAATAGGTTCACCAATCTCTGAACAAGAAAAGATATATGGTGTCTTGAATGGGTTAGGCAAGGAATATGAGTCCATTTGCATAGTGATTGAAAGCTCTATGGACTCTTTTCCGGGACCTCGTTTGGAAGATGTAATTTTCAAGCTAACTAGTTTTGATGACAAGCTTCTAGCTTATGCCACACCAACAGAAGTCTCACCACATTTAGCCTTTCAAGCTGAAACAGCTGGTTTCTCAAATCCTTACTACAGCAGAGGAGGTTATCTCAGTAGAGGAAGAGGACAGTTTAGAGGTAGCTATCGAGGAAGAGGTTCTTTTTCCACTCGGGGCAGAGGGTTCTACCAACAGTTTGGTGGTAACTCTGCACTTAACAACACTTAGCGTCCTACCTGTCAGATTTTGTGGTAAGTTTGGACATACTGCTCTCAAGTGCTTTAATCGATTTGATCCTGGATTTCAGAATAATGAGCAAACAAGTGCACTCACTACACTCAAAGCTGCAGAACAAGATCAAACTTCTGGACAAGAGTGGTATCCAGATACAGGTGCCACTGCTCACATTACCAACTCCACTGCCCAACTCCAAACAACTCAGCCTTATACAGGAAGTGATTCTGTGATGGTAGGAAATGGTGATTTCTTGCCAATAACTCACATTGGATCAATTGCACTTCAAACTCCTCAAGGTACTTTACCCTTAGAAGATGTGCTAGTTTGTCCTTCTATTACCAAATCTCTCTTGTCTGTTTCAAAGATGACCATGGATTATCCTTGTGCTTTCACTTTCGATTCTGATTCTTTCTATGTGAAGGACAAGTGGACCAATCAGCTGATAGCTCAGGGAAGAAGACATAAGAATCTCTATGTGCTGGAGGATGCGAAGTTCTTAGCTTATTTCTCTTCAAGACAATAAGCTACAAGTGCAGAAGTGTGGCATCAAAGGCTAGGCCATCCTCACAAGGACATTCTCCAGCAACTTTCAAGGAATAAAGCCATAGTAGTTAATAAGTTTGGCTCACAGTTGTGTGAAGCCTGTCAATTAGCAAAAACAAGTAGACTGCCTTTTTCAGCATCTGAGTTTGTTTCAACAAGGCCCTTAGAATGCATTCATTGTGACATTTGGGGACCCTCTCCTGTTGTTTCAACTCAAAACTTTCGTTATTATGTCATTTTCATTGACAACTTTTTGAGATTTACCTGGTTTTATCCCTTACGTTTGAAATCAAACTTTGCCTCAGTCTTTCTTCTATATCAAAGGATGGTAGAAAACATTTTTCAAAAAAAGATTGGCATGTTTCAATGTGATGGAGGAGGTGAATTCACGAGTAAAAAGTTTATCAGTCATCTTGCAGAATGTGGTATTAAGCAGCTCATCTCCTGTCCTCATACACCCCAGCAAAATGGGATAGCTGAGAGGAAGCACATGCACTTAACGGAACTTGGGCTCTCAATGTTGTTTCATAGCAAACTGCCTAGTCGATTTTGGGTGGAATCCTTCTTTACTGCCAACTTCCTTATCAATCTTCTCCCTTTTACAACATTGAAAGATCACAAAAGTCCTTATGAGATGTTGCATAATCAACCACCAATATACACATCCTTGAGGGTATTTGGATGTGCGTGTTATCACTACCTCAAGCCATACACAAAGACTAAACTTGATCCAAAGTCCTTGATGTGTGTGTTCTTAGGATACAATGAAAAGTACAAAGGATACATGTGCTTGTATCCACCTACCGGAAGAGTCTACATTAGTCGACATGTGTTGTTCGATGAGGGAAGGTTTCCTTTTTCAGATGTGTACAGTCACTTACATCCTAAATCAAACTCAACATTGCTCAAATCCTGGCAATTGAGTTTTTTGCAAAATACTGAAGAACAACCTACTGATTTCTCTGAAGAAACTTTGTCTCCTGAAGAGCCTGCAGCTAGTAATCCTTCTCGACGGTTAGTGCAAGTGATGACAGACAATGATACATCAGTTCACAATGTTGCACCAGACCCTGTAGTAAGACAGTTGAGTTCTGAAACAAGCTCTTCAGAAGCATCAACAAACCTGGATTCTCCCAATATCATCGAGTCTACAAGCACAGAAGATGAAAATTTTAATCTGCCTATTGATGTTGTTGCTCCTGCTCCAATCACAGAAGCTGCTCCTACTGTACACCCCATGACAACTCGGGCCAAATCAGGTATACACAAACCAAATCCTAAGTATGCTTTACTTACTGTCAAATCCAATTATCAGGAACCAAAAACTGTAAAGGCAGCACTCAAGGATTCTGGTTGGTATAATGCTATGAAAGAAGAGCTAAACACACTGTATGCGACAAATACTTGGAGTTTAGTACCACGAGATGAGTCAATTCGACCTCTTGGTTGCAAGTGGGTGTTTAAGACAAAGTTGCAGTCTGATGGCTCACTTGATAAGTTAAAGGCAAGGCTTGTTGCTAAAGGGTATGAACAAGAAGAAGGGATAGACTATGTAGAGACATTCAGCCATGTGGTTAGGACAGCCACAGTAAGATCAGTTCTGCATCTTGCAACCATTCAGAAATGGTCCATCAAACAGCTAGATGTATCTAATGCCTTTTTACACGGGGAGCTACAGGAGAATGTGTTCATGGTTCAACCTCCAGGCTTTGAAGATGAAAGAAGGCCAGATCATGTTTGCAAATTGAATAAAGCCATATATGGACTCAAATAAGCTCCTAGAGTTTGGTTTGATAAATTCAGTTCATTTTTGCTGAATTTTGGATTCATTTGCAGCATGTCAGATCCATCATTATTTGTGTATTTAAAGAACAATCGTGTGATGTTTTTGCTGCTATATGTAGACGACATGATCTTGACAGGAAATGATCCAGATCTTATTAACAAGCTACTAGAATGTGTAAGTACACAATTCAGAATGAAAGATATGGGCCAGCTACATTACTTCCTTGGTATACAAGCACATTTTCATGAAAAAGGATTGTTTCTCAGCCAAAAGAAATACATTTCAGATCTCCTCTAGTCCTCAGGAATGAGTAATTGCTCTCCCATGCCAACGCCCTTGCCACTACAACTTGATAAGCTCTCGGAAAGTCAAGAACTCTTCTCAGATCCTACATATTTCAGAAGTTTAGCAGGAAAGCTTCAGTACTTGACTTTGACAAGACCTGACATTCAATTCTCAGTCAACTTGATATGTCAAAGGATGCATTCTCCTACTACATCGGATTACAATCTTCTGAAAAGAATATTAAGATACTTGAAAGGAACAATGGAAATGGGGATCAATCTCAACTCAGATTCAGATTCAACACTAAGATGTTATAGTGACAGTGATTGGGCTGGGTGTAAGGATACCAGAAGATCAACTGGAGGATTCTGTACATTCCTTGGCTCTAACATCATATCATGGTCTACAAAGCGTCATGCAACACTCTCTAAATCTTCAACGGAAGCTGAATATCGAACCTTGTCTCTTGCAGCATCATAAGTAACGTGGATCACCTCTTTGCTCAAAGAACTTGGTCTGCATCAGGAAATGATCCCAGAGATGTTTTGTGATAACCTTTCTGCAGTTTACCTTACTGCAAATCCAGCAATGCATTCACGATCCAAACATTTCGATGTGGATTATCACTATGTTTGTGAAAAAGTGGCGGCAATAGCTCTAGTTGTCAAGCATATCCCTGCACAACTTGAGATAGCTGACATCTTCACCAAGTTTTTGGCTCAAGTACCATTCTTCTCATTAAGGTACAAACTTGGTGTCGATCTTCCACCCGACACAAGTTTGAGGGGGTATGACAATGGGATACAATACGGGCCTCACCAACTTCAGGAAGAACAAGCCCAATCTGCCTTACTCTCCATGTCCAACACCTACAAGCCCAGTAGCCACTCCTCTGATGTACAACGATCACCTGCTGAAAATCAGAGCAAATAGAGCAAACAGAAACCTGCAGAAAATCAGATGGCATGCTCAAAGACAGTCAGATGTGCTCAGTCTGTTGAACTCCAAAACCGGTTTAAAATGCTTGAATCATTTGTCAATTAGTGTGAGTTGTAGCTAAGTACAAATTGTACTCTTTCTATTTAAGAACTTCTTGTAAACGACATTATTATCAAGAAATGAAGTTTTCAAGTTTGCTCCTTTCTTTCAAGTTTTAAAACGTTTCTTTCTGGTAACTTTCATATTCTCTTTGCTTATGTGTTTGGAAAATAAATTTTTGTAGAATCACTCAATAAGGTTGCGTACATGGGCTTTGATCCAACCACCTCAAATTTTGTCATTGTTCAGATATTGAAGAGCGAAAACAATGGAAGAAAAAGTCGATACATGGGCAATTTTCAAGAAGTGGCCATCCTTGCTGACATACTCAGAGAAGAGAACAAGACCATTTGAATTTCTTGGATTCTCTATCATAAATTTTGGGATCAAACAAATCATATAGAAATAATATATTATTTTATTCCAAGAGGAAACATTATAGCTTAACCATTGAAAATACTTTAGCATATAAAAAGAAACAAAACAGAGTGATGCAAAGCAAGAGAGACATACTCAACAACACAACAAGACGCAACGTACTTAAGTGTAGCAAAATATTACTTGCTAACTTCTTATTCAGTTTACTCATCTGCCTTCTCCTCTGCAGCTGCAGCGGCTACTTTCGTTGGTCTCTCCTCCTCTGCTTCTGGCTTCTTCTCTTCCTCCAAAACCTCTGGAGTTTCTTCTGTGTTTTTTTCATCTTCCTTCTCTTTCTCAAGCTCTACAGTTTCCTCAGTTTTTCTCTCTTCCTCCACAACTGCAGGAGTTTCCTCTGTCTTTTTTTCAACTTCCTTCTCTTTCTTAAGCTCTACAACTTCCTCAGTTTTACTCTCTTCCTCCACAACTGCAGGAGTTTCCTCTCTCTTTTTTTCAACTTCCTTCTCTTTCTTAAGCTCTATAACTTCCTCAGTTTTACTCTCTTCCTCCACAACCGCCGGAGTCTCAACCGGAGCTTCATCCTCTTTCTTGATCTCCTCAGTCTCTGTTTCTTCAATTGGTTTCTCTGTTACTTCGACAGGCGCTTCAGATTCTGTTACCGTAGGTGGAGCAGACTCGGTGACGGCGGCTACGACGGTTTCCTCTGGCTCGACCGTCTTTGGTGGTGCCACCTCGACGTTCTCAGCCGCTGGTAAAGACACTTGTTCAACCTGCCAAAACCAAACCGTTGTTTAAGAGCTTAGATCACATAGGTTGAACTAAGCAGCGTGACGTTTTTTATCTTTTATAAACGGCAAGTAGTTTATTTTAGTTTGGCACCAATGACATTTACTGAATAAAACATTCTAACTATAGACTCATAATATACACTTGTAAACTTTAGCATATAGGTTGATTAAGGCAAGTGAAAACATATAACCTCGACGGTGGCCATGTGAATATGTTGAAAAGATGAAAAGATCGAAGAGAAGAGAAAGTGTGTGTTTGAGAGAGACAGAGAGAGCTTCTTTGATTGAAGAGTTTTGGTCTAGTAGAGATATGTATTTATAGGAGAAACTAATACTCCTTTCCCTTTAACAAACAAAAAAAACATTATACTTTTAACTAGAACAATTTTTTAAAATAATACATTTTTAAATTAAATAAAAAATATGTACAAATTTAATAATAGCATATTTTTAATTTATGTTAAATGACAATAATATTATAGTACAATGTGTTTTCAATAGCTAAAAGTGTATAACAATAATTTACCGTCATAGCCTTTACTAACGGGTGTCTAGATGATCAGGTAAAAATGTTGATTGGTCTAACATATGACCGTTTTATATACATTTTTTTTGTCATTAGACCACAATATATCGGTCCAGTAGTGTAACATTTTCATACGAATATTTAACATCATCATATAAAAAAAGTTAGAGTCTAATTTCATACATTTGGGATATACGTAAAATTGGTACAACCACTAACCCATTTACTTTTTCATATTTTATACATTTTTATTTGTAAAAATTTAGAATGTGAATGATAAAAAAAGTTCAATTATTTTATAAATTTCTAATAAAATAGATTTTTGCGTTACGCGATTGATGAATGGATAATCATTATAAACTCTAGTATTTGGATTTTTGCGTTTGCTTAACATTATACAAAATAAATTATATGGTAATTCAGATAAGATATCACATGGAATGTAAAAGCACACAGTATCCAATAATAGCTGCTGTGTATAATTCTCTATATAATGAGTAATGAATAGTATCATGTTAAGGGAAATAAGGTGGATTTTTTTTCAAAATAAAGATTAATATACATATTGAAGTAAACATACGTATATGTTAAAATGAATAATGAATCGAATAATACTTTAAAATATTATTTTTTAAAGTTTTTTTTTAAATTTACTATTTTAAAATTATAAAATTCTAAAAATAATACAAATAATTATGTGAAAATATTTATTTATTGTAAATAATATTTTGATTTTTTTCTAATTTAATGTTTGAATTTTATATTAAAATAAAGTTTCAATGTATTTAAATTTGTGCTATTACGTTTGCCACCACATCTTTCTGCGGATGTAGATGTGGCAGATTGTTGTCCGATATCTACTATAGCAACTTGCGCACAATGGCATTGGTCAAACGTTGCGTCATGCGTCACATTTTTTTTACCACGGATTAAAACAGCGGTGCAATTAAAAATCTACGATCAACCGTAACTACCAACAGCAGATAAACGAACAAGATATATCGCATCCACAACCCTAGTATTGGTCGTATCCGCAGCCGCCAGCGGCAAGCAGACAAATAAAACTATTATTAGAAATTTAAACTAATCATGATATTTTTGATAATTTCCCTAATGAATTTACCTACCTCAATATGTTCATATTTTGGGATGCATGTAGATATTTTAGTGAATGTTACATCACTATCAATATGTTTTTAAATAATATTTTTTTCAAATAAAATTTATTCAAATAGATTAACAAAATCTGAATTTTAAATATTATATTTCACAATACTATTTTAACTTTTTATATATTTGATATTTATTTTTTAAATTAGTTATTTACAATGATATTTAAAATAATATTCTATAAATTAAATTTTATTTTTGAAAATGTACTTATCAAATAATAATGTAAAAATTGTATTTTGTACCTGACTAACTAAAATTTTAATAAAAGAGATTAATTTCCATAATCTATATAATCAAAATATTTAGATTGAAAAATGCAATTTAGTGGTCTAAAACCCTAAATCTTCTGGTAATGAATTTACAAAAAAAATTTACTCATCCGAATTTGAAAATCATTCACCTTTTAATTTTTTTAAAAAAAATATTCATGTAGTGTTTCTATCGAATTACATGTTATAATATATATGACAAACTTAACATACTCACAATTTTTTATTTTTTTAATAGTATTATATTACACATTATTATAAGATAGTAATTTTTGTCAATTTTTATTTTATCGTAATTGACAAAAATAATATTTTTTTAATTTTTTTCTTCTAATATAATAATATTAGTTTAAATTTTCAAAATAATATAAATTTACTATTAAAATACCTTAAAACTTATTTTTAATAAAAAAATTAAATTTAAAATTGAAAAAACACAATATAATATTTTAATTATATTTATAATTTATTTATGATAAATATATATTTTCAGAAAATAATTTATGTTATTTTTAAAATTTTAAATATAGAGTGTTGAATTTAGAGAAAAAAAATTAAAAAATACTATTTATTACTCTTTATTTTATTTTGTCTGATTTTTTAAAAATATTTTCTCAATTTAATTTTTGTCGCGCTTTCTATGTTTAACCTTAACATTTATTTGGTAAGAAAAAAATAAGAAAAAAACTTAGCATTTATTTTGTTCTTACCACTTTTTATCTTTCCATATTAATCTACGTGGAGTTGCTGACGACAAGTATAGGGCGGTGAGTGGGACCCAAGAAAGCAGAAATATTGGTTCCATGTCTTGACTGATAATGATGTAGCGACAAGTTACTCCGATTGATTCATTTTGCTGTGTCTGATTGCTGAGGGTGAGTGTATGCCAGGTAGGATTCCACTTGAATTAGGCCCACATATCTGCCTGTCTGATTTGCCACGTCAGATCAAATCCTCACTGCGTTTTTAGTTCACTTTTGCCTTTCGTTAGCTACTTTCATTTCGTAATTGAAATGTCATTTTTAAATATACTATTTAACAGTTACATTTAATTTAAAGAGGTTAATTGGATGTTAAAAACTGGAATCATATATTTAGTTATATAAAAAGATTAAAGGAAAATATGCGACTTAAATAAAATAAAAATATTAGCATGAGAGGTCTATTAATATATTAAAAGACTTTTAAATTGAAAAGAACAAAGCAAATTGTCTACGCCATGGGAAATTGAAATGTCAATTTATCAAACTCTAATAGGTATTTTTGAATTTCGTAATCAAATTGCTAATTCGTATTCAACTGAAATTGTATGGACACGTAATCATAATCTGTAAAGGTAGGCCAGCAGAAATGCTGATCAAGGAAAAAACGTTTGGACGGCTAAGATGGCCCCATTAAGTGTGGGTCCCACGATTTATATTCCAGATAATGGAAGGATCATTACGGTTTCGTAAATTTTTAGAAACTAATGTTTCAGTTTCTTTTTTATATAAGAATACTTTTTTTTTAAGTTTTGATGCATTTTTATTAGCTAATAATGTTGAATTGTAAAGTTCAACAAGTTTATTGAATTATATTGATTTACAAATATAGAAAATTATTACTTAGTAAAAATGATATATTTATACATATGTTTTAAATTTTTTTTTTTATTATATGAAAATTTTAAAACATCTATTATTTAATAATAGAGAGAGTATTTAATTAGGAATATGAGTGAGTAGGTAATGAATATTATTGGTTTGGATTTCAGATCGATTTTTAAGGATTTCAAATATTTTGGTATTAAGGATCTACGAACCATTCATATATTTAATATTTTTATTTGGATTAGATTCGAGTCCATCCAAATTTCAATATTTGAAATATCGTAAAAAATTTAAGAATATTAAATATAAATAAAATATAGTTAAATTTTGACTAATATAACTAACAATTTTATTTTGGGTATTTTGATTATTTCTATTTAAAAATATATGATAGTTTTGGGTTTTTTTTGTAATTTTCTTTGTAATATTTAAATATAATTTATACTTTTATATTATATAGTTGAATTTTTAGATATTTCAGGTGTTTATTTGATATGGTTCTGATTTTTTGGATATAAAAATGTAGAATTTGTTTAAATATGTTACTAACTTACGATTCTAATCAATACCTATTTTTATATCTACTTTATTCGATTTTTTATATATTTTGAGAAAATATATGAACAAAAATAAAATGTAATATTTAAAAAAGGTTAAAAAATATGACCGTGTTGAAAAATTCAAAATGTTAATGATCATTTTATTATTACTTATGTTTACTGATTAGTTAATCAGTAATTTTTTGCTATATATTACGCGTTTGTACGAGATGTAACATTTCTTTTTCTCCTTTTTTCTATAATATATATAAAGTTAGATAAAAATCAGTACAAAAATAAAATTTTTATTTTTTTATTATTATACAACACCTTATCAAACTCTATCATGTACATGAAACTTTGAAATAAGATAAATTTTTGTTTTATTAATACATGCATATATAATATGGAAATTTTTGCCTCCTAAAAATTTATGAAAAATCATGCCTTCTAAAAATTTATGAAAGGTCATGCCTCATAAAAATCTATGAAAGGCTCTACCTTCTAAAAAATATATATAGAAGGTGTGTTTCCTAAGAAAAGCTATGGAATACACTGTCTTCTCATTCATATAGAATGTTATGCCTCCCAAAATTATTTTAATTTATGTGTTATTATATCCGGTAATGTTTCAAAAATTTAACATAAATAATTATAAAACTATTTTAATTTATATCATCATTATGCCCAAATTTGTTTAAAAAATTGATCATAAATATTTATAAAAATTAAAATCTATAACTAAAATGTTATCATAAATATTATATAGATAATAAAAATTAATTATAAAAAGATTTTCTACAAAGCTTATGGTTAACACATTGTTTTATTTGTGTATAGTTATAATGTCAAATTTGGCAAAACTCGAGATTGATGTTTTTAATATATCTAGAAAAAATTACATGACTTGGGCAGTAGTTATAAAAATGCATTTAAAAGCAAAATAGTTTTTTGATACCATAATTCGGAAATAATATCCGATGAAAAAAAAGCCATAATATTTTTATGCCACCATATCCACAATGGTTTAAAATATGAATATATCACAAGATAAGCTCATGTAGATGTTTGGCAATCACTTAAAGATGTGTTGGATCACCAAATATATGTGATCTTATCAAAAGCCAAACACGAGTGATTAAATCTCCGATTTCAAGATTACAAAATTGTTAGTGAATATAATTCCACGTTTTTTGGAATTACTTCCAACATGATATTGTGTGGAGAAAAATTAAATGATTATGATTGATTGAGAAAACTCTCCAAGCATTTTATCATGGAAATGTAATCCTGAACAATAATATCGAGCACAAAGGATACACTCGTTATTCGGAGTTAATACAAGCTCTCCTTATTGTTGAACAAAATAATAAGGTTGTGCTAATGAACCATCAATCTCGTCCCACTGAATCAGCTCCATTCCCAAAAGTGAATGTTGTATCATCCAGTTAAAATAATTGGCAAGGACAAGGACATGGACGTGGCCGAGACCATGGTTGTGGTCGCCGACGAGGAGGTGGACGTGTACGAGGGAAAGGAAGAAACTTTCATCCCATTGAGTTCAAATTTGGGGAAAAAATAAAGTCCACGAAAATAAATTTGGTCGCATATTTGCTATACGCCAAAACATATAATATGAAAATATTTGTTACAAATGTGGCATGAAAGGACATTGGTCTCGTACTTTTCGTAGACTGAAACATTTGGTCGATCTGTATAAAAAATCACAAAAAAGGAAAAAAAACGAAATGAACTTCATCTCGGATGAATCTAGACTTTCTTTCGATGAAAAAGCATATCTCGATGTTGCTGATTTTCTGGTTGATTTCGGGAATACCAAAAAATACGATAATTAAGTTTAATGTTATATATATATGTAGTTGTATTTAGTTTCCTTAAGAACAAAACAAACTTAATGAAAAATATATGTAAGTCTGAACTTTAATAATTTTATATAAAATAGTTTTGTTATAATATAAGTTTATGTTAATATATATGTTTAATATTTATTAATGCATCTTTTATCAATAATTTTAATCCAAAAATATATCATTTTGAGAATTAGAATGAAGATATATCTCTAGCCGACACTGCAACAACATACAATACTTAAAAATAAACATTCTTTTATCTCAAATGAAAATTTCGTTGGAAGTGTGAATACCATATTAGGTAATGCAAATATTATCATAGGCTCCACAAAAACCAGTTTTTAAATGCCAAGGGGAACAAAAATTGAAATAAATAATACTTTATATTCTCTCAATTCTCATATAAACTTATTAAGTTTCAAACACATCTATAGAAATAGATATCATATAGAGACAATGAGGATAGATAATATTGAATATCTTTGCATGCATTACATTGGAGCACAAACAAATATTGAAAGAATTACCAATGATGTCCTCTCTATTGTATTGCACAAAAATAAATATGATTGAATCGTATATTATGGTAAACCAAAAGTTTATTAGTGCGTTCAAAGTCTGACATCAAAAACTAGGATATCTTGGATCAGTCATGATGAGAGAAATGTGAAAAATGCTAATGGCCATCTATTGAAAAACCAAAAAAATTTAATCACGCGTGTTTTCATGTAAAACCAAAATTGTTACTCGGCCATCACCAGCCAAAATTAACAATGAATTCCCAATATTTTTAGAGAATACTTGGTGATATATGTATCTACCATTCGAGCCATTTCGATATTTTTATGATTTTGATTGATGCATCTATTAGATGGTCACATATGTTTATTAACCATACGAAATATAGATTTCACAAGATTCATTACCCAAGTAATCAGGTTGATAGCTCAATTCTCTGATTATACTATAAAAAAGTAAGAATTGATAACGCTGGTGAATTTACTTCACAAGCCTTTAATGATTATTGTATGGCTCTAGGAATCGATGTTGAACATATGGTTCTGCATGCTCATACACAAAATAGAATAGATGAGTCGTTGGTCAAACGGTTACAATTTTATTGCCAGACCATTTATTTTGAGGAACATCTCCCAATTTCAATATGAAGTCATGCTAGCTATATTGCATGCGGTAGCAATGGTCTAGATACAACCAAGTGTATATCATGAATATTTCCCATTACAATTGACATATGATCAGAACCACGATGTATCTCATCTCCAAGTTTTTGGTGTACAGTTTATGTTCTTATAACTCCACCACAAAGAACAAAGATCAGATTACAAAGAAAATTATGAATATATATCGGATATATGTCATTGAGTATTATTCAATATCTTTAACTGCGGATTGGTGACATGTTTACAGCACGGTTTGCCGATTGTTATTTTAATGAAGATGAATTTTATACGTTACGGGAAGGAATTAAACAAGTGCAAAAAGATAGTAAATGGTGTACATCATATTTGGTATACCTTGATTCATCCACAAAACAACATGAATTAGACGTTTTGAAAATCGTACATTTGCAAAATATAGCAAATCAGTTGCCAGATGCATTCACAGATATAAAAAGAGTAACAAAATCATATCTATCTTTTCGATGGAGAAATTGTGTATATGTACTCAATTTCTGTAATTATTGTTTTTATTTTATTGGGCTTTTTACATGATAAAGTTTTTAATAAACCAGTACGTAATATTTCAATAATAATAAATAATTAAAAAATGGTTGAAAAAGTCAAAACGTTTATAATTATTTTATTATTATTTATGTTTATAAGACGTTAATATATATATTATGCATTTTTACGAAATATAACTTCTGTCTTTCTTCTTTTTTTTCTTTGTAATATACTTAAATTTATAAAAATTAGTAATTGTTAAATAATATTAAAGAGAGGAAAGATGAACAAAACTTTGTTATTATAGATGTTGTACAAAGAACATAAGGTAAAATGACTGTGTACATTATTTTTTACAACTACATGTATTTATAGAGGTGATAAACCGACTTCAGTAAGTCGGTGAGAATAATCACCGTTTCTAACACAT
The DNA here is from genome assembly GCA_018901935.1 of Pugionium cornutum. Taxonomy (NCBI): domain Eukaryota; kingdom Viridiplantae; phylum Streptophyta; class Magnoliopsida; order Brassicales; family Brassicaceae; genus Pugionium; species Pugionium cornutum. Next base: position 9,651,837 of record CM032157.1, on the reverse strand, counting down.
CCCCTTGATTATTCGTTATTGTAAAAATATTACGTACTGTCTCGTTAAAAACCTTATCATGTAAAAACCCAGTGGGATAAAAAAAATCATGATAAGAGAAAAAGAGTACAGATACGTAATCTTCCTGTGAAGAACATGAATATAATTTCTTCATAGATCCCGTAAATAACGTATTCCAATGTTCTGAACATGTTTTCTGAATGTTGTTGTAGGAAATGCCTTAGTGAACAAATCTGCTGCATTATCGCTTGAACGAATATACTCGATTTCAATTTCGTGATTTTTCTGTAGTTCTTGGATATAGGAGAAGAATCTCGGAGGAATATGTTTTGTCCGGTCACTCTTGATATAACCTTCTTTGATTTGGGTGACGCATGCAGCATTATCTTCGAATAATTTTATTGGCTCCTTCTTGTTGATTAATCCACTTGCTCCTTCTATATGTTGAGTCATAGATCTGAGCCATACACATTCTCTACAAGCTTCATAAAGGGCAATGAAATCGGCATAGTTTGAAGAAGTGGCAACCAAAGTTTGTTTTTGAGATTGCAACGAGATCGCAGTTCCACCAATTGTGAAAACATAACCGGTTTGAGACTGAGTTTTGTGTGGATCCGATAAATACCCAACATTTGCAAAACCAACCAAACCAAACTCGGGGTTTCTAGGATAAAATAATCCCAAATCAATCGTACCTTGGAGATAATGGAAAATATGTTTTATTCCACTCCAATGTCTGCGTGTAGGTGATGAAATATATCTCGCAAGTAAATTTGTAGCAAATGATATATCTGGTCGAGTGCAATTTGCGAGATACATAAGTCCACCGATAGCATTCATATAAGGTACTTCAAGACCTAATATGTCTTCATTATCTTCACAAGGTCGAAATAGATCCTTGTTTATATTAAGTGATCGATTAACCATTGGAATACTCAAAGGATTCACTTTATCCATATTAAAGCGTTTTAATATCCTTTCCGTATAATTTGATTGATGCACAAATATTCCATCTTGGAAATGCTCAATTTGGAGTCCTAGACAAAATTTTGTCTTTCCAAGATCTTTCATCTCAAATTCTTCTTTCATATGAGTTCTTGCAATATCAATTTCCTTTTGAGTTCCAATTATATTCAGGTTATCTACATAAACAGCAATGATCACAAAGCCTGATGGGGATTTATTTATAAATACGCAAGGTCATATCGCATTGTTAATATATCCCTTTTTCAAGAGATATTCGCTTAATGCGTCCGGATTGTTTTAACCCATATAATGATCGCTGTAATTGGACCGAATATAGTTCTTTGGGTCCTTTAGAGATCTTTGATCCTTCTGGGATCTTGAATCCTTCTGGGATTTTCATGTATATATCACTATCAAGGGTTCCATATAGGTATGCAGTCACGATATCCATAAGGTACATTTCTAACATTTTGGATGATGATAAACTCATTAAATTTCTAAATGTAACTGCATCCATGACCGGAGAATATGTTTCTTCATAGTCTATTCCCGGTCTTTGAGAAAACCCTTGTGCAATAAGACGTGTTTTATATCTAGTGACCTCGTTTTCTTCATTTATTTTTCCTACAAAAACCCACTTGCACCCAACTGGCATTACATCTTCAGGTGTAATGACAATGAGTCTGAAAACATTTCTTTTTTGTAGAGAGAATAATTCATTTATCATGGCTATTTGCCATTTTTCCCAATAAGATATTTTTTGATATTCTGTTACAAATATTGGTTCTGCATCATCATTTTCATTTTCAATTTCTTTGGATACAGAAAAGGAGAATATTCTATTAATATCCTCTATTTCATTTCTAACCCATAATTTTCTATTTTTGGTATAGTTAATTGAAATCTCATATGTTTCTATATTGCATTCATCTTCTGGACGGAGTTCCACTTTATGGTTTTCAAAAACCTGTTTGCATATGTATTCCGGACATTCCGTTTGAGTTGGTTCCTCTATAATCTTTTCACGAATATTTTGAAGACGTTCTTTATGAGATTCTTCCGGAACCTTTTCATTTTGTTCTCCCAAATATTTTTTCTTACGGGGATTTTTATCTTTTGAGCCCATCGGTCTCCCCCTCTTTAACTGAACTCTAGGTTCATTTATTTTATCGCCATCAATATGTTCTACAGGAACATTAATTCTTGATGGGACATTCACAGCGGGTATATATAATTTTGTCACTCGTTTTATATCTGTGAATGCATCTGGTAACTGGTTTGCAATATTTTGCAAATATACGATTTTCTGAACTTCCATTTCACGTTGTTTTATGGGAGGATCAAGATACAACAAAGATGCCGCACACCATTTAATATCTTCTTGCAGTTGTTTAATTCCTTTCCCTAACGTAGGAAATTCTTCTTCATCAAAATGACAATAGGCAAATCGTGCCGTAAACATGTCACCAGTTCGTGGTTTAAGATACCGAATAATACTTGATGATGTAAATCCAATATATATTCCTAATCTTCTTTGTGGCCCCATCTTTATTCTTTGTGGTGGGGCTATAGGAACATAAACCGCACACCCAAAAACTTGAAGATAAGATACATCAGGCTTCTGGCCTGTTAATTATAATGGGGAATATTCATGATATGCACTTGGTCTTATGTGGACCAATGCTGCCGCGTGCAATATAGCATGACCCCATACTGAAATTGAGAGATTTGTTCTCAAAATTAATGGTCTCGCAATAATTTGTAACCATTTTATCAAAGACTCAGCCATACCATTTTGTGTATGAACATGCGGAACCGGATGTTCAACATCGATTCCGAGAGCCATACAATAATCATTAAAGGCTTGTGACGTGAATTCATCAGCGTTGTCAAGTCTCATTTTCTTTATAGTATAATCAGGAAATTACGCTTTTAACCTGATTATTTGGGCAATAAATCTTGCGAAAGCCATATTTCGTGTGGTTAACAAATACACATGTGACCATCTACTAGATGCGTCAATTAAAACCATAAAATATCGAAATGGCCCACATGATGGGTGAATGAGCCCACATATATCACCATGTATTCTTTCTAAGAATACTTGAGATTCATTACTAATTTTGGCTAGTGATGGCCGAGTAATAAGTTTTCCTTGAGAACATGGTTTACATGAAAATTCGCGTGATTGAAAAATCTTCTGGTTTTTCAATGGGTGGCCATTAGAATTTTGCATAATTTTTCTCATCATAACTGATCTAGGATGTCCTAATCTTTCATGCCAGACTTTGAATGTATTCGTAAACTTTTGGTTTACCGTAATATAAGATTCAATTATATTTATTTTTGTGTAATATAATCCAGAGGACATCATTGGTAATTCTTCCAATATTTGTTTCTGCTCCCATATAATGCAAAGATATTTAATGTTATTTTTGCTCATTGTCTCTATGTGATATCCATTTGTACGGATATCTTTGAAACTTAATAAATTTCTATGAGACTTAGGGGAATATAAAGCATCATTTATTTCAAATTTTGTTCCCTTTGACATTAAAAAACTAGCTCTTCCGGAGCCTATGATAATATTTGCATTGCCTGATATTGTATTCATGTTTCCGGCATAATCTTTCATTTTGAGATAGGAGAAAAACTTTTTTATCTTTAAGTATTGTATGTGTTGTAGCACTGTCTACTAGGCATATATCTCTATTCTCATTCTCAAAAAGATATATTTTCTGGATTAAAATATTGATAAAAATGTATTATAAATGTTAAACACACATATTTCAAAATCAACTTATATTATAACAAAACTATTTTACATTAAATAATTAAAGTTTAAACTTACATATATTTTTGAAAAACACATTAATTTTTGCTTTTGTTCGTAAAGAAACTAAATACAACTTTATATATATAACATTAAACTTAATTATCTTGTTCTTTGGTATTCTCGGAATCAACCAGAAAATCAGCAACATCGAGGTATGCATTTCCATCGAAAGAAGGTCCGGGCTCATCCGAGATGAAGTTGGTTTCACTTTCTTTTCCTTTTTGTTTCTGTGATTCTTGATACAGATTGGCCAAATGTTTTGATGTACGACAGGTACGAGACTAATGACCTTTCATGCCATATCTGTAACAAACATTTTCGTATTGTATGTTTTGGCGTACAGCAGGTACGCGGCCAACTTCATTTTCATAGACTTTATTCTTTCTCCCGAATTTGAGTTCATTGGGACGAAAATCTCTTCCTTTTCCTCGTCCACGTCCACCTCCTCGTCTACGTCCATGACCACGACCATGGCCTCGATCACGTCTATGTCCTTGCCAATTATTGTAACTGGATGATGCAAGATTCATTTCTCGGAATGGAGCTGATCCAGTGGGACGAGATTGATGGTTCATCATTACAAGTTCATTATTTTGTTCAGAAACAAGGAGAACTTGCATTAACTCCGAATAACGAGTATATCCCTTTGCTCGATATTGTTGTTGCAGGATTACATTTCCAGGGTAAAATGTTTGGAGAGTTTTTTCAATCATATCATAATCACTTACTTTTTCTCCACACAATATCATCTTAGAAGTGATTCCGAACAAAGCGGAATTATATTCACTTACACTTTTATAATCCTAGAACCGGAGGTTTAACCATTCATGTTTGGCTTTTGGTAAGATCACATATTTCTGGTGATCAAACCTATCTTTGAGTGATTGCCAAAGATCTACAAGATCTTCTTTTGTGATATATTCATCTTTTAAACCATCATGGATATGGTGGCATAAAAATATTATGGCTTTTGTCTTTTTCTCATCGCATGTTGTTTCCGACCTATCGATGGTGCCAAGAAAGTCTTTTGCCTTTAAATGCATTTTTGGAGCTACTGCCCATGTCATGTAATTTTTTCCAGATATATCAAGGGTAGTAATCTCGAGTTTTGCCAAATTTGACATTATAACTATACATATAATAAAACAATGCGTTAAACATCAGTTTTGTAAAAATCATTTTATAATTATTTTTAATAAATAATCATGATAAAATTTTGGTTATAGATTTTAATTTTTATAAATATGTGTGATCAGTTTTAAAAATTTTATGCATAATGATGATATAAATTAATTTATGATAAAATTGTAAAACATTATTGAATATAATAGCACATAAATTAAAATAATTTCAAGGAGGCAACACCTACCATATAAATGAGCAGGCAACGCCTACCATATAATATTTCGGAGGTAGAGTCTACCATATAATATTCAGAAGGCAGAGTCTACCATATAATATTCAAAAGGCAGAACCTACCATATAATATTCAGAAAGCAGAGCCTACCATATAATATTTAGAAAGCAGAGCCTACCATATAATATTCAGAAGACAGAGTCTACCATATAATATTCAGAAGGCACAGCCTACCATATAATATTTAGAAGGTAGAGCCTATCATATAATATTTAGAAAGCAAAGTCTACCATATAATATTTAGAAGGCAGGGTCTACCATATAATATTGAGGAGGCAGAGCCTACTATATAATATATACATGTATTAATAAAACAGAATTTTACCTTATTTTAAGATTTCTGGTAGATGGTAGAAACGTTCGTGATGATAACGTGTTAAATAATATTAAAGAGAGGAAAAATGAACAAAACTTTGTTATTATAGATGTTGTACAAAGAACATAAAGAAAAATGACTGTGTACATTATTTTTTACCGTTACATATAATTATAGAGGTGATAAACCGACTCAGTAAGTAGGTGAGAATAATCAATTAATAGATTTTTTATCTCTCTATTATTACACATAAATCTTATGATTTATCCTTAGGAAGTCTCGTCAAACGTCTTAATTTGCAATCTGTCAGATTTTTAATTTCTTACGTTTTATTTGCAGGTCGTTTTATTATCCACTTGGGTAAAAGAATTGTCTGGGTTTCATAGTACCTTAGTGGATATATATTGGAGAGCATTCACTTTTTAAATATATTTTTTTTGTTATTTTTCCATGGAAAAAAAAAACTCGATCGTCTCTGAAAAACGATGAATTGTTGCACAGAAAAAACTGTTAGTATAGTTGAATTTGGTGATCTGAGATGCATTTGTTTAACAATATTTTGGAAGTAGTTGATATTATATATAAATAGTTAATATTAAAAGATTTTCGTTATATTTTATTATGTATTTCATTATCTATTTTATTATTTATTTTATTTTCATTATCTATTTTATTATCTATTTTATTAAAAGGTATGAATCTATTTCATTTTCGTTATCCGGATTTCATTATCTATTTTATTTTCGTAATCAATATTAAAAGATTTAGAAAAATTGTTTTAAATATAAAATAAATTATATATATCTGATTTATATTAACAAAATAAATAATTAATTATTATTTGTCAATATTTTTTTCCACGCAAGACATGGGTCAAAATCTAGTTACTATTTTATTTTGGATACTTGAACCCACCCAATGACAATTAACTATTGGGCAAATGTCTAAAATAACATCTATCTAAGTTTTTGTTTTAAAAATAACATCATTAGTTTAAATTTCCAATAATAATACAAATTTAAGATTAAAATACATTAAAACTATATTTTAATAGAAAAAAATTAAACCCTAAATTATAAATAATGAACCCAAATACAATACTTTAAGTTTATGTATAATTTATTTAGAATAAATAAGTATTTTCATATAAGTATTTGTGCTATTTTTGGGAATTTAATTTTATGATGCTAAATTTAGAAAAAAAATTTTAAAAAATGCTATTTTAAGGTATTACTCTTAACCTATTTGTGTGCATAATTAACTTTATATAACTATGAAAGACACTTTCTAATGTTAGACATCCTAGCTAGTAGGACGGACAAAATGTTAACTATATAATTAGGGAGATTAATATATGATTAACGTAGTTGTTTATGCACGTAAATAGTTACCTATACACATAGAGGACAATATATATATATATAATTAACTTCGTATGCTTAAATATTTGTTTATATAATTAATTCTATATCTCTATTATTATGTACTTGTTAATGTAAAAATATATATACAATATATAAGTATCAAATTTTTAAATAAATATATATGATAAATGAGTTTAGAGTTTTATTCTACTTTTTCTCGTATGATTGTGATGAATTATTGTGATGATCTGTTGTATGCATAACAAAATAATATATGATTAATTAGTTGACAATTGACAAAATACTGAATATATAATTGACTAAATAGTTCACCGCCCTTTTACCTCCTTAATGGTGAGATCATCTTGAATACTCCTCCAACAATGAACATGCAATCCCTATCCAATCTCTTCATGTCTTTTCTGAACTTTGGCTCTAATATTTTTTAGGTTCTACAATCCCAAATTTAACTCCAACTCTTAGTATACTATTGTATGTTTTTAGGTTCTGTACGTATTACACCATTTTTGTTTAACATTTGATATTATATTTGTATTAATATTCCAACAATAGTATAAGTATGGTTTATTAGAAATTATCTTTCTTAAACACATTTGAATATAAGACAATATCTAAATGTGTAAAACGATAGAAATGTCAATCTTCTTAGATGTCAAACAGATTCATTTCATCCTTTTTCCCTGTTATTCTATTTTGATGTTCTTATTCAAATTTGATTCTTTGCAACAATTCTATAAATTTAATTCAAGGATGTTGTTTAACCAGAATGTCGGGTGGATAGGAAAACCATAAAATTTATCAAATACAAAATAAATGCGAAAAGTTTATACAAAATGAATAAAACAGATGGTAAGATCATACCGCATCCATCTTAACTATTTATGAAATCTGGTGCAATAATATAGAAAATCCTAAATAAGTAATATACATTTCTAACTATATTTAAAAATAAATTTTTAAATTTATGCAAAAATTTGGATTTTGAATTTAAGGTAAATGCACCTTCGACACATAGATAGAACGAGGCAAAGTATAAAGAAAGAAAACGCCAACAACTTCAACCTTTAATAATTCAACCAAAATTTCTTTGGTTTTCGTTTACAATCATTCATGTGAAAATGGAAAAAACAACTAATTACTCACACTCATTTGGTTTAATTAATTAAGCAATTGCAAACTAAGATAGTTGTAAGTTTAAGATTTGAGTTATATTTGTATTTGAGTGATGATAAAAGTAAACAAATACAAGACACATAGATTTTTTATTAAGTTTAGTTTTTCAACTTACATCTTTAATACATTCCAAAAACAAATCTGTTTTCTGTTAGAATAAAAAGTAATTACAATTGTATATTAGTATATATATATATATATATATGATATAACATAATAAACTCTACTATTTTTTCTATGTAGTCTAAAAAATAGTATCATATAGAGCATGTCTCATTAGCATTCAGGTGCACTGCTGTATCACTATCTTTAATGGTTGTACATTCCACAAAAAACACCATCAATATAACTTACAGATTTATACGTTTGTTCATTTTTCTGATGGAACAACGCTAGACACATATCTCACACATACGATCCTCGCAAAATTTTGATAGATACAATTTGCTCTGAAAATTTATCTACTTGCCAATATATTTCATGAAATACCTACTAAATCTGATGCAAATAATATATGATTTTACTACCATCAATAATAATTCAGCAAGCCATTTGCCACATCAGCTCATGCAGCACATCAAATTCTTACTTCCTATTATATTTTCTGATATATCAAATTTATGCCCAATATGTTGTATTAGATATCTGAAATTCTAACAATTTTGTTCAGTTCAGCAAACCATTTGTTACCTTAGCTTTTGTGCCACATCAAATCCTTATTTTTTGTTACGTTTTTTGATATATTATTTAATACATCTCAATAAAGTTTATTATTGATACCCCATTATGTATTGATGTTTGTATCAACTACATCAACACTTGTATATCATAATTTATTTTATCTATTCAATATCTAAATTATAATATGTTTTGTTTTATTCTAACAACTCTACAATTTGATGTCATAATACTAATAATATTGGCATAAATTGGATCGTCCTCGCGACATGTAACCCTACAAATATTTATACATGTGCGGATGTATTTGAGCCCTTTATGGATATTTTGTTGCCCCCATTCATTTTTGGAGCCACAAAATTAACCGAATAATTATAATTTATTTCCAAATGTTTAATATTTTAACTCAAACGTAATATATAAATATTCATATTCATCTATTATCAAACTTCGTCGTTTGAAATGGTTATCTTGTAAAGATTCATAATTAAACATATAATAATACAATTGCTAAAAACTATATCTCCTAATAATCATTGAGATAACTATTGAATTTTGTGCTTGGCAAATAAAAAGCATAAAAACTTTGCTAAAATATACTAGTGAAATTTCTAGGTTAGGTTGACATTTTTTGTTAGACTATATTATTTGCTTTCTCAATTTTATTTTATATAATATACTTGACCATATCTTTAGACAATAAAAATAAACTTCCTCAAGAAAAACACAACAAAACACACACTCTCTCCACTATATATAGTCATTGTAACAAATGAGGATGAGTTAAGAACATGAGAAGATGAAAGAAAGAAAAACTTTCAGTGGACATATCAAATACATAAAACCTAAATGCTTACACACGGTTTTAAACAAAGCAGATACTAACTGAACTCATGGGCACCATTCGGATTGAGTATGCTACAACTTAAGAAGGTTTTTTTAAGTAAATGTCAAACAAGAAAAGGATGAATTGATGGAGATTTGGCTTTAAAGACTTAGAATTTTTGTGGAAATGTAATTTAGAAGAATATTGAACGTTTTCAAGTCACAAATAAAGAAACCATTGTGCACCTAAGTCTTAATTAGCGTGCCACAACTTTCCAAACACAATTAATTTGTTACAAAGGGTGAGCTGCATATCTTTCATAACCCGATCGGATGAAAGAGCTGAACACTAAAGAATGCAACTTAGTGTTACTTTTTTTGTTTCCTGTGCTTGAACCAAACTGATAGCTAATTTCTCAAAAAGCATGAACTCCATTGCTTCATCACATATGATTGATGATCAAACACCTTTGATCACTATTACAACAAAGATATGGACTAATTATTTAATCCCAAGGCAATTGGACAACTCTTTGCTTGGAAGTGTGACAAACTCTTTGATGCACCTATGGTGAGCCATTTAGACGACACATCAAACAATTGATACAATAACTTAAACAAGGCTAAAAGAAAGCAATACATGCACAATATCATCGACAAAACTAACCAATTAATTGGCTCTCTTTGAGACTTCTCTAAATCATGAGGATCTTTTAGACATCATCCTCATCATATATGTTCTAATTACGCTTGATGAGCTTCAAGAAAAGCTCATAACCATGCATAGAAATAACCTGCTATGTTCTATATCGCGTTACAATATAATCACTCCCATATTTGGAGGTGTTTGTACGTAGTGAACAAAGACATTGTTCTCGAATAAGTCAATAATACTAACCACCATTGGTTGTGTTGAGAAAAGGTACTTACTAAACTTTGCTTTTAGACTGATCTTCGAAAGAACTTCAGACTGCAAATGTGTTTAGTAAATGTTTGGAACTTGGCTTATATTTAGATGAATGAATCAAGGTTTTAGTGACTTGGTTTTAGAGATTTTTCAAAGTAAAGATAGCACACACTGATTTACGAGTTCAGACCTTTAGAAGGTCCTACGTCTCGCCGGAAAATCTTCCGGGGAATTCACTAAACTTTTGCTCAAACTCGAGCAAAGAACCACTCGTTTACAGTGATGTTCTTTTACTGTTTTATCTCTCTACTTCCTTAGACTCTTGTTCTTACTCACACTCCCATATTAGTTTCTCTCTGTCTCTTTATATACTAGAGAACAGAGAGGTTTACACATGCAACCGTTGATCTAAAAAGGTAAGAAGAAGAAAATAGTTTTCTTCTTTCTTCTTAACTTTTCCTGCAACTCGAGTAAGTGATCCTGCAGTTTGTTCTAATTACGCTTGATGAGCTTCAAGAAAAGCTCATAACCATGCATAGAAATAACCTGCTATGTTCTATATCGCGTTACAATATAATCACTCCCATATTTGGAGGTGTTTGTACGTAGTGAACAAAGACATTGTTCTCGAATATGTCAATAATACTAACCACCATTGGTTGCATCTCAATATGCACTTCTATTAAGGATTCATTTGCGGTGTAAGAAGGTGGTTTATTGTCATTAAAAAGGTGAATGAGAAACTATAATCCCAATCTAAGATAACAATAAATTAAACTTTTATTATACAACTATAAATATGAGAACATCTTTAGAGTGAACACTAAGTAGATATCCTGAAATTTAATAGTATATGTGATCTATTATGTTTCGTACGGATCCATCTCTTTTTTGATCCGTATTCATTTGTAGTTATATTTGAACAACTAATATCTGATACAATCCGGATATTTGATCGGATATCCAATCCGGATATTTGATCGGATATCCAATCCGGATATTTGATCGGATATCCAATCCGGATATTTGATCGGATATCCAATCTGTTTAGCAAAAAATAATAATTATTATTATTAAAAAATAGAAAAATCAAAATTAATCCCAAAAATGCAATAACTCATACAATTGTTTTTTAATTTGTAAAAACAATATATATATAACTATACATAATATATATATATATGTATATATTTTATATATGCCATAGTGAAATGGATATTTAGTTTTTACTCTTTAGTATATTTTCTTTGATTTTTTTAATGAATAATTATTTTAGTATTTACTTTAATTCATAAATTTACAGATATCAAATTTTATATGTTTAATCAAGAAATAAAAGACCAAAATATTCATCTAATTGTATCTTCTCAACCAAAACACACAAATAGATTCAAGTCAAAAGAATTTTGATCATGTTGCTAGTGTCCAAGTTAACCACTAGTTAATGCATGGTTTAATTAAACTTAGTAGTATGGGATTGATGGTAGACAAGGGGGAACATAAGAGACATTTTGGTTCGGTGGAAGAGGTGCGACAGCGTAGGATTGATGGAGACGACAGAGAAGGTGGTGTTTGTGTTTGGTAGTGATGGTTGTTACTTGGAATGCTGTAGCATCCCTTCGGTGATGGTGATTTATACTCTTGTGGTGGTGGAAACTGGAAAGTGGTTTAGGGGATAGTAAACTGGTGGTGGTCGAGGATAGCAACAAATTTTCTCTAAACATACGTGACATTTAATTTGGAAGATAGAGATAGTGATGTCGGCCGAGAAAGTTCTATTTTCTTATATAATCATATCAACATTAATGCATTGGACATCATCAACCCCTAGAAGTTAACATTGTTTGGGTAAGAATAGTATTAAGATAGATAGTGCTAAATCACTTTTATCTATTTCAAAACTTACAAATGACTATCATGTTAATTTGAATTTGATTGCAATGTTGTGAGAGTAAATGACATATGTTGCTAACCATGGGAAGAAACCGTGATGGTATTTATGTTTTGGAGGATTTACCTGTTCAAACCTTTTACTCCTCTAAACAACACTTAACCAGTGGTGAAGTTTGGCATATGAGACTTGGACACCCTAATAATCAAAATATGTGAAATATGTTTACTAGAGAAAAGCATTAGATTACCCTTTCTGATTTTTGTTTATGTTAAAAAAGCGTTCGAGAAGATACATTGTGATCTTTGGGGTCATCATCTATTGTTTCTAGTTAAAGATTCTCTTAATATGTAAGCTTCATTAATAATTGGTCAAGATTCTATTGGTTTTATAAACTCAAGTTCAAATCAGACTTTTTTGCTACGTTTTGTAATTTTCAAAAATATGCTGAGAATCAACTGAATAACAAAAAAACCTTTCCGTGCGAAGGAGGAGGAGAATTCATCTCCACCGTTTTCTTGAACCACCTGCAACAATCGAGAATTAAACAATATATGTCATGGTCTTCCACTCCTCAAACAAATGGGTTGGCGAGCTAAAACATGGGCATCTTACGGAACTTAGACTGTCAATGATGTTTGACAGCAAATGGCCAAAATCAATTTGGGTCGAAGCATTCTTCACCTCGAACTTTCTCAGTAATCTCCTACCCACTATAGTTGTACACTCCGTGACTATACAACAACAAAGTTTGATCCTAAGTTTTTGCATTATGTCTTCCTTGGCTATAATGAAAATATAATGATACATGTGCTTATTCCCACTTTAAGACGATTATATATTTCTCGACATGTTATCATTGACGGAGTCATCCTTCTCATTTGCAGCCCAGTATGTCAACCTGCATAGTCAAAAGAACACAATTTTTTCTATGCTTGGCAAAAGAGTGTCATATCACAATTTCTCACTCTCCAGAAACTGAGAATCGTTCACGTAATGATCACTTATTCTTGAATGATGATTATGCACCTTCTCGAGTCATCTTACCACCACTCTTGAATATTTCTTCAACACACCATCGACTTGCTTTTCAATCTCCATCTCCCAGACTCAAGTTAGTGAATTTTATAGAAAACATTGGGGAGAAGCAAAGTGAAGTAATAAAGTTAGAGAAATTTGTAACCGGTTTTGAGAAGAAGATAAAAGAGATTGAAGTTAGTGTAATTGGATATAAAAAAGAGGTGGAGGACATGAAATTGTGGTACGTAGCCTTAAGACATGAAGATTGTGTGTAGAATTGTCGTGGTATAGAATACTTATTTTATATGGCATAAAAGTAAGATCGGTGTTATGTTTTGTAAGATTTGGTGTTGTGAAAAGTAATATTAGTTGTGTAATGTAAGATCTTATATGTCATAAAGCCGAGTATCATATCACCAAATAAAAAAAAAACGGAAACAACATCTAACAACAAACAACAAACACACCCAAAACATAAAGTTTTTATGAACCCAAAACACAAAAGATAGAATCACACAATATATTAGATTTTTAACACACTAAAACAAAACATATATGTGAACTCTTCCATACTATCAACAACTTTTTATCATTAACTCACTACTTCCTCTAACCCATCGATCATAAGAGAATCCATTTTGTTTTTCATCACAATCTGAAACAGGAGTATTCTTGTACTCCTCATTTTCTTCTTCATCTTCAAACAAATTAACAATGGCCTCCATATGAGCTTCCTCTTTGAATTCATTCACTGAACCTACACGAATGGATTCTCGGATTCGGCTACATTATGAATGTCTTCCTCAACTTGATTTCCATCTTTTGCACCATCTTTCTTCTCCATATATATATCAATAAATTTAACCCACAAGTTGTATCACACATCCTCTAGAAGTTATCACTTGCATTACACAAAAGTTTTGTTTCCTTAAAACCTTCGAAAGGTAACTTGTACCAAATCCGTTTCCCATAAAATATGTTCAACCCGCTCGTGATACCACTAAACAAACTTTGAGAAATTGCTTTAAGAATATGTATCTACCCACTTTCGTAAGTCACTTTACCATTTTGGTAAGTCACAAACTTACCATTGTAACAGATGTTGAAGATGATTTCATTATCTGAACTGAAATAGAAAAGTAGAGGGCAGTTTTGAAATCAACTTCTTTACTTCAAGTAAAATTCTAAAATTTTATTGCAAAATTAGGTAAAATTTTCAAAATTTACAAATTTTGTAAACTCTAAATTCGTAGATTACCTAATTTTGTTAGTAGAAATCAATGAACAGATATGCGATTGAGCAATTACACAACTCGAATTTTTAATTGTTATCGTCTTCAATGGTTGTGCATGGATGGTGGTGATCCAAGAGATTTCGTGTTGTAGAAATGATGAAAAAGAAGAATGCGATGTGATGTGATCATCAAACCAAGCAATAACCAAGGACAAAATGAACCAATCCATGGGTCTTGTTTAGCTTAGATGAAAAATAATATCAACTGGTCCAGTCCAACGACCACGTGAAATACATTAATAGCTCAACCACAACACGTCTCGAAGTTGAATCAGTCCAATTAGAGTTTAGACGAAATAATTGTTCAATATATAAATCAAGTTATCCCCAACTAACCTCATTTGGGCATACACGTATTAACTGGAGGTTTTATACCAAACCAAGAGAACGTAAGTCATAAAACAACTTGTTCTAAAATTTTGACTCATCAGAAAATTAGAGAGATTTTTATTTACCTTAAAAACGGTTCAGATTTGGAAGTTACTGATTTTACAAAATGATGGACTTGTTTTGAACTCAATTACGCAACTAAGCCAAAGATCGTGTTATACAGTCAAACTCAACAACTATCTCGATCCATAACAATTTGGATAATATTATTGGCTCTCTTATGATTCCAATAAACTCAAAATAAGAAGCAATTTCCATCGGATCCTCAAGATATTCTCAATTTTCTAAAATGGGTCAACATGGTTTCGAAAATTCTAGACCCACTTGGTTTAGGAACTTCCAGTCTTATGTGTGGCGAGCAAGAGAGATCATTAGGAGACTGACAAACCATGCAATCATGCATAAGCCGTCAAGATACAAGAGCCTAATACAAAAGATAAATGATGCATTTAATGGATTAATTTACACCACTCTAGATCAAGAACGAAATTTGAATTCCATTGGGTTTGATCCAATACAAAGCAGCTCATTCTCTATTCGATTCAAGCTCTAGAAGATCCAATTGAAACTCAATGAATGTTGCAACAACAAAAAACAGGAAATTAGCTGAAAGCATAATCAACACATACCTAAAAATGAAAAATCATTGGTAAATTTTATGTAAATCACATCAATGAGTCAATTCAACACGTTTTGAGTTTTTAAATTTATATAAATCATTGTCTAAAATAACGTCGTTTACATAATTTTACAGTTAATTGCGTATGATGCAGTCACGTTAGTATTATTAACGAAAAAATTAATCGTTGTATGTATTGACTTATATAATCTAATTCTGGTTGTAAATTTGAAAAATAAATTATTTTAGGTTTGTTATAGCACATTGTTACTATACATGTTCTTATTAAAATATATGGTGTTAATAAATATACGAATAACCTGAATTCCCCATAATTCTTACTTTGAGTAAACTCTTGTGGCTCACATTGGAAAAATAACTGTGAACAAGTTATAAGTGATAAGTGATAGAAGATGAAAAGATAATATGGTTTAAATATAAACAAAATATCAAATTTCAAAGATTGTCATGAGTTACTATTTCTTAAGAAATCACTTAGAAAGAAATAGAACATGTTTGCATGGAGGAGATAGTGATTCAATCGAAAAGTATAAAATGAGAGACACATTAACCTCATTTTCTCCAATCACTTTGTTTATTGTGAAATCATATTGAAATTTCTTAGTTCTTACAATCGATTTCATTTCTTGAAAAGTTATATCACATAATAATGTAACATAATAGTCGGCACATAATAATATGAAAGCTATTCTATAATGTTATTCTATTTTATCTTATACATCTTCCCTGCCAATATTTTTAGTTTTTGATGTATTTAACTAGATTTTAATCCAAAGTGAAAAAAAAAATTTTCAATCTGTGTATAAGCATTTCTTTTAAAATTGATGTGCCACATGTTAATTTTTTAAACCTAGTATTATTATATTTCAATTCATATTACAAAATTTAATAACATTTATTTTTTATAAGGAAATTTTTATGTTATAAAATGCATAGAAAATTATAAAACTAAAGTGATGAAATATTTATAATTTCTTTATGATCATAATAATTAAAATAAATAATATATAAATTTATAAAATTAAAAGAAAGATTAAATATGATCAAAAAAAATTAAAAGAATTTTAAACAGAAATAGAAATACAAGAATGAACTAATTAAAGTTTTAGAAAAAAGTATTGTAGTTAATTAATGAAAAGCAAATTTAGTGCAACTAAAAAATTAATTATGTGAAAAACTAAATTAGAAACAAGATAATAAAATAGCAAAATTTAAATAATTATTAGTTTTTCTCTTTCATGGTATTGTGTAATGGTTTCATATCTAACTAGAAGAAATTTTGATATCTTATTTACATTTTTAGTAATGAATATTTTTTGAAAATATCTAAACATATTATATTTTTAATTTCTTAATTCACAAAAATCATTTGGTTATCTTAATATTATATTTGATTACAATATTTTCTAATTTATAATGTAATTTTGTTTCGCATAAAACTTTTAATTTTTTTTTTTAGATCGTGATATGAATCAAAACGAACCGATGTAATAACTCAATACCTTACACAAAATAAAATGAAATCAAATAACTTATGAGATAACATCACATTGTTAATGGCATTTTCTGGAATAAAATTTTGAAATTGTTGAATAATAATAGAGAGATAGAGATTTTATTATTATACTGATTTTATTAATCTTATAAATCTTACGGAGGAAAAAGAGAGAAAGAAAGAAGAGAGAAAGTTACTTCATCTGGATGAAGTAACATACGTATTTATAGAGAAGGAGTAAGTCGGCAAACGTAAGTTTACATAAATAATCAGACGACAATGTTGACTTTTTCAACACTCCCCCTTGATTATTTATTATTATTGAATTATTGCGTTCTGCCTCGTTAAAAACCTTATCATGTAAAAACCCAACGGGATAAAAATCATGATAAGGGAAAAAAGTACAGATATGCAATCTCTCCCTCGAAAAGATAGATATGTTTCCCTTTATAAGTCTCGCAAATGACGCATTCCAATATTTTGAACGTGTTTTCTGAACGTTGTCGTAGAAAGCGCCTTTGTAAACAAATCTGCTGCATTATCACTTGAACGAATGTACTCGACGTCAAGTTCTTGATTTTTCTCAAGTTCTTGGATATAGGAGAAAAATCTCGGAGGAATATGTTTTGTTCGGTCACTCTTGATATAACCTTCTTTGATTTGGGTCACACATGCAGCATTATCTTCGAATAATTTTGTTGGCTCCTTATTGTTGATTAATCCACTTGCTCCTTCTATATGTTGAGTCATAGATCTGAGCCATACACATTCTCTGCAAGCTTCATGAAGGGCAATGATTTCGGCGTAATTTGAAGAAGTGGTAACCAAAGTTTGTTTTTGAGATCGCCACGAGATTGCAGTTCCACCAAGTGTGAAAACATAACCGGTTTGGGACCGAACTTTGTGTGGATCCGATAAATATCCAGCATCTGCAAAACCAACTAAACCAAACTCGAGGTTTCTAGAATAAAATAATCCCAAATCAATCGTACCTTGGAGATAACGGAAAATATGTTTTATTCCACTCCAATGTCTTCGTGTAGGTGATGAACTATATCTCACAAGTAAATTTATAGCAAATGCTATATCTGGTCGAGTGCAATTTGCGAGATACATAAGTCCACCGATAGCACTCATATAAGGTACTTCAGGACCTAATATGTCTTCATTATCTTCACAAGATCGAAATGGATCCTTGTTTATATTAAGCGATCGATTAACTATTGGAGTACTCAAAGGATTCGCTTTATCCATATTAAATCGTTTCAATATCCTTTTCGTATAATTTGATTGATGCACAAATATCCCATCTTGGAAATGTTCAATTTGGAGTCCTAGACAAAATTTTGTTTTTCCAAGATATTTCGTTTCAAATTCTTCTTTCATATGAGTTCTTGCATTATCAATTTCCTTTTGAGTTCCAATTATATTCAGATCATCTACATAAACAGCAATGATCACAAAGCCTGATGGGAATTTATTTATAAATACGCAAGGACATATCGCATTGTTAATATATCCTTTTTTCAACAGATATTCACTTAAGCGATTATACCACATGCGTCCAGATTGTTTTAACCCATATAATGATCGTTGTAATTTGACTGAATATAGTTCTTTTGGTCCTTTAGAGATCTTTGATCCTTCTCGAATCTTGAATCCTTTTGGGATTCTCATGTATATATCACTATCAAGGGTTCCATACAGGTATGCAGTCACGACATCCATAAGGTGCATTTCTAACCTTTTGGATGATGATAAACTCATTAAATATCTAAATGTAATTGCATCCATGACCGGAGAATATGTTTCTTCATAATCTATTCCCGGCCTTTGAGAAAACCCTTGTGCAACAAGCACTACAAGAAAACATTAACATTTCCGACGGCATTTCCGACGGACAAAAAACCGTCAGACTTTTCCGACGAATTTACGACGGATACGCGATGGATAGCCAAGAGAACTAATACCGTCGGAGATTCGTCGGTAATATCCAATGCCGGAAAGATTGTCGGTAAATCGATGGTGAAAACTGACGGTAAACCGTTGCATTTCCGACGAAATCCTAATCGTCAGGATATCCTCTTGAAACCGTTGGAAAGTTACCGACGTATCTGAAGCCGTCGGTAATATTCCAATGATTTCCTGACGGATTCTGTGTTTTAGAGCCCATCGAGAATCCGTCAGCAGCTCTCGTTGGAAAACCATCGGAACTATCCGACCATTGTCGGATACAGTCGACAATCCGTCGGAAATATACGTACCCTGTTAAAATTTTGTGTTTATCCGTCGATGGTCGGAAACCATCGGAAACCATCGGAAATCCGTCGGTTTATAAAGATAAAATCTATTCAAAATACGTGAATATCCGGTTGTGGTCGGTAACCCTCGGAATTCCGTCGGAAATAGAGAATATTCTGAAGAATAATCTTTTTAAAGTTCGTAATTATCTGTTAAAAATTCTTAATAATCTGTTAAAAATTCGTGATAATATCTAATCAGGATGGTCGACACATGGAAGATTGGCATGCCCATATTGTCAAGATAATACTGATGTGTTCCAACTGAAACACGGACGAAAGACTAGTTGGTTCGATTGTCATCGTCGATTTCTACCACAAGATCATCCATATCGCCGGAGCACGACATTGTTTAGGAAAAACAAAAAAAAATTGATGCTCCACCTCCTATTCTTGATGGGAATTATATGTTGACTCAACTTAGAGATTTTGGTGTTGAGAGAACGGCTTCTTGTGGAGGTAACGGACATTACCCTGTTGATGGTTGTGGCGAATACCATAATTGGCACAAGAAGAGCATTTTTTGGGATTTACCATATTGGAAGGACCATTTGTTGCGCCATAATCTAGATGTTATGCACATTGAGAAGAATGTTTTCGACAACATAATGAATACCGTTCTAAATGTGCAAGGAAAAATAAAAGATAATTTGAAAGCTAGATTGAATTTGCTGGATATTTGTTCCCGGAAGGAACTACATGTAATGTCAAATGGAAAATCATTGTCTCTCGCATTCTGGTTGGATGCGCATGCAAAAGATGAATTCTTTGACTGGATTAAGCATAGTGTCAATTTCCAGATGGATAGACATCTAATCTTCGTAATTGTGTCGATACTATTAAAGGTAAATTTTCATGGATGAAAAGTCATGATTGTCATGTTGTCATACAAAGATTATTCCCATTTGCCTTTAGCGATCTACTGCCTAAAAACGTCCACGGAGCAATTGTAGGTACGACGTTAAATTTATATTATTTTATATATATAATAATATTTTCATATATTATATGATATTAAAATATATTTTTTATGTAGGGATTGGTGCTTTTTCCGAGATTTATGTACAAGATCACTTACTGTAGACGATATCCGAAATTTGGAGGAAAAAATACCGGTTCTCATTTGTAACCTAGAGAAAATATTTCCACCAGCATTTTTTGATGTTATGGAGCATCTTCCTATTCACCTCCCTAGAGAAGCAGCCCTTGGAAGACGTGTTCAGTACTGATGGATGTATCCTTTTGAGAGATATGTGTTCCACCTAAAGAAAAAAGTTAAAAATCTTGCCAGAGTTGAAGGTTCAATCGTCGCACAAAGTATTAATGAAGAAACATCAAACTTTGCTAGCTACTATTTTCCATCGCAAGTGCAAACAAAAAATAGACGACTTTCACGACATGATGATGGAAGAGAAAAACCAAGCTATCTAGTGTATGTGCCAGAAATATTTGCATAAATTGGACGTTTAAGTGGAAAAGGGAAGCCGTCGAGATATTGATTAAAATTACCGACGGCTTCCCGATGGCTTTAGTAATTCTATCGGGAAGCCGTCGACAATTTTATAATTAAAATTATTTTTTGGATTATTGACTCTACTGCCCGACGAATTTCCGACGGCCGTTGTAATTCCATCGGAAATCCGTCGGAAACCCGTTTGCAACATGGGCAGACCACGTGTCAATCATGCATGGAGTTATAATAAATCCGAAGGATTTCCGATGGATTTCTGATGGATTTACGCGGTAAACAAAATTAAAAACGCGGGATTTCGCGAAAATTAATTGATGGACCGACGGATTCCCGATGGCAATTTCCGTCGGAAATATGGAATATAACCTATGACTTCTTCTTCTCCTCTCTCGCCGTTTCATGTTTCTCTTCACTTCTGTCGATCGCCGTTCCTTCTCGCCGTTTCTCCTCCTCGCCAGTTCTTGTCGTCGCCGTTTCACGTCGTCAACATGTAAATTTTTGAATCTATTATTTCGATCGATTTTAGGCATTTACAAGGCAAAGTAGATTCGGTTTTAGTGATCTGTTAAGATGAACGTTTTAGAATCGGTTTTGGTGTAGTGCGTTCAATTAGGATAAGATAAGTTCAAAGCAAACTGTTAAAACACATGATTGTGGAATCAAAAATAGAAGTTTTCACGTTATCGAAGTCCCGTGAGAGAGAAAGGGACTTTCCACTTGTCTTGTGCAGTTGATATGTATAATCTCTCTAAGCAACTCGAAGTGTTGTGTATTATGCCAGAACATGATGCTCTATTGCTTATGTTATCGTAAAGTATCATTAATTTTTCCATAGATCCATAAGCTGTCACAGGCAGATCTTTGAACCGCAAGGATAAAACTCCGGCACCATTTTTTCAAGTAGAAATATTGCTTCTGCCATAAATGCATGACCCAAACACATACACATTATAATTAAATAGTTTTAATTAATATAAGTTGATAAGATAGTGAGATGATATATTTTTAAAAGCTCTATATAAATATATGCTTCCCAAATCTATCATAAAAAAATAAATGTATAAAGTTGTACTAATATAGTTATAATGCAGATAATTATTCTGATGTTTAATTTTAGTGTTGTTAACTTTTTTAAACTAAATATTCTTTGGAGTTTATACTAATTTTTTATGAAGTAATGGACTTTTCAAATTGAAGATTTCAAGTATTGATCACATCATCATTTTTTTGTTGCTTGGTTTCTGAATACTGGTTAATTGACAAGGTTTCAAAGTTTTTTTAAATCAACTTTTATTTAAATATTATTAAAATTACTTTTTTATAAAAATATTATAAACATTAAAAAATTATAGGTCGTATCAAGATTACCAAAGACGTGGTGAGTCATCGATTCCGAGTTTTATACCAACTCAAGTTCCAGAATCTGCAAATGATTCTTTCCGACCAATGACAATTAAAGAATTGGTTCAGCAGCCTGGTCGTGAACTTCTCACATTTCTCGATCCGAGACGTCAAGAAAACTCGACATGGTAAATTAAATTTTCTATAATTATATTTAAAATAATAATTTTAATACTATTCTATAATTATATTTAAAATAATTATTTTAATATTATTGTAATAAAAATTCGTAGGTTTGGTATTTCAAACAATGGAATAAGCAAATCTATATTAAAGATGCTTCATTCTCTTTTGAATAAACCATATACCAAATTTTGAGATATTCCATACGAAGAACGTCAGATTTGGTTCAGGACGTTTGCGGTACGTTATTTAAATTTTAAATATATAATTATTTTAAATAGTTTTTAATAATATTTTTTAGTAATATATATTAAAATTTCGTAGCAAGAATTTACATGGGATCCCATGAACACAAAATTGGTGGAAGACGCTTTCGAAAAAGAGGCTGAAGTACAATTTTTCCGCCACATGAACGAATGGAAACAAAAATGGAAAAAGGGAAAAGATAAACCAAGAGGGTTGAATGAGTTGGTTTGGAACGACTTTATTCGTTATTGGGAATCTTCCACAGCTGAGATCATCTCGAAAACTAATTCGGGAAACCAGAAGAGCGACCGAGGAGGCAAAGGCATTTAAATTCACAATGCCGGATCGACTAGTTTTCTCAGACGAGCCAATCAATTGGTAAATTAATTATTATATTATTTATTTATTATTATTTAAAAGTTTTAAAATTATTAATTTAGAATTTTTTTATTTTTAGGTACAAGAAATTGGAGCGCCTCCAGATCACTTGCAACTTCTCGAGGCCGTCCACACGAACAAAAAGACTGGTCGTATCCAAGATGGTCTCGTTAGTGAGATCATCAAAAAAGTAAAAAAGAAAAAAAGTGATATTCTAACCCAGCAATCTCAAGTTGGTTCTTCATCTTCGGTCGTTGAATTGCCGCGTTCTGAGATTAACCATCTCGTTCTTGATGTAAGTTTTTTTTTTAAATATATAATTAATATTATAATAATTTTCATTAAATTTTTTAATAATATTTTTTATTTTTACAGGAAGTACCATTTTCAAAGGGTCGTCATCCAGGACTCGGGAGAGTTGCAGATACTGGTGGCGCAACATCTGCAGTTAGAAACGAGGAAAATGAGCATTTAAAAGAAGAAATGGCGTCCATGAAAATAGAGATGAATAATCTCAAAAATTTTGTAGATATGCTAAAAAATAAATTGCCTGATGACTTTTTTTTCTCCTCCTTCTCCTCCTGCTCCTCCTTTGTAATTAGTAATTTAAAATAAATGCTTAATAATATTTATATTTATAATATTATTTTTATTAATTGTATGATTATTTTTAAAAATATTAATTTAAATTTTAAAATATAAATATTAAAAAAAGAAATTTTTTATTTTTTTCAATTATTTGGTGTTTCCGACGGCTTTGGTCGTCGGAAATTCCCGACGGAATAAGCCGTCGGAAATGTGTTGCTATATCCCGACGGTTATAAATATCATCGGACAATATTTCCAACGGCAGAAGTCATCGGAAAATACCCTCGATAATTCGTCGGTGATTACCGATGGATCCGGACCATCGCAGATCTGTCGGTTATTTCCGATGGAAAGTTGTCATCGCAAATCTGTCGGCAAATTCCGACGGCGAGGTTCATCGCTAACCCGTCGGAAATTCCCGATAACTTCCCGACGGAATCGCATTTCTGACGAAATAGTCCCGATGGACTATTTTCGTCGGAAAGTAGTCGAGAATCGGTTTTACCGATGTGTTTCCGACGGATATGGCCATCGAAAATACGTTGGTTTCTTGTAGTGAAGACGTGCTTTATATCTAGTGACCTCGTTTTTCTCATTTCTTTTTCTTACAAAAACCCACTTGCACCTAACTGGCACTACATCTTCAGGTGTAATGACAATGGGTCCGAAAACATTTCTTTTTTGTAGAGAGAATAATTCATTTCTCATGGCTATTTGCCATTTTTCCCAATCAGATCTTTTTTGACATTCTGTTACAGACATTGGTTCAACGTCATCATTTTCATTTTCAATTTCTTTGGACACAGAAAAGGAGAATATTCTATTAATATTCTCTATTTCATTTCTAACCCATAATTTTCTATTTTGGGTATAGTTAATTGAAATCTCATATGTTTCTATATTGCGTTCGTCTTCTGGACGGAGTTCCACTTCACGGTTTTCAAAAACCTGTTTGCATATATCTTCTGGACATTCCGTTTGAGTTGGTTCCTCTATAATCTTTTCACAAGTATTTTCGAGACGCTTTTTGTAAGGTTCTTCCAGAACCTTTTGATTTTGTTCTCCCAAATACTTTTTCTTACGGAGATTTTTATCTATTGAGCCCATCGGTCTCCCTCTCTTTAACTGAACTCTGGGTTCATTTATTTTATCGCCATCAATATGTTCTACAGGAACATTAATTCTTGATGGGACATTCACAGCGGGTATATATGATTTCTTCACTCGTTTTGTATCTGTGAATGCATCTGGCAACTGGTTTGCAATATTTTGTAAATGTACAATTTTCTGAACTTCCATTTCACGTTGTTTTGTGGGAGGATCAAGATACAACAAAGATGGCGTACACCATTTAATATCTTCTTGCAGTTGTTTAATTCCTCCCCCTAATGTAGGAAATTCTTTTTCATCAAAATGACAATCGGCAAATCGTGCCGTAAACATGTCACTAGTTCGTGGTCCAAGATACCGAATAATACTTGATGATATAAATCCAATATATATTCCTAATATTCTCTGTGGCCTCATCTTTGTTCTTTGTGGTGGGGCTATAGGAACATAAACCGCATACCCAAAAACTCGGAGATGAGATACATCAGGCTTCTGGCCAGATGTTAATTGTAATGGGGAATATTCATGATATGCACTTGGTCTTATTTGGACCAATGCTGCCGCATGCAATATAGCATGACCCCATACTAAAATTTAGAGATTTGTTCTCAAAATTAATGGTCTCGCAATGAGTTGTAACCGTTTTATCAAACACTCAGCCATACCATTTTATGTATGAACATGCGGAACCGGATGTTCAACATCGATTCCGAGAGCCATATAATAATCATTAAAGACTTGTGACGTGAATTCACCAGCGTTGTCAGGTCTTACTTTCTTTATAGTATAATCAGGGAATTGCGCTCTTAACTTGATTATTTGGGCAATGAATCTTGCGAAAGCCATATTTCGTGTGGTTAACAAACACACATGTGACCATCTACTAGATGCGTCAATTAAAACAATAAAATATTAAAATGGCCCACATGATGGGTGAATAGGCCCACATATATCATTATGTATTCTTTCTAAGAATATTGGGGATTCATTACTAATTTTGGCTGGTGATGGCCGAGTAATAAGTTTTCTTTGAGAACATGCTTTACATGAAAACTCCCGTGATTGAAAAATCTTCTGGTTTTTCAATGGATGGCCATTAGAATTCTGCACAATTTTTCTCATCATAACTGATCCAGGATGTCATAGTCTTTCATGCCATACTTTGAATGTACTCGTAAACTTCTGGTTTACCGTAATATACGATTCAATTATATTTATTGTTGTGTAATTTAATCCAGAAGACATGATTGGTAATTCTTCCAATATTTGTTTCTGCTCCCATATAATGCAAAGATATTCAATGTTATTTTTATTCATTGTCTTTATGTGATATCCATTTGTACGGATGTCTTTGAAACTTAATAAGTTTCTATGAGACTTGGGGGAATATAAAGCATCATTTATTTCAAATTTTGTTCTCATTGGCATTGAAAAACTAGCTCTTCCGGAGCCTATGATAATATTTGCATTACCCGATATTGTATTTACGCTTCCGGCGGAATCTTTCATTTTGAGGTAGGAGAAAAACTTTTTATCTTTAAATATTGTATGCGTTGTAGCACTGTCTGCTAGGCATATATCTCCATTCTCACTCTCAAAACGATATATTTTCTGGATTAAAATATTGATAAAGATGTATTAATAAATGTTAAACACACATATTTCAAAATCAACTTATATTATAATAAAACTATTTTACATTAAGTAATTAAAGTTCAAACTTACATATATTTTTTAAAAAGACATTAAGTTTTGTTATTGTTCGTAAGGAAACTAATTACAACTTTATATATATAACATTAAACTTAATTATCTTGTTCTTTGGTATTCTCATAATCAACCAGAAAATCAGCAACATCGAGATATGCATTTCCATCGAAGGAAAGTCCGGGTTCATCCGAGATAAAGTTGGTTTCACTTTCTTTTCCTTTTTGTTTCTGTGATTCTTGATACAGATTAGCCAAATGTTTTGGTGTACGATAGGTACGAGACCAATGACCTTTCATGCCACATCTGTAACAAACATTTTCATATTGTATATTTTGGCGTACAGCAGGTACGCGACCAACTTCATTTTCGTGGACTTTATTCTTTCTCCCGAATTTGAATTCATTGGAACGAAAACCTCTTCCTTTTCCTCGTCCACGTCCACCTCTTCGTCCACGTCTACGACCACGACTATGGCCTCGACCACATCTATGTCCTTGCCAATTATTGTAACTAGATGATGCAACATTCACTTTTGGGAATGGAGCTGATCCAGTGGGACGAGATTGATGGTTCATCATCACAAGTTCATTATTTTGTTCAGCAACAAGGAGAACTTGCATTAACTCCGAATAACGAGTATATCCCTTTGCTCGATATTGTTGTTGCAGGATTACATTTCCAGGATGAAATGTTTGGAGAGTTTTTTCAATCATATCATAATCACTTACTTTTTCTCCACACAATATCATCTTAGAAGTGATTCCGAACAAAGCGGAATTATATTCACTTACACTTTTATAATCCTAGAACCGGAGGTTTAACCATTCATGTTTGGCTTTTGGTAAGATCACATATTTCTGGTGATCAAACCTATCTTTTAGTGATTGCCAAAGATCTGCAGGATCTTCTTTTGTAATATATTCATCTTTTAAACCATCATGGATATGGTGGCATAAAAATATCATGGCTTTTGCTTTTTTCTCATCGGATGTTGTTTCTGACCTATCCATGGTGGCAAGAAGGTCTTTTGCCTTTAAATGCATTTTACAACTACTGCCCATGTCATGTAATTTTTTCCAGATATATCAAGGGCATATATCTCGAGTTTTGCCAAATTTGACATTATAACTATACACATAATAAAACAATGTGTTAAACATCAGTTTTATAAAAATTATTTTATAATTATTTTTTAATAAATAATCATGATAAAATTTTGGGTATAGATTTTAATTTATTATTATTATTATTATATATATTTAATAAATATGTATAATTAGTTTTAAGAATTTAAACATAATGATGACATAAATTAATTTATGATAAAATTGTAAAACATTAGTGAATATAATAACACATAAATTAAAATAATTTCAGGAGGCATGACCTACCATATAATATTTAGAGGCAGGCAGCGCCTACCATATAATATTCAGAAGGCAGAGCCTACCATATAATATTTAGAAGGCAGAGCCTACCATATAATATTTAGAAGGCAGAGCCTACCATATAATATTTAGAAGGCAGAGCCTACCATATAATATTTAGAAGGCAGAGCCTACCATATAATATTTAGAAGGCAGAGCCTACCATGTAATATGTAGAAGGCATAGCCTACCATATAATATTTAGAAGACAGAGTCTACCATATAATATTTAGAAGGTAGAGCCTACTATGTAATATTCAGGAGGTAGAGTCTATCATATAATTTAGGAGGCAGAGCCTACCATATAATATACACATATATTAATAAAACAGAATTTTACCTTATTTTAGTATCTCAGATAGATGGTAGAAACACTCGTTCTGATAACGTGTTGAATAATAATAGAGAGATAGAGATTTTATTATTATACTGATTTTATTAATCTTATAAATCTTACAGAGAGAAGAGAGAAAGAAGGAAGAAAAAAAAGTTATTTCATCTGAATGAAATAACATACATATTTATAGAAAAGAAGTAAGTAGGCAAACGTAAGCTTCCATAAATAATCAGACGACAATATTGACTTTTTCAATAGAAATATAGTATTTGTAGAATTGATTTAATGATTTAAAAAAAAAACAGAAATGGTTTTTTAAGCATTTTGCTTGCTCTCTGCCTCTCTCTCTCTCCCAAGGAAACGAAAAGAAAAAAACACTCAGGGCTGATATTTTCTGCTCCGGTTTGCTTTTTTTTCTCTCTCTACAATATTCCTTTTGCTTTTGCACTCTGTGTAAAATCTCCTCGTTCTCGTCGTTGTTTCTTTCGATCTTCGCTTCAAAACAAAGCTATTCCTGGATTCAAATCTGTCTCCCGAAAGAGGTATGCGCGAAAACTGACATTTTTCTATAACTTAATTCGAATTCGTCACTTCACAGTTCGTGCTTTAGACTTTTTAATTTGTTCAGTCCATTTGACTGAAGTTTTAGTAGTATTAAGTGTCTTCGGCATCTTATTTAGTGTATTTGGTTGAGGATAAGCCAATTAAATTCCTTTTTTTAGATGGAATCTGAGTTTAGCTTTATGCTAAGTAGCGTAAAATTTTCTCTTCCGAATCCTGATATTTCTTTAATGGGAACCAATTCTCTTCAATCGTGGAGAACATAAATTTTCAAATAGTTTCTATCAATAATGGCTTGATTGTTGATTTTTCAAGTGATTAGGAATCTGTGATGTTGACGTCCACTTATAGGGTTTAGTAAAGTATTCCTAATTCCTCCTGCATTTTTTTACTAGTTTCAAGTTTATATTATCTGATGTTACAAATGACAATGTTGCTTTGGTTAAGTTGTTGGGCACAGATGTTTTCCTCTTAGTTCAATTGGGCAAATCAGAAATTTAAAAAGGCATGGAAGAGGAGAATGTTACCAGTTCCCCTTCAACGCCGGTACAAAGGCTTAGGCATCGAAGACGCTCTAATGAGGTTTGATCTCTTTTTTCTTGATGGAAGTAACTGTAAAGTAGTACATAGCTTCATTGAAGCAATTGAAGTAAGATTTTTACTCAGTTTCTTGTTTGGTTTTTGTTAGGTTGTCCTGGATGGCGACAAAGTGAATGCAAGCCCTTTGCTTGTTAATGATCGAACTAAATACAAATCCTTCATGGTGCGGACGTACTCTACTTTATGGATGATTGGTGGTTTTGTTTTGGTTGTCTACATGGGCCATCTCTATATCACAGCTATGGTCGTTGTTATCCAAATCTTTATGGCCAAAGAGCTGTTTAATCTGCTGAGGAAAGCACCCGAGGATAAATGTCTCCCTGGGATTAAACAGCTGAATTGGTAAAGTTATTTTCTTGCCTTAGGTTCTTAATCTATGTGATGGCAGTTGACAAACTATTGGCTCAGGTGACATAAAATTTTCTATAAGTTGTCTGGCTGCTCGTTTCTATGCAGGCATTTCTTTTTCACTGCCATGCTTTTCGTATATGGACGGATCCTTAGTCAACGGTTAGCCAATACAGTGACAGCAGATCAGTTCTTATATCGGCTAGTCAGTGGCTTAATCAAATACCATATGGCTATTTGTTACTTCTTGTATATTATAGGTCAGTCTTCTTTTCTGCCTATTATAGTCAGTCTTCTTTTCCGCCTATTATAGTCAGTCTTGCTTCACTATTATGTCATCTTTGTGGAATTTGTATTATTTTTAATCATCAGTGAAAATTGGTCTTGATGCTTTGCTTATTGGAATTACCTTACATTTGATGCTTTTGACAAATTTCAGGTTTCATGTGGTTCATTCTGACATTAAAAAAGAAGATGTACAAGTACCAGTTTGGCCAGTATGCGTGGACCCACATGATTTTAATAGTCGTGTTTACTCAGTCCTCATTCACTGTTGCCAACATATTTGAAGGGATCTTCTGGTAATTTTTTTTTTAATTTTACCATATGAAGCTTAATGCTTTTCTGTCTATTAAGTTTGTTTAGAAATCAATGCTGTCCTCTTCTACTATTCAGAAAATTAGGATTAGACTGTGGCATTTTGCTTAAAAGACATGCTGGCTATCCTGGCTCCTACGCTTCCACATGTTGTCACCAATCTGTGCAACTTTTTTTTTGTCACTGTTATGTAATTGTCTTCTTTTTACGGTTGACAATGCAGGTTTCTTCTTCCAGCATCTTTAATTATAATCAACGACATCTTTGCTTACATTTTCGGTTTCTTCTTTGGAAGAACGCCTTTGATAAAGCTGTCTCCAAAGAAAACATGGGAGGGATTCATCGGAGCCTCTGTGACAACTATAATCTCTGCATTTGTTGTGAGTATTTGCTACCTTCTATCACATGACACATTACAGAAACTCAAATCATTTTCATTGTATCTTCACGGACCTTCTACCTGAACGTGTTCTGTATGCTTAATATGCTCTGTATGCTTAACTTTTCAGCTTGCAAATATTTTGGGTCGTTTCCCATGGTTGACATGCCCAAGACAGGTTAGTAATTGAGAAAAAAGAGTGACACTAATTGTGAACACAATCTTTAGTAAATCTCAAATCATTCTACAGGATTTGTCCACTGGCTGGCTACAATGTGACGCTGATCCATTGTTCAAACCTGAACCTTTTACTTTACCTGTGTGGATTCCAGAATGGGTAAGCTTTTGCTATCTTCTTAGAAGAAACATATCTGTGGTGTCTTCTTTATGATGATCAAATTCACCAAGGTTTTCGTTTCGTGTGCTATTGGGTATGTTTCTACTTTCTAGGCATGTGTAATTAAATGTATTCAAAAGTCCTTCAGAGAATTAACTAATTTCGTAGTGTGATCTTGAAGAGAATTCAAATTCTGGCCATTTTTTATGGAAGTTAGCTAGTGATAGCTATAATAGTAATATTAAACTAAGTGACAGGTTTTTCCTTTATAAGAAAAAATTGCATAAGCTTTCTCAGCTTCTTACTACAATTTTGTAGTTCCCTTGGAAGGAAATGATGGTCCTTCCTGTTCAGTGGCACGCTCTATGCCTTGGTTTATTCGCTTCAATCATAGCACCTTTCGGTGGGTTTTTCGCTAGCGGATTTAAAAGAGCATTCAAAATCAAGGTATGCAATCAACACCACACAAATTTGAGCTAAGCTTCACTTTGGTAAACATCTATTATCTAACAAAACATTTACTGGATAAACCCCTAATCGCAGGACTTTGGTGATAGTATTCCGGGACACGGTGGAATCACAGATAGAATGGACTGCCAGGTAAACTCTAATGAAACCAGTATCTGTTCATAAAGATTTATTATAGTATGCAGTTAGCAAACTCTTAAGTTCATGATTAGGTCTTTCTATAGCAGAATTGAGTTTCTTAACAGTAACACGGAAGAGATAAAGATTGTGTTAGAGTTCTTAATACTCTCAAAATCTTAAAAAGCTTTCCCACAACCTACCCAAATAACAAAAAAGCCTACTCCACTCCCACCCAAATTACTTAGACATCGATGGATTCAAACCTCAAACGCGAACAGTAGTGTGTATAAAGATAAACGCAAAACGAAACAATCGGGGAAGTACACCATATACATGTATGCTTAGGAGTTAGGATAGATCTTCATTAACTCATCTTCTCTGGATATTTTGTTCCTTGTCGCAGATGGTAATGGCAGTATTTTCTTACATATATCTCCAATCATTTATAGTCTCACAAAGCGTTTCGGTTGACAAAATCCTGGACCAGGTACCTCTCTATATACTGCTCGCTTTGTTATCTATACTTATCTAGTTCAAATCTTAAAATTTTACTTTGGGACTGATCAATCATGTGATTTTTCTTTGTAGATATTGACAAATCTTACATTTGAGGAACAACAAGCTCTCTTCGTGAAATTAGGACAAATGCTTCAGGACAAGGCAAAAATGATCGGTTACTCATAGTTTTATTTTCACATAGATTCGGCAAGAACAGGTTCTATAACTCTGGAATATTCCTTTTTAATCGATATTTGTGCTATTGATATTAATTTCAAATTGGATACATAATTTGCTGCCATTGTAAATCCTCTTGAAGGTTGTCAAATCAAAATTACAATTTTTAGAGGTTTTCTCATTTGATACAATAGATTTGAAGGAAAGTTGTATTTAGTAGGTTTGAAGGATTGTTTTTCCAATTTGTATTATTATTATTTTAATTATATATTCTAGAAAATTTATTTTGATATTTTAAATATATTATTTAATTTGAATATTTTATTTTAAAAATTGATAGAAAATATATTTATTTGGTAAATAGTAACACAAACACATAACAATTTTTTGTGGTTGAATTTGCTATAAAAACAATTAGTTGTTATAGTGATTTTTTTTATTTTTTTATTGTATGTTCTAGTAAAAAAATTATTAGCAATTTTAAATGAATAATAAATTTTAAATAATTATCTGATTTTAGAAATCATATTTGTT
Organism: Pugionium cornutum; assembly: GCA_018901935.1. Lineage (NCBI taxonomy): Eukaryota > Viridiplantae > Streptophyta > Magnoliopsida > Brassicales > Brassicaceae > Pugionium > Pugionium cornutum. The sequence continues at coordinate 9,618,894 of CM032157.1, read as the reverse complement.
GAGATATGTTTTAAATATCAATTTAGAAGGATGAGAAATATAATAGAAATAGTTGTATCTCCAACTGTTTTTTGGATTAACAATTGTAAGCAAAAGGACAACAGGTTTTACTATATTTTTGTTCTATCGTTCCTAGAATTTGGCATTGTATTAGACTCTATAATTTTATGTCAGATACGTAGTGGTTTTAACATAGCGTTATAAAAATATTATAGACATGTTTTTTGTCGAGCAGTAGCATTTTAAAACGTATGAGTATGTTACTTTTGTTAAAATTTCAAGTTTTTCAAGTGAATTCTGATCAATATATATTTTTTGTTTACATAAATCTTCATCAAACTTCTCGAAAATTGTAAAAGTATAAGAATATGAAGTTTTTGATGTCATCATTAACTTTTAGAAATTATTTGCAAGGTTTATATTTGACAATAGAAGAATTGTTGATTTTATAGAATTAGTTAGGCCTGGGCATAAACTGAATAACCCGAACCGGCCAAACCAAAAAACATAAACTGTTCAGATATTTTTTCTTCATTATTGTTTCGTCTCTATTAGATTTTATGAATGATCCCTTTTTATGTTTTTTGTTCTTCTTGTATTTTTAGTTGTTATGTATGTTTTATTTTTTTGGTTATTACCATTTCTTCAGCAAATAAAATTTAGTGGTTCCTTTTGTTTGACGACGTGATATATTTTTAGATCCTAACCATAAAATCTGAACTATAAGAATCGATTTATGTAAATCGATGTGGAACAAATAGTTATTATATAGATACACATCATATGTTTATGTATCTTCATGACTTATGTTTTTGTCATCGTAAGACATGAGTATAAATGTAGTTTATAATATAAGAGTGACAAGGATGACTGACATTTGTTGTTTTGGTTTACAAATTATAAATAAGTAGTGCATGAGGCTGTAACAGGTTAGCACAGTAAATTATTAATAGAAAAATGTTTAATTTATATAGAGAAAAAGAAACAAATGTTTATCCAATCAAGGATCTATTAGAATCGGGTGATCGATAAAAATAACATTTTTTAAAAAAAATTAAAATATAGCATTTTTATTTTAAATTTCCAAAAATATCACAAATTCTTTTTTATTATTAAAAAATAAAGTTTTTTTAAATGATGACATATTATTAAAAAATGACATTGATAAAAAAATTATAAGATGTGACATAACAATTTAAAAAAAATTATTTCTAAAAAATAAATTAATCAAATATAACATGACAATTTTAAACATAAATCATGTTAACATTAACAAAAAAGTGATTTTTTAAAAAAAAAATGATAACATTTTATTAGAAAAGATGATATGGATAAAAAAAATTATAACATGATATTTAGTCAAATGCAACATGGTAATTTAAAAAAAATATTTAAAAAAATAAATTAATTAAATATAACATAATAATTTTTTAAACATAAATTTATTTACAAAAAAATAAATTAATCAAATGTGGCATAGTAATTTTAAACACAAATTTATTTTCAAAACCAAATTTATCAAATATAACATGACAAATTTAAACATAGATTTAATTATATATATTAAAGTACAAGTAAGTTTAGGAAAAAAAATTATATATCATTAACTAAAAAATTAGTATCTCCTATATATTAAAAGAAAACTGAGTTTTGAAAAAATGTTTACATTTTATTAAAAAATAAAATAGCTAAAATATTATGACATAACATTTAGCCAAATATGACATGCTAATTTTAAACATAAATTTATATTAAAAATTTTGAGTAAATCATATATATTAAACTATAAATAAATTTAGAAAAATATTTAATATCATGAATGTTTTCAATTTTATGTTTTTATTTAGGTTTTATGCATTTATAGTTGTTTCAAGTAAGTTGGTTTGTCAAAGTAAAGTGAGTAATTTATATTTTTCCAATCACGGTTATTACTTTTACATGTATTAAGATGTTCATATTTTAATCAACATCTAATTATATAACTAGTAATTTAAAGAATAAATAAAAGATGAAACTTAATTTATAAAAACTAGTTAAATATATACAAACCTAATGGTTAAAATTTTTAATATATATATATAAGTCCATAATTTTTAATATACAATCGTATTAAAATATAGTTTAAATAAAATTTAATTAGCTATTAAAAACGTAAGCATATTATAAATTTAAAAAAAATATAATTTTAGTAGTTTTAAATACATAAACACAAATAAAATTCATCGTATCTAAGAAATATTTAATATAATACATGTAATTTTATAATCAAATGTAATAATGATCCAATTTTATAATATGTTATACCCATGCAAGACGTGGGTAAATTATCTACTTTAATATTAAGATACCCTAAAACCTTTTTTAAACAGAAAAAATTAAATACTAAACTGGAAAAAATAAAATTCATATATTCTACTTAACTAGATTTATAATTTATTTATAATAAATATATATATTTATAAAATAATTTGTGGTATTTTTATAATTTAAAATATTAAATTTGAAACAAAAATTTAAAAATATTATTTTAAAGTATTATCTTATCTAAAATGGCCAATAGACAATAAAACAAATGCTAGGACTGGGCGTTCGGATACCTAATCGGGTTCGGTTCGGAGTTTTCAAATTTTTGGATTTTCGGGATCAAAAATATAAGACTCATTTGGGTATTTATAAATTTTAGATCGGGTTCGGTTCGTATCTCTGGCCTTTCTAGCTCTAGTTTCGGATGAGCTTCTCCCAATATTCAGGTTTAGTTCCGTTTTAAGTCTGGATTCCGGTTGGTTTGAGTTTTGAATACGGATTCGAATTGGTTTGGACTTTTTATCTAAAATAAGTATACATATGAGTTCGGATTAACTCGTATTTTTATCTAAAATGAGAATACGTTATTGCAAATAACTAAAAGAAAAAAATAACAAAAAAATATTATTAAATATCAAATGCGCGTAATTACTTCACTAAAAATACTTTCTTATATAATATACTAATTTACATCAAATTTAGTGTTTGTTTATCTTTTACCAAACGTAAAAGCATGCTCCTCGGCTCCTTACACCACCATTATTCCATCAATTAAATGCAAATATCGTACTATCGTTATCGTATAATTTAAAAAATATGCAAATGTTTAAAATAACATATTTTTAAATTTTTGTTTAAAAATAACATCATTATTTTAAATTTCTAATAATAACACAAATTTAAAATTAAAATGCATTAAAAATATATTTAACAGAAAAAAATTAAACTATAAATTGAAAAATGAACTCAAATATAATATTTTAATTTATATATAACTTATTTATAATAAATAAGTATTTTTATATAAGTATTTTTGATATTTTTGTATGTTTAATTTTACAATGCTAAATTTGAAAAAAAAAAATTTAAAAATGTTATTTTAAAAAATAATTTATTTCAATTTTTAATTAAATTTATCATATTTTTAAGAATAACATAAATTTAATATTATAATATAATAATATGTCTTAAAAAGTCTTAGAAAATTTTATTTTAATTTTAATTTTAAACTAAAAAAAGTACAACATAATATTTTAATTTTATATATAATTAAATTATAATAAATAACTATTTTTATATAATAATTTATGATATTTAATAATTTTACTTTTAAATGTTAAATTTAGAAATATATATATTCTTATTTAAGATATAATTCTAAATTATAAATTTGTGCAAAAAAATATTCCACTACTAATGATGTTGAAAACACATGGAAATATAAATAAATCCAATATACATGGCAAATAATCGGAACTAAGTAAAAGGATAACCATAAGATAAGGTGTCTATCTATACTAATACAAACATTGTGTGTCACTTTAGTATTATTATTTTTGTTTTGTCACACTGTAGTATTATTTATGAAAGTAATTACGTGTAATCATCATACAATGACATATCAAAATGTGGTAACAAAAGAAACCTATGATTTACATGTGTTATTTCTCTTATGGATGAATTTACCAGGACAAAGATAAATTTCCATTATCCAGATGGTTTTATTTTCTTAATTACTAATTTCCTATTTTAATTAATTAATTATATATATTAAAGAATAAGTCAAAAAACACAGAAACATATTTGGACTTTTCAAAACTCAGCGTAAAACAAAAAAAAAGACAAACCTTTCAAAATTCAAAGTCTCAGCAGACTCATTCCTCAAGAAGATTCTCTCTCTCTTTTTCTCTCTAATTGTAAAGCTATGAAGAAGCTTTGTCGAAGAGGAACCGTTCATCCGTCGCCGGGGATGAAACCCGACGACCAGTTTCTCTCTCTACTTCCCGTCGCTATCCTCTCTCTCGTGGCGGCGCTCTCGGCGGAGGATCGTGAAGTACTTGCTTACCTGATCTCAAACTCTTCTTTCGATCCAAATAGTATCTCTAGCGTCAAGAAAAACAAAACCAACGAAGATCATCATCACTCTCCTCTTTTCTTTTGTGATTGTTTTTGCTGCTACACGAGTTATTGGGTTAGATGGGACTCGTCACCGAATCGACAACTCATCCACGAGATTATTGACGCTTTTGAAGATAGCTTGGAAATTAACAAGAAGAAAAAGAAGAAAAAGGATCGGAGAAAGCGATCGGAAAAAGCTTCCGTTCGAGTCGATTCAGGCGTAACGACTCGACTCTGTGAGCTGAGTTCGAGTTCCGCCGAGTTGGTTGGTGGTGACTCGGTGAAGGAGGGAACTTGTGGTGGCGAAGAAACGGTGGATGAGAAAGGATCCCTTGGAAAGCTTATGAGTCTAATTAGTCAGAAAATTTTTGGCGTTTGGGGTTAAAACAATTTCTTCCAAACGCTTTGCTGGGAAAATGGCGACGAAAAAAATAATAAACCATAGTTTGTTGTGTTTTTGTAAATTTTATTCACTGGCTCAAGATTTTTCCAGGAGTTTTATTTATCTTCTTCTTTTTTTTTCATTTCTTGGTTATTTTTTTTTCTTTTAACTTTTTCTTTTTAAGGGTTTACTTTCTGTAATATAGATGTTTAAGCATCCTGTAATTTTCTTTCGACGTAATTTTCAAGTCACTGTATTGTATAACACAACCTAATGAACAAAATATGTTAATTTTCTTTTAAATGTGTATCATAGAAACAACGTATTGGCTCTGATCGATAATAATATGGAGATATAGAATTAATGAAAAATAATATCCAAAATGATCGAGTAATTAACATTTCTGTTAATAGACGATATCTTTAACATTAAAAGAAAAGATTAAAAGAAAAGTGAGCGACGATATCTTTAACATTAAAAGAGAAAATTATCATTAACATTAAAAGTGAAATTTAACAAAGAAAAGTGGATAACGATATTTTTAAGAAATGGTTTTTTTAAAAATATTATCATTAGAAAAGATGATATGTTTAGAAAAAATTATGATATAGAATTTACTCAAATGTGAGATGACAATTTTTAACATTAAAAAAATAGGATTACATGTCATTAGAAAATATGATATGATTAAAAAAATTATAACACATATTTTAGTCAAATATAATGGCAATTTTAAATCCTTGAAATTAAAAAATAAATGAGTTTTTAAAAAACGATGAGATGTCATTAGAAAATATGATATGACCGAAAAAAATATTTACATATCATTAAAAAAGATAATATAATTAAAAAAATTATGATATTATGTTTATTCAAATGTGATATGATAATTTTAAATATAAATTTATTGTCAATAATAAAGTAAATCATATATATTAAACTAAAAATAAATTTAGAAAAAATGTTTAACATTATGTATGTTTTCAATTTTATCATTTTATTTATGTTTTATACATTTATAGTTTTTTTAATTAATTAATTTGGTCTAACAAATTATGATAAATAATTTATTTGTTTCAATTATGGTTATTATTAATTTTACATATCTATTGAGTTATTCATATTTTAATCAACATCTAATTATATAATGGCTAATTTAAGAAATTTAGTATTTAAAGATGAAACCTAATTTTATAAAAGGTTATATATAGTTTAAAAATATACAAAACTAATAGTTAAAAGTGTATTATATATAAGTTTATAAATTTTAATATTCTATCGTACCAAAATATAGTTTAGATATAATTTGATTCTAAAATAAAAATATAAGCATATTACAAATTGAAAACATAATTTTAATAGTTTTAAATACATAAAACATAAATAAAACTTATCTTATATAATAAATATGTAATATAATATATATAATATCTTAATCAAATATAATAATAATCTAAATTTATAATGTGTTATATCCATGAAAGGCATAGATAAATTATCTAGTTTTTGTTAAAAGATGATATCATTGAATTTTTGCCTTTTGTGATAGGAAATAACGAAATAATTGTATCATTTCTTTTATTAGTTATTATTATTATATAGTTATGTTTGTTTGTCAATCGTAACTTAGTTACATTGTTATTCGTTTATATGCCACAATTATTTGAGGTTAATCACAGGGGTCAGAAGCTGTGTTTTTTGTATCGTATTTTTTTACCGCTGATTAAAACAGCGGTTTAACTAAAAAAACATGCGATCAATCGCAATCGTAATCGTCGACAATAGATAAACAAACAACATACAACCCAACCACAATGTTAATCGTAGTTGCAACCAAAACTATCAATGGCGAAGAAACGAAAAAGATTTATATATACTTTGGAGTTAAGAGACATAGGAACTCTACAATTGCTTGATATGATAAAATGAGAATTTTAACAAACATCATTTTAATATTTGATTTTCAGTTTTGGGAAAGTAAATTGAGAACAGTAGAATTTTTATTACCATAAGGATAGTGTCCAGTTTGAGAAGTGCAAGAAATTGTGATATATAGAATAAAGATTAGAAAAATTGAGGTTATATAAATTATATAAAATAAGCAAAATACATAATTTATTGGGATGACGTGTTGTGTTAATTTTAATACTATTAAAATGTAATATAATAATTTCTATCGGTGCATGATTTTGTATCTTTGAATATACATCTTAGTTAGGATTTATGTGTTTGACATCATTAATTGACAAATTTGTTATGTCAATAACATCCAATAAAATTGAAACGAAATAAAATAAATTAGTGTCATCTCTATACGAAAATAACATGCATAAATTTGTCAGTTTTATAATATATTCAATGAGAAAATTGTCAAAAGAAATTTTCTTGTAGTATTGTTGTTATTATTTTGGTTTGTTGTTATCATTTTGCTTTATAGTAATAAATTTTGGTTCTTTATTTATTTTTATTTAAAATTATAAAAAATAATATGTTAGAGAAAAGGTTATATAGAAATGGTTGAAACTAAAAAAAAATATAAAAATTAAGAACTAAAATAATATTTATTTTAAAAACTATTTCATATCTAAAAAATAAAATAAAATTCTAAAACATCACAAATTATTATGTAAAAATACTTATTTTATGTAGATAAAATTAAAAAAATCATATTTATGTTATTTTTTAGTTTAGGATTAAATTTTTTTTATTAAAAAAGTTTTTTTTAATATATTTTAATAAATTTGTATGATTATTAAAAATTTGAACAAATAAATTTTTTTAAAATTTTAAATGTGATATTTTAAAAAATTTTATAGTAGAATTATTTTTAAAAAAATTATAAGCGATGAATTTGTTTAAAACAGCAGAAAAAATGATAAACTTATCATCGAAAACATAAATAATATAAAACCATATTTTTGAAGTTAAAATGTAAAACCATATTTTTAAAAAATAAAATATAAAACCATATTTTTAAAAGTAAAATATAAAAGATAAATTGACTAAAATATTATTCTTTCAAGTTTTTATTACAAATGTATCAGTAATTATCTAAATTTTTAAAAATAATACAAATTTAATGTTAAAAATAATTAAAAATATTGTTTTAATAAAAATAATTTAAACTCTAAATTTAAACTTTATATTTTAATTTTATATATATTTTATTTAAAGTAAAAAATTATTTTCATATAATAATTTATATTATTTTAGAAAATTTATTTTAATATATTAAATTTAGAATATAAATTTAAAAAATATTATTTTATAGTATTATTCAAATAATAAAACCATATTTTTAAAGATGTATTACAAAAGCACATGAGTTAGGGTACATAGAATAATAATTTAGAAGAAAATCCAAAATATCTGGTGTGCCGCCCACCACCACGAACAACCACTTTTATGCTTTGCATGAATCTGAATTTGTACAATTACGTTAAATATATACATCTCCTCAATATTTGGAATATATCTCTCTTTTCTTTATTAGAAAAGAATAATTAGAATTTTGTTTGTAATGGAAAGGAAACTTGCGTAATTTTATATAAATATTAATACTGTACAGTACACGAAAAATCAATTTATTAAAATCTAAACATATTAATTATTGAGTTAAATAAAGTATCCAACTCCATGCATGTCTGGCCTCTCTAAAGTTTCTGGCTACGTGTCCCTTTGTTATTCAACCAAAAACTCTTTTCAGTTGTAAATTGTGATTATATATCACTACTTTTTTGTGGACAAGTGAACTATAGATTTTGTAGTTATTAATTTTTTTTTTACTCATTAATATCAAAACAAAACTTAAAGAATAAAGAATATCAACTAGTTTGTTGTTATACTTTTTTGTATGATTTTGCGAGTCAAACTATTCTTTTCCGCAACTACAAAATTTATCTACTCTATATAGTTTTAATAATCATGCTAATTTAGACTAAAATATCCCACCCGATTTAATCTTTTAAAAAATAAGCTCAAATATTGAGTTTTCTAACTAAATTACTTAATCTAATTCGGACCAATCCAAAAAACACTAAATAAATAATGCTGTTTATTGTAAAAATTTATGAATAATATCATAAAATAATAGTTTTTGAAGTTTTTTTTTCAAATTTAATATTTTAAAATTAAAATTCTAAAAATATCACACATTATTTTATGAAAATATATATATTTACTATAAATAAATTATAAATATAATTAAAATATTATATTTAAATTCCTTTGTTCCAATTTTTAGAGTTTAATTTTATTTATTAAAAAGAAGTTTTAAGATATTTTAATATTAAATTTATAGTATTTTTAAAAATTTAAATTAATGGTGCTATATTTAAATTTTTTTTAAAAATGGTATATTTGTCAATTGCACAAAATTTATTTAGTTACTTATATATATAAACAAGAATATTCCGGATCATATCAAATCAAACTTAAATCTATACGAATTTTACAGATTTTGTAGTGGATTGGAACGGACCAATCCGATTGCCATGTATATTTTTAGTAAAGGGTTATGATAAATATTACACTTTGAAAATATTAATATACTAGATTTATACCCACAGCATGCGTGAGAAAAAATATTCATAAATTTATTTTATTAGTAAATATAAATTAAATATTTATATAATTTTAATTTTATTTAAAATTACTTTTAACATTAATGTTTGTATATATAAATTAAGAAAAGAAAAATAATTCTTTTTTTACGAATTTAATAGTTTTTTTTTAGTTTAATAAAAATATATTGATTTTCTAACCAAATTAATAACAATGATATAATTGTAATTATTCTAATAAGTTAAGCTAGTTTATATATTTATTTGAAATTTATCGTATTGATGACACGTCATCATGATATTTTTGTCAATAATATGTAAGGTTATTTTATTAAAACTTTTTTCAAATAATATATTAGGGATTACGGTATTAACTTAAATCTATTTATATTTATTTGAAATTATTTATGAATTAATGTATATAAAAAATTTCAAGAAATAAAAATTATTGTTTTTGCAAATGTAATAGTATTTTTTGGTTAGTTGAATAAATTATATTTATTTTCTAACCAAATTAATATCAGTGGCATGTATTATAATTATTCTAGTAACTTATATCTTTTTATATATTTAATCTAAAACTCGTTGTAGTGTTGACACGTCAGCATGATATTTTTATTATTAACACGTCAGGGTAAGGTTAGTTTATTAAAAAAATTCTCAAATAATATATTAAGATGTTATTAGATATGGCTTAGATGGATAATGGATTCCATAATCCATGTTTAGAACTTTACAAGGAAATCTCAAAATTGTCCATGTTTAGTAGATTATGGGAATCAGGAATTTTTAATAGTTACTCTGTTATTTAGAAAATCATAACAATAAGTGTATATTTAAAACTTTTGGCCAGATATATCTATCTAATTAAAACACGATCCCTTTTAATAAACTAACATGTATTATTTTATTATATTTGCTATTGTAAATATTTAAGTTTTAATTAATTCATTAAGATTAAAAAAAGTCATAAATTTAACTTCTACTATTTCTCTAGCCAAACATTTAATTCTATTATTCCTATTGTTAAGCATATTTATATTTCATTATTTTCTTAATTAATATAAATAAAATCTTTTAAAATTTTCCTAAAATTTTTTTAAAATCTAATTTAAAATATTTTTATTTATCATAAATAAAAAATATATTTTACTCAAAATAATATAAATAAATATTTATTTTAATTTAATAATTAAAAAGACAAAATAATAAAATTGTAAGCAATTATTTATACATAATACCATTACCATATTTAAATAACTAAAATTAAATAATAAATATAATAAATTAGAAATAACATATCAAATATTTATATAAAATAAATAAATAATTTTAAATTATTATATATGCAAAAAACATAAATTATAATTTTTCCAATTTTCCAATATTTAAAATATAAAATAAAATGAAACATATATAATATAAATAATAATATTAAATTAAAATAATTTTTATTTATAAAGCAAAATTAATAAAAAGAAATTAAATATTCTAATGAAAATACTAAAATATGTTAAAACTAACGAAGTATTAATACCACTAAAATTTGTACAATATGTTATAGTTAAAATTTTTTTATTAAAACATCATTAGTAACAAAATTGAAATTATTTTAAAAAATATCTAATTATAAACATGATTTAAAAACATCTAATAAAACCTCATTAATAACATCAATATTTTAAATATTTAATTTTTATAATTTCTCAATTTAATACTTTATAAAAGTATATAAACTATTATTGTGCATAATAACACGGTTTACAAAAATTATAATTTTTAAAAATATCTAATTTTTTAATTAGTATAAAATTAGAAATAAATAATATTTCAAAAAATCTAATTAATTTAAGATCAATAAAAATATAAAATCTAATTAGTATACACTTAAATTTATCAAATATTTATCCAAATCTAACTAATATAAAATTTAATAATTATGAAAACATATATTTGTTAACATTAATTAAACGATAATCTTTAAGATTATATTATCAAAAACAGAATAATCTAATTTAATATTATATATGGCATAAACATCAACACATGTATTGTATAATAAATCAACACAATATTATTTTTCAAACAATATAATAGTTAAAGCTTTATTGAAATAATAACATATAAATTATATCTTATTTTATTATATTTATTATAAATTTAATTTTATAAAACGTTTTGTCCGTACAAAAGCACGGAACAATCTAATTGATATCTTAAAACAGTTATTAGGACATTTCAAATCAAATATTTAAGTAATTATTTTGTGATAGATTGTGTGAGTATTAGGTATTGTATAAATAAAATTACTAAATATTTTGGTGTTTAACTATTTATGATATTGTATTTTGAATATTCGAGTATATAAAGTAGATTGATACTATACATACTTGATATATTTAATGAATATCTAATTTTTTTAATGAAACAGCAAATAAAAACAGTTATAATGAAATATGAGATGTTCTATTTCAATCAAAAAGATTTTTAATCTAACTGCAAATTAGACATTCAATTTTAAACACTTGACATAATTAGTGCCTATCTGGTTTACAATATTTTTAATATATTAATTAAGAAATATTTTTTTAAAAATATTATTTTCGTGTGTAAAAAATATGTTACGCTGACGTCTCATACCATCCGAACATTTTAATATAAATATTACATAAAACATAATTTATTATAGTATTACGAAAATGACATTAGACAAATATTTAACAGTACACTATATGTAAATTCCTAATATTTCGGCATAAAAAACAAACACAATACAAAATAAAATATTAGAAATTTTAAAAAATTAGTGAAACAAAATATATAATAAATATTTAAAATAATTAAATATTTATCATATATACAATTTTTACTTTTGATTAATCCGATTTTATTATATATTTTATATACAATCATTATTAAAAAAATTTAAATAAAAAATTAATTATATATGTATCTAATTTATATTTAATAAATAAATAATTAAATTATAATTTATAAATATTTTTTTTTCTAAAATTAGTTATATGGTATGTATGGAAACATCCAAAGTTTTAGGTTGTTGGGGCTTTGATTGATGAACATTATTCCACCTTTTATTTGTTAAAGAATGGAACATTAAATTATTCTCAGTTTTGTAAAACACATTATTCTCAAATAATCAAATATAATTACAATTGATGTAATTTAATTGTGAAGCATTCCAGAAGCCAAAGGGAAAATTATGTTTTGATTTGTTTCTTTTAAGTTTAGAAATACTAATCACTTCTTCATTCGCATTTTGAATGTTCTGATGAACGATCGAATTTAATATTGTTGGTTACATATTATATGATTATAGATATTGCATAGAGATTCGGTCTAATGCTTTACAAATATTTAATAATCCAACATGAGTGAGCTTACATAAACAAATACAGGAATTGGTATTTTAATCCTAGAAATGAGCATATCCGATATTGGTTTTGACTAATAAAATACATAAAGAGGAGACAGCATGGCTCTCGTCTCGGTGTTACACTTTACCTCACACTCGCATTCTTCGAGATACTAATGATTTAAACTATTTGAAATATTTTTCGGTTCATGATTTTTTATAATTTTTATTTGTTTTTATTTTATTAGATATTGCAAAATTTTATAAAACTATTAAATGTATTTAATTTGAATATATCACTTATGATTTTAAAATTTACTTGTATGAATGTATGAATGTTATTGTGTTGGTATTAATCATTTATTTATTGTAAATGGTCGTATAATAAAATCATATGTAATGTAGATAGTAACATAAAATCTAATTAATCGGACTATATTATATGAATTATCAATTTTAAAAGCTAAACATTTACATCAATTTTTCTATAAATTTATCTGTGTAATTCTAGTATATACTAAACTGTGTTTACATATGTTGTCCTATGGAAGTTTCTTATATTTCTACTGATTTTCAAACATACAATTCTCATGTTAAACCGTGGTCAAACCGTGTTCTCAAAGTTAACCATCATTTTTTTAATTTATATAAAAAGCATCTCGACAGTTTACAACTTTCTTCCTCATATATTGTCTTTATGGAAAAATTCTGTTAAGATTTAAAGAATTATATCGATTTGTAACCCTTTTTGTTGCATACTCCAACTTATTTGTAGATTGAATCTTTTAACAATCTGAAAAAGATTGTTTCTTTAAAAATTCCAATAATATATATGGTTCGTGTTCACAAATATTTGTTTTTATCAAGAACATGTATTATACTGATTTTAATTTTGGCGATACACAATGGTAAAATAAATCACTAAGCAGTATTTTCTGTTCAAAATAATTTATTGTAACTTATGTATTTAGTCTTAAGAGTTATTTTTTAATCGGATCATAAAAAGAATTGCATAATTATCCAAATTCGAAAAAATGAGATTTTAAATTTTATTAGTAATAAAGAAAAACTCTTGTTGACAATTTTTGTTGACACTCATATGATTTAAGAATTAAAAAATAGTTGGAAACAATGCTAAATGTTTTTCTCGTTATTGTTTTCACCAATGAAGCATTAATAATTTTTTTTTTCATCTATATCACAAGGGATCGACAATAGTGTGACACTCTTATATGAGATAAAATTGAGTAGAACTTCACATTTCTAAAATATATACATTTAGAATTAGCTCTTTCAAAAAAATAAAATTAACTGACTCTTAGGTTAGTATTGTGGTTCAAATCAATGCAAAAAAAATTGTCACATACATTGATGTTGATAAAGTTTAATAATTAGAGATGATATATATATTTAAAGAGAGTGGTGACGAAGGGGATTAGTATGATTGAAATACCTTTACTAAGAAAACAATAAAGTATTGTTATAACATCCACCAAACATATATTAATATAATTTAATCGAAAACCATATATTAATATAATATAGAATTTGGTAAGATTAGTTAAAGCTTATGTGCTTGTTACTAAGAATCATTAGACTTTCTTCTCACCCAATTAATAAAACTTGCTTTAGTAGGTATTTATTGATATCATCATCACTTCACAACAAGTCATATTATTTAATCAGTTTAAGTAAACAAAAAGAGTTTTGAGATGATTCAGGTCGTCTTTATTTAATAAACAAATTAATTCATAATATATATGACATCAGAAGGTTTCATGTTGCGTTTCAAACACATAAAATGTAATTAGATTTTTAATTAAATTCTCCATGAAAAAATAAGCTAGTTTCCCATGGTATATGTAATTTCAGATTTGCAAAATAATCACATAACCCAAAGTATACAGTAAATAACATTAGCAGCAAATATGTATCTTTCTTCAAATTCTAATTCATGCATGCTTTCCATTGAGAAAATCTCTAATCAATCATAAAGAAAGAGATATCTTTGTACATTTGGTACTGTTTTTGAATTTCAAATCATACTAGATTTATATTCACGTTTTGGACGAGAAAAATATTCATATATTATAATTTAATTATTTGTTTAATAAATTAAATATGTATATAATTTATATTTATTTAAAATAAAATTTTAAAATTTATTAATATTGATTATAACAATGAAATATATAATAAAATCGGATTATACAAATGAATTTAAATTATCAATATTTTAGATGTACAATATTATTAAATAGATAAAAAAATGTAGATGTGATAAATATTCAATCAAACAAAAATTTTACTTTATATTTTGTTTGATTAATTTTTAAAATTTCTAATCTTTATTTTATATTTTGTTTGACTAAATATTCAAAACCCCTAATCTTTTGTTTTATAGTGTTTTTGTTTTTTTATGTTAAAATATTAAAGATTTACATATAACATATTGCTTAATATTTATCTAATAATATTTTCGTAAATATTTTAGGAAATTATGTCTTACGTAATATTTGTAAATTCTGATGATATGACATGTTAACATGACACATTTGTAAATCACACGTTAATGTGAAGTTTTTTTCGTTAAAATATTTTTCAATTAATATACTTACAATACCATAAATAATGTATTTGCTACCAAATAAAATACCATTGTATTTGTTTTGTTTTTTTTGACGAACGAAATACACTGATAAAGGTCTATTTACTCACAGAATTGGACAAGAACTGTGTGTCAAAAGTTTTCACAACAAGGTGGAGTTATGAGGCGTGTTCTGTTGATATTCAATAACGGGACAAGTTGGTTTCCAAGTTTAAATTGGTTAGACAGATGGTCTAAGTACAATCTCAAGGTATTCATACATAGTTTACAAACTAGAGATTCTGGTTGAGATTGTGTTGCAGGTGTGAATCAAGGATTGCTTCAGGATTTGAAGCTTGTATGATTCAGGTGGGAATCAAGTGTGCTTTAGGTCAAGAAGCTAGGATGATTCTGGTCTATTCAATTGATTCAAGTAAAAGATTTTTTGATTCAAGTCTCAATGCACATGAATGAATCGAAGTGACGCCAAATAGTGAATCATATTGTGAGAAAAAAGTATCCAAAGAAGCATAAGAGAATTCAATGAGGAGTTGAACTTAACACATGAGTGTGTTGAAGTATGTTACAACATAGGAGATATGAAATTGTTCAGAGCTCGGAAAAGGTTTAGTGATTACTCATAGCTTGAGCTTAAACAACATAGTGTCGAGGTCATTGAAGGGATAATAAGCCTATGGTTCTTAAGCTTACTGAATGTGTTTGTTTGGTTCATTGATGAGTTAGTGTGGTTAGTTGTTGGATTCACTAACATGGTTTGGTTCTGTGTAAGTTGCCGACTTGTGCAGTTACATAAAGGTCAATCTGCCAATATCAAAACAAAGGTTCCAAAGTTGGTAATGATAACTCTCACAAAGAAGGTTTTAAGTTTGAATCAAGGTGGAGATTGTTAACTATGAATCAATTTGAAACACATAGAAGATGAATAAGAATCGAGTAAGAGAAGAAGTTGGAATTGAAGCGACACATGAAAGGAAGGTGGACTAAAATAAAGACCCGTGTTTAAAAGCTTTTCTAGGAAACCGAGGGTTTAAGTTACATTAGGTTAATGACACATGCTTCTCACATGTGATATTAAATCGACACTTATATTTGGATATAAATAGAAAATTTCCTAAGGTTTTAGAGACAACCTTCTTCGTGAAGAGATTGATTCATGGTGAGTAGTGAGAGGAAACTAGAGACAGAATGGTAATTCTAGGATTCTTAGTTTCTTTACTTTCTCAATTCTTTGCCGATTGGAGTGTAATCGGGGTGAGAACAGTTGATGTAAAACCACGTCGGAAGTGATTTCCGGTGTCATCAATGGTGTTAGAGATCGAAAAATTCTAACCGGACATAGTGGTTCGTTAATACCGTGAACCGGGTCAACAATTGATTAGCGTGTTTTGATTAAATTCTTTGCTATTGTTCGTCGAATCGATCGGGTAATTATAGAATTGAATGGTACAATTCTCAACAAGATGCGATATTTCAAATAAAAAAGGAACGAAAATGAGAATAAGTATCATTATATAGTCACCGAATAAATTCTACTGCATACAAATTAATTAGCCTAAATATCAAATCATAAAATTGAGTACGCAGATACAAAATAAAACGTAATAACTAGTGAAAGAAAAAGAAGAACAATGCTATAAAAACCCTTGCAATGAGCAAGAGGGTTATGGTAACAACTTTGACCTATTATTAAGCATTTACAGGAACAGAGGAGGAAGAAGATGGTGAGCTAATTGATGAGACACACCCTTTAAGGCGATCTAAAATCGCCTTCTTTGTCTTCTTCAGACTTGCGTGTGACGTCAGAGGTAGTCCTTCTTTGACGCACTCGTCGTACTTCTCTAACACCGCCACAATGTTTGAGAAGTCAGGCCGCTTCGAAGGATTTTCTGACCAACATCTCTTGATTAGATGAGCTAGAGCCGGTTGACAGCTTGCCGGCAATGGCGGTCTCTCATTCTGCCCATTTCAAAAACATAAAAATTTAATAACTTGCGTCCAACGTAACTATGACTTGTATCTCAAAGAACCCAAAACAACCTTAACTAAGGGAGACTGACCTTTTCAGCAACTGCGAATGCGGCTTGCACGGGAGTCATGCCCTGGAACGGAAGCAACGCAGTGGTGAGTTCCCATAGAACGATGCCGAAGCTATAAACATCGACTTTCCTAGTGTAAGGCTTTTCTTTGATCATCTCTGGAGCCATCCATCGATAAGTTCCCATATTACCCTTGGCCTCTCTGCATTGTGTCTCAAGACAAGAAGTCCCAAAGTCTGCAACTTTTACTCTCATTTCATCATTCAAAAGTAAATTGTTGGACTTTAGATCTCTGTGGATAACACCCTGCGAGTGAAGATACTCCATTCCTCTTGAGATATCTAGAGCCAGCCTAAGTACCGTCTCAACCGAGAGCGAGTATGGCTCTTTCTTGTTTAGGTACATTCGGAGATTCCCTTGCGACATGTACTCTGTTATTATGCAATATACCGGTGGTTTCTTGCACGCCGCAATGAACTATATATATAAGAAAACATATAATTAGCAGTTGAAACGAGTGAACAAGCTAAGAAATTAACAATTGAAACCTCGTATTTATAATGCAAAACCAAATAGTGGCTATATGTTTAAACTTTGTTAAGAAGATGAAGAATTCGGACCTGAACGATGTTAGGGTGAAAGAGACGAGAAAGCAGAGCAACCTCGGACTTAAACTGTTGTTCAAGCTTAGCCCTTGTCTCTTCCTTGTGTGTTGGGATCCTCACCATCTTCACTGCAACGGCTCTCTGTTTGTAAATCCCTCTATAAATTCGACTGTGTGCTCCAGAAGCAAATTTGTTTCCAATAAAGAGTTGCGAAAGATCTGCGGTCCATTCCTCTCTTTCGCCTTTTGATGCTTCCCATGTCTCCACGTTCTCAGACTCGAGGATCATCGACCAAGATTCCATACTATCGAATCTCTTCTTCTCCATTGTCTCTGCTTCTGCGCACCGGTTGGTTTTGGAGGAAGACGGGTTAGCAGAGAAGCCTGGAAGGGAAGGCTCTGGTGGGAATTTGGATCTGAAAGACCGCCGGAGACGAAAGGGATTTAAACATGAACCAGACATAGTGATTAGAGGAGAGTTTACTTTGATCACAAGGTAGGGTTTCTTTAAAGCAGATGATCTAGGTTAAATATGTATTCAACTGGATTTTTCCTTCTAAAAGTGTGTATAGATTTCAAGAAGTGCATGAACTGATTCAAAAACATGGGTTCGATAAGATCTCTCGAGAATATAGCCGCCGTTTCATTAATTTTCTTGGGAAAAAAACAGAGTCAGTGAAAAGAAAAAACCCAGCAATGAAATCTTCAGAAAGAAGTTAAACCAAGACAGATTATGTCAAAAGAGAAGGAAACAAAAACTGAGGAGAAAACAAATGGGTTTCATCTTCGTTTTTCTTTCCGGGAAAAAAGAACAAAGGGGCGGAAATTTTCCGGGAAAAAAGAACACGAGAAGACGGAAAAGCACCAGAAAAGTTTTGGATACAAGTTGAGTTTTGGAAGTTAAAGAAGAAATGAATTGAATAAGGAACGGATCCAAAGATATTTTCAAAGGTTTCTCGTGATAACGTCGTTCAAAAGTTAGCCTTTTGAAAGAGAAAGAGTTAAAATAGTTTGCTTTTTATTTTCTTCTCTTGATGGAGAACAAATCAAATCTTGTTCAGTTCTTGTTAAGAGTGTTCTTCCTTTAGCCTTTGAGGCCGACTTAAATTAAAAATATATAAAGCTAGATATAAAAAAAATGAATTTTCTTCAATAAATGTCACAGATTTTCTTGTAAATACTGTCTAATTTGGGCAAAATATTATAAATAGGCCGAACATTGGTTCTCTATTCGGCCCACGAAGAGACGTACAAAACATTCTATTTTTATGTTTTTTTATAAGTTCTAAAATGATAATAATTCTTTGTTAAGAGGTTGTATTATAATTCTCGAAATTTGGATATCTCGAAGGTTTCATTTTTCTTGAATTTTGAAGAATATCTTCAAGATAAAAACCTATTTATTTTATTTTGGTTTAGGTTCATTTCAAATTTGTTTAAATTTTGAAGAATATGTACCAAATAGAACCTTGATTAGTTTTGGTTGATTTTAGGTTCGTTATTTAGAAAATATTTTATAATATAATTTTTTTAAAAAAATTCTATCAATAATTTAAAAAAAATTTAAAATTTCTAACTAGATTTTAGGGATGTTAAAATGGGATTATATTTAATGGATTTTTAATGGGTACTTATAAAATTTAAAACCTATTTATACTCATTTATTAGAATTAATATTAATGAGTTTAGAGATGTTAAAATGGATTTTAAATTAATGGGTTTCTAATGGATATTCACAATTAATAATTACCATTTAGACCCATTTATCATAATTAAAATTAATGGATTTAAATGGACATCCATTTAAAATCCATTAATTAAAATGATTTTTACTCTAAAAAAATGGCTACCCTACAATACCCATTTATATTTTATTTTTGTTAAAATAATTATTCAAAAATATATTTAATAATAAGTAGTCAATTATTTTTTTCAAAAAATAAAAAACAAAAATCACGTTTGTTAAAAAAATACAAAATTATGTTTTTGACAGAAAATGCGGAATTACATTTTTGGCAAAAAAATTTGGAATTACGTTTTTGGTGAGAAAATTTGGAATTATATTTTGGTAGAGTAACGTGGAATTACGTTTTTGATAGAAAAAATGTAGAATTCAATACTGAAAATTTTGTTAAAAATTTTGAAGGACAAAGAAAAGCATACTTGAGTTCGATACAATGTAAATAAAACAATATGACAAATCCGTTAAGGCACACCTAGATCAGACCCATGTGATCGGTCTCCCCAAGTTAATTTGCACAATACATTTACTGGTTTACAATCCGTTGAGAATTCGGTTAGCCTAAGACTGAGCAATTTCATCACCATAATAAGTTAACTATATATGCTCTATGCAGACTGTTTATAAATGAACATAAGAGCTTCACAAGAACAAAATAAGAGAGCTCGAACAAAGAAAACAATCAATGTGATTAGACCTTATGATTTATGACTCTTCCAAATCAGATCATCTCTGGCAAAGTAACCATATCATTCTACCCAGTAGATGGTGCCCAAGATTTGCTATATATATATATATATATATCAATTAGATGACCAACTTAGCCTTCCAACAAGAAAAAGTTACAAAAGCAGAAACCACATTATATAAAGAAGACTTTACGCATAACTAACCTCTTCTTGAAACCTCTGCAGCATAAGCCGCTTCTGTTCTAGATCAGTGGCATAAGGATCCAACTGACCCTGTCCTAGAATCGGTGATGCCCACGTCTGGCCTTTCTCCCTCTTCTGCAGGGTAATGTGCATTATATCATCCTTTGCCAAATCAAACATATAAGTTAGGATTAGTAACCAGTGGGAGACTGAAAATTTTGAATTAGAGAGAAAATACGGTATCATGTATTTGGATAGAAATGTAGAATTACGGTTTTGGTGAGAAAATACCAAAAAATATAATTTTTGCAAATTAATATAAACAAAAACATTGTTTTATTTAACAAATACATAAAACTATTACCTATTATGAAATAAAAATCATAATATTATTTTATTAAAAATATATTTTTTGTAATTTAATATAAACAAAAAAATCAAATGCAACTAAAATAGGTTAAATGAGTTTATATGGGTTTAAATGGGTCAATTTAATTATAAATGAGTTTAAATGGGTAACCCAATTAGACTTTTATGATAAATGGGTTTTATACGGTTTAGGGTTTATATGAGGTGGGTGTAATATGTGATGGGTATATCCATTTCAACATCCGTAAATGAGTTTAAATGGATATCTATTTAAAATCCATTTATTAAAAGAATTTTTGCTTTAAAAAATGGATATTCTATTAAACCCATTTACCTTTTATTTTTTTTTAATTAACAATGATTCAAAAAAATATTTTATAATAAGTATTCAATAATTTTTTGTCGAAAATAAAAAATAAAAATCATGTTTTAGTAAAAATTACAAAATTATATTTTTAACGTAAAAATGTGAAATTACATTTTTAGCGGAAAAATACGAAATCACGTTTTTACCGGAAAAATATTGAATTACATTTTGGTGGAAAAATATGGAATTACATTTTTGACGAAAAAATTCTGAATTATGTTTTTGGTGAAAAATGTTGAATTACGTTTTTGACGTAAAAATGTGGAAATCAGGTTTTAGATGAAAAATGATTAATTTTTGACAAAAATCTAGAATATTTTCTTGATAAAAAATAAATTTAAAAATTATAAATGAGGTAAAGTTACTCATTTTAATATTTAAAAATATTAGAAAACTCAAATTTCCTATGAAACATATGTCAGAAATTCATATTTTATTATTAAAATATTTTAATATATTTTTAACAAATACATAAAGTTGTTACCTATTTTTTAAAATAAAAATTATAATATTGTTTTATTAAAAAATATAATGTCTATAAATAAATATAAACAAGAAAAAATACAATATAAAATGGATTAAATAGGTTAAATCAATTTGAATGGGTTTAAATGGGTTTAAATGAATTAATGTAATTATAAATGGGTATAAATGGGTAACCCTATTAGACATTTATAATAAATAAGTTTTATATAATATAAGATTTAAATGGAGTGAATTTTATATGGGATGGGTGTAAATGGGATGGGTATACCCATTTTAACATTCTTACTAAATTTACATTATAATGTTATACCAATACAATTAAATTATTTTTTGCTAATTTTTTTTGCTTTAGAAATTTTTTTAGAATAAAAGAAAATGAAAAGGTGAAATGCTTTTTTTCATTTTTCTGTATAGCAAAAATTTACATAAATAATCTATGTTTTTGCTTTAGTGATTCATCTAAATTTGCTTTTTAGTATAAATTTGCTTAGTTGTAGTGTGTTAAGTTTTGATTTATAAACAAGAGAGCTTTACTTTAACTTTATTAGGCAAGGAAAAAATCTATGCTTTCATATTTTTAGAAAACTCTACAATGGAACACTTCTAATTGATAGCACCAATATCAATGGAGTAACAGCCCCAAGTACCCTAATATTCAATGTTGGTAACCATATGGCAACATACCACGATACTTAGGTATACTTAGACTCTTAGCATCTCTGACAAACACTTTTGGGACACATTTCGCATCAAAAGGGCTCAACATACTTATATGCTCTTAATCCAACATCAACAACATTACTTCCTCTTCAATATTGAGATCTAATACCAACTACTCTATCCAATGCATTCAACACTAAGTTTTTTGGAACCAAATATGTTGGAAATAGGTACTCTGTAAGAACTCTTCCTCTGTTTGTTGTTGGTAGAGTTTTAGAAATCAAGAAAGAACTTGCCTTTGTTTAGAGTAAACCTTGGTTGAATAGTTATACGTTTGTTTAGGAGAACTTTTAGAAGTTGAGAGAAGAAGAGAGTAAAAGATTGACACACACGATTTAACGAGTTCGGATATGTTTAAGGATCCTACGTCTCGTCGGAAAATTATCCGGGAATCTACTAAGACTTAGCTTAGAAACTTGAGCTCTTGAAAACCTCTTACAAACTGTTTCTTTCTCACACTCTACCCACTACAACTTGACACTCTCAAGCTTTATACTTCTTGGCTTATAACATGTACAAAACAGAACATTAATTTTCAGCAGGAAAAACCACTTCTTTCCTGCATCTTTCTGTATGCTATGTTCGTAGATGTTATTGGGGTGAGAGCTGGTCTGATTTGCTGCATCTTGTTCCTTTTGCAGCCCTTCAAACTTGTCTCTTCTATAGTACACTCGACAGTGTGAAATTGGCACTGATTCTGAGGAGAAACTTTGCAGAAAAGAATGCGTTGACATTCTCTTTGTTCTTCCAACTGAAACCTTCTAAGTCCTCCAGAGTCTTTCAATTACTCTAACTTCATTCTGTCTCAGCTGAAGAAACCTGCAACACTTGTATTTTGTTGAAGAATTCAGACTATCCTTCACAAAATAACATCAACTGATATATATACACCAGAGCTACATCACATCTCACATCAGAATCAAGTACATTTTCTTCTATATCTACTCCTTCATCTTTTCCATTAATCATTGTAGGTAATGGCTCCATCCTACCTGCTACAACCATATAGCACCTCTTTTTGTTTCTAACTCTCGTCCTCTATTTCTTAATAATGTTATATTTTATCCCAAGATTTTTAAAAATCTAGTTTCTGTTCGACAATCTACATTTGATAATTTTTATTACATCAAATTTGATGCTCTTGGTTTTGTTGTCAAGGACCTTCAGCCACAAACTTCTCTCATCTTATGTGATAGTGGTGACCCTCTCTGTTTAATTCTTCACCGACTTCACCATCTAACTCACCATGCTCTCGTCACTTCCACTCTTACTTTTATATGGCACCAACGCGACTCTATCCTCCATTTCTTATCTTCTTTTGGTTTTTAGAATGTGCAACATCTGATGGGTCTTTCTTACGTCATGTTTTCCAAATAGGAAAACACATCCGCCAACCTTTTTATTCTTCCACAATTATTTGTTTAACACCACTTGAAATTGTTTCTTCCACAATTATTACCTCAATGTTTCTTCAACTTCTCCTAATAAACTCTCTCCTCCTTCACGAAATGTATTTTTCTCGTTTATCCAACTAATCACCGTGGTTTTCGATGTATTGAAATTTTGACTAAACGTATCATTATATCTCTTCATGTAGTTTTCGACTAAAATTTTTTTCCCTATGCTATTTCATCTTCACCATCCTTTTCTCCACTGACCTGTCGAAGCACATCCAAATACTCCACTCCAAACAGTCTTCTCCTCACTCGGATATGTGATATCACATGTGGAAGCCAAAAGGAGCACAACCGACCAACTCAAATTATGCATAAAAGCTTAAAGAACACCTTCAGCCCTTGCAACGATCGTGCTCTATTGTCTTTGCACAAAACAGAGCCGTAAACAGTTTGACAAAAAGGAGCACGCAACAGAGCACGGAAAAGATCGACGGCCTAGAGACATACAATCGCTTCAACGTCTTGGATCAAACGCAATAGGGTTAGCAAAGAGTTGTATAAAAAATCTGAACATAAGACTTAAAGTTTTGTAACAGAGAAATATGCAACAATGAAAGCAAAATTTCGGAAAACTCTCTTCTTCCTATTTTCTTCTTAAAGATTCAAAGCTACTCACATGGTATCAAAACCCATGGAAACTAGATCCACATACTTCTATTCAACTCCCATTCTTAACATCTCTAACTACGTAGTCTTGGATTTTTAACAAACTAGATCCACAGACTATGTAGCTTTGACAAAAGCTGACCAAGTAGTGCAGTCTTGGATTTTCAGCTCCCTCTCCGAAGAAATCCTCAGCGTGGTTGTCGGGGCACACACTGCTCAACATGTATGGCTCGCCTTGGCTCATCACTTCAATAGAGTTTCCTCTTTTCGTCTTTTTGAACTGCACAGGAAGCTGCAAACAATTATAAAGGCAAATAAAACCATGGTAACCTATCTAAGAAAGATTAAAAACCTATTTGACCAGCTCATGTCTATTGGCAACCCTGTTAGTGAAAAGATGAAAGTTCTTGCAGCATTCCAAGGTCTCGGAAGGGATTATGAGCCCATAAAAACGATTGTTGAAGGCTCTATGGATGGCCATCCCATACCAACCTTCGAATCAATAGCTCCTCAGTTTATCGGCTATGATGATCAGTTAGAAGGCTACAATACCGAGAATACAATAACTCCCAACTTGGCCTTCGACACCATTCACTCCAGCAATGCAGTATCTTAACACCAATCAAGGAAGGTGATATAGCTGATTTGGAAGAGGTAGGGGAACCTTCTTGACAAGAGGCAGAGGTTTCCACCAGCAAATATCTTCTTCAACAAATGCAACAAACTCATTTGGTGGTAATAGTGGGATTGTGTGTCAAATTTGAGGCAAAACGGTCATCCAGCTTTGAGGTGTTAGCACTGGTTTAACAACAGCTATCGATCAGAAGATCTGCACAAAGCCTTAGCCATGATGCATATCATTTATGTAACTAAACATGGCAATCAAGACTGGTTTCCGGATACCGGTGCAACAACCCATGTTACTGGCAGTCCTTTCTCTCTACAGCAAGCTAAACCTTACAACGGTTCAGACATTATCATGATTGTTGATGGCAACTATCTTCCCATAACACATACAAGTTTGACTAGTTTAGCCTCCTCCTCAAGTAATCTCCCACGAAATGAGGTTTTAGTTTGTCCTAACATTGCTAATCTCTTCGAACCTAAAACGCAAGCCTTCTTCTCAAACCGTCAAACTTTTACAAGTGAAGAAATTTGGCATCAAAGGATGGGCCATCCAAACTCACAAGTCCTCCAAGAGTTTCTAAAAACTGGTTATATTTCGGTCAATAAGAGTGCCAAGCAGCTTTGTGAAGCATGTTAGCTTGGCAAAAGCACCCACTTGCCCTTTTCAGATTCACCTTTTGTTGCTTCTAAACTTCTAGAACAGATCCATTGTAATCTTTGGGGGCCAGAATCTATTATATCCAGACAAGGTTTCCGTTTCTACGTGATTTTTATAGACAATTTTTTGCGTTATTGTTGGTTTTATCCTCTCAAGACAAATCTGAATTTTCAGTGTCTACCCAAAGGTTTTTGATAGACGATTTTCTCAATGCCAAATTTCTCTCAAATTTAGTGCCAAGAAAAACTTTGGATCAAAATCAGTCACCATTTCAACGATTATTTGGGAAAACTCCTGATTACACATTTCTTCGGACGTTCGGATGTGCTTGTTACCTATCCTTACGAGCCTATGCTCAAAATAAATTTGATCTTCGCTCATTAAAGTGTGTTTTCTTGGGATATACAACAAGATATAAAGGGCATCGTTGTTTATACCCGCCAACCGGAAGAGTATACTTAAGCCGCCATGTTTTATTTGAAGAAACGTGCTTTCCCTATCAAGATAACTACTACAAGTATCACTCGCCAACAACTCCAATGTTTATCGCCTAGTTTAAGGGTTTCTCACCCACAAATGCAACTTCCACAGCTGCTGAAATAACTTCTGACAGCCCACCATCAAACGTTTTAGCCAATTATGTGCCTATTCCATCGGATGCCACTGCACAGCTTTCGACTTCGCCTATCTCTCCAAGTATTGAACAACATCATTCTACTATTGATAGAATCGAATTTTCAAGGCGTACGGCGAGCTTAGACCTCGATCCTATAGGCGACATCATTCCGACTTCCATTGATAGGACATACTCTACTTGTTCAACTCCACTCAGTTCAGACTCGATTCAACCAGCTACACCAGTACCTATCCCAGCAGCATCGCCATCTTAACTGTTTAGCTTTGTCAAAGTTAAGAAAAATGTCTCTTTACATATATTGTGCACTAAATTCTCTATAAAGGCACTAGTTTGTGGTCGTCTAATCCAGAAACCGCATCTTTCATATGGTTGTTAAACCATTCAGAGATTGTTGAGATAACCACATCAATCATGGGTAATAAAGGATACTTTCTACAGTTTGAAAAAACATTGTTCAATGACTCCGCACAATTACTTGTGTATATGTCGTACTTTTCTTATGGGAAATAACACCTTGTCCAATGTTAAACATCAGCGGTTTCATCCAAAAACTTGGCCGCAAAAGGATATCTACACCTAAATTCACCATAAATCCGCATGAAATCAGCCGCTGTATATATCTTACAACACTTAATGAATTTACAAACAACTACGTCTTTGTTTACGTTAGAAACGTGCCCTTTCACATTTTGAGACAAATGCCATATAAAATACTCATGATGTGCGTTCGGATAAACTTCACTTATTTTCATTATGAGACTTGCATTTTTATCACTCATAAATACCAAATTTGAAGAGTCGGAAAAAATGATTCTCAGGCTTTCGAAAAACCAAGTTCAACTTGCATAGTTCTTGCCATCAAGTACCGCAAAGGTTATGCAATAATGGTGATAATTAGGATCTTGATATGTCGTAAATATTAGGACACCACCATATCCATTCTTCAGAAAATTTGCATCCACAATTATCACTTTCCTCATGGCTTGAAACCCTTCAATGCTAGCTCCCAATGCGATAAATAGATAATTAAACTTTTTTGCTTCGTCCAATTTCACTTTTGTAATTGTACCATGATTAACCTTCTCTAACATGTACAAATAATGATACAAAACCTCATAACTTTCTGCTAGACTACCACGACATCAATAAGAATTTTCTTTATCCCTCTCAACGTTGTGGAATATGACACTTTCACACCACATTTACTTGAACCAGAGATACAAGACTTTTACCAGTTGGGGTGTGAAATTGCCTGGATAATCTTCATACAAAATAGCAGTAACTAATCCTTGTGTGCCTTTTCTTTTATAGTTGTTTATACTCGCACTAGCCCGAGAGCATGTATACATCTTATTGTAAGTTCTAACCGAGAAATAATCTAACTTTCCAACTTTTGCAGCTTCCTTGAAGATATTATAAAACTAATCTTGTTGTGTCAGACTTCTTTATTGTAAAAGTAAAACAATTATGAAATGCGGCTCTATCCACCAAATCTTGTACTATCTGCTTAATTGTAAATTCCTGTCCGATTACAATACCCATACCGTCTTCCCATATCTCTACAAACTGACTATTTTGTACATCATGTGGAAACTCAACATAATTATCATGCATAGTTGAGCTATCAAAATCGTCATCCATAGATTCATCAAGTAGTACATTCTCTCCTTCTCTAGTAACATCCTCTTCGTTTTCGCCATGATGTTGTTCTGCTTGTCCTATGTAAGGTACAATGGCACTTGCATTAATTTCATCATCCCTTGAATGCAATACGTCATAGTTCACATCAAAAGAACTATCTCAGCCCATTTCTGAAAATTACTCGCAATAATGATATGTTTTGATGACTTCCACATAAAAAACACATCTACATTGCTTTTTATCCATGGTAGCTAGATAAACAGAAACATTCTCTTCATCGGTACTAACTGATGGTATTTGAGCTTACATTAACAATGAAATGCAACTCAATTTCATTTAGTAACTTCATTTAGTAATATTAGTTCTACTAGTAATACATTTTTAGTCAACCTAGTATTCATTACGATTCAACCATTATTCATTCATTACCAATGCAAAGTTTTAATAGACCTAGAATTCATAGATCTATTCAATGTGCATATAAAATTAATGATTTTTCAAATATAGTTAATATTCTCAATTACCGATTTCCTTTACTAATACTAATTCTATTAGTATTACTTTTTCATGGGTAATACATGTTTACTATTGTCATCAGTAATATCAGTTTTACTAGTTTTACTTTTGTCATCAGTAATACGAATCTTATTCATTTTATTTTCTTCATCAGTAATACGTGTTCCAATATTTTTACTTTCTCATTAGTAATACTTGTTCTACTAGATTTACTTTCTTCATCTGTAAGATCCAATAATACACAGCTCTACCCAATTATCCTAGAGCTGTATAATGATTTCATTCTCAAATCTTTCTTAATTTCAAACGATTCGCTACGATTAAACATCCATAATACATTCATTATTAATGCGTTTGAGATCGAACCATAAAACATAGTTATAACCTCAATGTACATTACCAAGAGAATGGTTTTCAATTTAAATTTCTCAATCCACAAATCACTTAATATACTTGTTAATCTTAAATGAAATATATATATATATATATATATATATATATATTGTCGTGTAAAGATCTTAATTTGGAAGTTGAAGTTTCAATAAAGTTGGTGGCGGTATCAATGGCAAACTGGAGGTACAAATTCAATTGACGCGAAAGAAAAAGAAGAGAAAAAGAATAAGTGATTTTAGTTGATTTCCGATTTTTATTATTTTTTAATTAATTTGTTAAAAAATATAGATAAATGAAAATAAGAGAATAATCAATAAGGGTATTTTTGGAAATTTACAATTATGAGGGTATACCCAATTAGTTGAGTGTAGAAAATATTTTTTTTAAACAATTAAGAGCATTTTTTATAAATAAATTATTCTAAATATTCTTTTGAGGAAACACATATTTTACGGTTTTGATTCTCTTTAAAATTCTCAGAAATCTAACGTTTTAATTTTTGATTTACATCGTTCTTCAGTTTACGTTGTTGTTTATTTTTGCTTGCAGTTGACCACTTTGATTTCGTTTTAGCTTATCTTGATTATTGATTATAAAGACTTGTAACATAATCTTATTTTCTAGTTACTGTTGAAATTTTCTATTCACTTTCCATTAGTTTTATTTGGTTTAAAATTTAAAATATCACTCCATTGCTTCTTCACTTTCTTCGCACAAGTCCTCGGGACAAAGAACGATCCCTTTTCAGAATAATTCGGAAAGGCAGAGACAAAGGTGGATCAGAAGAATCTTCCATCTCTTCGTACAATCTCATTCCTGCTAAAGGAAGTTCATTCATCCACGAATCTTCAAACAATATCTCCAGCCTTTAACCAAAATCTGTCATAAAATGGACAGACGATTGAAATTTGAGAACTTGAGCGAATTTCAATTTACCTTCATACAAAGAAAAACTTGGTCTTGTATTTGAATTCGACAAGAACAGGAACGAGATCAGATTTAAGAAGGCGAGATATACGGGAACAAACGAATCAATCGAGACTGACCAATTTTGATTGAAGCCGCTTAAGCTCCTTGGCAGAGATCGTAAATTTAACGATTACAATTGTATATACACAAAAAGCGTAAACATACACTCAATATAACATTACAATTTTCAAAATACTTATATATATAAAGGTCTATGTATTTATGTTACAAGAAAAAACAAGAAAGGATAACACTACAATTACATTTATATATATAAAGGACTATATAAGATGTTTAATTCGAATTACATTCTTAACTAGACGAAGCATTCATGATAATTAGTATGGTGGTCCAAGATGTTTTGGAAACCAGGCAGCTCCGGGAGGTGGAGGTGGTGGGTGAGGTCCTGGAGGAGGTGGATGAGGATGAGGAGGAGGTGGTGGTGGAGGATGCGGCTCAGGATGTGGCGGTCTTGGTGGCGGTGGGTGGTGGAGAGGAGCAAGAGGAGGAGGAGGAGGATGATATGGCATTTTGTGCTTTGATATTAGCTTACTGCAAAAATATGTTTGTTGTGTACTTAGTTTATATAACATGAAGATTAGAAATCATTGTACCGACAAGTCTTTGAAGTGTAAAAGAGTCTTTCATTAATTAGATGTTTAGTACGTAGAATGGTAGTTAATCCACCTAATCTTCTAGCTAACTTTATTGTGTAAGAATTTTAGATTAAGTTTATAGACTTAAGATCTTTGTCCCTATCTGGAAGTGATGGATTGCATCTACCAAACTTCTTAATGTCACATCAAATTAATATCGACAAGTTATCGATTTCAAAATTCAAACGTGGATCAAATAGGTTAGCTTCAATGGTACCATAGAAGAAGAAAATGCAGATCTTAAAAGTAGAGTACTTGTACAATCTTGTTAAAAACATGTCATAATAAGGATTTTACTGAATGATTTTTAGAAAGAGACAAAAAAGATAACTTAATTATGAGTTTCATACAAAAGCTAATATACATGAGTTTTGAAAGTAAGAAACGACTCAAAAATACACTAAAGAAATATATACATACTAGATTTATATCCGTGGGGAAAACTATTTTTAAATTATATTTTATTAATAAATATAAATTAAATATTTATATTATTTTAACTTTTATTTAAAATTATTTTTAATATTATTTTTGTATATATAAATTAAGAAAGAAAAAAATTATTTTTTATAAATTTAATAGTATTTTTTGGTTAATTTAATAAAATATATTAATACTCTAACCAAATTAATAACAATGGCATATGTTGTAATTATTCGAATAATTTAAGCCTATTTATATATTTATTTGAAATTTACTGTAATGATGAAACGTAAACATGATATTTCTGTTAATAACACGTGAGAGTAAAGTTATTTTCTTAAATTATTTCTCAAATAATATATTAGAGATTAGATAATAATTTAAATCTATTTATATTTATTTGAAATTATTTATAAATTAACGTATTAAAAATTTTAAAGAAATAAAAATTATTGTTTTTGCAAATATAATACTATTTTTTGGTTAATTGAATAAAATATATTGATTGTCTAACTAAATTAATATGAGTGGCATGTATTGTAATTATTTTAATAACTTAAACTATTTTATATATTTAAACTGAAATTCGTTGTAATGTTGACACATCACCATGATATTTTTGTTATTAACACGTTATGTTAAGGTTATTTTATTAAAACATTTTTTAAATAATATATTACAGATATGGTGATTGATTCAATTTGTCTAGTTATTGATTTGCATCTTTTATGATTTTCTTACATTTTTCATCGAATTTTCTTTGACATATTTCAAAACTGGGTTATGATCTTCTGAAAGGGTAGATTAACAAATTAAAGTGTATTGAAATTGTTAAAGATCATTTTAGGTGAAATTTTAAATAGATATAAAAAAATAATCTAATCCCTAATATATTATTTGAGAAACTTTTTAACAAAGTAATCTTAACGTGTTAATAACAAAAATGACATGCTGACGTGTCAACACCATAACGAGTTTCAGCTTAAATATATAAAAATGTTTAAGTTATTAGAATAATTACAATACATTCCATTGATATTAATTTGGTTAGACAATCAATATATTTTATTCAACTAACCAAAAATAGTATTATATTTGCAAAAACAAAAAAAATTCTTTATTTAAATTTTTAATACGTTAATTTATAAATAATTTCAAATAAATATAAATAAATTTAAGTTATTACCTAATCCCTAATATATTATTTGAGAAACAATTTAAGAAAATAAATTTACTCTCACGTGTTATTAACAGAAATATTATTCTTACGTTTCATCATTATGGTAAATTTCAAATAAATATATAAATAAGCTTAAGTTATTCGAATAATTACAATATATGTCATTGTTATTAATTTGGTTAGAGTATTAATATATTTTATTAAACTAACCAAAAAATACTATTAAATTTATAAAAAAATAATTTTTTTCTTTCTTAATTTATATATACAAAAAATAATATTAAAAATAATTTTAAATAAAAGTTAAAATTATATAAATATTTAATTTATATTTACTAATAAAATATAATTTACGAATATTTTTCCCCACGAATGCCGTGGATATAAATCTAATAATATATTATTGTAAAATAAATTATTTATGTTATTATCTAACATAGCTCATATGTCAATAGCTTTCGCATTTTCAAAAGCGGGCATCAATCAACCACAAGAACAACCCAATGAAATCAAAAATACCATTAGAAGAAAAAGAAAACTGTATGAAAAGATTCATCAAAATCATAAAAGAAAGATGCAAACCAATGAACTCCACGACGATATATTGAAGATGTTGTTTTATTATACTCTTTACATAATTTCTTTGAATCCAATCAATTGAATAAATATAAACCGTAATACTTTTTCCAAAATTTGTAATGTTTTGTGTTACAAGAAATCGAAGGAACGTCATGCAATTTGCCATCAGTAGTGTTTTAATTAATTATAGTAAAGGATAAAATCTTTCAATAAATTTAATCATCATTTATGTCTAACTTTAGTTTATTCTTCTCCTAGATCATTTCGGTACGGTCTTTGAAATTTTCAAAATTTTATCGGTTTCCATGTTTCTGCTACTTACATTCTTGATTTGAGATATAAGAGATTAGATCAATGGGTTCTGGTGTGCTTTCATGTTGGTGATTAAAATCTAAAGTTAAAAAGCTGGACAATATAAAAGTGATGGGAAAAGATTCTATTTTTTTTAATAAAAAACCTTTACATACCACACAGATATATACTATATATATACTAGGAGAAGAAGTTATATTTTAAGGATTACATAACATCTTTTATAAGATATGGTGAACAGATTCAGATTTGATAAAGATATCTAATATCTTCTATACACTCCTTCAAGATTAGTGTTTAATAGAGAGATCAATCTTGTCTAAGGACTTGTAATCGTGGCTGCGATAACGGTTTTGTTAGTGCATCGGCAAACTGATCTTTGGATAAAACATGGTATACATGAAGTGTTCCAACTGAACTAATTGTCGAATAAAATGATAATTTCTAACCACATGTTTCATTCTAGAGTGAAAGACGGGATTAGCGCATAAATACGTAGCTCCAACATTGTCACAATAGATAACTGGTTGAGTAGAAGATGTAATGCCTAATTCTTGCATTAGTGAATCCACCCACTGAAGTTCTGTTGCAGCATCAGCAATTGCATGATACTTTGCTTCATTGGATGACCTTGTAACTGTCTTTTGCTTTTTAGATGCTCAAATAATGGGATGCGCTCCAAAATATACAATATAAGCCCCTGTAGAAATGAAATCATCTTTGTTACCTCCCTAGTCAACATCAAAGAATGCATAAAGATGCAAGGGATTATCGCTACGAAGGAAGATTCTTTGACTTCGAGTTCCAAATAGATATCTTAATACTCTTTTTGCAGCCTGACAGTGCACATCTGTTGGTTTGTGCATAAATTGTGAAAGTTTATTAAAAAGAAAAGCAACGTCTTGCCGTGTAAGATAAAGATATTGGACACTTCCGACAAGCGTTCTATATTTGCTATCATCTTCAAGAGGCGTTCCTGAGTTTAAGCGGAGAGGTCAATTTGTAGTCATTGGTGTAGTAACAGGATTTGCCGTCAACATATTCAACTTGGCAAGCAAATCTGTTATATATTTTTGTTAAGTAAGCAAAATACCAGCAGAAGATCGGGTTGCTTCTATACCCAAAAATAGCTCAAATATTGCAAGTCTTTCATGAAGAACCGCTTGCTCAAAAGATTGATGAATTTCTCAACTTGACCTAAGTCACTCCCAGTAATCAAAATATCGTACACATACACCAATATGAAGATCGATGTATTCCCAGAATTGCAAATGAACAATGATGCATCATATTTTGAATTTATGAACCCTGATTGTAGGAGAAAATTTTGTATCTCCATATACCAAGCACGAGTCACTTGTTTCAAGCTCCTCCTCAAGATGTCCTTGTAGAAACACATGATTAACGTCAAGCTGGAGTACTACCCAACTTCGCGAGACAGCTTGTCCAAAAACTAAACAAATTGTAGCTGGTTTTATAACAAGACTAAAAGTTTCTTGGTAATCAATCCCTGGTCGTTGATGCAAAGTTTTTGCCACAATTCGTGCTTTGAACCTTTCTATGTCACCATTTGCTTTGCGCTTGATACGAAACACCCATTTTGAATCCACCAAATTGTATTTCGAATTAGGTGGAATGACTGACCACGCATGATTTTGGATTTGGGCATTGATTTCTTCTACCATTGCATTACACCACCGTGAGTCTTTCATCGCCTGGGTGACATTTGATGGTTCTGTTTCAGCCTGCGACACAAACCCAAGGTGAGCATATTTACGATTAGGCTTACTGATGTTGTTCTTCAATCTTGTGACCATCGAATGTGTGGGCCAAGAAGAAGCAGTAACCATAGGCTCAACTAATGGTGGACTTGACAATGTATTTGGCAGAGGCTCTGTTTATGTCATGATAGATGTCAAAACTCCATTATTCTCCATTATTGGTGAAGAATCTGAACGTGGAAGCTCAATTGTAGGCAAATTATTGAGTGGCGTCTTTGAGATGATAGAAATAGGTGGACACCAGTTTTCGCTTGAAGGAAATATAACTGAAAATGGGACATGATTTTTCAGGTTTTGAAATGGAAATGAAGTCTCAAAAAACTGAACCTTACGAGAAACAAACACTTTTTTTAGGTAAGATCAAGACACAAAAAGGCACTCATAACCTATGAAAACACAAGGACGAGAGCGAGATTCTAATTTATGTTGAGAGTAAGGCCGAAGCCAAGGATAACATAAACACCCAAAAAGACGAAGTTTAGTGTAGTTAGGATGAACTCTAAAAAGCTTGAGATAAGGCGATGAAAAATCCAATGTTGAGGTGAAAAGTCTATTGATCAAGTATGTTGATGTTGCAAAAGCATAAGGCCAATAGGTTTGTGGATGGCCAATAGGTCTGTGGAACACCACCATGAGAAATAAGAGCAAGTCCTTTTTCAACTATATGACGATGTCTTCTTTCAGAGAATCCATTATGTTCAGATGTATGTGGGTGGAGTGGTAAGATGGGATATGCCATTTTTAGAACGAAAATCGGCCAAAACAATAAATTCACCACCATTATCGGAATAGAATGTAACAATCAAGTGCTTTAAAGCGACCAAAGATGTCACGAACTTCAGATTTCCGCTCTAAAGGGTAGAGCCATATGTAATGTGTGTAATGATCAACTAGAATCAAGTAGTACCTATAGCCATCAACAGACACGAGAGGAAAAGTCCAAACGTCTCAAAAAATAACTTCTAGAGGTGCATTTGACGTTATAGACGAAAGAGAAAATGAGAGCTTATGACTTTTGCTTATAGAACAAGAATTGCAAGGCAAGGGTGAGGTTTTATTCAAAACATGAAGTGAAAAAAAAAACACAATGGTGTTTAAAATAGGAAGAGAAGGGTGTCCTAGCCTATTATGCCAAATAGGCAATGAGCTTTTTATTGCTGAAAAAGAAAAAACCATTGAATCATCTCGATTTGGCTACTCATACCCGTTATTCTTCGTTTTTCTCATGACCAACAGAGCTCCCGAGTTAAGATTCTTCACCTGAAAGGAGGAAGGAAAAAATTCCATAGAAATAGAGTTATCTTCACATAATTGTCGAACTAAAACCAAGTTCTTAGCAATTTGAGGTACACATAAGACATTCTTAAGTGACATATTGTGAGATAAGTGAGAAAAGGAGCAAAAACCCGTGTGGGTATTGGGTAGATGTGCTCCATCTCCAACTCTAACTTCTTTACCACCAGTGTAAGGAGAGTGAAGAGAGATTTGCCAAATCCGACGTGATGTGGTGAGACGCACCATAATCCATGAGCGAAGTCGGCGTAGCAGAGGGATTTACCATGGCATTATACGCTTTTGGGTTCCGCTATGATGCATGAATTGATTAAGGAGAACCAATTGATTGATTGACAAGTCGAAATTGTGGACAACGTTAAGCACTATGCCCTTTCGTACCACATGTTTGACATTTATCGAGATATGGTTTCGTTCTATTGTAACCAGTTGTGTGTGGGCAATAATTGTTGTTGGTGTTGAATGCATCAGCTTGATTGTGAGATGTCTTCCAATTACGTGTCTTGTTCTGGACATAATGAGCAGAAACAGGAAGTTGTGGAGCAGGTGAGTTTACCGTGTTAAGAACGTTTTCACGATTTAGAAGTTTCCCGTGTAGTTCAGCAAAGCTAATTGGAGTGTCACGATTTTGAACCGAATCAATTACAGTGCGATAATCATTTGTAAGTCCATCAAAGATAAGATCTGTGAGATTTTCATGATCACCTGATTTTCCGAGAAGAGCCAGGGCATTGACTTTAGTTTTGATTGATTGCATATACTCATCAATCGAGTGTTTCACACACAATTTTAATTGCTGTTTCAATTGTTTAATGTTTCTTCAGGTAGGCTTAGCATACGTGGCTACAAGTGTAGTCCAAGCTTCTAATGTAGTTGTAGTGGTGGCAATCAAGTCTTGCGGCGTCATGTCAATTGTTCCAATTAAAGAGGTTTAAATGAGTGAATTTTGGCGAATCGAATGGGTGTATTCTGGATTTAGAATTTCAAGATTATTTGTTATGATGTAGGTGACGTAGAATCAATAAATTTAAGAAGGTCATAACCTTTGAGAAGAGATCTGGATACTCCAAGTGATGTAATTCATTGATGATAG
The DNA here is from genome assembly GCA_018901935.1 of Pugionium cornutum. Classification (NCBI taxonomy): domain Eukaryota; kingdom Viridiplantae; phylum Streptophyta; class Magnoliopsida; order Brassicales; family Brassicaceae; genus Pugionium; species Pugionium cornutum. Next base: position 9,581,531 of record CM032157.1, on the reverse strand, counting down.
CTTGGTGACATTCATCATATTCACCAAGAAAATAAGATTAAAATCCTTTGAAGTAATGACAACTGCATCATTTGCTGTCATGGCTACGAAATATAAATTGGAAAACTTTTCGTTTGAAAATATGAAAAAAAACATCACAATCTTAGAAATAGAAGCTCTGATACTATATAGAAGTGAAAGGAAAAGATTCTATTTTCTCTTAATAAAAAATCTTTACATACCACACATATATATACTATATTTTAGAAATTACATCATATATTTTACAATATATGATGAACAGATTTAGATTTGATGAAGATATTAATATCTTCTATAGACAATGCAATTAAATTGAAGACTAAACATCTTTTAATTGAATAACATTTATAATATGCAGCTTTATAATTCCATTTATTTGTTAAAACTCTTTCACCAAGTTCATTAAATCTTATAAAAAATGAATTGGATATGGTCACTTTTTAAATAATTTATCATTCATCTATAAACTTTTAAATTGTTTTTTCCCATTATAACAACCAATTTTATTTATATCGTGATGGTTTTCGATAAGTTTGTTTCTATTAAATATGTAAGAAACAATTACATTTAACAACATTTTATCAGCCACTACCCAAGAAAATTATTATCCACGACAATATTAAATGAGAAATTTGGTTTAATATTGCATTATATAAATTGAAAACTAATCCATATTTTAAAAATTTTGAAAACTAAATTTTTATATAAAATTTTGAATAAATTATTTTTCTAGATATTTATTTTTTCTGTTATTAGCTGAGAAACGGAGAAAAATATTAGATATGAATAATAAAAAAGAATTACAGGATGCTAATAGAGATAAAGAATCAAACATTATTGTATATAAAAATTAAAAATATTAAGAACAATTTTATAAAATAGTAATTTTAAAAAAAAATCCAAAACTAATGTCATTAGTTTAAATTTTAATTAATAGTTAAAATTTGAAATTAAAATACATTAAAACTGTAGTGGTAAAAAATCTAAACCTTAAATTCGAAAAAATTCAAATATAATATTTTAAATTTATATATAATTTATATAGATTAAATAAATATTTTTATATAATTATTTATGGTATTTTGAAATTTTAATTTTAAGGTGTAGATTTATAACAAAAATTTTAAAATATGCTATTTTACGGTATTATTAAAATACATAAAAACTTTATGATAATATGATAAATAAGAAATGTTGTAATTGAAATTAACTATATATCTAGAGTTTTTTTCGGTGGTTTCCGTTCGAAGTGTGCTGAGCACCGCTAATATAGAGTGTCGTCCAAATAAAAATTGATTCATTTAAAGAATTTCCAAAGATCCAAACTTTGTCGGTAACCAATCTTTGAGATTTATAGATCTCAACCGACCTCCAAAATTTATCGAAGCACTCTGAAATTTAAGTAATCAACCGGTTTAATCAAAAAAAATTCAGCATTAAAGGGATCATCAAAAAAACTTGAGTGAATTAAAAGATCTAACTCTTTTGATTTATTTATCTTTGATCTCGTAGTACTTTTGTTTTCTTATTTGAATGATCTAAATAATTCCATGTGATTTCGTTGTCCCCAAAAATAAATAGACTTTAATTTCATTTAAATCTTTAGTTGAACAAACTTCCCTTACCAAAATTACAAACTAATTTAATATCAAGTAGATATTAAATATCATTTCAATCCATGATAACATTTTGAACATGATAATAGATGTTTACATATTCCTTACTATATTAGGAATGACTTAGTTGGACATGATGAAGAGAACCAAATCAAAGCTTAGTATTTTGATTATGATGCAGTTTGTAATATAAAATTATATGATTTTTTCAATTTATTATAAAATGTTCTAAAGTAAAAAAAGTTATAAAAAAAAGAAGTCGATTCATGAAATTTTAGTTTTTTCTTTTGTTTTATTCATGAATTTTACTATATTTGAATTTGGGCAACTATCTAAAATATCATTTTTCTAAAAAAAATATTCAAATATAACACTAATCATTTAAATTTTCAAAAATAGCAAAAAAATTAATACTAAAATAATTAAAAATCTATTCCTAATAAAAAAATGTAAACACTAAAATAGAAAAATGAACTCAAAAAATTATATTTTAATTTTATATATAGTTTATTTGAGGTAAATAAACTTAAAAATATGACATTTTAGGGTATTACTCTTTGAATTGAGTAGTTTAAATATATAAAAATAAATATTTCTACTTGTAGATTTTTAAATTTCATAATAGTATTGTTTTTATTTAATAAAAAATCTTGTTTTCAAATTTTGTAAAAGAAGAGTTAGTTTTTAAAATATATAATTTTAGAATACTAAATCAAATTTTCTCAAATTAAATTTTAATTTAATTAATAATTTATATATTTAAGTTTAAAACTATAAAATAAAACAAACTTAAGAAAACGAGAATAATGTGTTGCTATGAAACATACGAAAAGAAAATGTGTTTCCCTCATTTGGTGCCTAAGAAATGTCTTTAAAAGACATTCACACACTAATCAATCCCTAAGGAAGCAATTTTAGTGACCTTTTAAATTGTCTTTTGAATGTTAATATTTGTTTCCAAAACAATGAAACATCACTTACGCGGGTCCCATTAGTAACTGCACACGTGGACAACTAGACGACGTCGTTTTCATGAGATTCAACGTTTGTCTTCGTGACTTTGCCTTCATCTCCTGACCATTATCACTTACTGCAAAATTCTACGATTTCAGAAAACCTTAGAGATTTCGACTTCCGAGAGTTCGGATGCAAGTCGCTGGAGGTGAGTAATCTCGATTTTGTTTCGAGTTACCATGCCGCGGAAACCGCAGATGAATCTTCCGGCGTCTCGTCGCGGTGTCGTGTGTCTTCGATGGAAGCTATTAATTACTCTCTCCGCTGCGTTATGTATCATCATTCTCCTCACTATCAACCGTCAATCTCGTTTCACTGCGTCACTTCCGTCGCTTTCCGTCGCGAGATCTCGTATCCCCCTCCGCAAATACTCCGGTGACCGTCCTAAACTCGCGTTCCTTTTCTTAGCTCGACGTGATCTGCCACTTGATTTTCTATGGGATAGATTCTTCAAGGTTTTACACTCGCAGACGATGTATTTGATTGTTCACTTTCTGTTACTAGCTGCTTCCGTTGAATCGGAATATCGTTTACTGTTCCTGTATTTTGTTAGGGTGCAGATCAGAAGAATTTCTCAATTTATGTACATTCAGTACCTGGTTTCGTATTCGATGAAGCTACCACCCGATCGCAGTTTTTCCACAATCGGCAATTGGAGAATAGCATCGAGGCGAGTTTTCGTTTGATACCTTTATTTTTGTTGTTGTTTCCTAAATCCAAATAATGATGTGAAAGAAGAAGAACCGAATTCTTATTTGCTGGATTTGGATATTTACGTTTTAACTGAATTGTGATTCCTGCCTGAATGCATCAGCAGGACTAAGTCCCTAACTTTTTAGCTGTTATGACTGAATCTGACTATTTCCTCTTGCTCTGAGATTTTTGTTGATGAATTGAAAACTGAGAAAATACTCACTTACAGGTAGTTTGGGGAGAATCAAGCATGATTGCAGCAGAGAGATTGTTGCTTGCATCTGCCTTGGAGGATTCTTCGAATCAAAGATTTGTTCTTTTGTCTGATAGGTCAGTTTCTTTGGACATGGAATGCTTGTGTGAGACCTTATTCTGATCTTGTTGATGTTTGTTTAGATATGAAATGAAACCAGTGATCCTTTTTCTTTTACCCTTTATGATGCAGCTGTGTTCCGTTATACGACTTTGGTTACATATACAAGTATCTAATGTCTTCACCAAAGAGTTTTGTAGACAGGTAATTTACGTTTCCGGTTCATTATGTTGCCTAAATAATAATCAGCATAAACGTTAGATATAATTGCCCCAGCTAGCTGTTGTATTATAAAAGACGTTATCTAGATGTTGATAACCGTGTTGATATCTGTCTGCAGCTTCCTTGATACTAAAGATAAACGCTACACTATGAAAATGTTTCCTGTCATACCAAAAGAGAAATGGCGAAAAGGATCCCAGGTATCTTCTAATCATATTGATCTCTGGAAATGAAAAATAAACTCCTTTGCTTTTGAAATGAACTTTTGCAGAACTGTTTGCTTTCCTATACTTTGGAAGTTTGAGTGTCCTGTGGATAAAAAGCACCATGAGCAGAGTGACAAGATTACGCGTCATTCTTAGTTATTTTTTTATTGCAGTGGATATCATTGATCAGAAGCCATGCAGAGGTCATTGTCAATGATGATACTGTGTTCCCAGTTTTTCAGAAATTTTGCAAGGTAAAGTCATGCTTTTGGTGTCTTCATTTTTGTTACTCCTCAGTTTCATTAAGTAGCTCACCACCATTATAAGCTCTTGTTAGCTATTTTGAGAAAAACTTCCAGAGTATCTGATGTCATTATAGTATCGTTGTGTTTTTATTTATTTGAATAAATCACGGAATAGGTGTTCATTTATTTTCTTTTCAGCGATCTCTTCCTCTGGATCCTAAAAATAAATGGCTTTATCTTGTAAGTAGTTCTTCACTGTTTCTCCATATTTCATTTACATGAGCCACTTGAATGATCAATTATTTTGATTCTTACTGCTTCTGGATCACTTTGAGTATATGAAAATAGATGGCTAATTGAACCGCAAACAAGATGTTGCCGTTAGCAGCAATAAACAATTAAAGAGTATATTCTGCTTGGCGTTAATTAATCTATTCTTGTGTCTAGTTTTAAAAGATTATAAATGTCATTCTTTGTCAGTAAATGGCGGTTTCTTTCTTAACATTTTACGCTGCTTTGGATGTGGAACAGAAACAGAGACGTCACAACTGCATCCCTGATGAACACTACGTGCAAACTCTGCTAACAGTAAGCACAATCAATTAGCGAATTTTCTCATTTAGTCTATCTCTTTTAACCCGCTGATTTTCGATTTCATTTCTTGTATTCCAATTTGGATCTGTTCAGATGCGTGGCTTGGAAAGTGAAATGGAACGGAGAACAGTGACGTACACTACATGGAACCTATCAGCCAAGAAAGCTGAAGCCAAATCTTGGCATCCTCTCACTTTCACATCTGACAATTCAGGATCAGAGAAAATACAAGAAATAAAGGTACATTATTTATTTTGAGGACCATTTGTTTTTTTAATATAGTGGTGTCAATTAAGCTTACGGTTTGGTTAAATAAGTATGAAATTTAGTTTTACTCGGTTATACAGTACGTTCAGTTTCCGCATGTTGGGTTTTAAAAACATACTATATTGTATCCGGTACAAACGTTTTTTTAAATTAAATTTATAATAAATAAAATTTAAAATAAAAAATAAGATATAATTTACCTATTATTGTTTCAATATAGTTTTAATTATTATATTTTATTGAGAAAATAACATTGTGTTGATTTGTTATACAATATGTGTTATCACAATTTTGAAATAGATTATTTTTTCTGACAAAAATATAATTTTAAAATATAAGTTTTTGTATAATTATTAATTTTTATATCAATTATATTTTATATTAATTAGGTTTGGACCAATTTTGAGAAATTTAAGTATATACTAGTTAGACTTTATATCCTTAGTGATCTTAAACAAAAATATATTTTTTTAAATATTATTTATTGATAATTCTATACTAATTAAAAATTATATATTTTATGAAAGATATTTTCTATAAACCGTGCTATTATGCTAAGATAATAATTTACATACTTTAAAAATAATTAAATTGAAAATTATAAAAACCAAACGCAATAGAATTTTTTTTCATTAACTATACAATCAATTTTTACTAAAACTAAATATAAAAAGTATTAAAAGTAGTTAATCCATCTATTTAATTTGTCTCACATTAGTCAAAAATATTTTTGTATGATTTGATTGACCAACCCATAAAAATAGTTGTCGTAAAAACTTAATACTAACTTGGGACACTATATAACTGAATAATATATCTATATATTGAGTTATAATTCATATTTCATTCATAAAAAATATTTAATTTTTTTTCCTTAAGTTTTTTTAGTTATAAATTGAAATTATTTAGATTATATATGTTTTAGTTAATTGATTTTAAACTTGAAAGAAATGAACATTAATTTGTGTTGTTTTGTGTATATTCTAAATTAAATATGATTATTTATTTTATGCAAATATTTGATATATGAATTATGTTTAATTACATTTTTATTTAATTTAGTTATTTAAATATAGTAATATATTATATATGACTATTTATTAATATTTAGTGCTTTACAAATTTAATTTAATTAATATTAATTACATTATATTTTTAGCAATTATTATTATTTATTTATTAAAACCCCAAATATTTAAAATTACATTTTATAAAAGATTTTTATATTAATAAGAAAAATAAGTATAATAACTAAAATATTAAATGATATTATAATCTGTTATTGTTTTTAATTAGATATTTTTAAAAATAACTTTAATTTTGTTATTAATGATATTTTATTAAAATTTTGAATTATAACATATTATGCAAATTGTAGTGATATTAATATTTCATTGATTTTAATTTGATTTTAATATTTTTATAAAGAAAATATTTTATTTATTTTATTTTTATAAATACAAATTAGTTTAAGTTAATTTGTATTTATATTATATGTTTTATTTATTTCCTTTAAAATATTTAAAGAAGTGAGAACATTGTAATTTATGTTGTTTTGCATATATACTAACTTAAATTTAATTATTTGTTTTATATAAATATTTGACATATTACTTCTCATTTATTATATTTATTATTTAATTTTACTTATTTATATATGGTAATGGTATTATGTATAAATATTGGTTAATATTTTATTATTTTCTCATTTTTACATATTTTGAATAGAACTTAGTGTAATACTCGAAAATAACATTTTTTAAAATTTTTATTTCAAATCTAATATTCTAAAATTAAAATTCTAAAACTAGCATAATAATTATGTCAAAAATATTTCTTTACTCTAAATAATTTATACATAAATTTGAAACATTATATTTGAGTGTTTTTCTAATTTACAGTTTAATTTTTTTTCATTAACAAAAAGTTTTAATGTATTTTAATTTTAAATTTATACTATTATTGAAAATTTAAAATAATGATGTTAATTTTGGAATAAAAATGTTATTTTACAGAATTACCGTTTTAAAAAAATATGCATAATGTTTTATCTAAATGTTTTAATTAGATAGATATTGATTGTATTGGTTTAAGCATATTAGTTTTGTTTTTCTGGTTCCTTTTGGTCACCCCTAATTTTATAAACGCCAATTGAACTGATCAATTTGTCTTTTGTTTTTGGGTGTTATTCCGGGGAACAGAAAATCAACCATGTATATTATGAATCCGAATATCGAACAGAATGGTGTCGGGCGAATTCAAAACCCGTTCCATGCTTTCTATTTGCAAGGAAATTCACTAGAGGAGCTGCTATGCGTCTTTTGAGTGAAGGATTAGTAGAATCATCAACAGATACAACAACTTTTTCATTGCAATAAAAGGTAAGCCCCAGAAACACAGAAACACAAAAGTTAACTTGGAATATACATAGAGATAGTACACTAACTGATCATATGACAGTAGTTAGTACAAACTTACAGCCTTCATCGAGTTTTCTTTTTGTGATATTCATGTTTTTATTTAATAAAAAAATGGCAATACTTTCTTTCTCCAATAAAATGGCAAATACATAAGATTCTTATACAGAATTTATATGGAGAAATAGTTCAATAGCTCTATGATTTCCTGGATAATGAATGGGTCGAAGCCGTTTGGTTTCAAAACAAACCAAAGTTTAGTTTTATTTAATTTATAGTAGAAAATGCATCCAATTCAAAAATAATCAGCAATGATGAGTTGAATGACATATGTATCTTATATAGTAGTAGTATAGAAATATTCCAACCTCTTTATACACAAACCACATAGAACCTGTAAATCATTTTTGTACGAAATCATATATCGGATTAATTTTATATATTAATGTACAAATATATATATATATATAAATTAGAGCAATTGTTTAAAATAACACTGTTTTAAATTTTTATTTAACACTAATCATTTAAATTTATAAAAATATCATAAATTTAATAGTAAAATAGTTAAAAATTAATTAAAAATCTCTTTTTAATAAAAAAATTTAAATCCTAAATTGAAAAAAATAAACTCAAACATTATATTCTAATTTTATATATAGTTTATTTGAGATAAATAACTATTTTCAAATAATAATCATTACATTATTATTTGAAAAGTACATTTCAAAAAATAACATTAAATTTTTAGAATATTATTTAAAATGCCATTATAAATAGCTAGTTTAGAAAACAAATACCAAATATATATAAATGTTAAAATTATGAAATTTAATAATTAAAATTTATGTTTTTGTTAATTTATTTGAATATCTTTTGCCTGAAAATAAATAAAAATATATTAATACACCTAACAACTTAATAAATTATAAATATTTAATTTATATTTATAATTATATTATAAATATCTCATAAAACAAATATTATTTATAAATACATTGATGGTGATTTAACATTTAGTAAAAATTTGTAAACTACAATACTACTAGATTAACTTCACAAAGTATAAATATAACAAAATATTATAAAATAACTTTTCGCATCATATTAAATCCTAACAATTTTATAAATTTAAAATATTAATATTACAATTATATTTATATTACAAATATTTCATAAAATAAATATAATTTATTTTTATATTGTTATTTAAAAAGTACATTTGAGAAAATAACATTAATGTTGTAAAGTATTAATTTAAATATCATTATAAGTAAATTAATCACATAACATATACCAAATACATAAAAATATCACAATATTCATGAATATTATAAAATATAATATTTAAAATTCAAATATTTATTATTATATTTGAAAAACATTTTATCTAAAAACAAATAAATTAAATATAATATTATATTCAACAATTTAAAGTTTCATATTTGTATTTATATTACGAATATTTTATAAAAAAAATATTTTTCATAAAGCATTGATAGTGATTTAATATTCACTAACATTTGTAAACTACAAAATATTTGATTAAATTCACAAAAATAAAAAATATAATAAAATATTAAAACTGAATAATCTCGTGTGTAGTGCAGGTCAATTTGTAATTTGTGTTATTTTAACAATTTTAGCTTTAATATGTTAAATTTAAAAAATAAATTTAAAAATATAATATTTTAGAGTATTATTGTAAAAATATTTTTTATAAATATAAAATAAAACAAGAACGTGTATAATACGAGTTATCGCCTATATTTGATCAAACATTGCCCCTCCTTTTAATAGAATAAAGATGACAATAATCAAAAAGACGTAAAATTTGTCTTTTATTGACTTCTCATTATTAGACAAAAAGCTTTTAGTTTAGATTCTCATAAAAATGAAATGGTGCATGCATACATTGACTATTGTTAGAAAAAAAGGTTTCTTTTTCTATAAGCACATGTTAATTGATTACTTACCCAATTTATTTCGGTTTTTAATGTTATGACTTTTTTGGCGATGATTGTAAGTTTACAAAGAAGAAAATATTATAATCAACCAAACAATAAAGTGGATTTTATTAATATGGTTAGTAATGCAATGAAGACATTAGGTTTGATCTTCCTATATTTAAATAATAATTTTACTAAAGTGTATAATGATAAAAAAAAAAAGTGTTTATTGGAAAAAGATAATTTACAACATTTGTGTTTTATAAAGGCTTTAATTAGAAAAAATAAAATAATCAAAGTAATTTCAAAGTTTCCTTTAGTATGTTGAAATACAACTATAAAAAAGAAAATTTAAATGAAATATATCTAAAAATCAAAAGATAGTTTATGTTCTTAAACATGAAGACAAGAATCTTTGGCTTGAAAATTGCAGTGGTAAGTGGCAGACCAAATCCCTTTGTATGCATTTTAATTGCTTTCAGAAGAAAATTAAATTATCCCTAATATATTATTTGAGAAACTTTTTAACAAAGTAACCTTATTCTTACGTGTTAATAACAAAAATACCATGCTGACGTGTCAACACCATATGAAGTTTCAGATTAAATATATAAAAGGGTTTAACTTACTAGAATAATTACAATACATGCCACTGATATTAATTTGGTTAGAGAATAAATATAATTTATTCAACTAACCAAAAAATACTATTACATTTGCAAAAACAATACTTTTTATTTCTTTAATTTTTTATACGTTAATTTATAAATAATTTCAAATAAATATAAATAGATTTAAGTTACTACCACAATCCCTAATACATTATTTGAAAAACATTTTAATAAAATAACTTTACTGTGACGTCTTATTAACAGAAATATCATGCTGTCGTGTTATTACTAAAATAAATTTCAAATAAATATATAAATGAGTTTAACTTATTAGAATAATTACAAGTATATCATTTTTATTAATTTGGTTATATAATTAATATATTTTATTAAACTAACAAAAAAAATACTATTAAATTCGTAAAAAATAATTATTTTTCTTTTCTTAATTTGTATATACAAAAATTAATATTAAAAATAATTTTAAATAAAAGTTAAAATTATATAAATATTTAATTTATATTTACTAATAAAATATAATTTTCGAATATTTTTCCCCACGCATGGCGTGGGTATGAATCTAGTTGTTTATTATTTGATATCTTTTTAATTTTTTGTAAATTTTATAAAGATAGCAGACAGAAAACGAAACCAATAATTTATTTCGTCAAACCAACCAATGTTAATATTATTTGAAAATTAATGGTCGTAGAGTGATTTTCTCTTGAAGATGAGTCGTCTTATTGGTCTAAGTTACGATTGATTCTCCATAAATGCAAATTTATTTATGTATTTTGTATGATCAGTAAAATATAGTGTCATATCTTATGACTATTTGAATATCTGATAAATAGAGTACTCAGCGGTTACACTCATTCTATAGAGATTAGTTGGATGAATATCAATAGACTTTGCTAATGAAGAAGACTTCCATAATTGAAAAAGGAAAACTTCCAATTAGATGGAATATTGATCTCGTGTATTTTATTTAATCGAGATGAAGATGAAATAGGATTGTATCGAAAGCAAAAAGAGCAACCAAAGTTGCACACCTGAATATTTTTAAGACAACAAAAAAAATAGTTTAGTCGACTGATTGTTCAATAATTAAATCAAGAAGATTTGATTTTGTTTTCATTGGATCGAAACAAATAAGTTTATGATATTTTTAGATAGATTATGAATTACTTTGAATAACTTTTAATTAAAAAAAAGTGATTCAAAACAACAATTGAATGTAATTGTAAAATATTAATTTAATTATATTCAAATGTATATTTTTGATAAATTGTTTTATGTGCTGGAATATTCTACATTTTCAACTATTTAAAATTATCTAATTTGTTTTTTTTAATTTTAAAAATAAATTTTTTGTACTTTTTAATAGATATAAGATATTTTTGTTTCGATATAAATTAAAATTTATTTTTTAATAAATAAAAATTATACATATACATCAAAATTTAAAACAAAATGTAGTTTACCTAAGTTAGAAATTATAGTAAAGATAACAATATGTAGAAATTATGAAATACATTAGTAAAGATAACTTAGTCAATAAATTTAGAAATAAGTGTAGTTTTCAAATTTCCTTCTCTTTTAGTATATTTTTTAAAAGTAATCCTATAAATATGAAAGATTTAGAACCTTCTGTTCTTTTTATTTTCTTAGATAAGTGAAATCAAACACCTTAAAAGAAAATATGTAGAATCTTTGAAAAAAGTTTCTAGAATTGAGATGTAACATGAGAACATAAAATTGGAAAAAGAATACCAATAAAGGAAATAATATATCAATTATACACACATCTCATTCAGTTTCAATCACAAAGTCTAAAGTTAGTCAAAATTATATTTAATAAGAGTGTTATCCATATATACGTTACCTTCCTCTTCCGTGGTTAAGAATTTTGTTAAGCTTATACAAATAATCCGAATCGAATGAATCGAAACAAAAATGAACCAAAAACAAATTTCATATGGTATTCGGTTATAAAAATATAACCGAACGAATATTATTTTGAAAAATCATTATTATTAGTTACTAACCGAAACCAAAGCGAAAACCAAAATAATTTCCAAAAAATCAAAATATTTTTGGTTATTTTTGGTTATCCAAAAATATTTTGGATATTTCGGTTATCTTTTGTTATTTTTGATTTTTTTTTTAGTTATTTTCGATTATTTTTTGTTATTTCGATTACTTTTGATTTTTAAATTTAATAATCGAATCGAGTGAAACTGAAATATAATCGAACCAAAATATAAAAATAATCAAATAGATTTTTAATCTTACCAACCGAAATCGAACCGAATATTCGAATGTGCAAATCTACTTTTTGTTTTGTCTCTCATTGGTCTCCACAAGTCATATATATTTATATATAGTCCTATTTTATTTACTGTTTGTTAAATTTTAAAAAATGAAAACAAAACGAAAATGAAAAGAAAAGGAGACTCAAAGCAGAAAGGTTTCTTGTTATCTTCTTTTCATGTGTGACCTTATTGCTAAAGCAGCAGCCAAAGTAAAGAAGCTTTGTTCATATACGAAGTAGTGTTCTAAAAGATATTGGCTTGTTTGTTGGATATAAAATCTTTTCATATAACCAATACAATTACAAATTTTTCTAAGATTGGTAGAAAGTGGTCCATTTTATGTTCTGATAGAGATTTTTGAGTGACATGTAAGACATTTTGGGTTGCTGAATGCTGACTGCGTCAACACTTCGATCGGATTCAAATAATCTTTTCATTTGAAAGTTGAAGAAGTCTCTTAATGACAAAGAAAAAACAAGTTGTGACATGTCTCTCATGATCTGATCATGTATATTTATATAAATAAGTGTGTGAAAAGCATCAAATAGTGAGATAAACACAAAACTATTGTCCACAAGATTTCAACTTCATATAAGAACTCAGGCCACGTTATGTAGTATCATTGTAGTCAACGCAAATCTCACACAGCTCTTTCTTCTTCTGTTCTTTTCTTTTCAAGTCTTTTTTATTTATTTATTTTTTTGGAAATATTAATAATTAAGTTTACACGTTTTCTTGGCTCTACTTAATTGTAATAAATTGATTTAAATAAGTGATCCTACAAGTTAATCGTGGCTTCACATTAATCAAATATAATGCCAATTTCATACGGAAACTACTGTAGACATTGAATTTTTATAAGAGTTCTCGTTGATGAAGAAACCTTTTTAAATTAACTAACAAACTAGTTAAAAAAAATAGATGTAATTGACCCATTTTTTATTTGGAAAAATGGGTATCTCAACAAATCAACAAATATTTTTAGAAAACAAATAGACCAATTCTCTAAAATAATAACTTTTAAGTTTTTATTACAAAGATAACATCATTAATTTAAATTTTCAATAATAACATAAATTTAATACTAAAATATATTAAAAATTCATTTTAATTAAAAAGACCTCCTAAATTGAAAAAAATAAATCCAACTATAACATTTAAATTTATATATAATTTATTTAAAATAAATAAATATTTATACTATTTTTGAAATTATAATTTTATAGTACTAGATTTAGAATAAAAACTTTAAAATATGTTATTTTACGATATTATTCAAATAAATATATATATAGAAATTATCCGTAAATTTAAACAGTTACACGTTATTAAATATGAGTTGTAATAGATGCAAAAATAGTTTGCATCTAATAGATTGAAAGTTCAGAAATTTCTTTTTTTCGAGATAAATATGAGTTGGGATATAATAGATTGAAGACGAATAGTGGATATTGGAATCCAGTTTTATTGTAATAGATGCAAAAATAGTTTTCTTAGAACGAAAACAAAGATAAATGCATCGTGAGAATAGAATCTATGGACTTATTTCAAAAATATTAAGACGAAAAATGGTTGCCCCATATGACAGGTAATAATATGAACACGATGGATGGAGAGAAAAAGCCAAAAAGTTCTAAAGAAAATAAAAGTTTAAATTCAGAAAGACTATCTTCTAAATTATTAAGTTATTCAGTCGATATGAATTAACTGCCATCAATATAAGTTTTTAGAAAAATAAATTTTTGAAAAATATGATGTCTAACATAATATGTTTGAAACCAACAAAAAAACCTAAAATAGTAATAAATGGATAGTAAAAACATAAATAATTATTTTTATAACTGTTCTGTTCAAATATAAATAATTATAAATAGCATAATTTATTGAATATATGATATATAAAAAAATCATAAAATTTTATATAAAAAAGAAATTAAAACCGGTTTAACTAATAATACATGTTACATATCAAATGCATATTTAATGTTTTGCTAGTTTTTTTTATTGATTTCATTGATTTAGAATTGATTAAGATTCACATAAATGATATCCAACTTTAACTATGGTTCATCATTGAAATTATCTTGTTTGGTTGTTCATCATTGGTGGTTGCGCTTGTGGTTATAGTCAATATTGTATTTGCAGTTGAAGCATATTTTTTTCGTTTATTTGTCATCGACAGTTATAATTATACTTTATCGCAGATTTTTAATTGTACTGATGTTTTAATCCACGATAAAAAAAATTATAATATAAGCCGTAGTATCTAACCGTTATAATTAATCATATATAATTACGATAGATTAACGAATAACAATTTATTACATCCATTGTGACAAACTATCTAAAGATATGGATGATAAAGGAAAATGAATATTAATAATAATTTTAATGTGATTACGGAGAAAATAAAAAGACAAAAAAGTCAAAGCTAATGTCTCAGTCGTCACGGTGAACAGACAATAAGCTCTTCCAAAACCAAGATCCACAATCTGTTTTGTCAATACGTGGGAGCCTTTAAGGCCATTTTTTTAAAAACAAACAAATCTATCTTTCTCTTTGTCTATCTTTGTTTCTTCGTTGTGTGGACTTAAATTTAAATAAGTTTTTTTCTTCTTCTGTTTATCTTCTCAAATTTTAAATTAAAATGTCATGTCAAAATAACGCCACATTAATTTTGGTCATCTTCTTGCTATTTAGCTAAACTTCAAAACATATGGCACAGAATAGATACGATCTGAGCCATTTTGACTATATTATTTGTCATTATCCATTTTGTTTTCTCCCAAATATCAAAATTATAATATTGATATCATAAATAAAAAGTTGAAACAATATTAAAACCTTACTAACTAATCCACTCATCAATTAAATATATCTTTGGAAATTTTTTGGTAAGAGAACATATTCCAAACATTTAGTTTTTAGCGTTTGGATAAATCTTCAAAAACTATTTTAGTGTCTATTATTGATAAACATGATTACTGCTTCTTCCGTTAAAAGTATCTATTATAAATATAGAAGTGTTTTCATATATATATATTAGATTTATATTTACGTTTGAGGAAAAATATTTATAAATTATATAATATTATTTATTAGTAAATATATATTAGATATTTATATAATTTTAATTTTTTTAATTATTTTTAATATTAATTTTTGTATATATAAATTCATAAAAAATAATTATTTTTATGAATTTAATAGTATTTTTAGTTAGTTTAATAAAATATACTATTTATTTAACCAAATTAATAACAATGATTTATATTGTAATTATTATAATAATTTAACCTATTTATATATTTATTTAAAATTAATTTTGGTGATTATATGTCAATATGGTATTTTTATTAATAAAAAATATTTTTTAAATGTTTCTTAAATAATATATTAGCAATATTGTTGAGAAAATTTTACATTCATCGTAAAATAGTTTATAAAATCGTTCATCCCCAATTCATGCAGTGTTGAAAATATTCAATAGATTAGCCATTAAAGAAATATGTATCAATACTCTTGAAAAACTGATACCTACAAGTATAAACCTACGAACAGCCAATTGTTTTTTTTCTTTGTTTGGTATTGAAAACCTAAAACTTGTACAATTGTTAGGTTAACAGATTTTCATAGACTTACAATGTTGAATACAGATTTTCATATAATATTCAACAAAGTAACATAAATCTTTCAAAACACACGTGGTAATCATGATTAACAATAAAAAAAAGTCGGTATAAAGCAACGAAACATAAGATAATCGAATTTGAAATTAGATAATGAGGGTTAAATTAGAAATTAAGAAACTAGTGGAGTTGTTTTAAGAATATATTAAAGATAACGGGTCAAAATAAAATTTGATAAATGATAGAGGTCTCTTCTACTATTACAAAACTGGTGCCCAGCCGCTCATGGAAATAAGACCAAGAAACCGGTGCAACTGGTTTCAAGTCAGATTATAAGAAGCCGGGCCGTCAAAATTGTTGACTGTGCTTCTTTCTTGTTTCCTCGATTTTTTTCTTCAAACCGGTTTTGTATGTAAATAAATAGAAATAAAAAAAGAGATAATCACGTGGAACGCGCCGCAGTAAACGGGGCGGTGGATGAAACTTTTTGTCCCTTTGATTAGCGGAACAAGTCAATGCTCTTTCTTCTTCATATCAATTAATTAATTGTGTGTAGACAATTGGCACGTAACCCTTTTTGGCCTTTTCTCGTGATTTCAATATCAAAATTAATTTAAATAAAAACTATTTTATATCGGGTCATGCGACCGGAATACGATTATTTTAACATAAATAATATAAATAAGTAAGTTGGATAGTGGTTCTACTATTTTGATGTTCATATCAAAAAATATGAAATTGGATTTCATCTTTTATTATATGAAAGTTTTAAATTTTCATAAAAATATATGTAATATTAAATCGGTCCGTTGTGTTTTAGTAACAAAAAACACGAAAAAATTAGAAAGCTAAATATATAAAAATAAAATTGTCATTTTAAAATATAAATACACTCTTTGAGATGTTTTATATTAATTGTTTTAAAAACGCTAATGTTTCGGATGGAAATTTCAGTCAAAATATTTTTACTATAGTTCCATCGATTTTTTTCCTAAAATTTTCGTAGAAAAGTTAGATGTTTTTTTAGTGTTCCAGAAAAATATAGTTTATATTCTTGTTATAAAAGTTGTATAACCAATTTATCGTATGAGTTTTCTTATTATAGTGTTCCAAAGAAGAATTAATATTATAGTTGATATTGTTGTTATAAAAGTTGTATAGCCAATTTCTTTTATGAGTTTTGCGAAACTCTTGAAATATGAATGAACAAAATGTTGTATTTTGATTTCCGGTGCATGAATGTAATTAATAGTTGTTCAATAAAAAATCATTCGAATATTTCTAAAAATTATGGAAAAACCTACTTGTATTACTATATCTTAATTACTACACAACTTTTTATTATTGTGTCCAAATACTAAAAATGTACTTTAACCCAAAATATAGCAAACGAAGATTTTATATCATTAAAGAAAAAGAAAAGTAATACTTTAAAATAATATTTTTTAAATTTATCTTCTAAATATAATATATTAAAAATAAAATTCTTAAAATATTATAAATTATTATGTAAAATAATTATTTATTTTAAATAAAAAATATATAAAATTAAACATAATTAATGTTTGGTTTCACTTTTTTAAGTTAAGATTTAATTTTTTTTATTAGAATAAAATTATTAATTATTTTATTATTAAATTTGTATTATTTTTAAAAATTTAAATGAATAGTGTTATATTTAAAATAAAAACTTAACAATATTTTAGATAATTTATTTTAATTTCAATGAAAAAACAAAATGGCTAATAATCCGGGTGAATCATGTAGTCGGGTCGGAACCATGCATGACGTAGGAAATGATGTAAATCTTCCAAGAATTTTTTTTTTATAAAAGTCAAATAAAACCAAAATTCATAAATGTAAAATAAAAAAAAAATATGAAGAAGAAGAAGGAGAAAAAAAATTCGGTCCACTTCCCAAACCCTTTTTATAGGAGAGTCTAATGTTCTGGCAGAAGACTTCACAAAATTCTCTCTCTAAACCAAACCCAAAAAAAATCTCTCAAAAAAAGATCTTTCTGCTTTCGTTAATCTCGTGATCTTCTTCTTCTATTTATGGACAGAGGATGGTTTGGTCTCACTCTTGATTCATCTTCTCTCGATATTATAAACTATAATCGTTTTAATAACAATCATAGCCACTTCTTCAATCCCTTGACGATGTCAACAACTGGCGGCGACGACGATGATCATCAGAAGACAAAAAATTCCACCACCGAAAGCGAATTCAGGTTTCCAGTAAGTCTCTCCGGTATTCGTGACCGTGAAGATGATGATCTTTCATCTGACGTAGCTGGAGACAATGACCGTGAAGTTCCCGGCGAAGTTGATTTTTTCTCCGATAAGAAATCTAGGGTTTGTCGCGAAGACGTTGTCGACGACGCCGGATTTCGTGTTAAGAAGGAGGAACAAGATGATCGAACCGACGTAAATGTAAGTTATGACTTTTAGGTCAATCGTTTTGTGTTGTCAATATATACCGAATCTGTAACTTAATGGTTTGCGTTAGGTTTTAATTTCGTATTAAATTATATAGTTGGGGTGTCTATGAGAGCTATAATTAAATGAATATGTCATTTTGTTTTTTTCTGAATTAATTTCTTAATTTATTGTGAATTTATTTTTGAATAGACCGGTTTGAATCTTCGAACGACTGGTAATAGCAGGAGTAATCAGTCAGTGGTCGACGATGGGATATTTTCCGAAATAGAAAATAAGCGTTCGCAAAATGAGGTAATTTTCTTTTAAATTTAATCTCAAATTAACATTATCCGGTTTATAGATGAACTGAACCGGTTAGATTAATATGTTAATTACAGTTGGTTAAGTTACAAGAAGAGCTGAATAAAGTGAGCATTGATAATCAAAGGCTTAGAGAATTGCTAACACAAGTGAGCAACAATTACACTTCACTTCAGATGCATCTTGTTTCACTGATGCAACTACAACAACAAAATAAGGTAAATTAATAATTATTACACAACTAAAATGTAAATTTACCTAAAATGACTAGGAAATTGAATTTCATTGTAACTTTATGATTAGGCAATAGAGGCTGCTAGGAAACTTGATGAGGAGACAATAGTACCGAGGCAATTCATCGATCCAGGCCATACGAGAGCAGCGGGTGAGGCTCCGGACGTGTCCAATTCTTCATCCGAAGATAGAACTCGTTCTGGCGGTTCTTCCCCGATCGAGAAGAGCAAAAATGCGGTAAAAGATGGAAAGAGACTTGGGCGAGAAGAAAGCCCTGATACTGAATCTAATAAAGTTCAGAAATTGAATAATACTAAACCGACGACATTTGATCAATCTGCTGAAGCTACGATGAGGAAAGCCCGGGTCTCGGTCCGTGCCCGATCAGAAGCTCCTATGGTAAATACTTGATTCAGCTAAGTCACTAGATGGTGCAATCAGACTTGCATATAAAAAAACAACATGATCTGTGGATTAATTATGTTTGTACTTATGATTTTACAGATAAGCGATGGATGTCAATGGAGAAAGTACGGACAGAAGATGGCGAAAGGAAATCCTTGTCCGCGGGCTTATTACCGTTGCACGATGGCCACAGGCTGTCCCGTCAGGAAACAAGTATGTTTTAATAGATTTAACCATAAGAGTAAATATTGTTGACATTTTTTAATTAGAAAAAAAAAACATTACAGATATGTCAAATGTATTGTTTGAGTGATTAACTAATTAAGTTTGGTCTAAAATGATATATATAGGTTCAACGTTGTGCGGAAGATAGATCGATTCTGATAACGACCTATGAAGGTAACCATAACCATCCTTTACCACCAGCTGCGGTGGCCATGGCTTCAACCACCACGGCAGCAGCTAATATGTTGTTATCTGGATCGATGTCTAGTCACGACGGGATGATGAACCCTACCAATTTACTAGCTAGAGCTGTTCTTCCTAATTGTCCAACAAGTATGGCCACAATCTCAGCGTCTGCGCCGTTCCCCACCGTCACATTAGACCTCACTCACTCACCGTCGCCTCCAAACGCCCCCAACTCTTCCTCTTCAACAGCCAACAACCACCACAACGCTTTGATGCAGCGGCATCAAATGACGAATTTACCTCCGGATATGTTACCTCATGTCATAGGTCAAGCGTTATATAATCAGTCTAAGTTTTCAGGACTGCAATTTTCTGGTGGTTCACCGTCGGCATCGTTTTCTCAGCCGCGCGTGGTGGCTGAAACCATAGCTGCACTCACAGCTGATCCAAATTTCACGACGGCTCTTGCGAGCGTGATTTCTTCTTTGATCAACAGATCGAATAACCATCATGAAGGCGAATGAATGAAACAACAAAAATCAATAGAAAATATTTTAATTTTTTTGTTTTTTTATACATTTGGTTATAGGAAGCAAAGAGGTTATTTCACTGATTCTTATTTGTTCCGTTTCATACCAAAATTCCAGTAAATACTATATAAAGAATGTAATTTCATTTTCAAAAATATTTAAGTTCTTGCAACAAAAAAAATAGTTTACGTGACTTAGTATTGCGTTTTAATATTGACATTTTGTCATTATGACATGTGAGCGCCGATAAGTATAGTTTGGCCGCATCTTCAATACTACAAAACTACAATTAATTATTGAACTTTTAATACATCTTTATTAGTATTATACAATTGCAGAGGTCAACAAATACTGCCGTAACAAATTTGACACGTAATTGCGGTCTAATGAAGTCACCTCTAAATCTGAGCAATTTAATATTGTTAACGAATATAAACAACTTCCTAGAAACTACGAGTTGAATGGCATTAAAACTATGAATAGACCAAAATCTTAGGCAATATACAGAAATGTTTTTAGCTTGGTCAGTTTTATTCATTTCTATGTACGAAGATGTGAATAATTGAATAATTCTAGTCGACATAGTTTTGTTTAAAATGAATAAATTTCTGACAACGTAATGAAATGTTTTCTTATTCAATTACATTCTATTCAAAAAAATTGACCGTCTAATAGTTTAAACACTCGTTTAATCGTTAAACACTATCCAACTATAATGATTTTGTTCAAACCGATCATATAAATCGATTGTCAGATTTTTGCCCATATAATCCGTCTAGACGGATATTTAGCCACCTAAACAGTTGTTTAATTTATTTTTGTTGTTAAAATATTTTAAAAAATTCAGATAAAAATTTAATTTAACGTATATATTAATAAGTTAGAAAATCATAATATATTAAATTTAAAATTAATTTTAATATGTTTTATACAATTTTAAACATAATTTATATTGTTTATAAATAATTATAAATTATCATAATAAATAGATCCATTTTTTTAGGTATTAGGTCCATATCAATAATTAAGCAATCAAAAATATGTGGGCGTTATTAATATTGATAATGTATATAAATAGAAAAGTAATATCTCAAGCTTTGGTAGGAAGCGATACACTAAAGTACGTTGTTGACTTTCCGTGCAGCTCCCAGTTGACGTGGGATCATGATTTGTCTTTTTATGCATTTTTCTAATACAAATATCTATAGATTGTTCATTTTTAAATTGCACCGAAAACCAATCATTTATACCATTTTACACACATTAAAATTTTTTTAAAAATTAATTTACCTCTTATTAATATATTAAATAATATTCTTTGTGAAATGAAGAGAGTATATAGTATACAATTTGTATGCCTTTAACAAGAAAAAAAAGAAAAGAAATGAAGAAAAAGCAAAGTCGTTGTGGGCGATAAAAAGAAGAAAAGAGGTCGGACCCGTTACGTAGAAACTATAAAGTTTTGCACTTTTAATGATTTACCAAATTTGTATAGAAAAAATTTCACAAGGTTTACGTGTGAGAGGTCGAGAAGAGAGACTTCTCTACGACTTTAATAAATGTAGTCGTTGAGTCACATGTGTGCATGTGGTCATATCCTTCTTTAACACTCCTCTTTATTCAACACATCTTATTGGCTATTTACCTATTTGTTTGGTAAAAAATATGGCTAAACTATTTAACATTATTATCCCTAATATATTGATTCAAAATCATTTTAACAAATTAATTTTATGTTAACATATAATTTATAAATATATCACGCTGATTTGTCATATTATTACAGTATATTAAGATAAATATTACATAATATATAATTTATTAAAATATTTACGAAAATTGTTATTAGACAATATATTATATGTAAATCTGTAATATTTCAGTAAATACAATATAAAATAAAATATTATAAATTTAGAAAAATTAATCAAATCAAATATAAAACAGAAATTTAGTTAAATTAAATATTTATCACATTTACAATTTTATTCAAAATAGATTATTTAAATTTATTTGTATAATTCAATTTTATTATCTATTTCATTTTTGTAATCAATATTAAAAAATTTATAAAAATGTCAGTCAGAAACTAAGTAACATGGAAAGCATAAATTTTACTCATCCCAAAAAATCTACCTACTAAATATTTAAGTTTTAAAATGAAGCACAATCAAAGTTGGGCTTCGAGCCTTCGACCTTCATTGGTATCCTACACAAAGATAATTGATTAAAAATCGTTGCTATTGAAGTCTATATGCGATTTGTAAATTTGTATTTTGTAACATTTATATTCTCAAATCTTTCGCCCAAAAAGGTGTAAAAAAGAAAATATTTCTAGTTGAACACTTTCGCACCGACAAATATGTATTGGGCTTGTAAGCCCATACAATATAACCATACAATGGGTTGCAAAATCATAAAATTAAAATTGATCGAGTCTTGTGCTAAACAAATACCGTCAATTTATAATTGATTATGTTGATTAATATTAGATATATAAAAGAGAAGTGAAAATCTTTCGAAGTGTTTATGAACTCTTTGTAAAACTTGTGTGTAAACTACAATTAATGATGAACATACTTGTAGTGTAATTTAATCGAGTTATGAAGTCGGTAAGTGGATAATTATCCTTTTTTAATTATCCATTATTATAAAAATATTACGTACTGTTTTATTAAAAATTTTATCATATAAAAATCTAATGAAATAAAAAATTATTATAAACAAAAAAAAAATACATATACACAATCTTTCCCTCAAAAAAATTGATATGTTTTCAATCATAAATTTCACAGATAACATATTCTAATATTCTGAACATGTTTTCTGAATGTTATTGTAGCAAACAGCTTAATAAACAAATTTGCTGCATTGTCGCTTGAACGAATATACTCGATGTCAAGTTCTTGGATATTGGAGAAAAATTTCGGAATAATATATTTTGTTCGGTCAATCTTAATATAACATTCTTTGATTTGAGTAATACATGCAGCGTTATCTTTGAATAATTTTGTTACCTCTTTGTTGTTGATTAATTCACTTGCTACTTCTATATGTTGAATAATAGATCTGAGTCATACACATTCTCTACAAGGTTCATGAAAGGCAATGATTTGTGCATAGTTTTAAAAAGTGGCAACCAAAGTTTGTTTTTGAGATTACTACGAGATCACAGTTCCACCAATTGTGAAAACATAACCGATTTGGGATCGACGTTTGTGTGGATCCGATAAATATCCAGTATCTGCAAAACTAATTATACCAAACTCGAGATTTTTAGAATAAAATAATCTTAAATCAATCGCACCTTAGAGATAATGAAAGATATGCTTTATTTCATTCCAATGTCTACGTATAGGTGATGAACTATATCTCAAAAGTAAATTTGTAGCAAATGATAGATCTGGTCGAGTACAATTTGTGCGATACATAAATCCACCGATAACACTCATATAAGGTATTTTATGACGTAATATATCTTTGCTATCTTCACAAAGTCGAAATGGATCCTTGTCTATATCAAGCGATTGATTAACCATTGGAATCGTCAAAAGATTCGTTTTATCCATATTAAATTGTTCTAATATCTTTTCGTATAATTTGATTGATGCATAAATATCCCATCTTTGAAATGCTCAATTTGGACCCTAAGACAAAATTTTGTCTTTTCGAGATCTTTAATTTCAAATTCTTGTTTCATACGGGTTCTTACATCATCAATTTTCTTTTGAGTTCTAGTTATATTAGGTCATCTACATATACAACAATGATCAAAAGGTCTGATGGAGATTTCTTTATAAATACGCAAGAACATATCACATTGTTAATATATCTTTTTTCAACAAATATTCACTTAATCGATTATACCACATGCATCCAGATTGTTTTAACCCATATAATGATCGTTGTAATTTCACCGAATACAATTCTTTGGGTCCTTTAGAGATCTTTGATCCTTCTGGTATCTTGAATCATTCTGGAATTCTCATGTATATATCACTATCAAGGGTTCCATATAGGTATGCAGTCACGATATCACTAAGGTGTATTTCTAACCTTTTGAATGATGATAAACTCATTAAATATCTTAATGTAATTGCACCCATGACCGGAAAATATATTTCTTCATAATCTATTCCCAGTTTTTGAGAAAAACTCTTGTGTCACAAGACGGGTTTTATATCTCGTGACTTCGTTTTTCTCTTTTCTTTATCTCACAAATACCCATCTGCACCCAACTAGCATGACATCTTCGGGTGTAATGATAATGGGTCCGAAAAAAATTTCTTTTTTGTATAGAGAATAATTCATTTCTCATAACTATTTGCCATTTTTCTCAATCAAATATTTTTTGACATTCTATTACAGACACTGGATTTGTGTCATTATTTTCATTTTCAATTTTTTTTATATACAGAAAAGAAGAATATTCCATCAATAACTTGTCTTTCATTTCTAACCCATAATTTTCTATTTTATTTCTAACTCGTTTGCAATTTGATTTACTTAGGCTAAGGTTTGCACTAGTTTCAGTTAACAGACTCTAATTTCAGCGAAATCGAATACATTCTCGGTGGTTTGGTTTGATATATATTCTGGTTATATCAAAGTTTATTTGACATGTGTTATCTTTAATCCATAATATATTATTCGAAGAACATTTTAAGAAAATAAATTCACCCTAATGTGTTATTAACATAAATATCATGTTGACAATCACCACAATTAATTTAAAATAAATATATAAATAAGTTTAAATTAGTATAATAATTACAATATATGTCATTACTATTAATGTGGTTAGAGAATCAATATATTTCATTAAACTAACAAAAAATATTATTAAATTCGTAAAAAATTATTTTTATTTCTTTAATTTACATAGACGATAATTAATACATAATTTTAAATAAAAATATAAATAGATTTAAGTTATTAAAATAATTATAATATATCTCAGTGCTATTAATTTAGTTAAAAATCAATACGTTTTACCATGAGATCAACGACATATGTAATTTATTTAAATTATAGAAATAATTTTTGAATCCAGTGATATAATAATATATAATTAAATATATATATACATATAAAAATATTTAAATATATGATAAAAATAAATTAAATTATGTATTAATGATAATTCACATATAAAATTTGAAATATTTACGTGTTATTTTTTATATTCAAAATATTTATAAATAAATAAATTTTGTAAATATGTAATTTATATTTATTAAATAATTAATTAATTATAATATATAAATATTTTTTTTGCGTAAGGCATATGTCTATATCTAGTATATTATTATTTGAGGAATATTTTAAAAAAAAATAACATCATGTTATTTACAAAAATATCATGCTGACATGTCATTACCATAATAAGTTTCAAATAAATATATAAATAAGTTTAATTTACTAAAATAACTACAATATATATCATTATTGTTAATTTGGTAAGACAATCAATATATTTTATTAGACTAACTAAAATAAAATTAAATTTCATAAAAAAATTATTTTTATTTCTTTAATTTACATATACAAAAACTAATATAAAAAATAATTTTAAATAAAATTTAAAATTATATAAATATCTAATTTACATTTACTAATAAACAATAATATATAATTTACAAATATTTTTTTTGCACGAACAGCGTAGTTATTTAAAACATTGAAAATCAACATCAAGAAATGATAGTCTTTTGTGGGAACTCATATTCCATTAGTCTTAATAGGTCAACTAAAATAATTAGGTTTACAAAATATATCATGATAAGTAACCCTAAACAGTGTTGCTCGTATATTTCCATCTCGAGTGGAGAAGAATGATGGAAACGATTTCTCCAAATAAGAGGACGTTCCTGAATTTGGTATCTCCATTGAGGACAACTCCTAATAAAATTTAGTACTTTTCTTGGAAAGAACACAAATAAAAACTAGTGTGAAATCTAAAAACAAAAAAATTTCGGTGGGTATATCATTCTGATACATCAATGGTTTAGATCAAAACATCTGTCATATTTCAGCAGGTGGGACCCGTTTAAAAATGTCGTGGCAGCATATTGTTTCTTCTTCATAAATGTAACAGTTTCTGTTTCTCCTGTGACAAATCTTGTGATAAACCCTCTGGTTAGCTCTTCTACAATTCTACTAAAAATTACAAAATCTATCGATTTTGGTTCATAAGTCCGTCTGTTGTTTCCAGTGCTCGGTATTGATAATTTCATTTTCCTCTGTTCTTCGATTCGAATGATTGTTGTTTTTTGCATGATCCGTGTTTGGATTTTCGTTGTATCTGTTTATGCATGTCTGTTTATTGTTGTTCAACCTGGGAATGATTTGGTTGTAGCTTTATTGTTGGTTTTGAAATTCTGCAATTGTACTGTGTTGATGAATTTTCTTATTTGTTTATATGGTTTTTGCTAGCATGAATGATTTTCTATGTTTTGTTGTCATCAGGTTATTTGCTTTAGATAATTGATAGTTTTGTTACTGATTTCTGGTTAATTCACTAAATTTAATATCCTTTGATTCTCACATATGTGCTAATGTCAAACTAGTAGGTGAAAAATGGGAGAACACTCGAGACCGGTTGCACTCTTTGTGTTGATGTTCCTGCTGTTATTTTCCACAGCCTTTTCCGACAGAACTGATGGAACATTCAGAATCGGTCTGAAGAAACTGAAGTTGGATCCTAATAACCGACTTGCAACGCGCTTTGGTTCCAAGCAAGAAGAGGCCTTGAGATCTTTTTTGAAAGAGTTTCGTCTGCAAAACAATCTTGGAAATTCTGGAGACGCCGACATTGTCGCCCTAAAGAATTACTTGGATGCTCAGTACTATGGTGAAATCAGTATTGGTACTCCGCCACAGAAGTTCACTGTCATTTTTGACACTGGAAGCTCTAACCTTTGGGTACCATCAGGGAAGTGTTTTTTCTCGGTAAGCTTTTTAGCATTTTTCGTTTACAATTTTATGAAAATGTGACTGAGACTAAAAAATTTCATTGTGTTCTTCTATGTATATATAGTTCTCTTGTTTCTTCCATGCTAAGTATAAATCCTCGCGTTCAAGCACATATAAGAAGAATGGTACGTTATCTCTTTTGATGCTTGATTTTGAGCTACTTACCCTGGCTTTGGTGTAATTACTTCGATAAATTTAAGACATTTGTTTCATCTTTGATGTAGGAAAACGTGCCTCGATACATTACGGCTCAGGATCAATCTCTGGTTTCTTTAGTTATGATTCTGTCACGGTTGGTGATTTGGTGGTCAAAGATCAGGTAAATCTACCGCTGCATCGAATGCTTATAATCTACAGCTTGATTTGCATTTCTTATCGGTTTCAGGAGTTTATCGAGACAACGAGTGAGCCTGGTTTAACATTCTTGGTTGCTAAATTTGATGGTCTCCTTGGTCTTGGATTTCAAGAGATTTCTGTTGGAAACGCCACTCCGGTTTGGTATGCATGGACTTTTTTTTGTGTCTCATTTTGGATTTGAAGTTACTTACACACAATCTTGTAGTATATATAATGTTTGATTTGTTGACAACAAGTTTTGTTTCCAACAGGTACAATATGCTCAAGCAAGGCCTTATAGAGAAGCCGGTGTTTTCATTTTGGCTTAACCGTGACCCTGAGAGTGAAGAAGGCGGCGAACTTGTATTTGGTGGTGTTGATCCAAAACATTACAAAGGAGAACATACATATGTTCCTGTAACACAAAGGGGTTACTGGCAGGTCGCTTGTTTACTTATTTAATAATCTTGGTTTGCCATTAACGTGTTTTCAATCACATCTCATTCAGACCATTATTTTGGTAATAGTTCGATATGGGCGAGGTTCTCATTGCCGGTAAATCTACTGGTACGTGTATTAGATCCATCTGTTTCGTTTGTATCGAAGGTTTTAACAAAAGAAGAATGTTCCTGTTTTACATTTGATCAGAACTCACAATTTGATTACAGGATATTGTGAAAGTGGCTGTTCCGCCATAGCAGATTCCGGAACATCTTTACTTGCAGGCCCAACAGTAAGCGAAAAATCGTCAAATTTTTTTATAGAATTTCAATCTATTTAATAATGCTATTGAAACTTCTTTGGTTTTCTTTAAATTGATAGACTGTGATTGCCATGATAAACAAAGCTATTGGAGCATCTGGAGTTGTTAGCCACCAATGCAAGACTGTTGTTGACCAATATGGACAAACCATTTTGGATTTACTTTTGGCTGAGGTAAGAATTTTTCTGCAACTTCTGTATATTCACAATAGTGACATCGAACCCTCGATTATGTTCGCCCCCACGTCTCTATTTGTTGAGCATGACAGCCAAACGGATCGAAAGATTCATGTTTGGTTTGGGAAAGATTCATGTTTGGTTAAAAGAGATAATAGATTTCTTTTAACTTAATGGAAAGGAGAGGATATTAACTACTATTTGAAATTCACTCTTTTGCTCATTTCAGACTCAACCGAAGAAGATCTGCTCACAAATTGGTCTTTGCACTTTCGATGGCACACAGGGCGTCAGGTAAAATCCGATTTCTATAGACATATAACAACAATTAGGTAAATATTTATTTTTCCGGAGTTCTTATTCGAGTGGTATTGTATGATGTTTAGTATGGGGATTGAGTCGGTAGTCGACAAAGAAAACAGCAAATCATCTATTGGTCTTCGAGATGCGGTTTGTCCTGCATGCGAAATGGCGGTTGTGTGGATACAAAGCCAATTGAGGCAGAACATGACTCAAGAACGAATAGTCAACTACATTAATGAGGTAACAACAAACGTTTTTTCGTCTTGTTGAAAATGTAAACAATGAGATTGTTTGTATTCTGATCCACGAATCCCAAAATCCGTAGATATGTGAACGCATGCCCAGTCCAAACGGAGAGTCTGCGGTTGATTGTACACAACTCTCTAAAATGCCTACTGTTTCATTCACCATTGGAGGCAAAGTCTTTGACCTTGCTCCGGAAGAGTACGTACTGAAGATTGGAGAAGGGCAAGCGGCACAATGCATCAGTGGCTTTACCGCACTTGACATTCCTCCACCTCGAGGACCTCTCTGGTAAAACACACATACCTCGAGCTTTACATTGTTAGATTCGACTAATCTTTGGTACTTGATTTTTCGATGCAGGATATTGGGAGATGTGTTTATGGGCAAATACCATACTGTCTTTGACTTCGGAAACGAGCAGGTTGGGTTTGCAGAAGCTGTGTAATAAAGGAACTCTACATGAGTCATGACGATGCATTATGTAACTTTAAGTTCCGTCTGTTTTGTGTTGTGTGTTTATATGGCAAATGCTTTAATAAGAGCGAAGCCTCTTATGTTGTTAGATCCTGTCTTTGCTTCTGTGTTATATTCTGATGATATGTTGTTTTCATCTACATACTTTTTAAACTCGGCTTTGAAATTTAGATGATGACATATTTGTTTCTCCATTAAAAGTTAAAATTTCTTATTGGCGACTATATATTGCCCACGTTTGGTTGTTAACACCATGACTTAATAGTCATTACCATTAACACGATAATTGATAAATAGTCATTACCGCTAAACTAGAGTTATTAGTGTTGTTTGTTTGAGTTAATAATCTTTGGTTGTTTGTTTGGTCATTATCTGTCTGCAGTTACACGGTTGTAATATATGTTGTTTGTTTGTGTATCGTCAGTGGTTAATCGTAGATTTTTTAATTGTACTATTGTTTTAATTAACGGTCAAAAAAATTGTGATGTAATACCTAATTTGATCGCAGATAATTACGACAGATAAATGAATAATAATGTACCACAGATAAATGAATAATAATATATCACAGATAAATGAATAATAATGTACCACAGATTAATAATGTACCACAGATAAATGAATAATAATGTACCACAGATAAATGAATAATAATGTATCGTATCTTTTGGGATTGACAAAGTAACATCACCAATCTCAAATTTATATTATGCAATACAAATGTTTGATTTATATTAAAAAAAAAACTACCTAAAAACGTATAATGACCGGTTTATTGTGTGGCTGATTTTAAATATTCCTAGAGCTTAGTCATTTGCTCTTGATCATGAGTAATAAGCGATTACAACTCACTCTGCAGAAAAGGGCTTATCATCTTTACAACAATATAATTGTTTTATCTAATTTGTAATACATCTTATAGAAAATTTTGAAAATTTGAGAATTAGTGGGTCGATGCCATCAGTCTTTCTTTAGAGCTAGTGATAACATCCTACGATAACAAAACCTAATAATTCTGCTAAATTATAATGGTTTCAATTAGGTAAAGCATGAAATAAATAGAAGATTAATTTATAAAGTGATCAACTTCAATTGCTTTATGTGTATTCATGTAGAAATGTTAGGATTTAAGTTATCGAACTTACCAAAAGTTGCTATCCTTATGAGATTCCATTACCTCTTTTACGTATCATCATTGTCCAACACTAACTGACTAACTCACCTTCAATCACACTATCACAGTGTGTTTTGTACTAAATTAATCTCCATTTTCTTTGACTTCTCTGCCTCTATATATTAACTCTATCCTAAGCTTATGATATCGTAGAGCCAAACAAACCATTCATTACTCTCTCACCCATCGATATATTGACATGGAAAGTTTGGAAATTTCTAATCAAGAAATTCATATCAAAGTCGATAATCCGATACTGAGAGGCAAAGAGAGAAAAACTAACCTCGCAAATGCCAAACCACTTGTTTTTATGTCTGTTTTGAGTAGTCTCCATGCGGGCTATTTCAGAATAAGTCTCTCCCTCTGCAGCCAAGCTCTGCTGTGGAAGATAATGACTGCGCCTGATTCACTGAGCATGTCTCATTTGCATAGCAAATTCCCATCAATGACGTTTCATCTCCTGTGGTACTTAGCACTTGCAACACAGGCGTCGCTCTGCTTTTTGTATGTTTTCAAGTGTATTTTCTTCTTTGACTTGGTGAAAGAGGAGTTTTCACATTATATTGGAGTGAACTATCTTTACACTCCATCCATTTCATGGCTTCTCTTGCTTCAATCAGCTCCTATGATCGAACCACACAGCGTTTTGTATCAGACACTATTCTGGCTATTTGCTGTTCCAATTTTGACCCTTGACACAAAGCTTTATGGCCAGTGGTTCACAACAGAGAAAAGGTTTTTGTCGATAATGGCAAACCCGGCAAGCCAAGTATCAGTAATTGCAAACCTAGTGGCTGTTCGGGGAGCAGCAGAGATGGGTTGGAATGAGTCTGCTCTATGCTTGTTCTCTCTCGGGATGGTTCATTATTTGGTTATCTTTGTCACTCTTTATCAACGATTGCCAGGCGGAAACAATTTCCCAACCATACTAAGGCCAGTTTTCTTCTTGTTCTTCGCTGCTCCAGCCACTGCAAGTCTAGCTTGGAACTCTATTTGTGGAACCTTTGATATTTTTGCAAAGATATTATACTTCCTTTCGCTCTTCATCTTCATCTCGTTGGTAAGTTTATAACAGACCTGCTAATCAGTACCAAAAAGAACAAAACAGAAATCCGTACGACAATCCAAATTACCTTATTTTTGTTAACATTTTCAGGTCAGTAGGCCAACTCTTTTCAAGAAGTCAATGAAAAGGTTCAACGTCGCATGGTGGGCTTACTCGTTCCCCCTCACCTTTCTTGCTTTAGACTCGGTTCAGTATGCGCAAGAGGTGAAAGACCAGGTCGCTTCTGGATTAATGCTTATCTTCTCATCCATCTCGGTTTTGATCTTCCTCGGTGTAATGTTACTGACAGCAACAAACAGCAATAGACTACTCATGCCTGATCCTGCCCTCGGTTCTACTACTTGTCCAAAAGACACTGTAACCAAGGCTAGTCTATCTGGAGAATAGAAACAAGAACTCTGCTAACTGATCATTTCCAGTTAGCTGAAGACGCAAACAAGAAAACAACTACATCTGTTTTGCATTATACGTTTTTCCCTTTCAATTCACCCCACATGTTAACAAGACGCAAGGTTCAAAATGAATCAATTGAAAAGGTAACTCTTAAAGAAGTTCAAAATGTTTGGATATAGCCTAAAGTATTCTTCTTGATGCTTAAGCCTGATAGTTCATATTCAAAGTATGCAACTGGTCTTGTAAATTCTGACTTTCCTCAATAAGAAACCCGAGTAAACCGATTGCTTCTTCAGAGAAACTGCACTGGATTCCCTAATCCTAATATGGATTCTGACTCCTTTTGGTTCTCCAATAGGGCCTTAATTTCAAATCCCAGTGCTTGCTTCTCCATAGCTTCCATGCTCTTCCTTATTATGATGCAACCTCTCTATCAGTTACAAATGAAGTTAATACCACTAGGGTTTGACAAATCAGAAGACAAGTTTCAAAATCTGATTTGAAACCCAAAACCTCATAGCTACCTTGATTATTTGTATACTTGGACAGAAATCTCTTCACTGTAGCTAACTTGATTCAATCAAACGAACGCAAAGTCCAATTCAAATGCAACAGCTAAAAAACTGCATTCAAATGCATAGCTTGCGTACCCATATGTTATAACAGAATTTACAATTTATTTAGATGTCACACAAATTATCTAAAATATTATTTGAATAATTTTATTTATTTTTCAATCTCTAAATCTCTTTTCTATACCAGGGTTGTCCCCATTTTATCTATACCTAATTTTGGATTTGGTGGTTACAACGTAATTAACTATTGAATGTTACAAAATTGATTATGGTCTGTTACAAAGTAATTAATTCTTTTGACTGTTACATAATTTATTTTATGAAAATAACTAGTTTGACTTTTTTTTGGTCCACCTTGGTCCGGTTAGCGGATTCAGATTTTGGAAATAAATCTAGTGTCTACAATAAGCCCTCCAAGTTTTTTGAAGCGTTGATTCAAGAAACTTTACTTACTTGAAGATTTATTACTTGCATCGGTGTTTCTGCTCCTACTAATATCATCGTTGCTTGATTGTTGTTTCGGCGATTTTTATTATTGTCGTTGTTTTATTTTGTCTTGTCATAGTGGTTTAATATCTTTTTTTGCTATCCTTAGAAATAGTTGTGCTGGTTTTCCTTTTACGCGTGAAGTACTTATCGTTTGTTTAACGGTTGCGTATCAGTGTGTTGATGAGAAATCGTTTGCTTCGTTCATTCCTTTCTTTTAGGAATTTGATATTATCGTACCGAGCTATGCTGCTCATTTATTTAACGGTTGTATATTCGTGTTTACACGAGGAACTGCTTGCTTTTTTTCTTTTTTTTTTTCTTTTTTTTTATCTCTTTTAGGGTTTGATATTATCTTGCTGAGTTCGGTTGGCTATATTATTTTCTCGAAGTGCTTCTCGTTTATTTAATGGTTGTATACACGTGTTTGCACGAGGAGCTGTTTGCTTTTTTAAATCCCTTTTAGGGTTTGATATTATTGTGCCGAACTGTGTTGGTTATATTATTTTCGTGAAATACTCCTCGTTTATCTAACGGTTTTATATTTGTGTTTACACGATGAGCTGCTTGCTTTTTGTATCCCTTTTAGGGTTGATATTATCGTGTCGAGCAGTGCTGCCTATATTATTTTTGCGAAGTGCTCCTCGCTTATTTAACGGTTGTATATCTGTATTTACATGAGGAGCTGCTTGTTTTTTTATCCTTTTCATGGTTTGATATTATCGTGCCGAGCTGTGATGACTATATTATTTTCGTGAAATGCTCTTATCTATTTAACGATTGTATATCCGTGTTTACACGAGGAGCTGCTTGTTTTTTTTATCCTTTTTAAGGTTTGATATTATTTTTGGGACTGTGAACGGTTTAAAAAACTTTACCAGGTGCGATTTCATGTTATATCGTCTTGATTGCGTCCTTCAAAATGTGAAAACATGATAACGAAATTGTAGCACTTTGAGCTATGTGGATTATTACCAAGAGTCAAGAGATAGGTATGTCAAACGTGTTCTGATGATGATAACGTATCAATGCGATGCTTTGGTAGAGAAATTCAATGTGACGCCATTGATTATTGGTTTGGTCGCACCCATTTGCTTACGGTTCATGGCTCTCTCTGATGTCTTCGTTGATGATTGGGCGGATAAGGCTATTCATGATTCCGAGCTTCAATCACAAGGTACAATAATGTCGAAGATGCTTTACTGATCAAAGAATTGGTGTTAGTGATTTCCATTACCTGATGTGTTATCTGTTCAATTGTAGAAACAGAAGAAACAAGGGGAGAAGTAAGAGAGGTTAAGCGGCGTAATAAAGACAAAGACAAAGACCAACCTCGTAATTTAGATGGTAGAAGAGCAGTAATGATATGGGTAAGCCAGCTTAAAAAGTCTCTGCCTTTATCGAGTTCTCTAGCTATATCTTTCCTTGCTTTTCACCAAGCGGGAGTACCCGTTCTACCCACGGATATAGTGAGATGGGCACGAGAAAAAAAAGATTTCGTATCTATTTTATTTTCTCAAGATTCAAGAGCAAATGGGAGATCGATCAGCTACTTGTCCAGTGGAAGTAAGGATGATGTTTAGGCCTCATTAGATTATTTCTGTTCAGAGATTAGAAGTATTAGTCACTTTGATTGCTGATATTATTGGTTTGCCTTTGCGTCCTGTTAATTTTTATGGTATAGCCTCAAATTATCTAAAGAAATTATCCATTCTGGATGATAATGTTTTTGATCTAGTGCGTCTTATAGGGAACTGGTCAATGCGTTCAGAGTTATATCTATTGAAGAACGAGCATAGGCTTCCTACTCGTGTTTCTGTCATGTATATTCTGATCAGGACACCTTTGACATACGTCACATTAAATTTCTATACGCATGCTTTATAACATTAATGGTTTTGGTGTGTGGGAACAGAGTTTATGTTTGGTTAATGGTTTTGGTACGTATAGCTACGATCAGAATAGAAATGATAGAATATAAATCCATTTTTGGTAAAAACTTACAAACCATATAACCAATAACATATGATTTTAATATAAAAATTTTTTAAAATCACTGATCCAACAACACAAATTTTTTTTTTAGATTTTCAGATTAGTTAAAAGTGCAATTGTCTAAAATAGCACTTTTAAAAATTTTTGTTTTAAAAATAGCATCATTAGTTTAAATTTTTAATAATAGCATAAATTTAAGATTAAAATGTATTAAAACTATATTTTAGTAGAAAAAAAAATTAAATTCTAACTTGGAAAAAATGAACTCAAATATAATTATTAAAGTTTAGGGCAATTGTCTAAAATAGTACCTTTTAAAATTTTTGTTTCAAAAATAGCATCATTAGTTTAAATTTCTAATAATATCACAAATTTAGGTTTAAAATACATTAAAACTATATTTTAATAGAAAAAAATTAAATCCTAAATTGCAAAAAATGAACCCAAATATAATACTTTAACTTTATGTATAATTTATTTAGAATAAATAAGTATTTTTACATAATTATTTGTACTATTTTTGGGATTTTAATTTTAGAATGCTAGATTTGGAAGAAAAACTTTAAAAGATGCTATTTTAGGGTATTACTCTTAAGTTTATGTATAATTTATTTAGAGTAAATAAGTATAATTGTTTGTGTTATTTTTGGGATTTTAATTTTAGCATGGTACATTTGAAAGAAAATTTTTAAAAGATTCTATTTTGGGGTATTGTTCTAGTTAAAATCTATAAAAAAAAAAAGACTCCGATTACTATATCAAAACAAAACAAATCACACAAATTATAATGCAATTCATGGCTAATTCCTAAATCAAAGCCCTTTTTATCGTTTTAGATTACATCATACCACTTTATTAGTTCAATTCATTTTAGAGTAATACCTTAAAATATCACATTTTCAAGTTTTTCTTCCAAATTTAGCATCTCAAAATTAAACTTCCAAAAATAGCACAAATATTTATGTAAAAATACTTATTTATTTTAAATAAATTATATATAAACTTAAATTATTGTATTTGGGTTCATTTTTTCTAATTTAGGGTTTAGTTTTTTTCTTTTGAAATATAGTTTTAATGCATTTTAATCTTAAATTTGTGCTATTATTGAAAATTTAAGCTAATGATACTATTTTTGTAATAAAAACTTAGAAAGGTGTTATTTTAGACATTTGCCCTTCATTTTATCTTAGGTAAAAGATTCATTCTCAAATTCATAAATTCGGTTTCAGTCTGCATTAATATATATTATTAGACCACAAACATTTTACAATCATCTTTTAAAACTCGGGCTTGATTATATTTACTATAATATATTATTTTGAAAGAAAAAAAATCAATAATTTAGCAACACGTAATTTTGTATGGATTTTCAAATTAGTTAAAATCTGTAAACCAATAACATCTCTCTTTAATGTCATTATAGTAAAACAATCACACAAAATATAGTACTCAACCAAAAAGTCAAAAAAATGTGCAATAAAAGAAAATGTTTCTACTATCGTTTTGGATCACACCATATAAATATATTAACTCAATTTATTTGATTGTAGACAAAAGAATTCAATTCAAGATTCATAGATTTGGTTTCTCATGTGAATTTAGAAATATTGTTAGACCACAAACATTTTACACTTTATAATCATCTTTTATGTTTTGATTCTAGGACAATTCTAAAATGTAGCACATTTTTAAGTTTTTTTTAAATTAGCATCATTAGTTTAAATTTCTAATAATAACACAAATTTAAAATTAAAATACATTAAAAATTATTGTTAATGGAAAAGTTAAAGAGTAATACCCTAAAATAACATTATTTTAACTTTATTTTCCAAATATAGCACATTAAAAATAAAATTCCTAAAATAGCATAAATTATTATGTAAAAATAATTATTTACTTAAATAAACTATATATCATCATAATATTTGGATTATATTTTCTAATTTAAGGTTTAATTTTTTATTAGGAAGAAATTAGTAAAAATGAATTCAAATTTAATGTTTTAAATTTATATATAATTTATTTAGAGTAAATAAGTATTTTACATAATTATTTATGTTATTTTTGGAATTTTAATTTTAGAATGTTAAATTTTTTTAAAAAACTTTAAAATTTGCTATTTTAAGATATTATTTTTTGATTCTATTTATAAAAAGATTTAAAAATATTGAAAGTATCATAATTTTTTCTCTTATGATGCATGGGTACTTGATTCCAATGTTGTTTCTCGTATTGGAAACCCCTCGAGGATGGGTATTTCTTGGGAAATGGCACGGAAACATGTATCATGAAAAAAAACACTTTATTTTTGAATAATAATAGAGAGAGAAAAGTTTTTTTTAAAAAAAATCTTAGGTGTATTATAGAGAAAAGAAGAAGAGAAGAGAACTGAATTACATACAAATGCATAAGATACGTATTTATAGTGAAAAGTTATCGACTTACTAAAATCGGTAAAAGTAATCGATAATAAAAATAATTATTAATTCTTTTATTTTGCTGTTTTTTTGTTGACTTTTCAACATTTTCCGTTTGATTATTTATTATTATTAAACTATTACGTAGTACTTCGTTAAAATTTTATCATGTAAAAATACAACGGGATAAAAATCATGATAAGAAAAACAAAATACAGATACGTAATCTCTCCTTCAAGAAGATAGATATAATTTTCATCACATATCTTGTAAATAATGCATTCCAATATTTTGAACATGTTGTTTGAATGTTGTTGTAGGAAACATCTTAGTGAATAAATCTGCTACATTATCACTTGAACGATTATATTCGATGTCAAGTTCTTGTTTTTCTCTAATTCTTGGATATAAGAAAAGAATTTTAGAGAAATATGTTTTGTGAGGTCACCCTTGATATAACCTTTTTTTATTTGAGTGACACATTAAACATTATAATTGTGAAAACATAACCGGTTTAGGATCGGATTTTGTGTGAATCCGATAAATATCCATTACAAATTTAGAGAGGCTTTGTTTTACGAAATGAAATGACATTTGATTATTGGATTGATATCGGGATTACTCCTTGGTTCAATCATCATAAACCGGGAATGTTCGATTTGAGACATATTATACCTAATCACACATGGTAATCCGAACATTCTTTATATCATCTCAACCAAAATTTACCCGATTCAATTTGAAAACTAGAGCTTTTTTCTTTCTAATATCATTCAATAGCAACTTTACAATAATCGTGCCTTTCAACACCTATGCATGTATGCTCATCATTAAAGATCTTCATCTTAAATCTTTCTATTGTTTTTTTGTATAAGCAATATATTGTAAACTCGCATTCACCTCTAATTGAACATTTCACTAACTTTACGTTATAATCTTCTTTAAAAGCACACTCTACAACGGCTGCCTTGAATTAGGTATGTTGTCAAATACATGATCCAAGCGTATATTCTCACTACGTTTCTTGCACCTAACATGTCGTTTTTCACTTCCCTCAGAGTCTGAATTCAGAGGAATATCCTTAAGAGTTATCATGCTTTTCTTCGTCAACAAATCATGCTACATTTTCCTTAACTCGAACTTCTTCTTCAACTATTTCACCATCTTCCTCATACCTTTTGTTAGAACGCAAAAAACCGGATATGAAAATCACGATATGAAAAAACGATTTACGGATCAAACGATTGAAAACCGAATTAAAAAGAAGACGAATTCGTGGAGGCGAGATTTGATCTCTTTCCTTAATTCAATAAATCTCCCGCAGTGTGGCGGTTTGATGAGATTTTGAATCCCAGGATACAACCACAATGAGACTACAATCGCAACACCCAACTATAGAATCTACAAACAAGAATCTACGCTATACTCTCGATAAAAACTTACAGTGCGTGAAGAAGAGAGGAGGAAGATCGCTGGAACGACTTTGGGAGAGAATGCGGCCGAATTAGGTTAATGAGGATTAAGGCTTGTTTTTATAGCCTTAAGGGAGCGGTTTTCGCAACCCTAAAACGTGGGAGGAAACCGAACCGATGAAAAAATCGTGGACAGTTAGGAGAGAAAACCGTGGGTATGGTTTAGGGTTTTGACTTGGTTTTGAGTCAAAACCATAATCAAAATTTGGCCCAAAAAGAATCTTATTGGGCCTACGGCCCGCCTACGGCCCTTTGCCAAGACCCAAGACCCGAGACCCGAGACCCGAGCCCCGAGCCCGAGCTCGAGCCCGAGCCCGGCCCGGCGGCGGCGCGCACGTGGCTTGGTCCCTTTTCTCTCCAACTCTTTTAAGCTACTACATAAGCTCTCCCATTTATATACTAGAGGATTTTTCCTCATGTTTCCAATGTGGGACTTTTGTCCCTCCTCATTATTTTAGCCAACAAATTTATGGCTTTTTAATGAGCCCAATGCTCATTTCTCATTCACATTCCAACAATTTTTGCAATCAATATTTGGGCTATATTACCCAATTGAACATGCAAATTTGTTCATAAAAATTGTTCCAACAATCCCCCACATGAATAGAAATGACTCTATACAATGCAGACTCGATAGACTCGACAGACTCTACTATCTAGACGTATTCTATAGACTACACATAATGACTTTCGAGAGTATAAACGAAAATTCACTGTATCTGAGTTGGTAGCATGTTTCAGCTTTGAACCACTCATTGTTAATATCTGTCGGGTTTACTCGACCAGGAGGTGAACATGATGTCTTGAACCACCCGAGCTTTGATGTAAACCGAGACAATATGTATAACACAGTTTCATTTCTCGTAGAACTATGTTCTCTATTGTGTCCATTGTGGCCGTGGACTTGCTTGGTTAATCATGAGTGAACTTGGAGAATATAGCCTTTCCTTCATTCTCTTAGAAACGGCCCCATTTCACACTCATAAGGTGATTCGCCATTAGCTTTGTTTTAAGGAGCATCCTGTAATACTCCACTTATATGTCAAAACTATGGTCTCAAATCATTAAAAGCAATGCTTATCCTACACATACAGGTAACAACACTGTTTATCATCCTAGGAACTGGGTATAGACATAAGTCTCACAGTGTTTTTTCAGATTCCGTTTGATTTAGTTGTCCCTTTCAACCTACATCTTGGGATATCCAGTCACGTAGGTGGGGTTTCCATCAAACTTCATCTTTATTCATAGGCTTTAAACCCATTCCTCTTGATGATTGTACGACTTGATCTCGAGCTAAACCTTTAGTAAACGGATCCGCTAGGTTATCAGCTGATTTGATGTAATCTACCGTGATTACACCACTTGAGATTAAGTGCCTAATGGTTTTATGTCGTCTTCGTATATGACGCGATTTACCATTATACAGATTGTTCAGTGCCCGAGCAATAGCCGATTGACTATCACAATGTATACGTATTGCTGACACTGGTTTTTCCCACATCGGGATATCTTCCAAAAAATTACGAAGCCATTCTGCTTCTTCTGCAGCTTTGTCTAAAGCTATGAACTCAGATTCCATGGTTGATCTAGCCAACAGAGTTTGTTTGGAAGATTTCCAGGACACTGTTGCACCACCAAGTGTAAAGATATATCCACTCGTGGATTTTGAGTTTTTGGAGTCGGATATCCAGTTCGCATCACTGTATCCTTCCAAAACTCCGGGTTCTCTACCGTAGTACAACCCATAATCTTTTGTATAACGTAGGTACTTTAATACTCTAGTTATAGCTTTCCAATGATTATGTCCTGGATTACTCGTGTAGCGACTTAGTACATTTACCGAGTGCGCCAGATCGGGTCTAGTACAGTTTGTTAAGTACATCAAGCTTCCGATCACGCGTGCATACTCTAGTTGTGACACCGCTTCACCCGAATTTTTGGTCAAGTGAAGTTGAGGGTCGACGGGAGTTTTTGCACTTCCATTTGAGTAGTTCTTAAACCGCTCAAGAATCTTCTCAGCATAATGAGTTTGGGATAGGATGATTCCTTCAGAATGTCTATTTATCTTAATTCCTAGAATGACATCCGCTAATCCCATATCTTTCATGTCAAACTTTCCACTAAGAAAATTCTTAGTTTGATTGATCATGTCTTTATTGCTACCAATGATAAGTATATCATCCACGTATAAGCATAACAGAATATACCCATTTGGCGTATTTTTGACATAGATACACTTATCACATTCATTTATGCTAAAACCATTTGACATCATTACATTGTCAAATTTTTCATGCCATTGTTTAGGAGCTTGTTTGAGTCCGTACAATGACTTTACAAGTCTACACACTTTGTGTTCTTGACCAGGGACGACAAACCCTTCAGATTGTTTAGTTGATGAGGATTAAGGCTTGTTTTTATAGCCTTAAGGGAGCGGTTTTCGCAGCCCTAAAACGTGGGAGGAAACCGAACCGACGAAAAAATCGTGGACGGTTAGGAGAGAAAACCATGGGTATAGTTTAGGGTTTTGACTTGGTTTTGAGTCAAAACCATAATCAAAATTTGGCCCAAAAAGAATCTTATTGGGCCTACGGCCCTTTGCCAAGACCCAAGACCCAAGACCCAAGACCCAAGACCCAAGACCCAAGATCCGAGCCCGAGCCCGAGCCCGGCGGCGGTGGCCGCGGCGCGCGCGTGGCTTGGTCCCTTTTCTCTCCAACTCTTTAAAGCTACTACATAAGCTCTCCCATTTATATACTAGAGGATTTTTCCTCATGTTTCCAATGTGAGACTTTGTCCTTCCTCATTATTTTAGCCAACAAATTTATGGCTTTTTAATGAGCCCAATGCCCATTTCTCATTCACATTCCAACAATTTTTGCAATCAATATTTAGGCTATATTACCCAATTGAACATGCAAATTTGTTCATAAAAGTTGTTCAACACCTTTCACCATTTTCATATTTATTTCCATCTTCAACTCCATCACATTGTCATCACAATGAGGGACATTAGCAACATTTTTTTCCTCCACAAAAACATCACTTGCTCTTGTCCACATCATAGCTTTACTTATTCTTTGAAAATTTGCATCTCCATTACTAATCAGTTTTAACTCCATAAAGTTCTCGTATGGAGATGCTCGACGACTCCAATGACTAGTAAACCTATCCTCTAACATAGCTAAGTTTATTATCCTCTAATATTAAAAACTTCCCATGGTAGAATATTTGAAAAGTTCCATCTTCACTGCAAAAACTTGGAGCCATTTTGGGGCGAAGGAAGGACAAGACAGTTGAACAGAAAAAAAAGGATAGAGGAACACCAACAATTGCAAATTCAGAATTTGATATTCTATCAAACACTTGGTGTGCACTAGATCAGTATTCTCCCAAATTAAAACTCAAACTCAATTGAAATGGTCGAAACTTAAAATCATTTAATGGGCAAAGGTCTCAATTTCAATGAAATAATAAACTCTACACAATTTGGATGCACTAACAAAATAATCGCGGAAATAAAGGATCTCATCTTTGTGAGAATACAATATGGATTAAAAGTAGAGAAATCCGGATGAAAGTGAATCGATTCTCGATTTTCTTATGAAGAATTAGGAAAATCGGAAGTGAAACTCTATAAATGTATGCGAAATTATGTAAATCACGTCGGAAACCGTTGTCCTTTTCATCGGTAAAATCACTTCGACGATGAAAAAACCGTGAGGTTTCACAATGAAAAAAACGACATCGTTACTACTGTAAGTCAATATTATAAGTTTTCAAGTAAAACGGAGGCAAACGACGTCGTTTTGTTTCAAAACGAATATGAAATTGTTTCTCATGAGTCATTGCATGTTTATTTAAATTTATCCGATGTCATTTACTAACTATGTGCCACATCAACAACATTCAATGGACAACTAACCTGTTAAAACAAAGTATTACTTCGCATATTACTTAAAAATCATATATGAAACTTAAATGTAATTAAACTTTAGGGCAAATATTAAAATAGTACATTTCTAAATTTTTGTTTTAAAAATAGCAGCATTAATTTAAATTTACAATAATAGCACAAATTTAAGATTAAAATACATTAAAACTATATTTTAATAGAAAAAAATTAAACCCTAAATTGGAAATAATGAATCCAAATATAATACTTTAAGTTTATGTATAATTTATTTAGATTAAATAAGTATTTTCACATAAGTATTTGTGCTATTTTTGAGAATTTAATTTTATGATGCTAGATTTGTAAGAAAAACTTTAAAAAATACTATTTTAAGGTATTACTCTAAACCTTTATGTATGTTTTTACATATGGTAAACAATCAAGTATAAATTGAACATATGATTATAATTCTTTTTTATGAACGACAATATTATATTCAAAAATCTAAATAACTATAAAAAAATAGAATTGGTCAATTGTTTAAAATAATACATTTTTAAGTTTTTGTTCTAAAATAATATTATTAGTTTAAATTTCCAATAATAGCATATTTAATATTAAAATATATTGAAAATTTATTTTAATATAAAAATAAATAAATTCTAAATTAGAAAAAAGAATTCAAATATAATGTTTTAAATTTATTTATAATTTATTTAGTGTTTTTTTAGTTTTTTCACACAATTATTTTGTGGTATTTGTGGAATTTTAATTTTAAAGTATTAGATTTAGAATATTTTTTTTTTAAAATGCTATGTTAAGTTATTAGTCAATAGAGTTTGAATGACTTTTACACACGTGTCAGTTGCAAAATGAATTTTGTTTTCACACCAAACTCCAAATAACCAATATAATCTAGTAAAACGGTCAAGGAAATAAGATTTGATTAATTACATGCATGTTTATATGTGACAAGAAAATTTATGATTAGTTTAAAAACTAATTTTCTAAAAATAATACATTAAAATAATATATTTTAAAATTTTTGTTTTAAATTTAGCATTCTAATTTAAAATTTTAAAAATAACACAAATTAATTTCTAAAAAAACATATTTATCATAAATAAATTTTAAATATAATTAAAATATTAGATTTAAGTTTATTTTTCTAATTTAAAATTTAATTTTTTTATTAAAAAGAAATTTTGTTTTACGTGATGGCAATTTGATTACTGGATTGATATCGGGATTATTCCTCGGTTCAATCACAGTAAACTGGGAATGTTCGATTTGAGACATATTATATACCTGGTTCACACATGGTAAACCGAACATTTTTCATATCATCTCAACGAAGTTTACCCGATTCAATTTCAAAGCTAGAGCCTTTTTTTCTTTCCTTTTTGTTTTTGTTTTGATCAGTGCAATTAGTGCTCTTCGCCGTCGACGACGATGAGCCGATCACGCAGAATCTTGTTGATTTTCAGAAGGACGTACCAACCGTCGTGTTTTAAGTGTTTATGGGCAAACTCTTTCTCTTCCACTTCTTCTTCAAGCTTGGGTTTTCGGGCGACGAACAAGGAGTTAAACCAGATGATAAGATCAGGCTATATTGGCGAAGCTAGAGAAATTTTCGAAAAGTTGAAGGCGAGGAACACCGTGACATGGAATACGATGATAAGTGGGTATGTG
The DNA here is from genome assembly GCA_018901935.1 of Pugionium cornutum. Taxonomy (NCBI): domain Eukaryota; kingdom Viridiplantae; phylum Streptophyta; class Magnoliopsida; order Brassicales; family Brassicaceae; genus Pugionium; species Pugionium cornutum. The sequence continues at coordinate 9,536,657 of CM032157.1, read as the reverse complement.
AAAAGGAGGGAAATGACGCAGGCACGGAAACTGTTCGACGAAATGACTGAGAGAGATGTTGTGACGTGGAACGCTATGATTTCCGGTTATGTTTCATGTGGTGGGTCTAAGTTTCTTGAGGAAGCAAGAAAGTTGTTCGATGAAATGCCTTCAAGGGATTTCTTTTCTTGGAACACTATGATTAGTGGTTACGCGAAGAATCGGAGGATGTGTGAAGCTCTGTTGCTATTTGAAAAAATGCCTAAGCGAAATGCTGTGTCTTGGAACGCCATCATCACTGGTTTCTTACAGAATGGTGAAGTGAATCGCGCAATTGAGTTCTTTCTGAGAATGCCTGAGAATGACTCTTCTCTATGGGCACTTGTGTCTGGTCTGATTAAAAACGAAAAACTGGAAGAGGCTGCGTGGGTTTTGGCTCAATATGGGAGTAATGATTCGGGAAGGGAAGATTTGGTGTATGCTTATAACACTTTGATTGTAGGATATGGACAGAGAGGTCAAGTTGAAGCAGCTCGACGTCTGTTTGATCAGATTCCTGATCGATGTGATGATGATGATCATGGAGGACAGTTTAGAGAGAGATTTCGTAGAAATGTAGTGTCGTGGAATTCCATGATCAAAGCCTACTTGAAAGTAGGGGATGTGGCCTCCGCACGTTTGCTGTTTGATCAGATGAAAGACCGTGATACAATTTCCTGGAACACTATGATCGATGGGTATGTACACGTTTCTAGGATGAAAGAGGCTTTTGATCTGTTTTCGGAAATGCCAAACCCAGATACACACTCGTGGAACATGATGGTCTCGGGTTTTGCTAGTGTTGGCAATGTAGAGCTCGCTCGTGACTACTTTGAAAGAATGCCTGAGAAAAACACAGTCTCGTGGAACTCAATCATAGCAGCCTATGAAAAAAACAAGGACTACAAAGAAGCTGTTGATGTGTTTATCTTGATGAACATTAAAGGAGAGAAGCCTGACCCCCATACTCTAACCTCACTTCTCAGTGCATCAACCGGGCTTGTGAATCTGCGGTTAGGAATGCAGATGCACCAAATCATCCTTAAGACTGTTATCCCTGATGTTCCAATCCACAATGCCCTCATCACTATGTATTCAAGATGCGGTGAAATAATGGAGTCGAGGAGAATCTTCGATGGAATGAAACTTAAAAGAGAAGTAATCACATGGAATGCAATGATAGGAGGGTATGCTTTTCATGGTAATGTCTCTGAGGCCCTGGATTTGTTCTGGTCAATGAAAAGCAACATGATACATCCTTCTCACATAACATTCGTCTCAGTTCTTAATGCTTGTGCTCATGCGGGACTTGTTGATGAGGCTAAAGCACAGTTTATGTCCATGGTAAGTGAGTACAAGATCGAGGCACAGATGGAGCATTATTCTTCTCTGGTCGATGTAATCAGTCGAAAAGGGCAGTTTGAAGAAGCCATGGAGGTCATAATGAGTATGCCTTTTGAGCCAGACAAGACGGTGTGGGGTGCATTATTGGATGCTTGTAGGATGTATAACAATATACAGCTCGCACATTATGCAGCTGAAGCAATGTCGAGGCTCGAACCAGAGAGCTCAACACCTTATGTACTGTTGTACAACATGTATGCGGACATGGGACTATGGGACGAAGCTTCTCAAGTGAGAACGAAGATGGAGAATAAAAGAATCAAGAAGGAACGAGCATCAAGCTGGGTTGACTCCTCAACGTAAAAAAAAAACAGAGTTTTTAATGTTCACAGAAACATAAAATGATTGAGAAATCTCAGTGAAGCTTTTAACAGGCAAAAGGAAAACCGCTTTGTGAATCAAAAGGACTCTTCCATTGGCTCTCAACGACGCCGTTCCCCCACGATTCTTGTTCTTCCAGTGCAGGAAAAAAATATCTGAGCCTTGATGGATTTAGAAATTTTTTGGCAGCCATTCAAATTATTGGTGGCTTCAAATTCATCTCTTGCATATATACACGAATGTATCTACAGATTCTACTTCATCCAAATTTTGTTATATGAACTGCTGCATCTAAATCTGGGTTTCTCGAAAAGGTGAGCCTTTTTCACATCTCAACTTTGAACTGATCCTTGATTCTGCTAAGATTTATTCCTTGTTTCTGACTAAGGATTAGGAGATTCTTGGGAATTTCGCAAGATCAGAGCTTTTGATTTCTATCATCGCATAGACTTATCTATTAGTGTCTTGAGATGAAATTAAGGTTTGAATTTGGACATGAAAGCTGAATTTACTTTTGTTAGAATCTTAAACAGCTTGTTTCGTAAAAAAAGGTTGTGTTTCTTCAAGAAGATGCTTCTCTCTTTCGCTTTAATGGAGCTGTTTCTTTTCTCCTTTGTGATTCTTTTGGCAGATTAAAGATTTCTTTCACTGATATGATTCAGAAATGTTAGCTGCAAATCCTTTGGGAACTATCAGCAAATTCCAAAATCCCTTTTGCTGCAGTGCTGCTTTGCGCGGATTCAAAACCACGCCTTTTGGTGATTTGAACAGCTGTTTTGTTTCTCCAAGATCAAGAGTTCTTCGGAGCAATGTAGAGTGTCCTCATTCATCTTTCTCTTCAGCAAGCCAAATTCATCATCGAAGGAATTGGGTGGTTAGTGATTTTTAAAATTTCTGCCTCTTGGATACAAGTTTTACATCCATATATACAACTTCTTAGCTTTTTCTTTTTGTTATTTCATCAAGTTTTGTAGCTCAGGCAGCAACTCGACTCCACCAGATGATGAGTACCGTTCATCACTTAACATAGCTATAAGTCTTTTAAGACGTTACAGAACAGTGATTGAACGCGGTGAAGGAGAATCCTTAAAAGTAACATCTCTTTCTCTGTTTGCTTCCATTCTCGTTTTGTTTTCTCCTCGATCATATACCCATCTTTCATTCTCTTTATGTGTCTTTAGGAATTCATTTCGGCTGGTGTAAACGCATTGCACTCGGTTGCACAGATGAAGATTTGAGGAACGAACTTATGGCTATGAAAGAATCGGGTTTAGAGATCGAACCTATGGAGAGTTACCACGGAAGCACACAGACTAAATCCAAGATTTTGCTGGCTGAGGTTAGTCACAAGGAACTTATCATATGCGCTCTGTCTTATCCGATATTAACTTTGCTGTTTCGATTCCGCAGGTTGATGAATGCATATTGTGGCTTAGCATTGTATTCATCACGATCTTGTGTACACCGCAACCAACGGTCATGAGATGGTCATCGACTCCTTCGGTTTCAGATGAAATCCTGAGTAAATGGAGAGGCTTTTGCGCGGTTATAGCCAATGCATACTATATTAGGGGAATGGCATGGTAAGATCAATATTTTCAAGTTTGGTCCAATTCAGTTATTTTAGAAAATGCCATTAGCGGACCAACTGGTGAATGTAGGCTGCCCGTGAAGACTCTTCAGTTGGAGCAGTTGGCTGTGACGGGACAAGTGGAGGAGCCGTCGGTTGTGGCTAGCCGAATGCGACTGGTCTTTAGCACTCTTGAAGTAAGTAAATCACAAATTTATTTTTACCCTTGTAATGGTTATTATAACTTACTTTCGTTTATTTCAATTATTTTAATATTTTTATTAATTTAAATAATTAAACATTTTAACAGTATTTAGAAAAGCAATTCTCAAAAATGACACAAAAAATTGTTCTAAAAAAAACCATCAATGTTTTATCAAATTGTTTCTCCAAAAATACCACAGAATTAAAATTTAACTTTAAATCTTAACCCCAAAATATTAAACTCCAACAAAAAAAAATTCAAATTATGAACTTTTCAAAAATTATTTTTAATGTTTATGGTATTTTTGGAAAAAATAATTTTTAATAATATTTTTGAAAGAATAAGCTAGTGTGGTATGTTTGGAAGAATTTTTTTTGTATTTTAAAATATTTATCTATTTTTTTCATTAAGAAATTAATTTTGTTTTAATTTAATGATTATAATATATAACTATTATGATATTTTTGAAAGAAGGTTTATAACTAATAATCTGAAATAAAACAATAATAAAAATAACGTAATCATTATTTTTACTGAATTATTTCTTACAACTTATTATCTTGTATTATATTAAATCCGATAACTAACGTACTAATAAAATTACTAATTAATATGATCTATTTAATTTTTTTCGTTCATAAAAATGATTGAGTGCACTTATTTGTTTCTTCTTACACCATTTCTATTAACTCTAATAAATAAAAAAATGTAATTTGATAAGAAAAAAATAGAATTTAATCGATCCTCTGTTTATTGTAGGTAGTGAGTCCTCAGTGGCCACGGATTTAAAGATAATCTGCCATATAATATTAATAACAATAACATCTCTTTATTTTGTTTTATGAATCTTCTATTCATCAAACTTTGACGTATCTAATCAATATCGATAGTATGCAAACAATTATTGCTGTTAGTAGGGATTTCATTTCGTTAATTTTCATGTTTAAGTAACACTATTATTACGTTGTTATTGAAAAAAAATAAAAAAAGGTAATCAAAGCACAAATTATATAAACCACATATAGTAACACTATTAAAAGGACGTCATGGTCCTAAAATTGCGAGTTAAGAATATGCTCTTTTTGTTTACTAAAGGATTCAGTTGTAACCACATATATTATTCTCAATCCAACTGCCAATAAATCAGTCAAACTATCAACCAAATTATTTTTGAATATAGACTAAAAATTATATTTTTAAAATAAAAAATTATTTATTATCTACCTAAAACTAATTCAAATAATAACAAAACAAATTGTAGAATACAAATAGTCAAAACAAATAAAAATTCAATTAATTTTGTATTGAAAATGAAAATAAAAAATTTGACTTAAACATTACTTATTATGAAATTGATGGAATAATAAACATGAGTAAATCTTGTCTATTGACTTTGAATTTAATGCTAATTAGGAAATTGTTTAAATTTATCATGAACAATGAAAAATCCAAATAGAATTCATTATTAGGTTTAATACGAAATTAACTTAGAAATGACACTAAAGAGATATCATCTCGAAAGAGTATGACATAAGAAAAATGATCAAAATAATACATAAAATATATTTGTTATCCCATTTATTTACTGTAAGTTGAAAACACATAATTAATATCACTAATTTAAATTACTTGCTCTCGTTTTTATTCGATTTGTAATAATAGTAAAAAAAATGATCAATACCCTTTCAAAAGTTAAGTAGAGTAATAAATGATGAATAAAAGAGAGGTATACAATATGTTATGTTTTTTAATAAAGAAGATCTTTTATATATTATTTGAACAAGTATTTTTTTTTAAATTAGTTTTATTTTTATCTGTTATTTAACTATGTATTATCAATATAATAAAATTTAGATAAATTTAAAAATAGACTTATCATAAAATCAATATTTCTTTCTTTGATTGGCAGCACGAAAGATTATTTTATTGACAAGCACCAAAATTTTATAAATAATTTGAATCATAATAATTATTTTAATAAAATATAATTCGTTATTATTTTTTTAATATATTTAAAAAAAATTTGTATTCATAATAAAGTTAAAAAAAATTTTGTATACTATGATTTGAATTTTAAAAATAAACATATATCACTAAATATGTTACAAAAAAGTCTCATCTAAATGACTAACTAACAATTTTATAATTATATTCATGTACAATATATATATATTAATCACCTTTTCGCTGAATCACCTTTTCGCTGAATCACCTTTTCGCTGAATCACCTTTGTATATTAAATCAATAAGGAAACAACTTGATGGAGTTGATGATACGTATCCTTTGTTCGACTCCAAAGGTCAGGCAACTCAACACTGTGTCCTTCACCACAATTATTATATATATTTTTCGACCTTTACCACAATTATTATATTCGAATGAAACACAGCATAATCCTAATTTATTTATTTTTATATATAAAGTAGCCAGGATCTCATAAATAAAAATGTTATGGAAATAACATAAAGCATGCCTATATGGACCACATTGCAGTTCTACCATTTGTTCAAGTAGTTCTAATCAAGATCCCAAAACCAATTAATTTTTTTTTTCTTTTGTCACTTGATCACATCAGACTAATGATATAATATTTTTATACAAAAATTTAATATTTTCGAACGAGTAATTAAACCCCACATCTCTAAAATTGATATAAAATTATTACAACCATTATCACTTACTTTCTTTATTAAATTTTCATTTACAAAATTCTTTCCTAGTTATTTAATTAGCTACAGTTATTTTAGTATTGAATACAATTAAACGTTTTTTAAGACTAGTATTGCTTGATAATCATATAATTAATAGGGAAACATGACCCATTGAATTGTACCATCATTTTATTAGGTTTTAGATAAAATTTATAATTATAAAAATAAAATTAAAATATTATATTTAGATTTTTAATTTTTTTTAAATATTTTAATATAAATTTATTCTAATGTTGAAAATTTTATTAATAATTTATATTTGAAAAAAATTAAAATAATATTATTTTTTGTGTATACATAATTGAAAATTAAAGAAATTGGAAAAGTATATTTGTGCTTCGTGTCATTTGGAAATTGAGAGGCGCCACATTTCATAAAGCAATGCTCACCACGCGATGCAGCCGTAAGCGCTGAGTTTTAATCCTCAGATTTATTTTCAACCAATAATACTTTTACACGTCAATTGAAACCGCATCTTCCCTTATAAACGTCCAGATTCTTGGAGCCTCGCTACTCCCATCCGCCATTATTTAACGCTATCTCTGTATTCTATTACTACTCAAAACTGAAGAAGAGCAAAGACAGATTTTCCCTATTCTCTTTCAATATTTTCGTATCTGTGACTGTGAGAGAGTGTTTTCTTGGTTATGGCTTTAGCTGTTACTTCTTCTTCAACTGCGATCTCTGGATCAAGTTTCTCACGCTCAGGAGCTTCTTCTGATCCTAAAGGTATTGATTTTTCCTTTCCTTTTCTTGGGAAATTAAATTGATTCTCTGATTTTTTATTGTTGTTCCCATTCACTGGATTGTGATGATCTAATCGGAAAATTTGGTTTCTGGTGTGTTGTTTTCTCTTTTGCAGCTCTTCAAATCTGTTCGCTTAGGTTATCTGATCGCACCCATGTCGCTAATTTTTCTCAGAGACGTTACTCTATGGTACTCTTAAACGCTGATTCACATACACGCAGCGAATCTTGGGTTCCTCGAGCTTCAACTTTAATTGCTCCTGGTTCGTTACTGTATCTTTCAGGATTCGAATTTCATTTTCCGTTTGATTCTCTGTTTTTATGTCGATTGCTGATTTCGATTTCGATGATTCTATCACAGAAGTTGAAGAGAAAGGAGGAGAAGTTGAGGATTTTCAGCAACTCGCGAAAAAACTCGAAGATGCTTCTCCACTTGAAATCATGGACAAAGCTCTCGAGAAATACGGAGACGACATCGCAATTGCTTTCAGGTATTATTGATTAAGAAGATTATAATCCATTCAATTATAGGCAAATGGACAGAAATGATTCTTCAGTTGACTTATGAATTTGGTTTTTGATTTTTTTCTTCTTTTCTTTGCAGTGGTGCTGAAGATGTTGCATTGATCGAATACGCTCACTTAACTGGAAAACCATTTAGGGTATTCAGCTTAGACACAGGGAGATTAAACCCAGAAACGTACAGACTCTTCGATGCGGTTGAAAAGCAGTACGGGATTCGAATTGAATACATGTTCCCTGATGCAGTCGAGGTTCAAGCTCTAGTGAGGAACAAGGGTTTGTTCTCTTTCTACGAAGATGGTCATCAAGAATGCTGCCGTGTGAGAAAAGTAAGACCTTTGCGTCGTGCTCTTAAGGGACTCAAAGCTTGGATTACAGGACAGAGGAAAGACCAATCTCCAGGAACAAGATCCGAGATCCCAATCGTTCAGGTCGATCCGGTGTTTGAAGGATTAGAAGGTGGTGTTGGAAGTCTTGTTAAATGGAATCCTTTAGCTAATGTTGAAGGAGGAGATGTGTGGAAGTTCTTGAGAACAATGGATGTACCGGTGAATGCATTACATGCACAAGGATATGTCTCTATCGGCTGTGAGCCGTGTACTAGGCCGGTGCTTCCGGGTCAGCACGAGAGAGAAGGAAGGTGGTGGTGGGAAGATGCTAAAGCCAAAGAATGTGGTTTGCACAAAGGGAACATCAAGGAGGAAGAAGGCGGTGCTGCGGAGTCAAAACCTGCAGTTGTACAAGAGATATTCGAAAGCAACAATGTGGTTGCATTGAGCAGAGGAGGAATTGAGAATCTTATGAAGCTAGAGAACCGAAAAGAGCCGTGGTTGGTGGTGCTTTACGCTCCTTGGTGTCCGTTTTGCCAGGCAATGGAAGCATCGTACATCGAATTGGCAGAGAAACTTGCGGGAAAAGGCATCAAGGTAGCAAAATTCCGAGCTGATGGTGAGCAGAAGGAATTTGCTAAGCAAGAGCTTCAATTAGGGAGCTTCCCGACGATACTTCTCTTCCCGAAAAGCTCTTCTAGGGCGATTAAGTATCCATCGGAGCATAGAGATGTTGATTCGCTTATTTCGTTTGTGAATCTTCTTCGGTGAGTTATGAGAATGAAAATGAAAATAGTGTGTGAAGAAAAAGAAGAATATGAGATGAAGGAGTGATTTCATCTTGGGTCTTTAAAGATTGTTGATCTCAAAGAATAAACATTTTGTTTTAAATGTCTCTTTATTTTCTTTATGTTTCGTACCTTCTTGGATTTACAGCACAGGTAGAGTTTCGCAATACAAGTTTTAGACTAAGGGCCCAAAATCTATTAGCCCAAAAGTAGGGACAAACCCTTCTAAAAACATGTGACATAAAATTATGAAATTTTAATTTTGGTGAAAATACTGTAAAATTTTTTTTTGTTATTAACTTTTTTCTTTGGTCACATCGTAAAGACACTACAATCATATATTGGTTAGAACATACCGTAGATAATATAAGAAAATAATGAGTTTTTCGAAAATAATGAGTTTTTCGAAAATAATGAGTTTTTCGAAAATAATGAGTTTTTTGAAAATAATGAGTTTTTCGAAAATAATGAGTTTTTCTTCCGATATGCGCCTATGAATTCTTCTCCTTCGGTTGATGATTAAGAGAGAATTCTTGCGCGCGTATGAATTCTTCTCTTTCTGATAGAGGCGAACTTCTCTATCTCCGATGAGAAAACTGGCAATCCATTTGAGTCGTTGACTAGGTTGACCAAATTCGTGGAATCAGTGACAAAACTATCACAATAGCGTTGCCTTTTGTGTAGGCACGACATAGCGCACTCACATGAGACTAAGAAGTTTCATATGAATTAGAGATAGTTCTCTGTAGATACATTTCATATCCAAAAGATCACTTATACATCTTGCAGCTTGAGGATCCATCCTAATGTCCAAAAGATCACTTATGACATCTTGCAGTTTGAGGATCCATCCTAATCCTACTGTCTGTGCTCGCTTTTTTCATGATCCATCTGTATGACAGACAAATGATGATGATGGATGTTGGGATTTTTCAGGTAATCCCCCTGTTGCCCTCGCTTGTTTTTTCATATCTTTTGTATCGGTGCATGAGTACCATAAATCGCAATCCCTACAAAATCTCAATGATATTCCGATCTTTGTTGTTATAAATCTTGTCGTTTTTTGCTTTACAAATAAACCATAATATCCATAGAAAATTCCTGGTGTCAAGATCGGTTTGATGCTCTTCCGGGATACGCCATAGTAAGAAATTGTTTTAAAAATTTTGTTTTTATATGTTTTAAATTAATTTATACAAATGTCGAGGTTTAGAAATTATTTATATATTTTTATACATAAGCATCTTAAAGAAAATTCTTTAAGTGAATCAGCATCATTATATTTTGGATAGTTATTTTGCGTATTTAATTTAGAATATTAAGTTACTTAGTATCACAAAACAAAGAGGATGAATTCCATTTCTAACTAAGCTAGTCCAAGTTAATGATTTATTATTGCCATCTAAGTCAAAGAGTGAATACAAAACAGAAAGATGACAGAACCCAAGACAAGGTGTCGTGGTGTGATGGTAAATCTTTTCAATGCAACCTTAATATTATCTTTTATGTTTATTGTTGACGATCTGTAAATCAATTATGGACCTATATGTACTATGTTTTCATGTTTACCCGATAATCATTTATCAAACAAAAAGTCAAATATTCAACTATGGAAGTTGAGGGCCACAACATCATTTTCTATAATGTGGACAATTATCACATTTCATATCTTTGTAGTGTCAAACATCAAAGCTAATTTGGCGACTGTCAATTTGAATATATTGCACTCACTTTTCCACTACACTCGAGTGTCATCATTTGGTGTGTTGATTTTGTTGTACGATAATGAAACTTATGATTTTGCATGTAATATGTGAAGCTTAAAAGGCATCTTGATCCACAAACACCATCCCAACGTAGATGTCTTATTCTTTGTTGTTTAGACATTCGTTATAGTGAGCAATAGGAAACTTTATCAGATAACATTTTTAAAACAATATACAAACAAAAATGTGTAAACAATGCTTTGATATTTAAAGAGATTTTGTGTATTTATTGGTTCTATGCAATCTTTTTAGATATATATTTTTCTCTTTGTATAAATATGTAAAAATATGATATCTTGATATTAGTTTTTTTTATTATAGTTAGTAATTTGTTGATTTTAATCATTTTGAATTTTTGTGTTTTAAACTAATTTTTATGATATAGATGTTAATTTAAAGTATGACTAAGCAGCTCATATTATATATGTTAGAAACGAAAATGGTATATGAGAATAAAAAATCTGTGGATAAACAGTAGACGATTAATTAGAAAACATGAGGGTTATTTGGTTTTTATACATATCATAATTGATATATAATATGGATAAATTTTAATATGCATTAAAAATTATCAATGCCAATGTGTCCACCAAAGTAACAATAAAATTGTAAAATGGGGATATGTCTCAAAATATAACAAAAAAGTATAATTGATACTGCAAAAAATTGAAATTTTGTTTATTAGTTAGTAGAAAATGATCCAACAAGAAGTGAAATTAGTGATGAATTAATAAATAAATAAATAAAATTATGTAAGTAAATGAAATATTAGGAGAGGTAATTAGAGAGAGGTTAGTTGGGGTCACATTTCAGACCAAAAATTATTCTGGTGTAATAATCCTTACATCTTGTCAATGTTTTTCACCAATACTAGAGAACGATGTATATATATTTTTAAACTTAGTTTTTTATATTTTATTACTTAACAATAAACTAGAAATTTATCCGTAAGTGGTTATTAAATTATAATATTTTATTATATTTTTATTTTTGTCAATTTAGTAAAAATAGTTTGTAGTTTATAAATTTTTAATTTGTTTATAAATGATATCTGTTTTATAGAATTTTCATAGTAAAATAAAATATAAAATTTTAAATTATTAAATGTAATATTACAGTAAATTTATTTGTTTTCAACTAAAAATTTATTCAAATATATTAATAAATATTTGAATTTCAAATATTAGATTTTATGATATTTATAAATATTTTAATATATTTTTATGTATTTGGTATTTGTTTTGTGATTTATTATTTATAATGGTATTTCAATTAATATTTATAATTTTAATATTATTTTTTAAAATATAATTTTCAAATAATAATATAAAATGACGTTTTTATGAAATATTCGTAATTAAATACAAATGTGAAACTTAATATTTTAAATTGATAAAATTATTAATATTTAATTATATATTTATAATATTTTGTTATTTATATTTTTGAACGTAATCAAGTAGTTTTTTTTTAATTTACATAATTTTAATAAATGTTAAATCACTATAAATTTTTTTATAAATGACATTTGTTTTATGAGATATTTATAGTATAAGTATAAATATAACTTAAATGTTTATAATTTTATAATTTGTTAGATATATTAATATGTTTAATAAATTATTTTTTCTTAAATGATTTAAGTAGATTAACACAAATATAAAATTTAAATATAAGATTTCATAATATTAATGTCTATTTTAATTTTTTATATATTTAGTATTTGTTTTTAAATTACTTATTTATATATAATGATATTTAAAGTAATATTTTGCAAATATAATATTATTTTTTAAAATATATTTTTCAAAATAAGAATGTAAAGATGTAATATCTAATAACAAGAAAGATTAATAAACAGCTAATTGTGCTTTTCACTTTTATTCTGTTGTTAATTTGCATTTGGTCACGACAAAGCAATTCTTTTCTCACTTTATGCTGTCTTCGTATCGTACCATGTGTCCTATTAAAATCCAAATGAATGATTAGATGTTATCAGTCAATTCAAATATACTATAAATCTCGTGACTAAAAAAACAAGTCTATAAAATTATTATATTCCGAAGTTCATTTTCTCCAAATAAAATATTTCACTGTCTGATCTCAAAAGCAACGAACAAACAATTTCAATCAAATGAAAAATACATTTTATATGATGTACTTAATGTATGCAACACTACAATTTCTGGAAAAAAAAATTACAATTAGAATCCAAAAAAACAAGAATCAGAAGAAAATATGAAAATTCAAAAGAAATAAATTCAAAGTAAAGTGCAAAAGACAAAAAAGCTCAAATAAGAAAACAAAGAAAAAGAGAAAAAATAAAGAAAAAGAAATACAACTGACAAAAAGCCCAGAAATATCCTTATGACGACTCTCTTCCCTCACGTCTCCCCAAATAAAGAAACCAACAAAGAAACTAATTAATTAATTAATTAAACAATGTGAATTTCATTTCTCTCCACAAATTAATTCTTCTTTCTAGGCTGAACCAAATTAAACGTCCAACCGGTCAAACCAAATTTTTCGGTTATCAATTTTAATTTTATTATACTCAATTTTAATTTCGGTTATCAATTTTAATCTTATTAAACAAACTTAATATACCGAATTACCCGAGAAACCAAATTTTTATAATTTAACCGATTATGTATAAAATTTTACAATTAAACATAATATTTTTGTTTATTTTAAAACATATTTCTACATAAAAAACAGAACCGAGTAACATAAAATAGAAATCAAACCAAATTTATATAATTTTTTTTATACACTTTTATTTAAACGATTGAGTTATCCGAATAATCCAAAAAAACGGAAATCTTATGCGAGATTTCTTTTTCACTTCGAGAGCTCTGTAATTCGTTTGTCGGAAAAAATGGTTCCCTCTGACACCTACCAAAATTTCTTTTTGAGAAGAAAATGAAAAAAAAACATTTGTTCATGCTTTATTATTACTTTTTTTTACTCATTCATGCTTTATTATTTATGGGCCAACATTGGTTTACCAAATACCTTATATTAACTTTTCTATTTATATTCTTTACACTTTTTGCTGTATTTCTTATACTAAATGGCAAAAATTATTCCTTAGTTTTCTGTACTAAATTTCGAACTAATATTTCTAATAAATCAAATAATGAGTGTTCTGCTTTAGGTTACATAAGACACAATTTAGACGTTTTGAATGACATTACATTTCAAAGCTGGCTATTTTATATAAATTTGGCTAATAAAAACATATGCTCTATTCAACAAACCCTATAAAAATACATAATGCATTGGAAACTTGAGGTTTAGTGATTTCAGAATTGTACTTTTGGTGTATTAGCCACAAAAATATATTATTCATTAATATTGACACATCTGTAGTCATTAATAATACACATAATATATAAGTAACTCACAACTAAATTCTTATAATGTTGATATATATATAATGGTTTATGTCAATTATATAATATATATATATATTATATATCTTGAAACTATGAGTTAATATAATCTGATTTTATTTGAGTAAATATATTAATTTTATAGTTTGCAAATGCTCCACATGAGAACATAGAGGGAAAAAGCATTTGTAGTGCATTTGCAACTTCCAAATGTTCTCCGATATGTTTTTATCAATAAAAAAATATTGATTAATAAAACTTATAGTAATATTTTTAAATAACACATTTTAAAGTTTTTATTCCAAATTTAACATCTAAATTTAAAATTTCAAAAATATCACAAATTATTTTATAAAATATATATATTTACTATAAATAAATTATAATATAATTAAAATATTATATTTTGGTTTTTTTCAATTTAGAATATTTTAATATTAAATTTGTATTATTTTAAAAATTTAAACTAATACTGATATATTTAAAACAAAAAATTAAAAAATGCTATTTTTATCAATTGTCCTAAAACATAATACACAAATGCTAATCAAAGTCTTAATAGATTTATAGTGGTACTTCGAATATTCTTAAGATTTATGTTGAAAGATTTTTTTTTTGACTAAAAAATAAAAAACATAAGATAAATATGTCACATGGAATGAAACATATCTAGGTGTCTTAAATCACAACCTACATTTTATGCTAAATATTCCAAAACAATGTTTGCTTTACAAGTTGGTAACGAACAAACTTAAGTTTCTAAAGTTCATTCAAAGAAAATTCAAAATATGTATATATTTCACAAATTTATTAAACCCTGAAAAGAAAAAGGACAACCTGATTATTAATATTTTTCAAATCTTTTTTTTTTAATTAAAAACCACACATCTACTTTTTCGTCTCCATTGTCACTCAAAATCAAAATTGTCTTTCTTCTCTAAAGAAGATCTCTCAGGACATTATAGGTACTTTCTTTTTCTTTGATTGGTTGAAGAATTCGATTTGAGATGGAACCAACACTGAAATATTTAGTTTTCGAAAAGATATGATAAGTGAAGCACCAAGTTGGGCAGATCAATGGAGAACTGGAGAGTTATCGGAGGAAGAGAACACCAAAGGAAATAAAGACGCTGGCGGTGAGAATTTCAGCAAGACCAAATCGAGAATTAACGGAGACAAGATTGCTGGTTTCATAAGTTTCAAATGGATGAAGAATCTTGTGCATACGAAGAAGAAAGACTTTAATTCTTGAATATGAAGAGGAAGATTCTCTGTTACCTTATTTTTTCTTGATTTCAGATCTCATTGTATTTCAGATCTCAATTTATAGTTTTCCTTTCTGTTTCACTGTAACGTTCCTTGGAAATTATGGCTCGGCCTTCGTCGGCGTCATCTGCAACGCCGAAGCTTTTGGCCATTAGACCGGAGGATTATGCTCACAGTCCTGTTCATTACGCCGTTGTGTTAGAAGATCACGCTGCACTGACTCGTTTGCTTTCGTCCGTGCCAAAGTTAGGAGATCCAGAGGAGATCCGAACTGAATCTGACTCACTGAGCCAGGAGCGAGTAGCGGATCAGATCTCAGCCCTGCTTGACCGCCGCGATGTTCCCTCTCGTGAAACACCTCTCCATCTAGCAGTTAGACTCAACGATTTGTTCGCGGCGAGGGCGATTTCATCTGCCGGCGCCGACATTTCTCTCCAAAACGCAGCCGGATGGAATCCGTTGCAGGAGGCGTTTTGTCGCCGTAATACGGAGGTCATGAAAGTGCTTTTACGGCATCACCACCGCTTGGCGTGGTGCAAATGGCGACGACGGTTGCCACGTTTGATTGCTGTTCTCCGTCGTATGCGCGATTTTTACATGGAGATCTCTTTCCATTTCGAGAGCTCTGTGATTCCGTTCGTCGGAAAAATCGCTCCCTCTGACACCTACAAGATCTGGAAACGCGACGGAAATCTTCGCGCTGACACTACCTTGGCCGGATTCGACGGATTAAAGATCCAGCGTGCAGATCAAAGCTTCCTTTTCCTCGGTGACGGTGACGAATCCCTAGATATCTCTCCCGGATCGTTACTTGTACTGAATCGAGATGACCGCAAAATCCTCGACGTCTTTGAAAGTGCCGGAGCTCCGATTAGCGATTCAGATATCGCCGGATTCTGTTCTCAGTCCAGCTTGTATCGCCCTGGAATGGATGTTACTAAAGCAGAGCTCGTCGGTCGAATGAATTGGCGACGGCAAGAGAAGATGGAAAGCGTTGGAGAATGGAAAGCTAGGGTTTACGAAGTCCAGAAAGTGTTTTGCAGTTTCAGATCCCGGAAAATCGTTAATGACATTGATTTCGCCGGAAGCGAACAAGTACTACCTCTAGAGCTAGACGAGGACGACGACGGATTCTTAGTAGCAGAGAATCCGAATTTCTTAGCTCCGCCTCCACCTCGGCCACAAAGACGGCACAGTAGCTTCGTCAAAGAGGATAGAGATTGGATTTCTGTTGGAAGAAAAAGCGTTGACGTCTATCCATCAGCCGCACCACCACCGCAATTCCAGCCACCGAGAAGATCAGTGACTCAATTCCAGCCACCAAGAAGATCAGTGACTCAATTCCAGCCACCAAGAAGGTCAGTGGCCGTTCCTTCAACGGTATCTCCGGTGAATCCTCCTCCGTCTCCTCAAATCAAAGAGAAGGAGTTCGTGAAGAGCTTGCATCCATCTGTGTGGTTAACGGATCAATTTCCATTGAAAACGGAGGAGCTGCTTCCTTTGCTCGACATTTTAGCCAATAAAGTCAAAGCCGTCGCGAGAATGCGTGAGCTACTCACCACTAAGTTCCCGTCGGGAACTTTCCCAGTCAAGGTAACAAAAAGGGCAATCTCGTAACTATCTCTAATTTCTCCATAACCAAATTATCATCAAATCGATTTTTCCATTTTGAGCTCTAATCACTATCTTACGTGTTGAAATTCATTGGATAATCCGTAGCTAAGAAATAGCCACGTCAATAAAACACGCTGACATGGCAAAAGTTTAACCTTATTTATTATTAAAAAAATGGGACCTCTAAATAGATCTCTAAATATGGGAAATTGTGCTTTTAATTAGATTATGAAATTTTCTTGTTTTATGCTAAACAAAATCTTTGTGTGGGATCCAGCTGTCGATTCCGGTGGTCCCTACAGTCAAAGTAATCATCACATTCACAAAGTTCGTCGATCTTCCACCGGCGGAGAAATTCTACACACCACTCTCAAGCCCGAGATTCTTCTCCTCCACTGTCTTCGGTGAAGACCAATCCGTGGACGAAAAATCCGATGCACGAAATTCAACTTCACGGTCATCATCGTGGCTGAGACGGAGCATAGCCACCGGGAAAAGCTCACAACGACGGATAGAGGAGGAGGAGGAGGAGCAACAAAAACCGGACCCATTCGCTATACCAATTGGGTATAAATGGACAAGCATGCGTAATAATAATAAGTCAGGTAATATTAGTAAAATGAAGAGATCAAAGTCTACTAAGAGATCTAAGTAATGATTTCTATTTGAGGAATTGAAGATAAAATCTAGTTGTTTTCTCTTTTGTTTTCGTAGATACTGATATTAGTAAGTAGTGAATATAGAGAGTCTATTTCATGAAATCTGGTTGTAGTTCTTTTACTATACAATTTATTTTATTTTGAAATGGTTATATGATTTAAGTGCTGTCGTTTTCACCTCTTTTCATAAATGGTTGAATAGTAAAAGCTTTCAAAATTTGTTTTGGGAAGAAAAGCTTTCAAAATTAGTATGGGCCAACATCGGTTTACCCAGACGTTGTATTAACTTTTCTAGGTACAAAATACTTTTTTATTCTTTACGCTTTTTGCTGTTTTTGTTATATTATACAGAAAAAGCATTGCTTAGTCTTCTGTACTAAATTTCGAACTAATATTTCTGAAAAAGCTATTGGTAAATGTTCTGCTTTAGGTTACATAAGACACAATATAGACGTTTTGGATAACATTCCATTTCAAAGCTGGCTTTTTGTATAAATTTGGCTACTAAAAACGATATGCTCTTATTCATTCTTGGTTTAAGTTGCAAAAAGCCTATAAATTACATAATGTGAGGCACTGGAGACTTGAGGTTTAATTATTTCAAAGTTATAATTTTTTGATGTGTTAGTCAAAACAAATATTAATTGTTACAAAACTGGTTAAATATACGAATGATTCTAGTTTGACACATCTATTTACAATCATTAGTAAAATACATAATATAATTAATTAACAGAAATAATTATTTCATTTAAGTTTTAGAATGATTTTTGTGTTGGTATTTTACACATATTAACATAATAATATCTAAAGGCTTTAAAGCATATATATATATATATAGTTAATTTTATTCACTTAAAAATAAATAACTAGATTAACAAATGTGTTACTCAAATGTATTCATCTTGTTTTTTTTTATCTATTTGAAGTTACAATACCTTTCAAGTATAACAACAAACCAACAACAACAAAATAGTTTATTTGTTATATTTGTTATATTTGTTATATTTATAAATAATTTCGTGTTCGGCAAACAAACGAACAATATATCTCATAATCGCAATCGCAGTACTGACAGCAGCCATAGTCGTCTGCGACGATCAAACAAACAATACTATTATAAAAAAGTGCAGTATATGCATGTTAAATTCTAGTAAATTATGTAATATAAGATTTTGGAGACTTAAAGGTTGAATTTATATTTAGGATTTGATTGGTATAACTCATAATAAAGCATTATAGACAGTGAAACTAGGCCTGTGCAAATAAATCAGACGGAATTATTCAAATCGAAACCGAACCAAAAAATAGATTTTGGTTGGTATTTGCTTATAAACAATTAACCAAACAGATATTATTTTAGAAAACTATGGTTATTGGTTACTAAACGAACCAAACCAATAACCAAAAATATTTTGGATACTTCGGATATTTTGGTTAATTTTGGTTTTTTTAATTATTTTTTTGTTATATTTTGGTTATCTTGGTTATTTCGCTTATTTTCAGTTAACCAAATTATTTTTGATTATTTTCAATTTTTAAATTTAATAACCAAACCGACCAAAACTGAAGAACAACCAAATCGAAATCGAACCAAAACTAAATCAAAACCAAACCAAAATATATAAATAACCGCTCTTCTTCTCCGTCTAATCTTGGCGGTTCTATTGAGGAGCAATGGAAACTTTTCTCAACACATTCCATATGGGCAAAACTCGAGCTTCCGAAACGAATGGATCTTTAATCTTACCAACTGAAAAAATCGAAACCGACCAAAACCGAACTGAATATCCGAATACCCAGACCTAAATGATGAAACTATCCCTATACGTTCATATCTACTATATATTAAAAAAACATTGTAAGTAAAAAATGTTGATGTGTTATCACTACATTCATTCTCGGTAATTTTCTATTTAATTTAAATCAAAAATCAATATTAATTATTTTATTAACCAAACAACTTAATTAGATAACATAATTATTTAATTTAATAATAAATGAGTTTGCAAATAGTAAAAATATGTTATGAATTTAAAATTTAATAAATTTAGAAAATTAGAAATTGTATCATTCATTTACTATTTTAAAAAATTTAAATTATTATCACAAATGATTTAGTATAATAGTTTTTGATTAAAAATGAAAATTGTACCACTGAATTAGATGTTTTTATATATTTTAAAAATTGAATATTCAAACATTGAAATTATGATTCACAATTTAGAAATTGTTTCACTCATTTTCTATTTCAAAAATTCAATATTCACATATTTAAGATACGATTCACAAATTTGGAAATTTTATCACTCATTTACAATTTCAAATTTTTTTATTGTATCACAAATTATTTAGTATAACAATTTTTGATTAAAAAAATAGAAATATTATCACTCTTTAAATATTTGTATATATTTCAAAATTTCAATATTCACACATCTAAGTTAGGATTCACAAACTTAAAAATTATTTCACTCCTTTACTATTTTAAAATTTTTAATTGTAGAATATTTGAGTATTTAATATCCACACATTAGTATAATTATAACCGATTTAAAAATGAAAATTATATCACTCAAATAAATGTTAATATAGATTTTGAAAATTTAATTTTTCATTTTTATAATATGAGAAATATACATTGTGTTATAATATACTCCACATAAGGTTTTATGGAAATTGTATAACTCAATTAAATGTTATAGAATTCGAAAAATCCATATTTAACATATTTTATATTACACACAATTAAATTTAAAATTTAAACTAATAAATTCAGTTTTTTGAATTTTTATTAAAATTATGATTTCACACATACTACAATTGAATTATATTTATAATATATAATATATTACGAATTGTATTTTATTAACTTTAAACCAAATTTTAAAAAACTATAATTAAATTTTGTAAAACTTTAGAACTCTATGTAATCCTATATATAGTAGATCAATTTTGTATTAATATTTATTTCAAACTCCAATCTCTTATATAAATATACAATACATATTTTTTTGTTTTTCTACTTCAAAACGCAATGAAAAATGAGAGTGAAGATTTTAAAATTGTGCAAACAATATCTCAATGGTATTGAGACTTTTGAATAGTTGATTTAGATAAAAAGGTATTTAAGATAAAATTTAAAATTATTTATTTATTTTTATATTTACTAAAATTATATTTATTTATTATTGTTTTTGCAGAACCAAACTATCCATGTAATTCTAAAAGAAGATTTCATACGAAAATAGTTCGCATCCTATCGAATATTCGAATTAAATTAATAATTTTCATTTTTGTGGATAACAATCGTTGTTAAATTTATAAATTCGACTCACAATTTTATTGTTTTATAAATATTACTGGACAAATAACGAATATTGAACAAGTTGAAATTTTGAATGTCAACAAAAAAACAAAAGAAATAACTCACTATGCAATTTTTTGATACGTTATATGTTGTATTATTATTTTATTATTTTATATTTCCAACTTATTAATTTTCGTGATTATTTCAGTGATGTTCATTTTTTATAAGAAATTAAAATATTTTTATATAAAAATTTTATTTAAATAATAAAAATTTAAAATATTAAATTTTTTATGTGCGTAACATAGATATTATATTAGTATATATATATATATATTAGTACAGTTGTAAATATGAATAATTAAATATAAAATCATCAAAAATTAGTGCATTTTATTCTAACATATTATATATTTATAATACAGGTTTATATTTTGATATTTATATTTTTATAATTAAATATTATTTATTATATTTTATTTTTGATAATAATAGAAGAAAAGATAATGGTAAATTTCAATTTTAATATATATTGAAACTATGATTCCAATATATTTTTGGTATTATTTAACTAAATATATTAATTTTCTAAATATTTAATATCCTATCGGTTAATGCTATGCAAATGTTCCTGTTGAAAAATAGAGAGAAGGAGCATTTAGTCATTTACAACTTCCAAATGCAATTCTATTACTTTATCAATAAAAGTTGATTGGTTAGTAAAAAGCATAATATTCTTACAAAACTAATCAAACTCTTTAGTAGATTCAAAGTGATACTTCGAATATTCGTAGGATTTATGTGGAAAATAACGACAACCTGAACATCATAAGAACTTTTGCATATTCATAGTCACAAAGCGCATAATATCATATATACATGAAACAAAGGAGACATATTTAAACCAAACCAAATGTGTTCTCTCCACTGTAAGTCATGTAGAGAAATCCATCTTCATCTTTGTTCTCCTCATAGATTGCAGACATCATTGCAGCTACAAAAACATCAACAACAAGACAACCTTTCATCTTTGTTTCTGAGTTTGCAGAGAAATGTGCACGTGAAGTACTAATCAGCAATGGGTTTTCATGGTAGCAAAACTAACAAATCAAAAAACCAGAGTTTACCACTTGGAGGCAATGTGTTCTTCACAAATACAAAGATTGCCTTTTCTGCACTCAGCTTGATTCTTTTACGAACAACATACACAAATTGTCCCACGGTTAGATCAGCCGGAACAAGGTACCTGAATCCAACAACCAAAAAGTCACAGATCAATCAACTGTAATTCCTTGTCGTCTATCTCAATTCCCTAATGTAAGACTTATCCTGCAGCTTTGAGAATTAAGATCAATTTCATTTCGGTTTCATACTACACAACACAATGTTCAAAGGCACTCCTTTCTTCCTTAGAATATTAAGAAAACAAAAGATGTGAAGATGTCAACATGAAAGAACAGAGAGAAGAAACAAAAGAATGTCATTACTAACTTTTTCTTGTCGATATTTGGAACATCACTTCTTTTAGCTTTCTCTATAATCACCTGCAACATATACTTCTTCTGTTAAAGAGGAGAAAGTTACATCGACGAATATACACAGAGAAGAACATCAAATGCCAAAAAATATTACTGGAACTCTGTCTGGATACTTGTCCCTGATGCGAGAAGCTTCAATTTGCCTCATCTCTGAACATTACAAAACCCACTAGAATGATGAAAGAACACATATAATCTTTGGAAACATTAGTGCTTCATCAATCTATCTACAAATCTTTCCAAATCTTCCATTAAACGGATAAAGTTCCCTAATTTCTAGTGATCAATAACAAAACCCAGAAACTAAATATTTTATGCATAATTTGATAAGAAAAACTTACCCAATGTGTGTTCCAACTTGAAAGAGCAAGCCATGGCGATAAGAAACAAAATTCTGAAAACAGAACACCAAATCAATCAACAGAGAAAACGAAAACCATGAACTGAAATCTGATATACAGTCTCGCAGAGATCGATCGGAGAGAAAAGCAGAAACCAAGGAAATACGAAATTAGAGAGAAGATACAAAAAATTAGGGCTTTTCTTTACCTGTAAACTTGAAAAGTAGAAAAGTCTCGATCTTTTTTGTTTTCGTGTAGAAAACTTAATTTGGGTTTCAAGATGACTAATTTCTGCACGAAACTAATAACTTCTGAAACTTTCGTTCAATTCAGGACTTTGTCGTCGTCACTTTGTTGCTATCGAACCAGAAATTTGTAAACCGAATTACGGTTTAGAATACTTTTCGGTTCTTTAATGGATCAAATTTGTCTTCACATCCCAAACGTAAATTTAGAACTAAAAATATTTTAATTTGGCAACAAAATCACACAATATCTTATCAACACAGTTTTAATCTTAGATTTGTATATACCAATGAAACAAAATTTTATGGTAGCTTATATTGTTATGAATATAAGTCGAACATGACATCCAATAATCATTTAAAATGTTAAGTTTGATTTTAGTTTCATGTAGATTTTGTACTAAAATTATAACTATTATGACGTCATTAAGATAGCCAATCAAAAGACTGATTGGTATTAAATGCAACTGTTAGGACGTCATCAACTGTTATAACAATCATTTCATCGTTAAAATATTATGACTTTAACTGTTAAACTAAATTAGGCATAAAAATCCAGTCTTTTGATAGTTATCTTAACAGCATCCAATTTCTAATTCTTTAAACATTAAGTAAGTTTAAAACAATATTATATTAACAAAATAATATAGCTAAAAAAATATAACATGGCGTTTATATATGATAATTTAAAAAAAAATCCTTTTTAACATTAAAAAATAATTGAGTTTAGAAAATGTTTAATATTATATATGTTTTCAATTTTATGCTTTAATTTAAATTATATGCATTTATAGTTGTTTCAATTAATAAATTTGGTTTGATACTATGTATAATTTGTATATTTTCAATCATTGTTATTATTTTTATATGTCTATTGAGTTGTTAATGTTTTAATCAACATCCAATTATATAATTGAGAATTTAAGAAATCAATATTTAAAGATGAAATTTAGTTTTACAAAAAAATCCAAAGATACAAAACTAATGGTTAAAAAATGTATAATATAAGTTCATAATTTTTAATATACAATCGTAAAAGATACAAAACTAACGATTAAAAAGACGTATTACATATAAGTCCATAATTTTTAATATACAATCGTACCAAAATATATTTTAGGTATCCATAATATATTAATGGAGAAGCATTTTTAGGAAATAACTTTATTCATATGTGTTATTTACAAAAATATTATTATGATTTGTCATCAACATAATGAATTTCAAATAAACATATAAATAAGTTTAAATTATTATAATAATTATAATATTTGCCGTTCATAATATATTAGTTACATAATCAATATATATAATTAAACTAAGCAAAACACCTATTTATTTTAAAACAATAACTCTTTTTATTTTTTTTCACGTCACACATATGAAAATTTATAAATAATTAATAATCAATCACAACGTGTTAGCATATTTAATTAATTTGATATTTTAAAACATGAATATTTGTTATTTAAGTAAGAAAAAAATATTATTTCTAATATTTTACGAATAAAATATATTTTAAATAAAAATAATTAATTGATCAAATATAATAAAAACTATAATTATGTTGAAAATAATAATCAAAAAATTTAGATGATATAATCGGATTTTAAATTTAAAATAATAATATTTCATAAATAAGTATAACAAATTTTATAATTAAACTATATTATATTTATTCAATAATTATTTTACCCCGAATATGGCGTGGGTATAAATCTAGTAATTTGATTATAAATGAAAACGTAAGCATAATGAAAAATATAATTTTAGTAGTTCTAAATACATAAAACTCATCTTATGTAATAAATATATAATATAATACATATAATATTTTAATGAAATATAATAATAATCC
The DNA here is from genome assembly GCA_018901935.1 of Pugionium cornutum. Taxonomy (NCBI): domain Eukaryota; kingdom Viridiplantae; phylum Streptophyta; class Magnoliopsida; order Brassicales; family Brassicaceae; genus Pugionium; species Pugionium cornutum. The sequence continues at coordinate 9,512,050 of CM032157.1, read as the reverse complement.
AAATTTATAATATGTTATAACCACGCAAGACGTAAGCAAATTATCTAGTTAATATGAGAATAAAAGTTTTTCTTCACCAAAACACTTTAGTTTTAGATTCTAGATTGATAGACATCTTTTTTTTAATTTATTATTTTTGTGAACAATTTGCATTATAACTGTTTGAATTTTTGTGGCAATGTGACAACGATGAATTCACTTTTGTCAACTATACGAATTTATCGGATTAAATATATTTTCATCCATACTTTTTACATATTTTTAGCTATATAAACTGTAATTTTTTTTGTAGACTATACAAACTACATAAATTTTTGCAGTTATACAAATTTCGTTAACGTTTACACGTTAAATCGCTATAAACTTAGTTTTAATTCAAAAAATTAATCCAAACCAAAAACTCGAGTTGGATCAAACTCAACTCCCATATTTTCTATTTAAATTGATTTGAATCTTTATTGTCGTTTGGTTTTTTTACTTCGACTTCAACTCCAACAATTTTTTCCACTGTAATTTCGACTTCAACTTCACTTCCGACTTTAACTGATATCTCTATTTCCAACTGCGACCTTGATGTATACCTCGCCGCTTGTGATTTATTCGAACCATCGATCTCGTTCGAAGCAAACTTTACAATCGATTTTGCTCCAAATCGACTTTTCAATACGATCCTAATTGATTTGCAATCTAATAGAATGAGTCGTTTTAATATTGATGGTCTTTGGTTAAATCTTGTGGTTATGAACTAGATTTAACGCGATTTAACATATAAACTATAATAGGTAACGAAATTTGTGTAATTGATGAAATTTATAAAATTTATTTACTTTACGAAAAATATAATTAATGTAGTTAAACGAAAATCCAAAAAATATGGATAAAAATATGTTTAGTCACATATGTTCATATAGTTCATGAAAATGAAATCCGACAATAATACTAATACAAACCGGTACTTACATGTTTTTAATTGAATATTTTGACTAAAAGCTAAAAGCTAAAAGCTAAGAACTTCATGTAATGAAAACATTATGGTTCTAGTAGAACTGTTTGTGTTGATTCCGTATGCTAAAAGCTAGACCTACTTGTGAATGTTCAAGTGCTGCAAACAATTGGATTATCTGTACTTGATAAGACCATAATCTGCATTATGATAGAAAAGTATAGAGCTTGTATATTACGACAAAAAATTAGTAATGAAATCATTTGTTTGTTTGATGAATGATGAGTAATGATAAGCTTTTTCAAATGCAAAAGTAAAATTAGATTTTAAGAAATTAATTTTCTTGGCAAATATTTTTTTTTGTCACTGGTTTACAACGAGTCGACATGATAGTACAATATATTCATACGAAAATTTAACACTTTCATACAAGGGAAGATGAAATCGAACTTCACACTTATATGATGTACGTAAAGTTGGTGCAACCAGTAATACAGTTATTTCCCGTTCTTAGCAAATATTTATATACCAAATTACTTCGTAAATCTTGAAATTTATTTAGTCAAATGAGTTAAATGAAATGACGAAATGTTTTAAGCATTTTAATTTTATAATACGTTGAATTTGTTAGAGATAATTTATTAACTTATAATTTAATAAAGTGAAAATATTTGACAAAAAGTGGAAAATAGAACCACCACATTAGTTTCGAAATTCAAATAGGTGTTGGAAATAGGAGAGCCCACCAACATGCATTTGTCTCTCTTACAAACCCTCATAAATACCACTTGAAAGCTCATGTGATCCGTTGAAAATAGTCATTAATTTCCTCACATACCTTTTCAAAAAAACTTCATCCCCACTCTTCAAAACACACGACATTGGAGGGATTTCACTTCCGAGCAAACTTTTGTACATAAAAGATTTGATTACGTTACACCTTGGTACAATCCTTTTCTCCAAAGAACTTTAAAAACAGTTTTTAATATTCTGGTTTGTATTGTAATTTTTTAAATGTATTTTCTCTAAATTTGTTATATATTAAAAGTTTTATCAGATTGATAGTGCAAGTTTGTACGAGACAAATCTTACCCAAGAGGTATCTTAATTGGAAACTTAGTAATCAAATCGTGTGTTTTTATTTATAAGCAATATTAAGTAACACCAAAAACAATCAGAAATATCTTAAAATCCTAACAAATAGTATCAGATCATTCAGGTTAATTGCAAGGCATGTGTTGGGAAACATGAGTTTCGAGTCTGCTGGAAAATTCAGAAGCACTACAGATTTGAAAACCTAATGATGAGTTCACGGATTGAAGTTGACATGTTTGACGGGACATGAGACTTTTCTTTATGGAAAGTGAGAATGATGACTTACTTTGAGATTTTAAAGTTGAAAGACACCCTAACAGATGGAAAGTTGCTCAAAGATTCAGCAGTTACAAAAGAAAAATCCGGTGAACAGGCAAAAGGAGGCATAGAATGCAACAACTCATAGATTGATCCGGTAAAGTCTAAAAAATCATAAAAGGCTAATGATCTAATTGTTTTGAACGTGGGGAATCAAGTGCTCAGGAAATCTATAAGTGTGAGACAGCGACAGCTATGTGGTATACCCTAAACAAGTTATACATGGATAGATCTTTTCCAAATCAGATCTATCTACAATTGAAGTTTTACACTTTCAAGATGGATGACTCCAAAAACATTGATACCAATGTAGACGACTTTCTAAGGCTAGTAACCGATTTCAACAACATAAGAGTTGAAATTTCAGAAGAGGTACAAGCAATTCTACTTCTAAGTTCCCTGTCGAACAGGCACGACCGGGCCTGAGCCCAAGAAAAACAAGTCCGTGCTTGCCACCCTCAATATTAATATAAAAAAATCGGCCCTTGTTCCAAAAGTATTCTTAGCACAATGGCAAATAAAAATTGATTGTTTCTTTAAGTTCTTCGGTTCGAATCTTTGTAACAACATAATTTTTAAAAAATTAGAACGACCCATTTTTTTTAGTAAAAATGGCCTTTTTTTTGTTTGCGGCCCTGTTAAATTCAGGGTCGGCTCTGCGAGCAGGTACGATCAACTCAAAAAAACCCTAAAGTATGGGAGAGATACTTTAAAGGTGAATGAGGTCACAACAGCAACTATGTCTAAGGAAAGGGAGTTAACTGAAAGTGGAAAGGCAACAAATTCTCAGGATGAAGGTTTGTATGTGGAATCAAGAGGTATGTCAAACAATCGGTTAGATAATGACAACACATGGAGAGGTCGATCTAAGAGCAGAGGTAGATTTAAGCCAAAGCAACAATCTGATAACAATAACAAATGATGTTTCATTTGTGGAGATGAAGGACATTGGAAAAGAGAATGTCCTCAAAGAAAGAATTTTGCAGAATCTGCTAACATTGCAGAGCCTATTCAGCTAGTGGTCTTAATAGCTAGTACTCAAGACACAAAGGAATGAGTAATGGATTTAGGAAGTTCTTACCACATCATACAAAACAAAGATATTTTGTGTGACTTCAAAGAAATCAATGAAGCTAAAGTTCTGATGGCTAATAACACTCACAATTACATTAAAGGAATATGGAGTATTTGAATTCATAACTCATATGGTTCTATGGTGATACTCAAGGATATGAAATATATGCTGGAGGTGAGTAGAAATTTGATTTCATATGGTTTGTTGGAAAAATCAGGTTATTGTTATCAAATAGCTGCTTTGGGAGTGCAGTTTTATAAATACGACAAGAAGGTAATATCTGGAAAACTTAACAATGGGTTGTATTATATTCAAGGTAAAGTTTGCAAGGCAGAGATCAGGTCAAGAACGAAGAAGGTGAGTAAGGAGATAGCTACACACAACGTTGAATTAATGGATAGACAGTCAAAGAAAGTAACTTTCAGTGAGAATCTAATTTAATGACCTACACCGAATGTTTTTAATAAAGGTTCAACAGTTCAAGATGGAGACTCTTTGGTTGAAGAGTCAAGAGAAATTGAAGCTGAAGAGAATAAGATAGATTTTGATGCTAAAACTCACAAGGAAATTAATGGTTCAAAAAATTTGTAGAAAATCAGAAGTGGAAAGGGGAGTTTGAGCATAGAAGCTAAAGTAAGGTTTCTGTATAAAGCTTTGCAGATATTAGGAACTGATAGGTTATACAATATTGTTTCTAAAGGAAATGGAATTCTACCTATGATTCACATAAGAAAAGTTTAGAAGCCCTAATTTCTAAAGACATACCTGGCTTGAATTCGCGACTTTGCTGTGAACTTTTCAAGAGCCTCTAGAGAAGGAAAAGGCCTCCTAAGAACATCACTGTAGTTGTCTCAACCTCGCATAGACAAGTGAGAAACAAGTTAGTTTCATGGTATATTTAAAACAGTGACGAAAACAAAAGTTACCTAAGAGGATGGGTGTGAGGGGAAAAGCAGCATGAAACATCTATAAAGGTGGAGCTCATCGGGCAGAAGCAGTAGGCTACCTACAACAGAGAAAAAGGAATGAGAAACGGTTAAAACGGGTCCGGAAAGTTGCCAAAAATTTCGGAAGAAGTGGAGCCACGTGTGAAGAGAGAAAGCTTCGGGAGAAGCTTAATCGGCGATGCAGACGGGGAAGATTCACAGGAGAAACCAGAAATAGCGTATGGGAAGAGAGAAGCTTCGAGCTTGTGAAGAAACCGCAAAAGGGAAAACGGAGGCTTCGGAGGAGAAGCCAAGGAGGACAAAACCAGAAACTGGCACCGCATGGAAGAATAAGAATCGGGAGAGAGAGTCCTTGGGTGGAGTAGGAAATGCTGTAGCAAAATCAGGAGAAAAACAAAGCCAAAAGGCAGGAGCCGCATGTGGAAGGTTCGGGAGAGAAGAGGAAAAAGGGGGGCAAGCCAAAAAAGGGAAGGAAAAATTAGGTTAAGGAAAGTTGCACTTGCGTTATATACCACGGGCCGATGGACTTCTGAAATTGGGCCGCCGAAAACTACATAGGCCCAAACGCAAATTTATGAGAAATGTGGAGAATTGTAAACCAAAGTCCAAATTCTCATAAATTTGCATTTGGCCCAGTAAAGCCCAATCGTTTTGTATAAAACCGTAATGCTCTCCATATAAAAACTTGTGAAATTTAGGTTTGGGACTAATCCTGAAAAACCCTAAAAAGAGAGGTAGAAAAAATAGAAGTAGGAAAAATAGAAAGATTTTGCCGTGAGAGAGCTTTCTACAAAGAGAGAGAATCAGAGCGAGAGAGTTTCAAGAATCTATTTTGTATTGTAACTCTTGTAAGTGTGTTTTCTATAAAGTTGTTTCATTATAAAATCTTCGTCAGATTTATAGTAGAAGTTTGTAGGAGACAAATCCTACCCGAGAGGTATCTTAATTGGAAACTCGGTAATCAAATCGTGTGTTCTTATTTATAAGCAATATTTACCAACACCAAAGCTAATCAGAAAAGATCCTAAAATCCTAACACTTTTGTACATAAAAGTTTTGATTACATTACACCTTGGTACAATCCTTTTCTCCAAGCTGTATCCAAGTATTGTAGGGTTTGAAACCAAAGCCTTTAGTGACTTATTCATCTTCTTTACCACAAACTCAATTTTCTTCTTCATCGTTTCACACAAGATGGCACGTGATCATCATCATGAACTCATCTATGCTGAATCCTAGCCCTAGAAATGCTGCAATGGAGTTCAATAGTTCTTCTCCGAGATATTAAAAAAGAAAGGACTTTCAGAGATTCAAATCGTTCGAGGCAAAATCGAGGTGTGACATAATTTCTAGTCATGATGTTGGCTTTATTGGAGAGAAGAATGTTGAATTTGGGGAAGTTGATTAAGTGAAACAGTTGATAGAAAGAGCTGGGCTGTTAAAAACAATAACATACATTCAACTTTTTGTGTCTTAAGTTATCTAGAAATTTTATGTTAATCTCCCTAGTGTTAAGGTTGGATCTGATTCTGTTAAGGTACTTGTTCGTGATTTTGTGTATGAGTTTTCACCACAACGAGTCAATGCTCTGTTTGGGCTGGATGAGGTAGATGATAGGCCATCTAGAGTACGAATGGTTGAGGTAACGGATGATGATCTAGCCGAATTCATAACTGCTGGAAAAGTCAAGAAGTGGTCGATGATAAAATTCAATAGCTACTGGATTTAAACTCTGATTTGTACAAGATCTGTTGCAAAAACTGGTTTCCCAGCAAGAATTTCTTCTATCCTCAACCCACAAGGGCTAGAATCTTCTACAAGGTTGTGCACAATTCAACTTTTGAAAATTGGTCTTTGATAATGTGTTACATCTAGCCTTATCGTCTGAATCGAAGTTTTTTCTGTCGTACTCGAGTCTCATATACCAACTCCTGATAGTTCAACACCAAGTTAAACTGAGTATACCAGAGAGTGATCCTAATACGAGGTCAAAGAAGAAAGGGGTCAAGAAGGAAACGAAACAGGCTGTTGCTTCATCATCTCGAGCTAAATCAAGTGGTTATCGAAAGGCAATGATGAAAGCAATCAAGATCCTACAAGATACTTTAGAAGCAGGTAAGTGATATGTTCCTTTCTGTATTAATTGTAACATAATTGTTTTTAACTTAGTTGTGCACTTAAGTTGAGGGAGAAGAAGATGATGCCTCAGGTTCTGATGAGGACGGGGGAGCTTGATTCGTGGGGGAGATGTGTTTTTGTTGTGATAGTTTGAAAGTAGTTGTCAGACTTTGGTTTTATTTTGGTTTGTATTTTTGTAGTGTGACAAACTTGATACTCTGACTGGTCATCAGCTCACTATGTTTAAATTTGCTTTCGATGAACAATATGCTATAGACAGGATTCTGTTTCTAATGTGGTTGTGGCATGTGTTTAGATATATCTTGTCTTTGGATATTTTCGTTTCTCTGACGTGCTTTTGCAGATGACAAAATACCAAGGTGCTTAACCATCAAACTAAGCTAAAAAGGGGAAAATTGAAGAAGCAAATGTCTGTTATTGTGCCAACAGGAGTCTATTCATCCGGTGATGTGGTATCGGAGAGCTGACATGGCACGAGACGAGAAAGATTTGGTAATATCACAATATCTAGGGAGACATTGAAACTGGAAGCTGAGATGTCAAGAAGATCAAGTGATATGACAAAATGATTTCAAGAGAATATTTGGAGAATATTTAAAAGAGATATTTTAGGAAGGATAAACTTGTGTAGCAAGAATTTCCTTCTTAGTTGAGATTATACGAAGATTCTAGCGTTGCTACGATAAGAAAATTTCGTGTAGTATAAAAAGGTTTAAGAGGGTTAAAAGTTGGTTTAACACTATTGAGAGCCGATTGAGAGAATTGTAATTTCGAAGCTTTAAACAGAAAGATGAGAATGTGAGTGTTAGTTAATTTATTTTTTGTATCACGGTAGGATGATTAGGATTAAGAGGAATTATGTTTAGCTATATTTTGGTTTGGTGACCACCTAATAGAAAGGTTGAACTGTATGTAAATTCTAATAAGTATAGTTGTTGTAAAAGATTAACTTTTACAAAATATAGTATATAAGCGTTGATTTAACGCGTTCCAAATTAGAATTTTGTTGTATTGTTTTTTTCATACTTAGAGAAATTTCTATTTCATCATGAAATGGATTGCCTAATTCATCTTCAAAAGAATTTGTCTGTTTTATTCAAATAAAAAAAACAACTCTCTTTGTAGATTTAGATCAATATTATGAGAAAAAGCCATTGATAAAATTTGCTATTACATTTGATCATCAATTCAAAATATATATAGGTAGATGAAACAAAATTCCAAAATTTTGGCACTACACAAAAATTTGAATGTTTTAGATTATTTCAAACTTTGACTCCAAAATTAAAAATTTAATATATATATATATATATATATATATATAGAAATGTAATGACAATAATAATGAATGTTGATTATTTAGTAAATATGAAAATTGTGATCTTTAATATAAGAAATGCATAATAATTCATGTTTTTTATGTAATAACATTATGTTTTTATGTGTTCTTTTATGGCGTTGGTGTATTGTATATTTCTTTATTGTGTTGAAGTATTGTATAGCGTTGGAATATTGTATATTGCGATTTTTTTCTTGATTATTATAAAAGGGTTAAAAATGTAATTACAATTTTTTTAATATGTATGAATTACTTTTTTAATATGTGTAATTACAAAAACCTAAAAAATTTATTAATAAAGAACAGAAAAAGTACTATTTAGAGAATTACCCATAATTATTTAAAATTTAAATTTTATAAATTAAAAGAAACCATTTTAAGAAAATATGGCCATTAGATTAAACTGTATTTTTTTGGTTTTTGTAAGTTTTTAAAAGAAACATCTGGATTTATATGAAGATCTTTATTTTTTCTTCCAATTTTATCAAATCTAGTTATCCTCTTATATATCCAAACACAATCTGCTTACATATTAGTACAACCAAATTCTCTTCTTTTATTGTCCATACAAAATCAGTGTTTTTCATTTTTCCTCGTGCGTAATCGAACTCCCTAGCCTGTCTTGCTAAAACTCAAGACATTTCATAGCAACAATCTTCAACAACTACCTGAAAGATTCATCATTTCTACTCGAACTCACAATTACCAGTTGTTACTGTCTCAGTCGGATTCTATATTAGAAGAAAACAAGTTGGATCCATGTTGAATGGAGATTACAAAACCACAAATTGTGGTTTGAGAGACACATAAACAAAAGCTTATCATTTGCTTTCCCATTGTCAGCTTCAAAGGATTGATCAATGAATCTAAAATTAAGAGAAAGAAACAAAAACAAAAACAAACCTTGATGTTGCTCATTGTCTTGGGAGTGCCTTCTGCGCTATGAAACATGTTTCCCGTTGAATATAGCAATCAACTCAAGCACCAGCTTGTCACGCTTCATCGCTAACCTGTTTAAAACGTCTGATCGACACTCTGACAAAACAGATGAACTGCAGGTATATTCGTTAAGAACCATGTAATGATGGAGCTCAACAACTTCTTCTTGGCTGCAACCATAACTGAATGATGTAATTAAGCAGGGTTCTCTGTGATATCAAAGCTAGAACCATACCAATATCTTCAAAAACATGTTCATATGATTCATCTATAAATTGTAAGTTACCTGACTAACCAAGTTGCCTTGTTTATGCATTTAAGATAAGAATGTGGATGCAAATCAACTCATATCTCCACGTTTCTAGGCCACTAACGTTACAGAGCTCCAGGATTCACATAAAAAAAGAATCAAACTAACTATTTTTTTGGTTTACAAGTTGGATTATATATAAAAAGAACCACAACAAATTGATATTACAAAAGTCTAAATAGGTTTATAAATAACAGCTCTTATTTCACCATCCAATTGTCTGAAGTCAAAGGATTCATCCACGAATCTAAAACTAATACAGTTTCATACAAACCTTGATGCTGCTCGTTGTTATGTGCTACATCGCTCACACTTTCCAACAAACTCCAGTTTAGGGTGTGCCTTATGCTCTATGAAATACGTTCTCTATTGAAGATAGCCATCAATTCAGGCACCAGCTCATCGTGCTTCGTCACGTACCTGCTTAAGAACGCCTGATCAGTACTCGTCAAAACCGAAGACATTGGAGGGATTTCACATCCGTCTCTCATCAGTCCTTTTGATATGAGAGTTTTGATTACGTTACACCTAGGGACAGTCCTCTTCTCCAGGCTGTATCCAAATACTTGAGGGATCAGAACCAAGGCCTCTAGTGGCCAATTCATCTTCTTCACCAGAAACTCGGTTTTCTTCACCACTGTCTCTGCAGTATAGTCAATGCACTGAGGATAACGCTTGACCATCATCGCAAACTCATCTCTGGTGAATCCTAGGCCTATATATGTTTCCATGGAGTTAGCTATCTTCTGGTCTGAAGAGCAAATGCATTTCGGATGCTTCTTCAGCACTGCCAGGACCTCGTATTCAAGAAGACCGCACCCCTTCAGGGTTTCAACTGTCTTAGCTATCTTCTTCTCTGAGTACGACAGAAAAGAAGGCCACTTCTTGAAAATTTCCCATACGTCACCCACACCGAAGCCTAACCTTTTGTACACATCAACTTTTTCTTCAATGGTTTTGTCGCTCATTCTGTAAATAACGCGCAGAGCGTCAACAAACTTTGAGCTGGCCGGATCGAAACCCATCTCAACAACTTTCTTGAGGGATTGTTCAAATTTTTCTTTCCCGCAGACAGGTTGGCTATCAGAGATAAGCAAGGGGATTAACAAATGCTGAGCTACGCCTAATTCTCTCAAAACCGAAACATTTCGGATTTTATTCTCCTGCCTACTACCCTGTGGCAAAGATTGACATAAATCTTCGTATTTGAAACTCTTATTGGCTTCTATAATGTCTTTGATGTAATCATAGTACATGCTAATAGATTTGTCCCCTTTCTTTCTCAAGATTTTCGGAACTCTAGAAATGATCTCGGTGAGCTCAGAGGTTGAAGCTCCTCTGGACTGCAAAATCTGAAGCTTGGGGCCAAGTGATTTCTTAGCATCTGTTATAAGCAATCGTGGGTAAGACCTAATTATGGTGGAAATTTGCGAATCGGTGAACCCATGGCTTCTAAAAAGTTTCAGAACGGAATCAGGATTCTCCTTATCCTCGAAACTGACTTTCCTGGAGATTGATTCAGCGATTTTGGTAGCTAAACCCAGTGAATCAACGAGGTAAGAGACAGTAAAAGTCTTCCCTTTTCCAACATCTCTAAGGCTCAAATCTGCAGCACTAGTAGAGAAGGACGAATTGCAAAAAGCAGAATCATTTTGACACAGGTTGACTGAAAAACTCAGATTACGCCATTTATGCAAATCGACAAACCGTCTTCCATGGAGAATCATATAATACATGAGAAAGGGAAATCTACTTACGAGGTACAGTGACGAATCAAGGACTTATCAGCGATCAGCGACTCGTAGCACAGGTGCCTGTAAAGATTGATAAGTGCTGGATTTTCCAAGTATCCAAATTTGGGGAACTCAAAATCTCTGGAAAAGAACAAAAAAACAATTTTTAGGGCTTACGATGCGTCACGAAAATATTTATAATTAATTAGGCAATTAGCCAGACAGCTGGATTTTGAAGGAGAAAAGCATGGAATATTATAATTCCATAATATTTAGGTAAATGACAAAAAAGAAATATCTTACAATATATTTGCCAAATAATTAACTTAATAAAATTTTAGGGTATTATTTGGTAAATATATTTTAAAAAATAAAATTGAATTTATATAATATTATTTTAAATACCATTTCTTATTATGAAATCTAATAGTTAAAATTCAAATTTTTATTAATCTACCGGAAGAATTTTTATTTCTTACGAATGTATAAAATAATTTAACATTAAATAAAATTTATAAATTACAAAATGTTTGATTAAATTTACAAAATATTATAATTACATAATTCATCAATTTCTAGTTGAATATTATAACCAATGCCAATTAACTAGATTTATACGCACGGCTAGACGGGAGAAAAATATTCGTAAATTATATAATATTATTTATTAGTAAATATAAATTAAATATTTATATAATTTTAAATTTTATTTAAAATTATTTTTAATATTAATTTATATATATATAAATTAATAAAAGAAAAATAATTGTTTTTTATGAATTTAATAGTATTTTTTGTTAGTTTAATAAAATATATTAATTTTCTAATCAAATTACTAACACTAACATATATTGTAATTATTCCTGTAATTTAAACTCGTTTATATATTTACTTGAAATTTATTATGGTTATGATATGCCATCATGACATTTCAGTTAATGATAGAACTAAGATTATTTTTTAAATATTTTTCAAATAATATATTAGAGATTTTAAATTTTTTTGATTGAATACACCCCTTAGATAAATGTTGATTTTTTTTTACCAGCAAACTATTAATGTGATAAATTAAAAGAAAAACAATGGTAAAATATAGACATCCACTTCATAAACAAAATAGAGTTGCAAACAATATTGAAATATATGAAGAGACAATCCCTTCAAAGAGGCACATTTTGACGACATAGCTCGTATAAATTGCATTTTGCAGCACGCGGTTTAGCACGTCCGATGCAATTACCGGCGATTGCACAGTCATAAACCGGCTGCTTCTGCAAAGGAGCATAGGAAAGTTTCTTCACTTGCCGCACCATATATATTTTGGATAGATAATTAAGAGGAAAGATTATGGATAATTATCAACCATATTATCGCACATATAAAATCAGTTAATGATATTATAAATATAGTACATACTATATAATAATTATGTACTATAATAATTATCTATTTTGGATATATTTTGGATCCCTCAAGTATTTGGATACAGCCTGGAGAAGAGGACTGTCCCAAGGTGTAACGTAATCAAAACTCTCATGTCAAAAGGACTGATGAGAGACGGATGTGAAATCCCTCCAATGTCCTCGGTTTTGACGAGTACTGATCAGGCGTTCTTAAGCAGGAATGTGACGAAGCATGATGAGTTGGTGCCTGAATTGATGGCTATCTTCAATAGAGATCGTATTTCATAGAGCATAAGGCACACCCTAAACTGGAGGTTGTTGGAAAGTGTGAGCGTTGTAGCACATAACAACGAGCAGCATCAAGGTTTGTTTGAAACTGTATTAGTTTTAGATTCGTGGATGAATACTTTGACTTCAGACAACTGGATGGTGAAATAAGAGCTGTTATTTATAAACCTAATTATTATATAGTACATACTGTTTCATTAAAAACTTCTATCATAAAAAAATTTAAATGGGATAAAAATCATGATAAAAAAATATAAATACGCAATTTTTTTTTCAAAAAAAATGAAATATTTTTCTACATAAATTTCGTAGATGATATATTTTAATATTTTGAACATGTTTTTTGAACGTTTTTGTATGAAACGCATTAGTAAACAAATATGATGCATTATCTTTTGAACAAATATACTGAATGTCAAGTTCTTGATTTTTTTTCAAATTCTTGGATATAAGAAAAAAATCTCGGAGAAATATGTTTATTCCAGTCACTCTTGATATAACGTTCTTTGATTTGTATGACACATGAATCATCATATTTGAATAATTTTGTTAGTTTTTTATTGTTGATTAATCCACTTGCTCATTCTATATATTGCGTCATAGATCTAAGTCATACACATTCGAATAATTTTGTTAGTTCTTTATTGTTGATTAATCCACTTGCTCCTTCTATATATTGCGTCATAGATCTAAGTTACACACATTTTCTACATGCTTTATGAAGGGCAATGCTTTCGGCATAATTTGAAGAAGTGGCAACCAAAGATTTTTTTGAGACCGCCAAGAGATCGCAAAAAACATAACTGGTTTGAGATCGAGCTTTGTGTATATCCGATAAATATCCAACATCTGCAAAACCAACTAAACCAAATTCGGAACTTCTAAAATAAAATAATCTCAAATCAATCGTACCTTGAAGATAGCAAAAAATATATTTTATTCTATTTCAATGTATACGCATAGGTGATGAACTATATCTCACAAGTAAATTTGTAACGCCATATCTGGTCGAATACAATTTGCAAAATACATAAGTCCACCGATAGCATACATATAAGGTACTTTCCGGACCTAATATGTTTTCGTTATTTTCACAAAGTCGAAATGGATCCTTGTTTATATCAAATAATCGATTAACCATTGGAGTATCGAAAAGATTCGTTTTATCCATATTAAATCGTTCTAATATACTTTCGTATAATTTGATTGATGCACAATTATTCCATCTTGAAAATGCTCAATATGGAGCCTGAGACAAAAAAAAATTCTTTCCAAGATCTTTCATTTTAAACTCTTCTTTCATATGGATTATTGCATCATCAATTTCCTTTTGAGTTCCAATTAAATTCAGATCAACTACATATATACAACAACGATCACAAAGTCTGATGGGGATTTCTTTATAAATACATTCATTTTCAACAAATATTTACTTAATCGATTAAACCACAAACGTCAAGATTGGTTTAACCCATATAATTATCGTTGTAATTTGATCGAATATAGCTATTTGGATCCTTTAGACATCTTTGGTCCTTTTGGGATCTTGAATCCTTATAGATTCTATATATATATCACTATCAAGTGTTTAATATAGGTATGCAGTCACACCATCCATAAGGTACATTTCTAACCTTGTACATGATGATAAACTCATTAAATATATGAATGTAATTACATCCATAACCGGAGAATATGTTTCTTCATAATATATTTCTAGTTTTTAAGAAAAACTTTGTGCTAAAAGATGGACTTTATATCTCGTGACCTCGCTTTTTTTTCTTACAAAAACTCATTTGTACCCAACTGGCACGATATTTTCAGATGTAATGACAATAGATCCCAAGACATTTCTTTTTTTGTAGAGAGAATAATTCATTTTATATGGTTATTTGCCATTTTTCCCAATCAGGTCTTTTTGACATTTTGTTAAATATATTGGATCTGCATCATCATTTTCATTCTTAATTTCTTTGGATATAGAAAGGAGAATATTCCATCAATATCATTTATTTTATTTCTGACCCATAATTTTCTATTTTGGATATAGTTAATGAAAATTTCATATTTTTGTGTATCGTGTTTGTCTTCTAAACGAATTTCTTATGAGGATCTTCGAGAACCTGTTGGCATATGTCTTCCAGAAATTCCTTTTGAATTGGTTCATCTATAATCTTGTCACAAATATTTTCGAGATGTTCTTTGTTCTTCAGTAACCTTTTCATTTTGTTTTCCCAGATTGTTTTTCTTTTGAGAATATTTATCTTTTAAGCCTATCGGTTTCTCCCTCTTCAACTGAACTTTGGATTCATTTTTTTACCGCCATCAACATGTTCTACAGGAAAATTAATTCTTGATGGGACATTCACAACAGGTATATATGATTTTATCAGTTTTTTTATATTTGTGAATGCATCTGGCAACTAATTTGCTATATTTGCAAATGTACGATTTTCTGAACTTTCATCACATTGTTTTGTGGAAGGATCAAGATATACCAAAGATGGCGTACACCATTTAATATCTTCTTACACTTGTTTAATTCATCACCCTAACGTAGAAAATTCATTTTCGTTAAAATGACAATCATCAACCGTGTCGTAAACATATCACCAGTTCACGGTTAAAAATATCAAATCATACTTGGTGACGTATATCCGATATATATTCCTAATCTTCTATGTGATCCCATTTTTGTTCTTTGTGGTGGAGTTGTAGGAACATAAACTGCACACCCAAAAACACATAGATGAGATACATCGAACTTCTGGCCAGATGTCAATTGTAAAGAGAAATATTCATAATATGCACTTGGTCGTATCTAGATCAGTGCTGACGCATGCAATATATCATGAACTCATACTAAAATTGAGAGATTTGTTCTCAAAATTAATGGTACAACAATAAGTTCTAACCATTTGATCAACAATTTAGCCATGCCATTTTGTGTATGAGCATGCGGAAACAAATATTCAACATCGATTTCTATAGCCATACAATAATCATTAAAGGTTTGTGAAGTGAATTCACCACTATTATTAAGTCATTGGATCGTGTAGTCAATTCACCAGTGTTATAAAAAATAAATATAAATATGATTAAAAGCTTGTGAAGTGAATTCACCACCGTTATCAAATATATTATATCATTTGGTTTATCATAATATACAATTCAATCATATTTATTTTTGTGCAATATAATCCAAATGACATCATTGATAATTATTCAAATTTTTGTTTCTACTACCATGTAATGCAAAAATATTCAATTTTATTTTTACTCATTGTCTCCATATGATATCCATTTATACGGATATCTTTGAAACTTAATAAGTTTCTATGAGACAGGGACAGGGGGATATAATAATCATTTATTTCAATTTTGTTCCTTTTGACATTAAAAAACTTGCTCTTTCGGAGTCTATGATAATATTTGCATTATCTGATGGTATTCAGGCTTTCGGCGACATCTTTCATTTTGAGATTTTGAGATAGAAGAACTTTTTTTATTTTTAAGTATTGTATGTGTTGTAACACTGTTTGCTAGACATATATCTCCATTCTAATTCTCAAAATGATATATGTTGTGGATTAAAATATTGATAAAAGATGCATTATAAACGCTAAACACATATATTTTAAGATAAAGTTACATTATAATAAAACTATTTTACATTAAGTTATTAAAGTTTAAACTTACATATATTTCTCAAAAAGATATTAAATTTTATTTTTGTTCATAAGAAAACTAAATACAACTATATATATAATATTAAACTTAATTATCTTGTTCTTTGTTATTCTCGGAATCAATCAAAAAATCAATAACATCAAGATATGCATTTCTATCGAAAGAAGGTCCGGATTTATCCCAAATAAAGTTGGTTTCGTTTTCTTTTCTTTTTCGTTTTTGTGGTTTTTGATACAGAACGGTCAAATGTTTTGGTGTACGATAGGTACGAGACCAATGTCTTCTCATGCCACATCTATAACAAATATTTTCATATTCCATGTTTTGGCGTATGACATATACGTGTGGATTTTATTATTTTTCCAAAATTTGAATTCATTGCAACGAAAACCTCTTCCTTTTCCTCGTCCACGTCTACTTCCTCATCCTCAACCATGACCATGGCCTCGACCACGTCCATGTCCTTGTCAATTACTGTAAATGGATGATGCAACATTCATTTTTGAGAATGGAGCTGATCTAGTGTGATGAGATTAATGGTTCATCATCATAAACTCATTATTTTGTTTACCAACAAGGAGAACTTGCATTAACTACAAATAACGAGTATATCCCTTTGCTCGATATTGTTGTTACAGGATTACATTTCTAAGATGAAATGTTTGGAGAGTTTTTTGGATCATATCATAATCACTTACTTTTTCTCCACAAAATATCATCTTAGAAGTGATTCCAAACAACACAAAATTATATTCACCAACACTTTTTATAATCCCAAAAGTGGAGATTTAACCACTTATATTTGGCTTTCGGTAAGATCACATATTTTTGGTGATCAAACTTATCTTTAAGTGATTGTCAAAGATTTGCATGATCTTCTTTTGTGATATATTCATATTTTAAACCATCGTGGATGTGGTGACATAAAAATATCATAGATTTCGCATTTTTCTCGTCAGACGTTATTTCCAACTTAGCGATGGTACCAATAACTTCTTTTGTTTTTAAATGTATATTTGTAGTTATTGCCTATGTCATTTATTTTTTTCAGATATATTAAGGGCAACAATCTCTTTGCCAAATTTTACATTATAACTATACACATAATAAACAATGTGTTAAGCATAAGTTTTGTAAAAATCTTTTTATAATTATTTTTTAATAAATAATTATGATAAATATTTTGGATATAGATTTAATTTTATAAATATGTATGATCAATTTTAAATATTTCGACATAATGATGATATAAATTAAAATAGTTTTATAACTATCTTTGATAAATTTTGGAAACATTAATGGATATAATAACACATAATTTAAACACAGTTTCAAAAGGCATAGTTTTCCATATGAATGAAGAGAGAGTACCTTTTATACTTTTTTTAAGAAAGCAAGGCCCTTCATATATTCTTTTTAGGAGGTAGAGCTTTCGATATATTTTTCGTAAGAGATAAAGCTTTTCATATTTTTTTTTGTAAAAAATAGAGTTTTCCATAGATTTTTAGGAGATATGGCGTTTTATAAATTTTTAAGACATAAAACCTCTCATATTATATATTATATATGAATGTATTAATAAAACAAAAAAACTTAATTTATTTCTAAATTTTAAATAGATGTTATAAGGACTCGTGTTGATAAGTTAAATTATAATATATATATATATATATAAGAGAGAAGTGGAATCTTTTCAACTCTTTGTGATGTACATTAATATTTATAGTATCATTAACCACTTTATAAGTCGGTAATATGGTGGATAATTTATCCACAACAATATCCACATTTTAAACCTATTCCAAATTTCCTGTTTTGTTGAAGTGGAAAACGATTATGCTATGTTTTTTTTTGCTAACTTGTTGCATTAGATTAAAAAGATTACACGAGTATAATTATCACATAAAGAGAACATAAATCCATATAGGGTAGACAAAACTAACTCGATAAGAAGTAAAACAAAGACAATTACTTCTAAGTAAAAGACATGTCTTAAAAAGGAATATGTTTTTTTGCATAAATAATTTGGTTAATATTTGAATGAGTTTTCTAAGCAATTCAATTGTTAGAATAACGAGATTTTGTAATTGTTGGATTCTTTATTGTGAATGGTAAAATATAATAAAACATAATTTTGTTTAAGTAAAAGTATATGTTTAAAATGGGTTGTTGGATAAATAAAAAAACGAATAAATGTAATTTATGTCAAATTAAAAAATAAAGATTGGATTCGAGACGAATATAGACGAATTCGTATTGGGTTTTAGTCTAAGTCTGGATTGGAGTTGATGAACCAGAACCGACTACGAATTACGTAATCTTTTACATAAAATTACTTTTTTCTTTTTTTCTCTACAATAATAAAAAAACAATGGCAAGGAGGTAGTATGATGCATCACTTTATTTGACAAAGATTCATAAAACATTGGTTACGATGATGCCGACGGATTTTGACTGTGAACTCGATTTCAATAGTGTTTTCTAGTCGGTGGTGGGTTGTAATGTTTATTATATTGATGAAGATCCAAAAAAATGTTGGAACAACACAAAACTATGCAATTATAACGCAGCGGAATAAAGTTTTCCGTTATGAACGTGCGAGAAAAATATAGAAACAATGCCATCAAATAATTCCAACAAAAAATTAAACAACACCACAAACATTTTACATAGAAAACCTTCCCGATGTGAAAAGGAAAAACTACGGGACTGTAATTCACGATGTGAGAAAGAAAAACTACGAAACTGTAGTTCACTCAAAAATTCATTATATCAAATGAGTATGAGTTATAATCACGTTTTCTGTGTTCCCACAGAACAAATATAGAGAATAAGGTTTCAAAAATAAATCTTCATACCACAAGAGAGCAATACAAGAACCTATAATATGTCGTTCCAAACGATCCTAAGTTCACTAGGATTCTGGTTACAAAATCAGATTTCCACCGTACAAACTCTAGATAAACAAGTAAAAAATATCTCTGCAAAATTTCAACTCAAAACGAGAAGATTTCACCGTTGAATTTTTCGAACACTCAAGACAGTACACGTGCTGAAATCTAAAATCGCTACTGCAGCGAACATCCACGATAAAACTCAATTTTCTCAAAAACTAACCGTTGAAACGTAAATCCCACTGTTAAATATTTAAATCAATGAATCACGAAACTTTCCTAAAAATTTTAACCAGTTCGGAGCATGTTTGATCCTTTAAACACTGTCTTGAAGAAAACCATGACGAAAATATTTTTTTCTCTCTTCTCAAATCGGATAATTGTCTCTCTTTTCTTAACTTCTCTCTATGAAAATTAGTGTCAAAGTACTTTATATATTTCCTCATAATCCTAAGCCCAATAACAATAAAATAGGCCCAATTTTGGTTCTGTTAACTAAATCTAATTGATTTCCCCACTAGGAGAAAACACCAACAAACTCCCCATTCGACTAGGTGGAAGAAACAATCATTCCGGCTATCTCTTGACAAACTTCGTATTTTTCTCTCGGCAATGACTTTGTCATCATATAAGCTCCATTATCATCTGTATTAACTTTTACAAGTTCCAGTTCTTTAGAAGCAACCACATCACGTATCCAATAATATCTTGTTTCGATGTGCTTTGTACTCGGACTTTGTTGACTGTTTAATCTAAAATATGTAGCAAGAGGAGTGCTAAAAACTTTAGATTTATCCATGTGAAACTTTTGAATTACCTTTTTAATACTTCTAGTGAGATAAGTGAATCAACCTCTCACCTCTATCTTTAACAATTCTTATGCCTAGAATCTGTTTGTCGGATCCAAATCTTTCATGGCAAAGACTTGCTAAGCTAGTTTTTCAACTCTTGAATTCTACTCAAGTTCCTTCCCACAATCAACATATAGTCGACATACAGCAACAAGATGATAAAATCATCTTCACCAAACATCTGCATAAACACACGATGATCAGAAGTAGTCTCTTTGTAACCATGTTCCCCCATAACTCACTTAAACTCCTTGATACTTGTTTGAATCCATAAAGGCTTTTCTTCAAGCGAAAAACTAAATCCTCTTTGCCATTTTTTCACAAAACCTTCCAGTTGTACCATGTTAAACTCTTTGCCAATTTTTCATAAACATTTGTATCCAAACTCATCCTGACCATAAACGATGAACACACATTGTCGCGACTTCATCTCAAAATTCGATATTTCATCTTTGAGAATGTGCGCAAATGTCTTGCACCCAAAGACTCTCAAATAACCATAAGAAACATCCTTACCAGTCCAAACTCTCTTTAGAATATCACCCTCCTATAGAGCATTTGGTGATAAATTCAACACATGAATAATTAAGCTCAAAGCTTCACCCGAGAAAGTCATCGCCCGAGAAAAAATATATAGGAAATTAGTTCGGTTCAGGTTTTTTTCCGGTTTAATTGGTTCAGTTTTTAGTATATAAAACCGTTCCGAGTTAAAACGAAATATAATTTGATTTTCGATTTAATAGTTTTAAATTTAGGTTTAATCGGTTTTTATTTGGTATTTCGGATTTTCGGGTTAATTTTGATTCAATTGTTTTGATTTAATTCGGTTTAATTCAGTTAATAAAATATCATTATTTCAAGTTTTTATTCGGTTAATAAAATGTTAAGACTAAATTTATATATTTTTATATTATAATATATAAAGTTAATCAATATAAACGTTGTCATGTAGATACCGTGGGATAGTCTAGTAGATTTTTTTAAAGATTGTGTTAAAAAGAATGATTTATATTTATATTTATATTTTTAAAATATATATATTTTTAAAATCTAATGGCATTTTCTGTCAGTAACATGCTAATAAAAATTATGGTACCATTATTTATAAAACTTTACAACATATTAAGTTGTTTTAGAAATGTTTGAATGGTTGCAACGGATGGAATGGATTATTTTGATACGCTCACCATCCACAAATTTTATATTTTAAAATATATTCTATTAAGCTGGATGAGAAACAAAATAAAAAATTGTGAAAAGACAATTAGAACATTCAGATTTGAGCCAATTAGATCATTCCACAACTGATTAGTCTAACGGTTTCGAATAGTTAATACATGAAGTTCGGATTAAAACTTAACTAGATATATATCCACGCCATGCGTGGGGAAAAATATTCGTAAATTATATTTTATTAGTAAATATAAATTAAATATTTATATAATTTTTATTTTTATTTAAAATTACTTTTAACATTAATTTTTGTATATATAAATTAAGAAAGAAAAAATAATTATTTTTTTATGAATTTAATAGTATTTTTTGGTTAGTTTAATAAAATAATACTCTAACCAAATCAATAAAAATGACATATATTGTAATTATTCGAATAAGTTAACCATATTTATATATTTATTTGAAATTTAGACACGTGAGAGTAATATTATTTTCTTAATTTTTTTCTCAAATAATATATTAAGGATTATGTAATAACTTAAATCTATTTATATTTATTTGAAATTATTTATAAATTAACGTATTAAAAATTTATAAAAATAAAAATTATTATTTTTGCAAATTTAATACTATTTTTTGCTAGTTGAATAAAATATATTGGTTCTCTAACCAAATTAATATCAATGACATGTATTGTAATTATTCTAGTAACTTAAATCCTTTTATATATTTAAGCTGAAACTCGTTGTGGTATTGACACGTCAGCATGACATTTTTGTTATTAACACGTCATGGTAAGGTTACTTTGTTAAAAAGTTTCTCAAATAATATATTAGAGATTAACAAAATTTAGAATTAAACTTATACACATTATATAATATAAACTCGTTAGGTTAGACATAGGGATGGATCGATACTATTGATCAAAGAGTTAGATACTTAATATAATTACTTTAAAATTAATGTGGTAAGTTCGATAACTTTTTTGCTTGATATGCATAATAAGTCACAGATTATAATTGTTTACAGAAGTAACAATTCAATAAAGAAAAAGAAAAATCAAATTAAAATGTTTACATGATATGACTGGATGGATTGTTTACTTTATATGTTACTAATTCAATAGTAATTAAATTAGTATAAATATGTAATGATGATAATAATAAATTCAATATACTACTACGTACATTGTCGCATTGCTGTAATTAGCATAAAGTTCTGAAATGCATGCATATTCCCAAACTTTATTGTAAAATAAAAAGTTTTATAATTTGAATGTAATTAAAAGAAATGGATATTAATAGTATGTTTGTATTATGTGATCAAAGAGAGCAATCAATGGTCCACATATTAATATTCCTACATTCCCATGTAAGATGTCTTTTTCTATCACTGTTACATATTTTTTTTATAAATACCGTTCAGTATTGTTCCAACTACAATATGTGTGATTGTGTTTACTTATCTGCTAACTAAACGTATCATTCAATGAACTATCCCAATTTTATGATTATTTCAATCCATACAATTGCTGTAGAAACAAATTAATATTCTAAAATAGCATTTAAAAAAAAAACAATATTCTAAATTTAGTAATTTAAATTAAAATTTCAAAAATAGCACAAATAATTATGTAAAAATATTTATTTATTCTAAATAAATTCATAAAATTAAAATATTATATTTGGATTTATTTTCTCCAATTTATAGTTTAATTTTTTCTATTAAAATGAATTTTTAATGTATTTTAATTTTAAATTTGTACTATTATTAGAAATTTAAACTAATTATGATATTTTTGTAACAAAAACTTGAAAATGTGCTTTTTTATAGAATTGCCATAGAAAAAATTAGTAACTTAATTTTCATAATATATAGAAAGAAAGATAAAAAGTAATACTCTAAGATAACAAATTCTTAAACTTTTGTTCAAAGTATACTATATTAAAATTAAAATTCAAAAAATAACATAAATTATTATGTAAAATAATTATTTATTTTAAATAATTTATTAATAAAATTAAAACATTATGTTTGGATTTCTTTTTTCTAATTTAGAGTTTAGAATTCCTTAATTAATTTTTTTTAAAAAATATTTTAATATTAAATTAATGTTATTGTTATTATTTTATATATATTTTGCTTTAAAAGTTTTGGCTCTAATTCTGTATTAATTTTAATATTATAATGATTTAAAACCCATACAATATTTGTATTGAATTTTTTTCTTATTACAAGTTTGTATACATTTTAACTTCTACATTATCTTGTAATTGTACCTTACCATTTTGAAAGAAATTAGTTTGTAATGGAATAGTGGTATGTATCAAAGATAACACTCAAGGTTCTTATGTGAAACTAAAAGAACTATTGGTTTGTTTTTGGAAGGAAAATGAATATATAGGGGTCCATGCAAATAATGTATAATTCAGTGCTTGCATCATAAATACTGCTAAGCTCTTTTTGTTTCGAGTTAATTAGTTTTATACACACAAACTTTCAAAAAATTAGTAATATATATATGAAATTCAAACAATTCGATTCACTGTATCGTAGAAGAGATAAATTACCGATATTCTTCTTGATAATTGTTAACTCATCGGCGACAATGTCTATCGCGCACAATATTTGTTGTGCACAATATTTGTCGCGCACAATGTATGTCGCACACAATGTATGTCGCGCACAATGTCTATTCTGACATATAAGTTATTGTTCATCATATCCGATATCTAATAAGATATCATAGTCAAATGAGCATTGATTGAGAGAATTTCGATTAGAATGAGTCACTGTAAAATATATAAATATTAGTGTATGTATAATTTTTTGTAACATATTAAATATTTATAATAGTAGATAAAGATTTAAATGTATTGCTAATTTTATTTTTAATAATAATGTGTATTTTTGTAACATGTTAACATATTTATTGTATCAAATAAACATGAATATGTATATATAATTTTCTATTTATTGCACTATTTAAATTATTGAATGTACTTTTGTATTAACATATTTGTAAGATAAATAATAATATATTATATTTTTATCAATGGGGTACAACGAGCTGATCCAATATCACAACATATTCATACGAATATTTAACACTTTTATACGAGAGAAGGTGAAATCGAACTGTATACATCTGAGATAAACGTAAAGATGATCCAACTAGTAGCCCATTTAGTCATTCCCTCTAACTGATTATTTAATTCTCTAAAGTTTCAAAATAAATATATTTATTTTTAACGATCAAATACATAATTTAAATGTCTAACTTTTTATTGAATTGCAAATTTAGATCTGAAAAAAATCAGTATTACCCTTTCCATATTTAATGTTGACTTTTTTTCCTTAAAAATGCCAAGTCAATGCAAACTAAGAGATTTAATTTGCATATTTGGAAAATATTGAGAAGTTAATGACCATATTTAAAAAGGAAATTTGTTTCTCTAAATTCATCTAAAAAAATTAAAAAAAAATATTTACAAGAAATGATTTGAAATTAATAGTATTTATAAATCCTGTAACATATGATCTGTTGTAATAATTTGAAATCTGTGACTCCAAATCAAACCTTATTAGGAAAGGAAAATAACGGTAACACATGCCAAGAGAGGAACCGAAAGAGATAATAGAATAGAAGTGTAAACTTGTGTGTTAAGAAAAAAAAATTCACATGAAAAATTTATTTTGTATTTCAAATTTTACATATAAAATTCTAGATATAAGCGTTTTTCGTTTCGTAGCCGCAGGTTCCTGCGGCTACATCATGCGGCCAAACGTTGCTCGTTGGACCGCCGCAGTTTCTTGTGGTTAAACGCTGCGATCGACCGTAGAAAACTGTGGTAAAAAATTTTAACCGCTATGAAATTGTAGCGTTTGCGATTAAACAATTGCGATACAACCTGAGGCGATAACCTACGGCGATCAAACGAATAATAATATTACAACGTCTAACCGCAGCGTCTGAGTGCAGATCGCTGCCACAGACACTGCGACGACAAACAAACAGCGATATACTAAACGGTTTAGAAACGACACGACATCTGAAATTAGAACATCATGATATTTCATACATGGAAAAGTCTTAAAGTATGTCAGGAAAATGATCATATATTCTCTAGTTATCAAATGCGCAAATTAAATTCCCAAATTTACATTAAATTTGTAAATTTTGATTTGAAAATATTAAATATACACGAGAAAATATATTCATATATTATAACTAATTTTTTATTTAATAAATATAAATTAGATACGTGTAAATTGATAATTTATTTAAATTATTTATATTAAAATTTTTTAATGTTGATTATACAAATTTTTGAACATGTTTTGTAAACAATAAATATGCAGAAAACTAGATCCGATTAATTTTAGAGTAATTTCTGATTTTTTTGTTAATCGATAGGCACATCTCAACTAATTGTCTAACGTATAGTGCATATTCGAGCATGATTTGTACTATATGTTTATAATTTTACATTTCCAGCAACACAACAAAATTGTATATCTATTATTATATAGAACACACCTTTTTGTTTTAAATAGATTTAACTAAATTAGAAATATTTCAAGTCGGTTCTTAATAATTTGAAAGTTTTTCTTGATTGTTATGAATAAGGTGAAAAAGCAACTCTAATTGACTTTTAATTTGGACATAATTTAATTTTAATCTGAATGCAATTCAAGCGGTCTAATTTTAAAACCAGTCTTTGTAATTTAGATTGGTAACCAAATTTTATAAGAACAATAGACAAAATAATATTTTTTAAAGTTTTTATTCCAAATTAATTAATATTAATTTTTTTTAAAAAAATAATAAAAATTTATTTTAAAAAAATTACATGTCTTTTAAAATTAAAAAAAATTATTAAGAATGACATTACTTGTTTTAAAATTTGAAAAAAAATTAAAAAAAATTATTTTATGATATTACTTGTTTTATTATACGGGGAAAATATTTTAAAATAATTTTTTGTGTGAATAAATATTACAAAAAATAATAATAAACATTATTCCTTTAACATCATAACTCAACTACATATTTATTTTGTGTTATATGCAGATTTAACATTATCTAACTTTCTTTAAACATTATTATGATGTAAAACTAATATAAGTGAATACTTTGACTAGATAAAATAGCTGTATAAACCCAAGTCAAAAGAAAAGTAATATAATAGTGTTAAAATATAAAAGAATTTTAAACTTCCTTTTTAAGGTGATTAGAAATTACAAATATTAATCGGTTACCGATTACTGTGAAATGACAAATGTGTGATTTATAATGAGACCGATGAACAAATATACAAAAATCCATAAGGGCAAATCAGGTAGAACAGCTTTTCCTCGTTACTTCATTTCGAATTTTGTTTACAAAAAACAAAATTATAGTCAATTTATGAGTGACAAAAGTAGTCAAAACAAATTAAAATATTATTATTTCCGTCAGCATACACGGCAAAGCTCGCGTTATATAAATCGTGCCGATGTTGCAGAGAGGCAGAGAGAGAGACCCTCACAGAAGAGAGAGAAGAGAGAGAAGAGAGAGAAGTGAGAGTCGATTTCGCCACTTCCAATAATTATTTTTCGATTTTATCAAACATCTGTGGAAAAAATAATGAATTCAGAATCTCTAGAAAATCTGCACCGTCCATTGATTGAATCGTCGAAATCTTTCGTCGATTACCGTCTCGAGACTGTGTTAACCGACAGAGAATTGCCATATCTTCGCCGGATTTATTTGGCGATGATGATAGAGTTGAAGTTTCTCTTCCACCTAGCGGCTCCGGCGATCTTCGTCTACGTTATCAACAACGGAATGTCGATTCTCACTCGTATCTTCGCCGGCCACGTTGGCAGCTTCGAACTTGCCGCCGCTTCCCTTGGAAACAGTGGATTCAACATGTTCACATATGGACTTCTGGTAAAAATTCCGAATCAAAACCAAATTAGGTTGAAATTTGTTCCCAGTTAGTTAACATGTGTATCAAATACTCCGAATCTAATCGATTTTTTTGTCCGGTGGATTAGCTTGGAATGGGAAGTGCAGTGGAGACGTTATGTGGCCAAGCGCACGGAGCTCATCGTTACGGGATGCTCGGAGTGTATCTCCAGAGATCCACGGTGGTTTTAATCCTAACTTGTCTTCCGATGTCAGTTCTGTTCCTCTTCTCGAATCCTATACTAAGTTCGCTCGGGGAGCCAGAACAAGTTGCTTCAATGGCTTCTGTTTTCGTCTATGGTATGATTCCAGTAATATTCGCCTACGCAATAAATTTCCCGATCCAGAAATTTCTACAAGCGCAGAGCATCGTGACGCCGAGTGCTTACATCTCCGCCGCGGCTCTGGTCATCCACCTCGTCCTCTCATGGATCGCCGTTTACCGTCTAGGGTTTGGTCTCTTGGCTTTATCTCTGATTCATAGCTTATCATGGTGGATCATCGTTGTGGCTCAGATTGTTTACATTAAGATGAGTCCGAGATGTCGCCGGACTTGGGAAGGTTTTAGCTGGAAAGCTTTTGAAGGTCTCTGGGACTTTTTCCGACTATCGGCGGCTTCGGCCGTCATGCTCTGCCTTGAATCGTGGTACTCTCAGATTCTCGTTTTACTCGCCGGACTTCTCAAGGATCCAGAGCTCGCTTTGGATTCTCTCGCTATCTGGTAACTATTTTTAGTTTAATTTCTTCACTAAAAATAAATTTAGAATTAATAAAAAGAGAATTAATTGGAATATGAATGATCAGAATCTAAATGACAATCATTAGTGATTTTTTAAGATCGTAAAGTGGATTTTTTCTTAATTGATTTTCATGTTTTTATTAACAATGAATCTGAATATGACAATTCAATAAAAATAGTTTTATTTCTTACTTTTTGAGAACTGACAACATAACTTGCAAAAAGAGAAATTATATCCAAAATCTAGTAAATTTGTCAATGAAAATTAGCAGTGCTTTTCTTTTGTTGTGGTTTAATTTAACCCTTAAAGTGGATTTTTATTTATTTGTTGCCATGTTTGCTCACAATGAATCTAAAATATAGGACAAATAATTTGTCGTATTTTATATAATGTTTGTCAGAAGTAATTATTACAATGGTTTTTCTTTATCGATTATTTATGCTTATTATTTATTTTTTC
Source organism: Pugionium cornutum (assembly GCA_018901935.1). Lineage (NCBI taxonomy): Eukaryota > Viridiplantae > Streptophyta > Magnoliopsida > Brassicales > Brassicaceae > Pugionium > Pugionium cornutum. The sequence continues at coordinate 9,483,758 of CM032157.1, read as the reverse complement.
TTATGATAAGTCTTCAGTAACAGCTCTCGAAGCCTTTGTCCCGTTTGTCGTGATTTCAATACTTTAACTGTGTGTCGTTTACAATGAGTGAAAACGGCATACACTTATGTGGGTGCACAAACTAATTTTTAGACATTTAAAATGTTTTCCCTTTTTTTGCAGCATGTCAATTTCTGCAATCTCATTCATGGTCTCAGTTGGATTCAACGCAGCTGCGAGGTTAGTTTCCGATCACAACTATAAGTATATCGTCAACACAAAATTTGATTATTTGTTCTTTCTCGAAATTAATTACTCCAAAAATATGTAATTAAATTAATAATAATAATAATGTTTTGTTTTCTGATTAATGTATAGTGTGAGAGTAAGCAATGAATTAGGAGCAGGAAACCCGAGAGCCGCTGCGTTTTCCACGGCTGTGACGACAGGAGTATCATTCTTACTAGCGGTATTCGAAGCGGTCGTACTCTTATCATGGCGACAAGTTATAAGTTATGCGTTTACGGATAGTTCCGTTGTAGCCGAAGCTGTGGCAGATTTATCTCCCTTCTTAGCCATCACTATTGTTCTAAATGGAATCCAGCCAGTTTTATCTGGTAAAAAGAACCCACATTTACATTTCTCTTAGTCGATTAGTTCTTATTAAATTTTAAAATGTAATCAATGAATTTATTTATTAATAAAAAATAATTTAGGTGTGGCTGTTGGATGTGGATGGCAAGCATTTGTGGCGTACGTTAACATTGGATGTTACTACGTAGTGGGAATTCCGGTGGGATTCGTTCTTGGTTTCACTTATGATATGGGAGCTAAGGTAAATAATAATTTATTCTCATTTATTTTAGTTTATTGTAATAATGTGTACATAAAATAAAATAAAATAATAATAATGTGTTCGTATTAAATCGTAATAGCTGTAATAATAAATCTGTATGTATGATATGATGCAGGGAATATGGACAGGGATGATTGGTGGTACATTAATGCAGACAATAATTTTAGTAATTGTCACTATCAGAACTGATTGGGATAAAGAGGTAATTAATGATAATTATGAAAAGATTTAGGCACAAGAATCGTATGAATTAATTTAATTTTGTAATTTAGGTGGAGAACGCTTCGAGCCGATTGGATCAGTGGGAAGAGAGTCGTGAGCCGCTTCTGAAGCAATAAAAAGTTAATTCTTCTTCTTCTTCTGTTTTTTTTTTTTTTTGATTTTCGGAATTTTTGAGGTCAAAATTGAAATCATTTTGTTTGTTGAAAAGAGGATCACCACATTCGTTTTTCAATCGAAAAATGTTTGTTGTTTTTGTTATGAGTAAGAGAGTCCGAGCAATTCCAACCAAACGGTAAACCACTATAATTTAGTGTGATATTGTTCACAACACTAAAGGGTAAAATTACATAATTAAAACCAAACAAACATAAAAGTAAATGCAAAATATAAAGAAAATAATATAAATTTATAGTCTAATAGTAAGGTGGAATACTATTCAAACTTCTGTTAGTATTATGGTTAATTTAATTAACTAATATATGTGAACAATAAGATATTTTTATTTGACGCAATCAATTTAAACCTAAAATCGATTTGATGACAGTAAATGTGTAACAATTAGGACCACAAAATGGTCCAGTCAATGAACTAACTTAAAATGAACCCAACCATCCATCACAATGGTTTATGTGCTTTCCTTCAGAAGATGCGTCCGAGTTTCAACCATTTATCATTTTAGTCGGATTACGGATAAATGTGGGTATGGTCCAGTTAGTGATATTTAATATCTAATATTCATGGCACTCAAGTTTTTTTTTTTACAACAAAATCTTAAAATCGTTAATTCAATTGCCAAAAAGATAATGATATATAATATCTAATTTAATCTCGTTATTCTTTTGTATATAAATATTGTCGCGACATAACTAACGAATGATACTAATTGTTTAGTGACTACGCACTCCAATGTGATTCATTCGACTCGAACATGGGTTTCAGCTCTTGCTATTTAATGGTGGTCACAATATACTGCAAATTTGCGATCACATTGCGACTATCCTATCCCGGGCATTAAATAAAAAAGTCAAGTTTTTCCCCAAAATCAATTGTGGTCACATTGTGCGATCCTTTTGTGACCACACCGAAATTGCAAATGCATGTGCAGTCGCAAAATCTAATTATATTGTGCGATCTTTTTGGGAATAGCTGGTTACGGCTTATCAAACCCACGTCAAAATTTTCAAAGAATCAACAATTCTTGTTTATATCAATGTTTATATGTACATATGTTCAAAAATTGTACTTTGGAATTCCGGGTTGTTTTCGTACAAATCATAATCGTGAATGCCAATGAAGTTTTGTGTACCTCCAACATTACTTGTAACTGTTAAATATGATCGGTATTGTTGAATTGCTTCCTCACCTACTGTCACATAAAGGCCCAGTAAAAAATGATCAACCCTCAAATCCATGAATAACTCAACATCCCCATATGTTTCTATGTTAATAGGTGGTGTACGCATGTCTTCTTCTGTTATCATCCGTTCCGGCATTTGGTAGGTCATTGCAATCGCAACATTTTCATCGATAAGGTAACGCGTTTTCACCCGTTCTTCAAGTATCAAATATGTTGTGTTCTATGACACTAGTACAACTTCCATTTGGTGAATGTTTTCTTTGTGGAATTTGCAAATGCCATTAGATTGTTTTTCCCAATGTCTGCAATGTAATCTCACTAGTAGAACCATTGCTAAGAATTTGTTGTACATGCTAATATAAAGAATATATGTCAATGATTTTTTGGGCAACAAATCAATGGTAGGCAAAAACTTAATTTCTCTTTACTCATCCAATTGTACCTATGGAAAATAAAATTATTACGTGTGTGTTCTGTATTGTGAGTTGAAGTTTTTTTTTAACATTTTTGTCATTATATAAATGGAAGGTATTGTATTAGTTTTTTTTACTTTAGTCATATGATTCCCCTATATGCCTTTCTACTTTTGAAAATCACATTTTTGTCATATTATACTTCTGTTTTTTGTTCTCTCTCCAAAGTATATTTGTACTGTTATATTTTCAATTTTCAGTGGGTCCCCCGAAAGTTAAATCTGTAGTCAACTAAAATGATATTTATAATTTAATATTGAATAGTAAATAGTTTCCTACTATTCTTTATATAATTTAAAGTGAATTTTATACGTTAACTAATTTAATACCGGCTAGAAATTGTTGAAATATTTTTATATAATTACTTTATATAATATAAACTGTGTATTATACGTTAACAGGGTTAATATCGGTTAAAAATAGGTTAAAATTTTAATTCGATATTTTCTATTTTCTGTCATTTTTCAAATAACTCAAACATTTGTAGGGCTTATCATATTATAGTTTAGGTTTTTAGTGTTACACATGCATGATGCATCATGAATTGTAGATTTTTTCGAAGTTAACTTTTTAATATGAATGATATTTGATTATTTTACATAACTTAACATATTGGAAGAGCCTTCAATATTGTTTTTTGGGAGAATGAAAGTTGAAACAAACTTTTTTGATGAAGAACATACATGAGGTAGTTGGTATTTTCTAACTTAAAATCAAACTAGGATTACCAAAACAAAAGTTATGTAAGAGACATATTAAAGACCCTTACCTTTTTTCAACTAATCGTGCACGTGGATGTGATCTTCTCCATCATTTATTTCCTTATGCAGCACTGTTTGAACTCGTGAAGAAAGAGAGAGAAGCTCTTCAATGTTGGTTGTTTAACCTACACGACTAGTTTATATATACATTTTACATTCTTTCTTAACGTGTACAAACGCTGACATCTTCTATTCGTGATGTTATACGAAGTCTAAAGTGAATCTGCGCATTAAATACGCGCCAGAATCTTAAGAATTAACGGTGGAGATTATGCTTTGAAATTCGTTTTTCTACAGTACATTGACATAAGTTTTCACTTCCTCAATCATGTCGTAGGGTGTTAGTTTGAAACTGTCACATCACTGTCTATGAGTAGTGATGCAAACTTGGGAAGTTATGCAACAAGTGAACAGTTGCATTTCTGTTCATTTTCTTTGTTATTTCACAAATTTAAATTTTTTTTCTTTTTTATCTAGCTAATTTTCCCAACAATTAATTTCAAATTTGGTCATAGTTTTTAAACTTATTCCGACCAAACTTTTGGCCCAATTAGTTTTTTTCTTTTAAATTCGAACAAACTGAATTTTCAAAATTCTAAGTAACCAAACCTTCCAAAAGCCCAATTGAATATGTGTTTGTGTTATTTGCAAGTTAATCGTGGTTACGTAAAATTTTATTATTTTAAATTTACATTTTTAGGTGAAATACTATAATACATCAAGTAGACTAGTTAAAATATAATTTTTAATTTTAGATTTTATAATATTCTAAACGTTTTTTTACCTTTTTATAATGACATTTATAGTAATAATTTACAATATTAATTTAAAAAAATATATTTATCAAATAATAATATAACTATATTACTAAAAATATTAATCAATTAAAAAAATAATAACATTCACGTTTTGTCTAAATGAATCAGTGATATGTCTTTAAAACTATTTTTTGAATGAAATTTTTTTTCTGTTTACGGTTAATACATAGGATTACAAAACAAAAAATTAATCACGTTTCATCATTTTCTAGTTTACGTTTCCTAGCAAACAAGTATTGAAGATATTTCACTATTTTATTATTATTTTTTTGGCAAACAAATAGCGTGGAGAATTGTTAAAAATAATTCAAAATTTGCCTCCAAATGTAAAACTAATTTCCATGAACAAAATGCTGCAAAACTATTCCATGATGGTAGAAAATTACAAAACTCTATTTTTGACAAAAAATAATGTGGAAATATCAATTACGTTATAATTCCTAAGAACTTTGTGTGTTTTTTTGGATCAATGTATACTTTTAGAGAAGTTTTTTAACATAAGCAAAACAAACTTTTTGGGAAATCTACTTTTTACACACACAAAAAACCGTACTTCTCGAAAAATCTGATTTGTAAGTCAAATACAAAACACATTTTTTGAAAAATTTACTTTGTCAATAAATTACTTAAATTAAATTAAAATCATGAAATATGTATTTTTTTTTAAAAAAAAATTTATTAGCAAAATTTATATACATATCAAAAATAAATAAAAGTTCTAATGAATTCAAAATAAAAAGATTATATTCGATCTAATTGTATCAAATGTTTGATAATTTTTGTTGTTAAGTGTTGTAGGTTAACTAGTTGAATTTATGTAGAGAATTCATATTAAAATTTGAAATATCATGTGATAAGGTAGAAATGTTAGATTTACATTTTTTTAAGGGAAAACTGTTTGAGTTATGTATTTAATTACGTATCATTTAAAATTTACCAAATTTTACTCCCCGTATATAAAAAGGTAACACTAAAATTTTATCATAATTTTATTTCAAAAAAAGTCATCCTGCAAAAAAATGATTACGAGGTAAATATTCTCTTTTTCTCTCTTTACCTTCCCTCTCTTCTCTTATTCTTTTCTTCTCATGTTCTTTCTCATCTTCTAGATCAGAAAAAGTCATGAGATATAAAAAATATAAGTTTTTTTGTTTAGATAGTTTTGTTTTTGTGGTTTTGAATTGCTCATCTTCTGTTGTGTTAGATCTAGAAAAGGAAGATAAGAGATTTACGAAAAGTACGTTTGTTACTTTAGTGGTTTTTGAGAGTTTTAATAGTTTTTAAAAATTTAGATAGTTTTTTAAGAATTTCAATAGTTGTTTGAGATTTATGGTGGTTTTACCGTTTTTATGGTTGTTTTTGAGGTTTTTGACAGGTTTTGAGTTTGTACATTGGTTTTTGAATCGATAGTTTTTCAAGTTGTTAACTTCATTATAACTTGTAGATTTCAGTACAAGTTGCAGATTTCAGTACAAGTTGCAGATTTCAGTACAAGTTGCAGATTTCATTTGCAGATTTCATTACAAATTGTACACTTCAACTACAGATTTTATTACAAGTTGTATACTTCGTTTGTAAACTTCATTGTTTCTTCTTTTCTCTTTTGATATATCTAGAAAAGTAAGTCAAGAGATATAAAAAAGTAAATTGTTGTGTTTAGTTGTTTTTTAGTTTTTGTGGTTCTAAATTTTTTTGTTGTTTTCCTAATATTTTTTTTCTCATTTTTTATCATCTTCTTTTGTTTTAGATTTGAATAAAGAAGTTAAAAGATCTAAAAAGATATTTTTGTTGTTTTAGTGGTTTTTGAGATTTTTGTTGTTTTAGTGGTTTTTGAGATTTTTGATGGTTTTTAAAGTTTTATAGGGTGGTTTTAAGATTTCAATGGTTGTTTAAAGATTGTTAATTGTTGTTTTGAGATTTATGATGGTTTTACAATTTTTTGGTTTTCTTTTAGTTTTTAGCAGTTTTACATTACTTTTGAATTGATGTTTTCCGAGCTCTAACAAACATAGTTTATTACAAGTTGCAGATTTCACCTGTAGACTTCGTTATAAGTTGTACACTTCATTTGTAAACTTCGTTTACGTTTTTGTCATATTTACATTAGTTTTGTAGATTTTTTTGTAGCTATCACTAACTCCCATGAGTCTACCTTGTCAATTAATGTTCAATCAACTCTTGCACAATTACAATAAATTTTTAGTTATATGTCAATCATATTTCAATAGTTCTAGTCAAATCATGTGAAAGTTCAATCAATTATTTTATACTTTACTCACCTTTGTCAGATTTTAATCAACTTTCAACAAACTTCAAGCAGCATTGTGCAGATTCTAATAAATTTCTTTAAATTTTAAATAATTTTTGAGAATTGAAAACAATATAATTATTGTTGTATTTTCAGTATTTTATTATCTATTTTGATTTTTAATCACTATTTTGTATATTTTATAAAATTACAAAAGACAACCATTAAAAATACAAATATTAGTATAAAAGTTCGTAAGTACCTTTATATATACTTAAGATAAGAACTTAGTGCATACTTCTTAATAATGAGAGAGAGAACTGAATAAAAAACAATAAATATATGATTTGCAAAATCAAAGGGTATGTCTTAACAATTCTATCAAAATACTAAGTTGACTACTTGACATTTTGTAACATTTGTTCTCAATATAAACTAAGAATACCATTTTCCTTTCTCTATAGCCTCTTCTGTCTATCAAAAGCTTAACACTACTGCTTGGCACCACAACATATTATCATGGATATGGAATACATATGACTGAGTGTTAAGTATAACACTCACCAACCAATCTAGATGCGACCTCCATTTCACCCTGTGGTGATCAACCTTAGTTTCATTATTTTCAGCATCTAACTTGACACTTCTAGAAACACAGAAACGTATAACATATTTTTGCCTAACTCCACTAAATTACGAACTTGTCTATCATTTTTCACTTTCATAGGAGGAGTATCACCATGAATTTTCTTTAATAACGTAGTTGGTAGAAGATAGCTTAATTATAGCACATCAAATTGGTTATCGAATCTATAATCATCTTGTATCATTTCAACAAGTTCTTGATATTTGCAATCATCATCAACTACAAACATTTTACCTTTTCTTTGTTTATCCACAGAAAAATTTCATATATCTGTCATATTCCACTTTCCACAAACAACAAAGATTTCTCAAGAAGTTTGATTTGTATTTCTAACATTTCGTCATTTGCAAAATTAACATGTTACCAAAGCAAACTTCTCGAGAAGTATGCAATATTTTTTTCTCAACAAAGGAGATTTCTCGATAAGTATGCTTTGTTAAAAACATTTGGTCAAATGTAAAATTAACATTTTTTGTCATCAAAATGTTTTTTTCTTAACAAAGCCTCGAGAGGTCTCCTTTGTCAAAGACATTTAGTCAATTGCAAAACTAAATTTTTTGTCATCAAAGCGAGTTTTTTTCGACAAAACGGACTTCACGAGAAGTCTTCTTCGTTAAAAATATTTGGACAATTAAAAAAATAACATTTTTGTCATCAAAACATAATTTTCGAGAAATCTACGAAAAATCTGTTTTTTTTAAATATATTTGATCAATTACAAAACTAACTTTTTTTGGCTACCAAATCGGTGTTTTTTTCTTGAAAAATTATACTTCGCAAGAAGACTGCGTTGTAAATGAAATATTGTGATCTCCAAAGAAGAAATCATAGCCAAAACATGAAAAGTAGCTTGGATCTTAATTTTTAAGCTGAGCAACTTCAAAGATGACCGATATAGCCTTATAGAAACTTGTTTTAGCAGATAATGATTATGTTTTACAAAGTTGCAAGATTTTGAATATAGTGTGAATAGAGAAATGAGAAAAAATTGTGACAGAAAATGAAAGAAGTTTATATGAATGAGTTTTGGTGATAGAATAGAGATAAATAGTGGGTGTGGCGATGGCATTAAAAGCTCCTAAATACCAACTACTATGGTGGTTGTGTAATGAAGAAGATGGTAATTTTATAATTATTTGTAAAAATGTGTATGTAATTGTCTTCTGCATTTTTTAAATAAAAATAAAAATATAAAGGATAATAATAAAACTGTAGATAGAATTATTGTTGAGAAATAAAAAAGAGTCGACATGTTAGTTTTGCAAAACAAAGTTTAAGAAGATTAGTTTTGTATTTGCAAACAAATTTTAGATCTTGCAATATTCTACAATTTCTACATTGTTTTTTTAAAGTATGTATAGAACATCTTCCACAATTTTATAAGCAACGTATATCAAAGCCCAATTTAGGACACTGGTGACTATTGGAATTTGACAAGAAACCCAAAACCAAATCAATCAAGACGTCCAAAGGAATTAGACCAACTATGTTGGGAAATGTTTTGGTTGGGGTTTTTATTAGAAAATTATAGAGATTTCAATAGCATTGAAGATTTTTTTTACTCAACAAAATAAATGTTGAGATAGCATCATTTTCATCAACTATACAAATTTATACGAATAAACTTTTTTTTTTAATATATTTTTGATTTTTTTAATTACATAAATTATATTTTTCTTTTGTAAACTATTAAAATTTCATAAGTGATTGAAATTATACAATTTTATTAACGTTTACATGTTAAATCACTATTAAACTTTGTTTTAATTTGAGTTTTAGCTTTGAAACCAACTCAAGTTAAACAAAGAATTTTCAAATTAAAATCAGGTTTAATACCAATTTAACGTGTAAATGTTAACAAAATTCGTATAATTTCAATAATTTATGAAATTTATCTATTTTACGGAAAAAAATATAATTTATGTAACTAAAGTAAAATCTAAAAAATATGGATAGAAATAGTTTTAATTGCATAAATTTGTGTAACTAAGACAAATGAACCCCATTATGTTTTTAGATAGAGACTGAATACATACAAAGCCAAACACATAGAAGGATATATATATATAGATGATGGTGGTATCGTAATGAGCTGTGTTGATTTCTACCACAGAAATTGTGTTAGAAACAGAATAAATATTTAAGGAGAGAGATTGGGAAACTCGTCAGAGATGAGACAAAATCAATGATGTTCAATGATGATTAATGACTGAAATCCACTTCATAGTGTTATCGATATTGAATGACAATGACAATATCTAGTATAAGGATATTAAAAACACTTTACGACTACATTTCATTGAACACATTATAATATTGTCTATCTTGAATATTTTTCCTTGACAAGGATTTTTGCAATAATAGCATAATGGTCGAGAAACATTATTTTTGCGAAGAATATGAATCTTGTGAGCATTTAAATAAAAAGATTGACCAGGCATCACATATGGGTCTTCATCAAGTAAGCATCCGATATGGATAGTGACAAAACACTCGTCGCACCAATAGAACGCTTTTGTGTTTTTGTCTCTTAAATTCCGTTCGCACACGTCACACCAACTATTCTCACATATTTCTTCTTCTTCATATAAAACTCTAAGAAAGTGTTTATCATGCTTATATCTTACCTTTTCCGGTAAGGTTACGCAATTGATGCATACAATAAAACCACATTGAATGCAATTTAATTGTTTATGACATTTTGCTTTGCATACGTGACATATGGGTTTTTCTTTTGGGTCGAAAGTTAGGAACAACGGATGTTTATGAATTTTGTAATCAAATGGCTCAGAAATTGAAGCACACCGTACATCTAGATGGAAGTCGCATCCCAAACAACTGTAGATAAAGCCACCAAGAACACGGTCACAAGAATTGCATCTAAAAAAAGATCCATTAAAACTTTTCAATGTAAGTCGATGCGGATGTAACGCATGTTGTATTTCTCGGGGAGCCTTAGCACATGTTTCATGGAGAAAGAACTCACATTCCATACAAGAATATAATTTACCCTCAAAGATAGGGAGAACACAAGCTTGACAAAGCTTGTTTTCATCATAAAATTTGTTAACCTCGAGTTGAAGATGATGGCTATGAAGAAAATGAAGTATCTTTCCTTCGGTTATCATATTGAACGATCCAACATCATCTTGTGATATATCATCTTCTTCTTGTATACCTTCAAGATCTTCTCCATCCCAAACATCATTTCTTAGAGAACATTTTAAATGAGCAGCATAATCACTACATTTTTCACAAGTATAAGCACCATAATCACCGTTTATACTTTCCTGACAAACTCCACAAAACCATTTTCCAGAAGAAAAAGATGAAATATAGGAAAGACGATGGTGGTGACGTGATATCTTGATGATGCGTGGGGAATACATGCAATCTTTATGAGCTACAAAGTTGCATCTGAAACAAACATATGTGGGATATAGATTTCTCAACAAACCACAAATGTTGCAAGTTAAATAGGTTTGTCTAGGAAAAAAAATGAGGGAATGGTTATGCCTTTTTGGTGGGTCTATAACAAAAGGTATTGATTTCATTGCACATATTGTATGCATGAAAATGGAACAAATAATACAATAATATACGAGACCCAATGCATGTCTTCCACAACAAAAACACTCTTTAATAATGCCCAATTCGGAACAATGGAAGTAAAGTTGAAGAGAATGTTGAGAATGATAAGGATGTTTGATTTCAGATGGAGACTCGACACATTCTTTATGGTATATTTTTTCACAGAATTTACATAAATAATAGTGTGTACCATAATTTGACCCCTTACATATACTGCACCCACCATTGCGATCAAATTCTTTATTGTTGCACCAATACAAAGGAAGTAAATGGTGAGCATTGTCATGCTTGTACTCAGGGGAAGAATTGATAGAGACAGACACAGGCCACTCCAAATCCCGTGAATAACGAGAAATTAATTTAGATGTCCATCGTACATGCGGACACAAGAAAAGAGATTGACCATTGCTGTTGTTTGCTTCACTGCTAAAGTAGGTTGAGTTTTGAATTTGTTCTATGGGATGGTATTTTGAGTGATAATAAACAAGAAAAAGTTTACCATCCTTTTCCACATCATGAAATCTACCTTCAAAAGCCATGGGATTTTTCAATATATATTTTTTTGAAATTATTTGTTCAAAAACTTCAACAATTTTCTAGTATAAATAAGAAAATATGACTCGACGAGTCTTCTACTTTTAACTATTTGATTCTTAACGTGTATGCAAAGCATAGTGAGGTAATTTTATAATAGTTGGACAACTAATAAATCAAACTTTTCTTGGCATATGGTTTTCTTCGTTTATGAAAATATTCTATTTTTTGTTTCTTTCTAAAAGTAAAATATTCAATTCTTCATGATTAGTTTTTTTATCTACAAAAAGTTATATCAAAGAAAGTTTGATGTGAATAGGTTTTTCTCATATAAATTTTCATATTCAATAGAAAAATAATTTACAATAGTGCAACATAGAAATAATATAGTTTTATAAACGATCTTATTTTTAATTTATCAATGGAATTAAATTTAGAATGTATATGTTTCGTTGAATATTTTCATTTTATATGTTATATTGATTTAATAGTTGGTCAAAGATATAACATGATTATTAAAAGACATGCGAATCATATATGAATCGAATAACATCACTTTGCAGTATTGGATCATACATCAATTTAATATTTTCCACTACTATACTTTACCTTTTTTTGGCAAACAAGAAATGAAGATATTCTATTATTTTATCATTATTTCTTTGCAAACAAGTATTAAAGATATTCTATTATTTTAGCATAGTTTCTTTGCAAACAAGTATTAAAGATAGAAAAATGCATACATGTAACATTTAGTGTTGGTAATGAGCTGAACAGCCTTGATTTTTTGTTCATGGGAAACAACACTAATTATTTTAACAATTAGTTATCTTTTGACAAATTCATGATAGAGTGTATACATCTTTAAAATCGGTTTTTGGTCATGGATTCCCTAAAACATCGATTATGTGGATTTTATGCCAAGGAGTGGCCTTGGATTCAAGAACCAAATGTTTCTCTAAATGCCATAAAACTAATTTGATAGCTACACAATTTTTTTTTTAAAAAAATAACACTAATTTAATAATAAAATAATTAAAAAAAATTTATTATTAAAAAATTTAAATTAGAAAAAATGAATCCAATTATTATGTTTTAGTTTTATATATGATTTATTTAACATAACTAATTATTTTCATATAATAACTTGTGCTATTTTAAGAATTTTAATTTTAATATTCTAGATTTAGAAGATAAACTTAAACATATGTGATTTTAGAGTGTTATTCAATTCTAGAATAATCTTTTTTAAAGTTTTTGTTCCAAATCTAACATCTTAAGATTACAATTCTAAAAATATCACAAATAATTATATTAAAATATTTATTTACTCTAAATAAATTATACATAAAATTAAAACATTATATTCAGATTTATTTTTTCTAACTGAAGATTTATTTTTTATGTATTTAAATCTTAAATTTGTGCTTTTAATGTGACTGACCATATACTAACTTAAAAAATATATGTCCATATACTAACTTATACATTAATTAATTTTGAAGTTAAAAAGTCATAAAACTTAACATTAATTTTTTCGGTGAGGTTACTGTTACTGTTATGATGACTGATGTGTTGAGCTGTTGGAACAAATCATAACATATGATGACTCAGATGTTGAAAGATGAGATGGAGTATGATATGTCAGTCTTGATACAACAGATACTGAGATAGTGTGTGTAGAGTTAGTTGATGCGTTACTATCAAGCCAGAATGTAGATTAACAATAAAGTTGATCAAGACATTGGACAGATGAGAGAGATATTGAGATAGTGTTTGATGCGGTGGTTAATACGATGTTATCAAGACAGAATGTAGATTAACCACAAGGTTGATCTAGATATTAGACAGATGAGATAGAGTCTTTGATGAAATACAACAGAGGATGCATGAGGTAGAAGAGGTATTAGAAAAGTCTCTCAAAGTGTAGAGTCTCTGATTGGATACAACAGAGTATGCATCAGGTAAAAGAGATATTAGAGAAGTCTTTCAAAGTGTAGAGTCTCTGATTGGATACAACAGAGGATGCATCAAGTAGAAGAGGTATTAGAGAAGTCTCTCAGAGTGTAGAGTCTCTGGTTGGATAGAACACATGATGCATCAGATAGAAGAGATATCAGAGAAGTCTTTCAGAGTATAAAGTCTTTAGTTGGATACAACAAAAGGATGTATCAGACAATGTCTTGAGATCTGATCAAGTAGAAGAGGTACCAGAGAAGTCTCTCAGAGTGTAGAGTCTTTGGTTGGATAGAACAGAGGATGCATCAAATAGAAGAGGTATCAGAGAAGTCTTTCAGAGTATAAAGTCTTTAGTTGGATACAACAAAAGGATGTATCAGACAATGTCTTGAGATCTGATCAAATGGGATATCAGGAAGCAAGAATTTGATGTGACATTATTGTTGACGTGGCAAAAGGTTTGCAAAGCTGAAAAGAGTTGTTGAGATTTCAAATATCCAACACAATATACTGAACATTGACTTGATGGCATCAGAGGATGCATCAGAGAACATAACAGGAAGCAAATACTTGATGTGGCGCAATTGCTGACGTAACGCAATTGCTGACGTGGCAAGTGGTTTGTTGAACTGTTATAAGGTTGTAGGAAAATCATATATTCTCTACAATAGATTTGGCAAGTAGATAAACTTGGAGTACAAGTTGTATCTATTGAATATGGAAAATCAAATATTCCATATTTAGATTTGGCAAGTAGATAAACTTGGAAAACAAATTGTATCTATTGAATATGGAAAATCAAATATTTCATATTTGGATTTGGCAAGTAGATAAACTTAGAAAGCAAATTATATCTATTGAATATGGAAAATCAAATATTTCATATTTGGATTTGGCAAATAGATAAACTTGGAAAACAAATGGTATCAATTGAATATGGAAAATCAAATATTTCATATTTAGATTTGGCAAGTAGATAAACTTGGAAAGCAAATTGTATCTATTGGATATGGAAAATCAAATATTTCAAATTTGGATTTGGCAAGTAGATAAACTTGGAAAGCAAATTGTATCTATTGAATATAGAAAATCAAATATTTCATATTTGGATTTGGCAAGTAGATAAACTTGGAGGACAAGTTGTATCTATTGAATATGGTAAATCAAATATTTCATATTTGGATTTGGCAAGTAGATAAACTTGGAAAGGAAGTTGTATCTATTGAATATGGTAAATCAAATATTCCATATTTGGATTTGGCAAGTAGATAAACTTGGAAAACAAGTTGTATCTACCAAATCTCGTGGGAGCCCTATGTACTAGAGTTAGAGAAGTGTTATAAATACCAAAGGGCTGTCTCATGAAGACTTACGGTTGCCGAGGGTATTGCTGAAAGGTGCAGACATGTGTCTGGCGTCGTCCCATCAGATAGACTAACATGATGAGAAATCTGTCAGTGTTATTGATGGTCTTTCTATGGAATCTGCAGCCATTGAAGATGGTGTTGCACCAATGCAGCTGGGTGGTAGTCAGACATGTTGTGTCTGATACTGTTTCCACAAACCACGTAGAAAAGAATGGTAGGCTTGTTTATGTTGTACCATATGCAATTGCAATTGCTTTCTTGTTCTAGTGGATTTGTTTTTAGACTAGGTCCCGGAGATGTAGGTTGGAAAACCGAACCTCGTGAAAAATCTCTGTGTTTATTTTATTTTGTGCATGTGGTTATCGTTATCATTGCTCAAACATCGATATAGCTCAAATCTCAAACTCTCAATTACGACTATTTTGAAACTGTAAAGCTCATGATTATGTGAAGAGTGCAACAATAAAGAATATCTTAATTAGAGTGATCTCAAGACTTGAAATCCTTTGCATTGCATTCTCACCTAACTCTGTCCTCAAAGTAACAGGAAAGCAATTCAATTTCTGAATATTGTTTCTATACAGAACATATAAATCTATATGTTCTTCGTTATATATATGTTTCTCATTCAGATGAATATAAATAACAGTAATGAGCTTCAAACATCTGAAATTTCACTAGACGGATTTAAAGTATTTCAAATCAAACACACAAAATATTGTCCAAAATATTATTACTCAGAACTAGTTTGAAAACTAAATCCATTACCTTGTCAATGACATTCTAGATTGTGAAATTCAGTGCCAACTTGATGGCCAATAGGGATGAATTCAATATCCAGTCTTCCAATTGTCCAAGTAAAAAATTCCATATCTCGTACTTTTTGATCATATAATTAGCTTTTTACTTATCATTTGTAGAACACTTTGTATAAGTAAATTAAAATTAATAGAATAATGACTTTTCTGCATAAGTTCTCTAAAGTGTCTTTTAAATTTCTAATAAATATTTAAATATCTTCTAAATGTATTTTCATGTTGTTTTTAATTCTTATATGGTTTATTCTCTTAGTTTCTTTTGAATTTCGATGTTTTTGGACTAGTGCAAAGCATTATTGGTGGTTTCTTTACATTTCTATCTCTATAACAAATGTTTTTAGTAATTACGTTATGTTTAATATATATCTTTTTCCATTACACATATTCAATGATACTAATGTAATAACATACCCTTCTTTTAACACTCTTCATGTGTTCATTTGCATTTAAAAGATTGATCATGCATCACATATGGATCTTCATCAAGTAATCATCCGATATGAATAGTAACACAACTCTTCGCACCAATACAACACTTTTGTGTTTGTGTCTCTTAAATTATGTTCGCACACGTCACACCAACTATTCTCACATATTTCTTCTTCTTCACATAAAACTCTATGAAAGTGTTTGTCATACTTATTATTTACTTGATGCATACAATAAACTCACATTGAATGCAATTTAATTGTTTGTGACATTTTGTTTTGCATACGTGACATATAGGTTTTTCTTTTGGATCAAAACTATAAAACAAAAGATGTATATGAATTTTGTAATCAAATAGCTTATAAATTGAAACACACCGTACATCTAGATGGAAGTCACATCCCCAACAACCGTAGATAAAGCCCCATAAAGCACCAGAATATAATTCAGATCTCCATCGTACATGATATGGAGATCCCCATAAAGTTCCATAAATGTTGTTGTTTGCTTCACTAATAGAGTAGTTTGAGTTTTGAATTTGTTCTATGGGATGGTATGTTGAATGAAAATAAACTAGAAAAAGTTTACCATTCTTTTCCACATCATGAAAACTACCTTCGGATCCATTGATTTTCTAATATTTTTTTAGAAATTATTTATTCGAAAAACTTCAACAATTTTTCACTATAAATGAGAAAATATGATTCGACAAGTGTTCTACTTTTAATTATTTGATTCTTAATGTGTATGCAAAGCATACTGAGATACTTTTTTAGTAGTTGGAAACTAATAAATCAAAATTTTCTTGGCATATGATTTTTTTTATTTATGAAAATATTCTACTTTTTTGTTTTATTGTAAAAGTAAAAATTCGATTCTTCATGATTAGTTTCCTTATCTACAAAAAGTTATATCAAATTTGACAAGAAATTTTGATGTTAATGGGTTTTTCTCATATGAATTTTCATATTCAATAGAAAAATAATTTTCAATCGTGCAACACAAAAATAACACAGTTTTATAAACGATCATATTTCTAATTTATCAGGGGAATTAAATTTAGAATGTATATGTGCCGTTCAATATTGTCATTTTTATATGTTGCTTTAATAGTTGTACCAAGATATAACGTGATTATTAAAAGACATACGTCATTATTAGAAAACATATGGTTATTAAAAGATATATCGTGATTATATAACTTCTCGAAAAGTGTTTTTTTGTTAAAAACATTTGGTCAATTGCAAAACTAATATTTTTGTCAATAAAGTAGACTTTTCGAAAAGTGTATGAGAAATCTGTTTTGTTAAAAACATTTGGTCAGTTGCAAAACTAACATTTTTGCTACCAAAACGGTATTTTTTTCTTGACAAAGTAGAATTTGCGAGAAGATTGCGTTGTAAATGAAATATTACGATCTACAATGAAGAAATCATAGCCAAAACAAGAAAAGTACATTGGATCATGATTTTTAAGCTGAACTATTTTAAAGATAACCGATATATACTTGTACAAGCTTGTTTTAGCATATAGTGATGATATTTTACAAAGTTGCAAGCTTTTTAATATAATGTGAAGAGAGAAATGGGAAGAAATTGTGAGAGAAAATGAAACAAGTTTAGATTAATGAGATTTGGTGAGGAACAGAAGTAAATAGTAGGTGTGTCGATTACATTAAAAAATTTTAATAACCAACTATTATGGTGATTGTGTAATGAAGATGATGGTAATTTTGTAATTATTTGTAAAAGTGTGTATATAATTGTGTTTTGTATTTTAAAAATAAAAATAAAAAATATAAGATAATGACAAAACTGTAAATAGATTTATTGTTGAGAGATAAAAAAACATAAAAAGTTAGTTTTACAAAATAAAGTTTGAGGTTAGTTTTGTTGGAACAAATTTTATATCAATTTTGCAACTCATCCTTGCAGATATTCTATAATTTTTGCATTGTTTTTTGAAAAAGTAAGTATAGAAGATCTTTCACAATTCTATATACTAACTATTTTATTTTCACCATATTATAGAGTACAACTTATCACACTGACCAATTTAGGATATTGGTGACAATTGGAATTTGACAGGAAACTCAAAATCAAATTAATCCAAGAATAAACCTATTTTTATATATACTTTTTTAATTTTTTTCATTACATAAATTATGTTTTTCTTCTGTAAACTATAATAATTTCATAAATGACTGAAATTATACTATTTTCATTAACATTTACACGTTAAATCACTATTAAACATTGTTTTAATTCGAAAATCTATTTTTAACTTTGAAATCAACCCAAATTAAAATGAGATTTTTCAAATAAAATCAGGATTAATAGCGATTTAACGTGTAAACGTTAACAAAAATTTTGTAATTTCAATAATTTATTAAGTTTATATATTTATAGAAAAAAAAAATTTATCTAGGTAAAGCAAAATCCAAAACGTATAGATAGAAATAGTTTTAATTGCATAGTTTTGTGTAATTAAGATAAATAAACCCCATTATGTTTTTACATAGAGAGCCGAACACATAAAAATCCGAACACATACAAGGATGTATATATATATAACATTTAGTGTTATTTATGATGGTGGTTTTGCAATGAGTTGCACCGGTGTTGACTTTTACCAAAAAAACTGTGTTGGAAACACAATAAATATTTGAGAGAGATTAGGAGACAAAATCAATGATGATTCAATGATGACTAAACCATAATGATTGAAATCCACTTCATCGTGTTATCGATATTGAATGACAATGACGATATCTAGTCAAAGGACATGTATGAAACTTGATTGTAAAAATTATAAAACACACTTTGTGCCATCACCCACCTATTAAATTTCAAATCCAAACACAAAACATAATCTTCTAAAAAAGAATTTGATCAATATTAAACCATAATGATTGAAATCCACTTCATCATGTTATCGATATTGAATGACAATGACAATATCTAGTCTAAGGACATGTATGAAACCTGATTGTAGAAATTGTAGAACACACTTTGTGCCATCCACCTATTAAATTTCAAACCCAAACACAAAACATAATCTTCTGAAAAGGAATTTAATCAATATGAAGCTAACACAAAAAAAAAGATTAGTGATTTTAGTTTGCAATATTAATAAAGATTTGTATGGGTTAAAATAAGCTTCACGTGTGTGTGTGGTATGAAAAGCTTTTTCATTTCTTCCAGTTTTGCAGTTGTGTGCCATCAAATTCTGATCAAATTCTATTATTTAAGAAGAATGCAGGAGTCCATGTGTGTAGTTCTTTGTATCATGTATGATATGATGATGATGATGATGAAATTATGTGTTTACAACTAAAATGCTAATATTTTTTCTAGGGTTTCACACGGATGATGACTTTTACGGAGATCAACATGATCGAAAATCAACTTATATATTATGTTTTCTTATGTGGAGAGACAAGTGTTTCAAAGTACAACAAGAAGCAACCAACAATCTTACTTTATGAAGCAGGATATAAAGCTTCAACAATCGTAGCTCAAGAGTGTGTATGGCTTCAAAAACTCCTTGCGGATTTGTTTGAGTAAATCAGTAAGCCTGTTGCAATCTATTGAGATAAGCAAATGCTATTAAATCGGCTAATAATCCGGTGTTTCATGTAAAGACAAAACACATCGAGATAGAACATGATTTTATAGGGAAAGAGATGTTTGATTGGACAATTGAAGCTTTGGAGCTTCGAAGCAAGAACAATTGCATATATCTTCATCAAGTGATTACCAAAATGCCAATTTGAATTATTTTTCTCAAAACATAGGTTGGTGGACAAAATCAAATTTAAAAGGGAATATTGAAATTAAACTTAATTTGCATCTACCTTAAATTGGTTATTAACCAAATAATTTTTTTAGACAAAATCTAAATTAAGCCCAAATAGTATAATGTTTCTAAAAACATCATTGTATCTCATCACCTCCTTAAAATGTTCTAACAAATTTCAATAGTTAATTATCTATATATTATTGTAAAATTTTGTAGAGAATGTAATATTCAAGTATCTCTAAGTGTTTTTCCATATTTTGCTTCATACTTGTATGGTTTATTCTCTTAATTGTTTTCAAATTTCTCGGCCATTACATTATTGGACTAGTACAAAACACTATTGGTAGTTTGTATAATAATTACGTTCTCTTTAAGATTTATCTTCTTCCATTACACAGATTCAATACAATGCAATATACTATATCTTTAGTTTGAAATTTATTTCAAATATTCGATAATCATGTTCCCAAACATTAAAGATAAAGTTATTGTATAGCTTCTTCACATATTCAATATACATATTATGATATTTTTTTATGCATATTATTATTCAGATTTTTATCTTCATCCATTATTACAGTTTTTTATATTTGTAAAACGAAATTAAACGATATAATATCTAGTTATACTTACGTAAGAGATGTAGACAACTCGCTAGGTGTTCATTAAAACATCTCAAAACAACATTTCACTGAACACATTATACGATTGTCTGTCTTGAATATTTTTCCTTGACAAGGATTCTTGCAATTATCGCATAATGGTCGAGAAACATTACTTTTGCGAAGAACATGAAACTCGTGAGCATTTAAATTAAAAGATAGACCAGGCATCACATATGGGTCTTCATCAAGTAGGCATCCGATATGGATAGTGACAAAACACTCGTCGCACCAATAGAACGCTTTTGTGTTTGTGTCTCTTAAATTTCGTTCGCACACGTCACACCAACTCTTCTCACATACTTTTTCTTCTTCATATAAAAATCTAAGAAAGTGTTTGTCATGCTTATATCTTGCCTTTTCCGGTAAGGTTACGCAGTTGATGCATACAATAAAACCACATTGAATGCAATTTAATTGCTTCTGACATTTTGCTTCGCATACGTAACATATGTGTTTTTCTTTTGGGTCGAAAGTTAGGAACAACGGATGTTTATGAATTTTGTAATCAAATGGCTCAGAAATTGAAGCACACCGTACATCTAGATGGAAATTGCATCCCAAACAACTGTAGATAAAGCCACCAAGAACACGGTCACAAGAATTGCATGTAAAAAAAGATCCATTAGAACTTTTCAATGTAAGTCGATGCGGATGTAACGCATGTTGTATTTTTCGGGGAGCCTTAGCACATGTTTCATGGAGGAAGAACTCACATTCCATACAAGAATATAATTTACCCTCAAAGATAGGGAGAACACAAGCTTGACAAAGCTTGTTTTCATCATAAAATTTGTTAACCTCGAGTTGAAGATGATGGTTATGAAGGAAATGAAGTATCATTCCTTCGGTTATCATACTGAACGATCCAACATCATCTTGTGATATATCATCTTCTTCTTGTATACCTTCAAGATCTTCTCCATCCCAAACATCATTTCTTAGAGAACATTTTAAATGAGCAGCATAATCACTACATTTTTCACAAGTATAAGCACCATAATCACCGTTTATACTTTCCTGACAAACTCCACAAAACCATTTTCCAGAAGAAAAAGATGAAATATAGGAAAGACGATGGTGGTGACGTGATATCTTGATGATGCGTGGGGAATACATGCAATCTTTATGAGCTACAAAGTTGCATCTGAAACAAACATATGTGGGATATAGATTTCTCAACAAACCACAAATGTTGCAAGTTAAATAGGTTTGTCTAGGAAAAAATATGAGGGAATGGTTATGCCTTTTTGGTGGGTCTATAACAAAAGGTATTGATTTCATTGCACATATTGTATGCATGAAAATGGAACAAATAATACAATAATATACGAGACCCAATGCATGTCTTCCACAACAAAAACACTCTTCAATAATGCCCAATTCGGAAAAATAGAAGTAAAGTTGAAGAGAATGTTGAGAATGATAAGGATGTTTGATTTTAGATGGAGACTCGACACATTCTTTATGGTATATTTTTTCACAGAATTTACATAAATAATAGTGTGTACCATAATTTGACCCCTCACATATACTGCACCCACCATTGCGATCAAATTCTTTATTGTTGCACCAATACAAAGGAAGTAAATGGTGAGCATTGTCATGCTTGTACTCGGGGGAAGAAGTGATAGGGACATACGCAGACCACTTAGAATGAGGTGAAAAATGAGAAATTAATTTAGATCTCCATCGTATATGAGGACACAAGAAAAGTGATTGAGCATTACTGTTGTTTGCTTCACTGCTAAAGTAGGTTGAGTTTTGAATTTGTTCTATGGGATGGTATTTTGAGTGATAATAAACCAGAAAAAGTTTACCATCCTTTTCCACATCATGAAATCTACCTTCAAAAGCCATGAGATTTTTCAATATATTTTTTTAGAAATTATTTGTCCAAAAACTTCAACAATTTTCTAGTATAAATAAGAAAATATGACTCGACGAGTCTTCTACTTTTAACTATTTGATTCTTAACGTGTATGCAAAGCATAGTGAGGTAATTTTATAATAGTTGGACAACTAATAAATCAAACTTTTCTTGGCATATGGTTTTCTTCGTTTATGAAAATATTCTATTTTTTTGTTTCTTTGTAAAAGTAAAATATTCGATTCTTCATGATTAGTTTTTTTATCTACAAAAAGTTATATCAAAGAAAGTTTGATGTGAATAGGTTTTTCTCATATAAATTTTCATATTCAATAGAAAAATAATATTAAATATTAATTCAATAGAAAAATAATATTAAATATTAATTTTCATATTAAAATTTTCATAATAGTATCAAACAAGTTGTACATATTCAAATTATATTAAATATTAATTTTGTATATAGAAATTAAATAAAGAAAAATCATTATTTTTTACAAATTTAATATTATTTTTGGTTACTTTAATAAATATATTAATTATCAAACCAAATTAATAAGAATTGCATATATTTTACTTATTCTATTAAGTTAATCCCGTTTATATATTTATTTGAAATTTACTTTCGTGATGACATGTAAAAATGACATTTTTGTTAATAAAACGTAAAGGTAATATTATCTTTTAAAAATATTTTCTCAAATAATATATAAGGAAATTATTATAGTTGCATACATTTGTTATGTTTAAAAAAGTTATTAATAAGAGACATAAAATTTATGACAAAGTTTTGAACTAAACTTACTCTAAAATATTATTTGGGCAAATGTCTAAAATAGCACTTTTCTAAGTTTTTGTTCCAAAAATAGCATCATTAGTTTAAATTTCCAATAATATCACAAATTTAAAATTAAAATGCATTAAAATGATATTTTAATAGAAAAAAATTAAACCCTAAATTAGAAATAATGAACTCAAATACAATATTTTAAGTTTATGTATAATTTATTTAGAATAAATAAGTATTTTTACATAAATATTTATGCTATTTTTGGGAATTTAATTTTATGATGCTATATTTGGAAGAAAAACTTTAAAAGGTGTTATTTTAGGGTATTACTCTGGACAATTGACTAAAATAGCACTATTTCAAGTTTTTATTCCAAATATAGCATTAGTCATTTAAATTTCCAAAAATAGCACAAATTTAATACTAAAATAATTGAAAACTTACTCCTAATGAAAAAAATTTAAACCCTAAATTGGAAAAAGTGAACCCAAACAATATGTTTTAATTTTATATATTTTTTATTTAAGGTAAATAATTATTTTTACATAATAATTTATGCTATTTTAGGAATTTTAGTTTTATTGTGCTAAATTTAGAAAATAAACTTAAAATAATGCTATTTTAGGTATTACTCTTTTATTAACAATTAGTTATGATCTTTTGACAAATTCATGATAGAGTGTATACATCTTTCAAATTGGTTTCTGGTCATCGATTCCCTAAGACAAATGTTTCTCTAAATCTCATCAAACTAATTTGACAGCTACACAAAAACAATGTTTCTAAAAATAACATTAATTTAATAATAAAATAATTAAAAAATTTTATTATTAAAAAAATTAAACTTTAAATTACAAAAAGTGAATCCAAATATTTTGTTTTAATTTTATATATGATTTATTTAATATAAATAATTGTTTTTACATAATAACTTATGCTATTTTAAAATTTTAATTTTAATATACTAGATTTGGAAGATAAACTTAAAAATATGTGATTTTAGTGTATTATTCAACTCTAGAATAATCCTTTTTAAAGTTTTTGTTCCAAATTTATCATATTAAAATTACAATTTCAAAAATATCACAAATAATTATATGAAATTACTTATTTACTCTAAATAAATTATACATAAACTTAAAACATTATATTTGGATTTAATTTTTCGAATTTATGATTTATTTTTTCATGTATTTTAATCTTAAATTTGTACTATTATTGAAAATTTAAATTAATGATGCTAATTTTGTAATAAAAACTTTTAAAATGTACCATTTTAGAAAATTTTCCAAATAATTTCTCTACTGATATAATTTTTAAAAATGAATTAGAATAACAAAATCTCATATCAAAGGTGATTGACCTTGGATAAGTACAAAATTATATAACTAACAGTAATGAGCTTTAGACATCTGAAATTTCACTAAACGGATTTAAAGTATTTCAAATCAAACACACAAAATTTGTCCAAAATATCATTACTCAGAACTGTTTTAAAAACTAAATCCATTACCATGTGGATGACATTACCTCTAGATTGTGAAATTCAATGCCAAATGTTATGTTACTGTTCCAAATGTTTTTATAGTAATTACGTTCGGTTTAAGATTTATCTTTTTCCATTACACAGATTCAATACTATGTAATATAAGTAGGCAAATAGTTGAAAATATTCGAGAGGGGGAACATACCCTTCTTTTAACACTATTCATGTGTTCATTTGCCTTTTTTTGACTAATATAATATATCTTTAGTTTGAAATTTGTTTCAAATATTCGACAATTATGCTCTCAAACATTAAAGATAAGGTTATTTATAGCCTCTTCACATATTCAATACGGTTTTTGATGCATATAATGATTATTCAGATTTTTAGTTTTACCTGTTATCACATTTTTTAGATTTATAAAAAGAAATGCGATAACCCTTAGGTATACTTACATAGAGATAGATAAGTTGCTAAACGTTCATAAACATCTAAATATACATTTCAGTGAACACATTATGTAGTTGTTGGTCTTGAATATTTTTCCTTGACAAAGATTCTTGCAATTATCGCATAATGGTCGAGAAATATTACTTTTGCGAAGAATATAAATCTTGAGCGCAATTAAATCAAAAGATTGATCAAGCATCACATATCGGTCTTCATCAAGTAAGCATCCGATATAAATAGTAACACAACACTCTTCCACTACAACAAAACTGTCAAAATACCACTCTAATTTGTAATCATATATGCAGTCGCAAAATTTGCAAGTACATTTGCCACGATTTTATTACTAATTTGCGGCTACAGAACAGTAATCACATATTGGTCACACTTTTGGGACTAAAAACAATAGTCGCATATTGGTCGCAATACACAACCATCTTGCGACTAATATGCCACTAATTTGCGATCAGAGTTTGCAGTCGCTAATGAGTCGTCAATTTACGAATGATTAGCGACTACATGTGGTACATCCACTAGTTGGTCGCATATTGGTCGCAAAAGTATGCGACCAATATGCAACCACGTTGCGAGTGGCACTTCCATCACAAAATGGTGGTAAAACCAAAATATGAAAAACATATGCGTTGTAGATATACATACAAATAAGCGAACACACTATTGTGGTCGTAAAGTAATCACAAAATAGTGGCAAAATACTGACAAAATCTTTTATATATATATATATATATATATATATGTCCTCATATCTCTTCTCTCAATTGTAAAATCAAAAGAAAAAAAACTTAAAAGAAATTACAATAATTCTAAAGATTACATGTACAAAATGATTGATAATCAAACAAAAAATATATCGGCAGAATTTGTACAAGGCATGGAACAGTTCATGAATTTTACAAATAGTCAACCAATAGCTCAAAATAGCTGAGATAAAATTTTTTTGTCCTTCTATTAATTTCAAAAATGATAAGTTTCTTCTAGCACGCAAAATTTGGAATCATATGTATAGTCAAAGATTTATCTCAGATTATTATATTTGGTATAAACATAGATAATAACTAAATATTCAGTTAGGCACGAGTAGTTGTGATGATGTCCACAAAAATCAAGGAGTTACATGTGGTACTATTGAAGAAAGAGTAGGTACATCCGGTAATAGAAATGTTAAAAATGGTGATGGATACATTTCGTGAAACTACGACTGATGAGTACTATAACCATCACGAAGAAAACTTTAATAATAATTTTAAAGAACCAAATTTAGAAACACAAAATTTTTACAAACATGTTAGAAACTATAAAAAATCTATTGTATAATGATTGTCATGAATCGTACTCACAATTACTTTTAGTTGCGCACTTCATGAACATTAAGTATGATTTAAACTTTCTGAAAAATGTATGGACTTTTGGGCATAACTGTTTACTAAATATTTTCCCGAGTATAATCAAACAACAGGTTCATATTATGAAACCATAAAACTGATGCGAAATTTAGGATTCCCATTTTATACAATTGACGTGTGTGTTCACAATTATATGATCTTTTGGAAAAAAATATGAAAAATGGGGAAAAAAATATAAATTTTGCGATTCTCGCCGATATAAGCCAAGCGAGAGAAGGTCGATAATACATTTCAGTCGTATGTGATATTTACCTATGGACGACAGACTTAAGAGAATGTATTAAAGAGAGAAAACCGCAGCGGCAATAAAGTGGCACGCAAAGCATAAATCAGAAGACAGAAAAATAAGTCATCCATATGATGCTGCGCAGTGAAACAATTTTTAATATTTACATCTAATATTTGCTGCAGAATCTTGATAAGGTGGCAATAAAGTGGCCGATTATCACTTTATATAAATTGCTACATGATATGCATATGAAAAAAAAAAGTATTTGTTTCTAACAATTCTGAATTTGGGCCAAATCATCCGCGCGCTAGTATGGATATATTCCTCCAACCTTTCATTGATGAGCTGAAAGAATTGTACTCTACAGGAGTTGAGCCGTACGATGTGTTGTTGAATCAAAATTTCAATATAAAACTCGTGTTATTGTGGACGATAACCGATTTTCCAGCATATGAAATGTTGTCAGAACGGACAACGCATGATATACAGTCTTGTCTAATTTGTATAGATGATACCAAGGCATTTCAATTGCCAAATGGTATAAAAACATATTGGTTTGATTATCACAGAAGATTTCTTCCTAAGGGTCATCCATTACGGAAAAATAAAACAAATTTTTAAATGATAAGCACGTTTTGAATGACTATCCTCCACAATCATTGACAAGCGAACAAATTTTATACGAACGAATAAATATTGTCAATCCTTTAAGAACATTTGACTTCGGTGGAAACGGTTATGAAACTAAACAAGAAGGTTATAAAAATTGGCATAATTGGCACAAACAAAGCGTATTTTGAGAGTTACCATACTGGACAGATCTTAACCTACGACATAATCTTGATGTTATGCATATAGAAAATAATTTCTTCGATAACATCGTTAATACTATTATGAATGTGATGGATAAATCAAAACATACAGTTAATTCAAAGTTGGATATTGCAAAGTTTTGTTCTCGAAAATAGTTGCACGTGGATGGTCGGAGTAATGTTTCATTCCCTATCTTTAGATTGACACAAAAAACCAAAGAACGATTACTGGAATGTATCAAAAATGAAGTTATATATTTACACGACAAATTTAGCAAATTGTGTGGATATGGACGTACTGAATTTCATGGGTCTTAAATGACAAATATTTCCAAGAATTCCTAATAAATTAAAATATTTGATATTTTAATGAATCTAGTGAAATATTTTTAGCTAATCAATTATTAATAAATATATTCTATTATTTATTAATCAATTATTAATAAATATTTTTAGGTTATCAACCACCAAAATCACCGATTTTCCAAATGACAAATGAATACTATCTATGAAATCCACGGTGATATCAGTCCAAATAACTGTAATAGGTAATGGCTGTAATAATCCATAGGATGTTGTATTATCTGGACTGCATTGTTGACAAACGCACAGCCCCGAATATAAGCTTGAATATTTTTTTGACATCCCTTTTCAATAAAAAAGGCTATTTACCTGTTGATGTGTCACATCATGCCACGAGTGCCCACTAGTGCCTAAATTATGAAGCCATTTGACTATGGTTTCTTGTAACTTGGCGTCATTGGGTACCACCATTTTACCCTTACGCCTCAAGATTCCTTGCATCTACAAGTAGTGCTTCTCTGATAATGAATCATGTTGTAAAGATTCCACTATAGCTTTAACGGAAGCATCAATCTCATAAGTTGCCTTAATTTGTTGTAATAAATCACAATCTAACACCGTCATTGCCATGTGTAACACCTCAGCTCTTTTTACTCATGACAATGCATCAGCTGCTAAATTTTCTTTCCATTTTGGTAGCTATTATTGTTGAATTGGTGTGTTCAATCGCTACTCCAAGAAATATTTAAGGCTATGCTGATCCGTTCGGATTACAAAATGTCCGGTAAGAAGATAATGTCTCCATTTCTGAACTGCAAAAATCATGGCCATTAATTCTTTTTCATATATCGAAAGGTGAAGTTGTTTACCCTTCAAATGGCGTTTGATGCATGCCAAAGGATGCCCCTCCTGCATTAATACCGCTCCAATACCCTTGTCACACGCATCTATCTCCACAACAAAATGTTTATCGAATACCGGTAGTGCCAAAACCGGTGTAGTGCAGAGTGCCTTTTTTAGCTCATCAAAAGCTTGTGTTGCTTTGTTTGGCCATTCAAATGAATCTTTTTTTGTTAATGCTGTCAATGGACAAGCTATGACACCAAAGCCCTTAACAAACCTTTGATAATATCCAGGTAGACCCAAAAATCCTCGAAGCTGCTTCACATTACTCAGAATAGGCAATATGTGACTGCCTCAACCTTACTCGGGTCCGTCGAAATTCCATCAGCTACGATAAAGTGTCCCAGATATTCGACTTTATCCATAGCAAATATGCATTTAGTTTTCTTTGCATACAACTTGTTCGTCTTCATCAGCTCAAATACCTCATTTAAGTGTTCGATATGTTTATCCATGGAAGATTTGTATACCAAAATACCATCGAAGAATATAAGTACTAATTTCCATAGAAATAGTCTGAAAACCGAGTTCATCAACCCTTGAAATGTCGCTGGTGCATTTGTAAGGCCAAACGGCATTACAAGATACTCATAATGTCCACTATGAGTTTTAAAAGTTGTTTTATGAACATATTTTGGTGTCATTCACACTTGATGATAACACCCTCAAATCAATATTAGAGTAAATTTTATACCCCCCCCCCCCTAATTCGTCCATCAAATCCTCAATCAGTGGAATCGAAAACCTATCCTTAATCGTCATGTTGTTCAATCTCCTATAATCCACACACAACTGTCATGTTCGGTCTTTTTTCTTTACTAATACAACCGGGGAAGCATAAGGGCTTGAACTAGGTTGTATAATGCATGTATGCAACATCTCTACGATTCTATCAATCTCATTTTTCTGATATAATGCGTACCTATATGGTCTTTGATTGATAGGATTTAAACCCTCCAGAAGTGGAATCTTGTGATCATGATTCTTCCTCATAGGTGGCAAGTTTCTTGGTTCCTTGAAAAGATCAAGTAAACTTCTCAAACAGTCCTTCAATAGTTGGACAATTCGGGACTGTAATTCTTGATTATTCCAAACTGTATAAGGTAGCAACTTCCTTCTCCTCACTCACGTTTGTATAAATCATGGCCAGCTGTATTCCTCCGTCTGTGAGTTTATTCATCTTTGCAGCTTTTACCTCCCTTACCGAGCCTTGTTTAATACCAAGTAATACCATCTTCCTTTGCCCAATCTTAAACTACATCTCCAATTTTTTAAAGTCCAAGTTATAGGTCCAAGGGTCTCCAACCATTGTATTCCGAATACCATGCCACAGCAACCAAAGGTAACCATGAAATCTGCTTGGAACGAAGTCCCCTGAAAACTCCACTCGAATTTATCCACTTTTGCTCTTACACTCAGTTTACTTCCATCAGCAACCGCTACTCTATTATTACCAGCCGGTTTCATCTTACATCCCACTTTTTCCGCAACGTCTTTATCGATTAAATTATGTGTCGAACCCAAATCAATGATGAATAAAACCCTTTTTTCATGGATTCCTTTTACTCTCATCGTCCGGTAATCCGATATACCCGCGACTGCATTAACTAATATTTGCGCAATGTCTACCTCTCCACTTTCTTCCTCTTCAATCACATCTGGTAGATTGTTTTCTTCTTCCTCCTCTATTTCAATTATAAACATTTGGGTCTTCTTGTGTTTCAAATAATACCCCGATGTGTATTTTTCATCACAAAAATAACACAACCCCTTAGCCCTCTTGTCATTCATCTCCTCATTTGACAGAATTTTCTTAGGCTGCTGTCCAAACTCTCTAACCCTTTCTTGTGTGGCTGCGGTGGTAATACGCCCCTCCTCCGGCTTCCTGTACTGTAATAAACATTTGGAGCTAGTAATTACCTTAGGAGCTGACCAGTTAAAGGAAGTATTTCTCTTTGGATGCGCTTTTTCATAAAGTCGTCCCAATAATAAACATTATCGTACTGTATGGGGCTAAAACATCCTAATATGCATTTGTGTATCCGTTCTTAAGCCAGCTAGATACGCGCCCATGAGATAATCTTTCCGAAAAGTCACTCTAATGCGGATCGACTCAAATTTGTTGTGATAGTCCATAATGCCATCAATTTTCTACAACTGTTTTACCTCAGCAATCGGATCACTAAGCAGCTCCTCAAATCTTTATTTCAACAGCATCTTATACGTGGTCCAATCTCTCGATATTTGTCTACCCATCTCTAATTGTATCAAGGATTGATGCCACGTTGCTGCTAGATCGTAATGAATAAAAGCCAGCCCAATTTTTAACTCCTAAAGAGAATGATCTGTAGCAAAAAATTGTTCAACCTTGAAGAGCCATTCCTTGACCTTTTCACCATTAAACCTTGGGAAGTCTAGCTTCGCTAAGCGAGTCATTCCGGAGTAAGATGAATTGTTACCTGACCTTGTTAGTGTTCCTGAGTCAGCCGATCTTCCTGGACATTGATCGCTAGTCGAAGAAGCTCCACCACGATTTGATAACAATCGGATCGCCTCAAACATGTCTGCTATGTGATTATCCATCTTCGTCTCCAATGCTTCGATCCGGTTACCCACTGCTTCCTCGATTTCACAAGCTATTGCCTCTTTCGCCAATGTCTGAGATCTCATCTTCGCCAAAGTTTTCCAAGGATTATATCTCTGATACCACTGATGTAGATTTTAAGATTGATTAACAAAATCACAAAACCAATGTTCAAATAAACAACCATTCCAACTTACTTAGCAAAGAATCCAAAAAGTAGAAAAGATCTTTAAGCAAAAGCAAGTACCGTTTACAATCGAAAGAGAGAAAAATAGGAAAGGGAATTTACGTAATCAAATAGTATGCCTTCATGTCTGTTTGTTGCCGGTTTTATACCTCTAATGGATTGTAACACCCTCCTGATTTAATCCCAGCCCTTCACTTCTTTTAAATCGTGACCCACCACGTGTTCTCTTTCTTCTCTAGTAATTTCTTACGACATCAGAAAAAGAATAAAAAGAAAAAGAAGAAAAAAAAGAAAAAGAAGATAAAGAAAAAAAAAGAAGTGGAAAAATTTCCCAGATCGACGACAATGGTTGCCACACCAGAGAAGAGAAGAAGTCGAAATTTTTCAAAAAAATTAGGATTGCGACTTATATAGGGCAGCCGATTTTTGGTTTAAGAAAACCGATCGGTTTAGTATTCTCAAACCGAATCAAAATATAAACCGAATAAAATTAATTATTTAGCCGATCAGTTTAATGATTATAATAAAATTAAAACCGAAAACCAAAAATTTTAGTTCGATCGGTTTGGTTTTTTCGGTTTTCACCGAAAACCCAGCCCTAGTTGAAACTGTAAAGCTCATGATTATGTGAAGAATGCAACACTAAAGAATATCTTAATTAGAGTGATCTCAAGACTTGAAATCTTTTGCATTGTATTCTCACCTAACTCTGTCCTCAAAGCAGCAGGAAAGCAATTCAATTTCTGAATATTGTTCCTGTACAGAGCATACAGATCTATATGTTCTTCGTTATATATCTGTTTCCCATTCAAATGCATATAACTAACAGTAATGAGCTTTAGACATCTGAAATTTCACTAGAAGGATTTAAAGTATTTCAAATCAAACACACAAAATTTGTCCAAAATATCATTACTGAGAACTGTTTTGAAAACTAAATTCATTACCTTGTGGATGACATTCCCTCTAGATTGTGAAATTCAATGCCAACTTGATGGCCAATAGGGATGAATTCCATATCCAGTCTTCCAATTGTCCAAGTAAACAACTTTCTTCACAGCCCAGAACGATACGAACAGAGCCAAAAGCATAATCAATCTTTGCGCATTGAGGTTCCTTACTCGAACAAGCACATTGGTGACAAACGCCAAAAGCAAACCAACCACAGTGTATAAGAATCCGACAGCGAATCCTTCAGCACCAAGCTGCATTCCAGATCCTTGGTAGAAGAAAACAAGCTTGTTTGGATCGTTACGATCCTGAAGAAACATTGGCATTTTCCTGATGATGTTGTGCATTGTACCAGCGACGCTAAAGAAGTAGACGAAAATGGCACCTGATAACCAAAGCCTACGGTCATGGAGAAGAGTTTCCCCTTTTAGGATTCTCTTGATGATGAACGGAGTAGAGACAACGATTAACGCCATGATGACACCGATCTGCGACTTAGACAGAAGCGGCGGTCGTTGTATGGGACCGACGGTGAGCTTGGTTCGCTGCTCGACGAACTCTGCCATTGATTCCGCTAAACGAGAGAAATCAGATTGGTCCATTTGACCGGATTCGTCGCGGAGGTTCGACGTCAAAGGGCTAACAAGGCGGATGTGCGGGAGGGCGTTAACGCCGAAAAGCTGGAACGAAGATTGGGACTGTGAGAACTCGATCTCCGAGAAGAAAAGCTTGGTTCCATCGGATCCGTTGTTGTTGGCGAGAAAGGAAGCGGAGACGATGGCGAACTCGCGGCGAAGCTCCTGCAGACGAAGCTCGCTTTTGCTGTGAAGCTGAGTGGCGTCGAAGAATACGAGTAACGAGTAAGGACGAGGAATGGAAGCGGAGGTGAGGAATTTGGACACTCCATGGTCATCGAGGTGGATTACGCCTGATTCGGCGGCTGATCTGAGCGAAACAAGCTCGTTGATAAGGTCTGAATCGGATTCCGAATCAGAAAACGACGCTGCAAACACCGATGATACTGCTGCTAAGATGAATAAAAGAGAGAAGAGTTTCGATTTGACCCCCATTGTCGATATCATCTTGAAGGTTTCTCTCTCTCAGATTCGAGAAGACGGAGTCACGGAGACGAGTTAAAAGAAAAGGGTAATTGCTGTTACCAGAAAGCCTCTGGTTCAGAAAGAAGCTCCTCGAAGTTTCTTAGCTTTTGTTATCTCGCTGGTTGTCCACGCTGGGACGTTATTGGTTGCTGTATCCACTCTGGGACGTTTTATTGGTTGCTGTGTCCACGTGGATATCATATTATGATTCGTCGTAGAACAAAAAATCTGCAATTTCATGGGTTTCTCGAGGAGTTATTTTTTTAATTAGATTTTTTTTAGAGTAATGCATTAAATTAAATAGTAATACCATAAAATACTATTATTTAAAGTTTTTTTTAAATAAAGTATTTTAAACTTAAAATTATCAAAATATCACAAATTATTTTCTTAAAATATAT
Source organism: Pugionium cornutum (assembly GCA_018901935.1). Lineage (NCBI taxonomy): Eukaryota > Viridiplantae > Streptophyta > Magnoliopsida > Brassicales > Brassicaceae > Pugionium > Pugionium cornutum. The sequence goes on along the minus strand of CM032157.1, from coordinate 9,449,747 downwards.
ATTTACCATAAATAAATTATAAATATAATTAAAATATTATATTTAGGTTTTTTTTAATTTAGTTTTTAGTTTTTTTATTAAAAATAAAGTTTTAAAAGATTTTAATATTAAATTTATGTTATTTTTAAAAATTTAAACTAATTGTGTTATATTTAAAACAAAAATTTTAAATAGTGCTATTTTGTCATTTGTCTAATATTAAAATATAATATTTTAAAGTTTTTATTCTAAAATTAAAATTTTTAAAATAGCACAATTATGTAAAAAATATTTATTATTATAAATAAATTATATATAAATTTAAAATATTATATATAGATTCATTTTTCTAATTTATAATTTAATTTTTGATTAAAATTAAGTTTTCATATATTTTAGTTTTGAATTTATGCTATAAAAATTTAAACTAATAATAATATTTTTAAAATAAAAAAAACTTTAAAAGATCTTATTTTAGAAAATTGTCTCTTTTTTATATTAAGTCAAAACTAAAAAATGATAGGACTAAAATAAGAAATAAAGTATTTTTGGATATATTAAAATTGATATGACTAAATACAAGTATACTATTACTAACTGCAATTGACTTTTGGATGGAATTCTCAAAAAAATAAAATGAAAATGTATTATAATTTGAAAAGGGGAAATTCTTTTTTTTTAACTTGAGAAAGAAAAAGATGTTGGATTTATTAAGTAATTTTAAATTAATTCAGGATACAAATAAAGGTATGTATTAAATTATGTTTGATCATATAAATATGAAGAAAATATTAATAGTCATATTTACAAGTTGTAACGACTAATAGCTATTACGAAATTAATTAACTAAATTTTAGTATTTACCATATTTTGACTAAAAACTTGCAACATTTTTCTATCGTGGAGAAGTATTTGTCCCATTATTTGAGACTTATGATAATACTCTTAGGTTTATATATAAGTATCAACTTTTAAATAATGTCATTTTATTCTAAATAACTACACAAAAAAAACTCAATTAGTTCATAAATGAATATTGACAAACTGTTAACTTCGCCTATGACCTATTTGTTTATGGACACTTTTGGATAGATGGGTTAGGAAGAAGTGAATTTTTAATGAATATTTATAGTGAAAATGGTTATTTAAACAGATTTATCATAATATAATATAAAATATTTCAATTAGCATCCAGTTAAAATTAATATGTTTAAAGGGTTTTGATTCTAAAAAACGGGTAGTCCTATATTTTATTTTTGTTAAAGTAAAAAATGATTTAAAATATATTTAATAATAATTTAGTAATTAATTATGTTTTTGTGGAAATGAACAACAAAAATCATGTTTTCACAACAAGATGCAAATTATGTTTTTAGCCAAAAGAATTGGATTTATGTTTTTGACGTGAAATTTGAAATTGTAATTTTGAAAAAAAAAATGTAGAATTAAATTTTTGGCAAGAATATGCAAAACTTATATTTGTATAAAAAAATTTAAAACTATTTTTTGGCAATAATATGCAAATTAGCAACTAATTTACGACCACAAAAATTTGCGACGAATGATTTGCGACCATGGGCTGTGGTCGCAAAGTAATAACAAATTAGAGATTTGCAAGTATTTTGTGATCACATACGTGGTCGCAAAATACCTGTTTTCTTGTAGTGTTTGTCATCCCGAGATACGAGATTGCACTTTATCAACAATATATTGAAACATCTATCGCTTATTTATATTAAACTGTTTCGGTAAACCTAAATACTTACTACTTCCACCTACATTTGTAATCTCTAACATGAGATGTAAATAGCGTCTAGTATGAGCGAATACTTTATTACCAAAAATGATAGAGGACTTCTCCAAATTGATTATCTGTCCTGATGTTTTACCATAGTCCTGAAAAATTTGCTGTAGACATTTGACATTATTTTGATCAGCTCTGAGGAAAAACAGGAAATCATCAACGAATAGAAGGTGTGAAATTGGTGGCCCACTGTTACAAAATTTCAGTGGCTGGATCTATTGATTTCTTTTTGCCTTAAATATTAATGAAATGAGAACATCAACGCATAAAATAAATAGATACGGTGAGAGAGGATCTCTCTGTATTAAACCACGATTTGGTCGAAAAAAACCATCTGGAATCCCATTTATGAGGATAGAAAACGAAATTGTGCACACACACTTCATAATCCGTTTTACCCAAATGGACGAGAAACCTTTTTTAGTAAAACTGTCTCTAGAAACGTCTATTCAAATCTGTCATATGATATATTTATATCTGTTTTCACCGCTGTGAACGATCTTGAGCTCAACTTCTGAATTTTTAAAGAATGTAATGTTTCATGTGTAATCAGTACGTTATATGTGATCAATCTTTCGGTGATAAATGAAGTTTGGTGAAGATGTTAGGAAAAATGGAAATAGCTGAGTAGACATTATCAAAATGGAAATAGCTGAGTAGACATTATCAAAATGGAAATAGCTGAGTAGACATTATCAAAATGGAAACAGCATCAAAGAATTCACAGGATGGAAACAACACCAGGAAAATCAAGCATAATGGAAACATCATCAGGAAAATCAAACATTATGGAAACAGGATCAAACGTGATCAAGAAACTTCCTCTTAACATCAAAAAGGGAAGTTTCCAATCAATATGTCGGAACTCATCTATAAAAGAAGAATTGGAGCAATTCAAAACAGTGATCCGAGAAAAAGGCGTCAAGAGAGTTAGAGAACTTCTTAAACTTTTGTCTGGAACGGAGTCTAGGAGAGAGACCAGTTTTAAATCACTTAGACAGAACGTGTCTGGGCTGAAGTGATCAAAACACATATCCGAGAAAAAGGCATCAAGAGAGTTAGAGAAATTCTTGAACTTTTGTCTGGAGCGGGGTCTAGGAGAGAGACCAGTTTTGAATCACTTAGACAGAACATGTCTGGGCTGAAGTGATCAAAACACGTGAGGTTGGGATTTCTTTGGATAGAGTAGGAATCGTTTGGGCACAATCTATTGGGATAGAGTTGTGTAAGACCCAACATTGAGTGTAATTTATAACGATTAACTCAAGAAGATTCTAGTGAAGAAGAAATATCTTTTGGTGAATTAGTCTTGCGAGTATTTCACACTTTCAATTGGTATCAGAGCCTCCATCTGGTAAGAATTTTTAATTCTTTAATTAAAAAATAGGTGAGGTCTAGGGACAAAGTATGGAAAACTCGCAGCACTTCGGTTCGATAAAACCTCTGCTGTTGGAAGCAAAAAACTTTGGATGGTGGAAGGTACAGATCAAGGCACTAATCAAAGGGATTGATGAAGATGCTTGGACACGTGTAGAAGAAGGATGGGCAAAACCTACAATGAAAACAGAGGAAGGTATTCTTATGCCAAAGCCCAAGAGAGACTGGACAGCTGAAGAAAAAACAATGTCCAAGTACAACTCTAAGGCGATGTCGGTAATCTGGACATCCTTAACAAATGACCAGTTCAAACGAGTTCAAGGCTGCTCAACAGCAAAATAAGCATGGGATTCTCTTCAGACATCATATGAAGAGACCAGCAATGTTCGGAGAACTCGTATCGATATGTTAGCCTCACAATTTGAAACTCTCACCATGGATGATGACGAGTCGATTGAAGCATTCAGCGGGAAAATCTGCTTGATTGCTAATGAGGCTATGGTTCTTGGTAAGAGGTATAAGGATAAAAAATTGGTCAAGAAATTCCTGAGGTGCCTTCCTGACAAGTTTCAAGCCCACCGGTCTGCAATAGAGGTATCCCTAAACTCCGATGAAATGAAATTTGATCAAGTAGTTGGTATGATGCAAGCGTATGAGTTGGAGCAGAACAAGAAAAGCTACTCAAAAGGCAAGGGAATAGCGCTGGCAGCTAGTCAAGACAAAGACCAGGGAGAAAGTCTTGAAGAAAAAGTGGGGTTAATTGTGAGGAGATACTTAAAAAAATTGGAAAAAGGTCAACGAAAGGGAAACCTTGTCAAAAGAGAACAAGATTACAAAACAGACAAGAACTACCGAAAGTCTGAAGTGAAGTGTCATGAGTGTGAAGGAATTGGTCATTACAAAGTTGATTGCCCAACTGCCAAGAAACGAGAAAGTATCAAATGCAATGAATGTAAATGTTTTGGTCATGACAAGACAGAGTGTGTCGTAATGACCAGACGAAAAGAAAAATCATTCATGAGCTATGATAACTCTGAGTCTGATGAGGACGACATCGATAATGAAGGAGATGTGATGAGCCTCAGCGCATATCCTAGACTGATTAATGAGAGTAATGATGACACGGATCAGGATGATGAACTCAGACAATCATTTCAGTCGTCTCAAGAAAACGAAGATTTGATCCTCGAAATGGAACTTCTACAGAGAGAAAAGAAAAAACTGGAACAGACAGTTCAAGATCTGAGGAGAAAGTTAAAGATGGAACGCATGAAGTCTAGCCATTTGGAAGGGCAATTAAATGATCAAATGAGAAGGGCAAATGAAGTAAGCAAAAAGACTCAGGTTTCATCTGATGAAAATGTACTCAAAAACAGGAGAAACCAGAATCATCAAGGCAATTCTTCTGGGGCTGGGAAGTCACAAAACAGATGTGATCACAGGAACTTGGTCTATAGTTACACAACAGATAACAAAAATAGACCTCAAAGGCACAAAACGTCTTCGGGCTATTCTCGTCAGTTCTACTTCAGCAAACGAACTGGTTGCTACTTCTGTGGGAAGATTTGTCATATTAAAGCCTATTGTTATCAGTACAAGGCCAAGATTCGAAGCTTGATGAATGTCAACAGAATTTGGCAAGACCAGAAAAACAGAGCTTGGGTCGAAAAGGAGGATCTTCACACCTATGTTGCATACACAGCTAAAGGATGTCAAAGAACAACAGATGTCATATGGTACTTTGACAGTGGTTGCTCTCATCACATAACCGGGAATCAGGATAATCTTGTCACGTTCGAATCAGTGTCATCAGGGAAGGTCACCTTTGGTGATGGGGCCAAAGGACGAATCAAAGGAAAGGGAAATATGTTGTGTGACTCTCTGCCGAAGCTAGATGATGTGTACTTTGTTGAGGGGCTCAAAGCAAACCTGATAAGCATTAGTCAGCTATGTGATGAAGGTTACTTGGTAAACTTCACGAGCTCGGAATGTCAAGTAATTGACAAAACTCACTCCATAGTTCTTCAGGGGATAAGATCTGGAAACAATTGTTATGTCTGGAGACCTACAGAAAAGTGTCTTACAGCTAGCAAGGACGGAGATCTTCAACTTTGGCATCAAAAACTCGGTCACATGAATGTCCGTACACTGGTGAAACTATGTGATCAGGAAGTGATTCGAGGAATTCCCAAGTTAAAATTGGACACTGAGTTTGTATGTGGACCATGTGCTAAAGGAAAGCAGGTCAAAATTAATCACAAAGTCGTTCAGGATATTCAAACAAAAAGGACGTTGGATCTGCTGCACATGGATCTGATGGGGCCAATTCAGGTTGAGAGTTTCGCAGGTAAAAAATATATCTTTGTTATTGTGGATGATTTCACAAGATATACCTGGGTTAGGTTTCTCAGGAAAAAGACGGATACTTTCAAAAATTTCAAAGTCCTTGCTCTACAATTGATGAATGAGAAGAAGTATGCAATCAAGACAATTAGGAGTGATCACGGGAGAGAATTTCAGAATGATCTGTTTGATACTTTTTGTGGAGAACAAGGTATCTTCCATCAATACTCAGCCCCAAGAACACCTCAGCAAAATGGCGTAGTTGAAAGAAAAAATCGAACACTACAGGAGATGGCAAGGGCAATGCTGCATGGAAATCAGGTTGCCAAACACTTGTGGATTGATGCGATCAGCACAGCTTGCCATGTGATCAACAAAGTGTATATTAAAAAGGGCACTGGGGCAACACCCTATGAATTGTGGAAAGGAAAGACTCCTACTGTGGACTATTTTCACGTGTTTGGGTGTGAGTGTTATATCCTAAATGAAAAGGATCAATTGGGAAAGTTTGATTCTAGAAGTGATGAAGGAATTTTCTTAGGATACTCAAGAACAAGCACAGGCTACAAAGTCTACAACAAGAGGCTGAGGTATGTCCAGGAAACTGGAAACGTGATATTCAATGATACAGCCCCACAAGGTCTGATTTTTAAATTGATTGACAAAACACCAGTCACTTCAGAGGAAACAGTGAATAAAGAAAGTGGTGCAGAAATCAGATATTTGTCAGATTCAGAATCAGGAGGAGAGGAGGTTCCTAAGGTGCACAAAAATCACTCAGAAAAGGATGTAATAGGAAAAATAACTGGAGAAAGAGTCACTCGGAAAAAGCACATAGACTTCAAGGAAATGGTTTGATTTGCGCGCTTTGTATCAATGTTAGAACCAAAGAATCACAAAAAAGCTCTGATGGATGAATATTGGATTCAAGCCATGCAGGAAGAACTTGAGCAGTTTGATCGCAGTCAAGTGTGGGATCTGACTCCACGTCCAGCAAATGTGAATGTTGTTGGAACCAAATGGATCTTCAAGAATAAACAAGATGAACATGGAAATGTTGTTCGAAATAAAGCTCGTCTGGTTGCACAAGGTTACTCTCAAGTGGAAGGAGTTGACTTTGACGAAACATTTGCACCAGTTGCTCGATTAGAGTCCATCAGGTTTTTGATCGGTATGGCTTGTCTGATGGGATTCACCTCACATCAAATGGATGTTAAGAGTGCATTTCTGAACGGAGTATTGTAAGAAGAAGTCTATGTCGAACTGCCAAAGGGCTTTGAAGATAGCAACCATCCTGATTACGTGTTCAAATTAAAAAGGGCCCTGTATGGTTTAAAACAGGTACCACGTGCATGGTACGAAAGATTAACCTCATTTCTGATCAGTCAAGGGTATCAGCGAGGTTCTATTGACAAGACTCTATTTATCCATGACAGCTCAAATGGTTTCATTGTGGTACAAATATATGTTGATGATATTGTGTTTGGCGCAACGCATCAGAGACTTGTTGACTCATTTGTTAAACGAATGACAAATGAGTTTGAGATGAGCATGGTTGGAGAGCTCAATTATTTTCTTGGACTTCACATCCAACAAACTACTGACCACGTTTTTGTATCTCAGAGTTCATATGCCAGAAACTTAGTAAGTAGGTTCGGATTAGAGCAGAGCATATCAGCCAAAACACCCATGGCTGTAAACTGCAAACTCAGTCGTGATGAGCAAGGAGAAGATGTCGACCCCAAATTGTACAAAGGAATGATAGGGAGCCTCTTGTATCTTACAGCTAGTCGACCAGACATCTGTGTGAGTGTGGGTATCTGTGCACGTTACCAATCCAAACCAAAGTTATCACATCTGCAGGTTGTTAAAAGAATCATTAAATATGTCAAGGGAACAATCGAACTTGGCTTGATGTATAGCAAGGATACCAATCAACATTTGGCTGGGTATTGTGATGCTGACTGGGCAGGTTGCTTAGATGACCGAAGGAGCACAAGTGGAGGATGTTTATTTCTTGGAAATAATCTTATTTTGTGGCACAGTAAGAAACAGAACAGCGTATCACTCTCAACGGCTGAAGCTGAATATATTGCTCTTGGTAGTTAGTGCACTCAACTCATGTGGATGAAACAGATGGCAGCTGACTATGGTATGTCCTCTCAAACCCTCTTGATTCATTGTGATAATGAAAGTGCTATTAACATTGCTAATAATCCTGTCCAACATTCTCGAACTAAGCACATCAACATCAGACATCATTTTATACGTGACTTAGTTGAGGCAAATCTTGTTGAGATTGATCATGTGAGCACAGAATTTCAACTTGCTGATTTGTTTATGAAACCTCTGGATTTTAATAGATTCATCAATCTGCGAAAATCCATAGGAGTCTGTGAACTCTAACCATTGTCTGTGTGAGTTGTTTGATCCATGGCAGGAGTTTGTGCTAACAATGGTTAGGACACATCCCTTATCAATTTTGAGTATGAACTTGAAGGAAAATAGATGCCCCTCATGCTGTTTCACGTGTTCATAAACTGGGTATCATTCATCATAAGGAAGTCAAAGAGCTGAGGATGTTTTCAACAGTATCTATTGTCTTGACTACAATAACGCAGTCAAAAAGAAAAAAAAAGGAAACAAAAGAAAAAAAAGAGAAAAAAGGGAAGAAAGAGAAAACAAAAAAAGAAAAAGGAAGGGAAAAACTCCAACAAGAGGGTCTAAAACATTTTCTTGTCTTATACATCCAAAGGAAATTCCAGCTGCCTTTTGTGCTGATTATTACAATTCAGTGTTTACTGTGAGATAAAGGCATGAGGGTGTGAAAGTCTAGCCTATGGTTTGTTTCGATTGGTGAGCTAGTGGAGGATTGATTCAATGTTCAGCACTACTCTGGATCAAATCTGGTTTGCCCTTGATCACACATCTAATGGTTGTCTACTTGTTGACATTAGTCTAGTATGATCACTTCAATCTTGTGGTCTCCTTAGTTGGTGTATTTTGAGTCTGGATGTGCTTCTTGGATGTCACTGTGTGTTATCTATTTATTTACTTAATTATTTATTTATTTCCTTGGTTATTTATATTTCTGTTGTTTCTTCCTTGTGCGTTTGACGTTTTTTTGGGTTAGTCATTAAGGCTGTTTTTTGAACTCCCTCAACTGCTACATCATTAAGGTTGTCAGTGAACAGTCATGTCGATTCAACATCCCATCCCTTTCACTGGAAAAGTTCAGCGTGTTCGGCAATTCCGTTACACCAATCTGGGCTCATTCGCTAAAGGACCTCCGTCTGGCACCTCTACCTCCAGTGCAACGCTATAGGCTGCTGATCGTCAGACGATTCAAAATGCGATACATATCTTCCAGCGGCTTGTTGATTCAGGTATCTCTGGTTCTGTCCCTGTTTTCTTTCCCTCTATTGTTTATTGTTTTTAACTTAGATGTGCACTCAAGCAAGGGGAGATGATGAGAACAAGTATTGTGAGTATAGCTACAAGTTTTGTCTATGCTGTTTAAGTTAGTCTAGTTCAGGGTGTATAGGGGAGTTTCAGAGATTATGGGGGAGTTATTTATGTGTTGTTTAAGAGTTATTTCTGTGTTGTTCAACTCATTGTTTAGGTCACTTAAGACTTTTGTTTAAGTCGGATATTTGTGTGTGAACACTTGTTGGTCTCTGGTTTTGTCATATGGTGAATGGTTATTTGGTTGCGTTTCACCTTTTTAATTTGAGATAAGTTGTACATATCTTTGCTTGCAGTTGTGTGTTGTTGTCTCTGTGTGTATTAGACAGGAAGGCACAATCAAGGATGGATGCTTGAGGGACATACTAAGTTAAAAAGGGGAAGACTGAAGATGCTAGAAAAAATAGAAACAGCTGAGTAGACATTATCAAAATGGAAACAGCTGAATAGACATTATCAAAATGGAAACAGCATCAAAGAATTCACAAGATGGAAACAACACCAGGAAAATCAAGCATAATGGAAACAGCATCAGAAAAATCAAGCATTATGGAAACAGGATCAAACGTGATCAGAAAACCTCCTCTTAACATCAAAAAGGGAAGTTTCCAATCAAGAAGTCGGAACTCATCTATAAAAGAAGAATTGGAGCAATTCAAAATAGTGATCCGAGAAAAAGGCGTCAAGAGAGTTAGAGAACTTCTTAAACTTTTGTCTGGAGCAGGGTTTAGGAGAGAGACCAGTTTTGAATCACTTAGACAGAACGTGTCTGGGCTGAAGTGATCAAAACACATATCCGAGAAAAAGGCGTCAAGAGAGTTAGAGAACTTCTTAAACTTTTGTCTAGAGCGGGGCCTAGGAGAGAGACCAGTTTTGAATCACTTAGACAGAACGTGTCTGGACTGAAGTGATCAAAACACATGAGGTTAGGATTTGTTTGGATAGACTAGGAATCATTTGGGTACAATTTATTAGAATAGAATAAAACCCAATTAACGAAAAGATTCTAGTAGAGAAGAAATATCTTTTGGTGAATTAGTCTTGCGAGTATTTCACACTTTCATTTGGTTTTCAGAAACTAAAACATTAAGGAAATGTTTAAGTCGAATAACCATCGGAAATAAACATTAAGGAAATATTGTATCTAATTTGTTATTTTGCTCGAATCGGTGATACTAAAATGCGCCATCGGAAAAAAAAAAAAGCGATTCCATCTTTAGTCGCGCGGTTTAGCCCAAAAGCGGTTACCGACTTTCCAAATCCACTTGGTATTAATATTTACAGCAGAGGATAAACGATTAGCGGTTAGGGCTTCGTCATCTATCCCTCGAGAGACGAAGATGGTGTGCGATAAGTGTAAGTTCATCAACAATTTCTTCTTCTCTCAATTTCTGAAAATTTGAATCGATCTCTTCTTCGATCACTTTTTTGGGTTTTATTTATCGTCGCCCTAATTCTCGTTGGAACAATGCAATGTTTTGAGGACTCGATTCGTTTATAGCTTAATTTGTTACATGTTTCAAGAATTACCCTAATGAATTCTGTTTCGATTTGGTTTTGATCGAAACCCTGATTCTCTGATTTGTTATTAGATAAAAGCATGAACCTTTGACTAAATTTCATTATAATCTTATCTTGTAGGTGAGAAGAAGTTATCTAAAGTGATAGTTCCAGATAAGTGGAAGGATGGTGCTCGCAATGTAACTGAAGGTGGTGGCCGTAAAATCAATGAAAATAAACTTCTCTCTAAGAAAAATAGGTATGCTTCTTAGTTTTTTTCCATCTTCAGCTATTATTTCGCAACGATTTAATTCTTCAACTGTTAGATTCTATGCTTTAACAATGCAAAACATGGAAATTTGGATAAATCTGGAAGCTTGGGGATATGTGTATTGTCTTTTGGTTTAGTTGAGTTGAGTATTGGTTTGTTTCCTGTAGTTTTTTCATAAAATCATTAGTCAATGTAGAAGTTCTTATTGAAAAAGTGATAAATTTGTAAGTTCTCGTATGTTTGTATTGTCTTTTTGAGTTGAGTATCTGTTTGTTTCGCTATCATCTTCTAAGAATCATGGGTAAATGTTTAGGAAGATTGAATCATATGAAAAAAATCTACTATTTCCATGTGTTGTTAGTAAGAACTAAATTATACTTACCTGCAAGGACTTAATGGGACTTAGTGTTCTCGTCGTTGTTATCTTTCCTCTTGTTATCTAGCTGCTTCTTATTTTGTCTTGTATGTTTCTTTGGTTTATAGATGGACACCTTATGGTACTGCTACCACAAAGTGCATGATCTGCAAGCAGCAAGTGCATCAAGATGGTAAATACTGTCACACTTGTGCCTATAGCAAAGGTAAAATAGTACTATTTTCGTATCTCTGGTTTTGATAGCCATGTTATAATAGTATAACTCAAAAAATGATAGAATTGGCTTTGCTTGGTTGTGCAGGAGTGTGTGCGATGTGCGGGAAGCAAGTGTTGGACACTAAGATGTATAAGCAAAGCAATGTATAACAAATCCGTAAGCTTTCACACTTTAGTTTCAATCCCTTTGATGTCTTCTTTTATAGCCAGGACGATATCTGTGAGCTTTCTTAACGATCTCACTCATGTATTCTCTGTACTTCTCTCTTTAGTTTATAATATAACAAACAAAAATTTCTCTGTTTCGAGGATGATCATGACGTCTAGTATTTCGTGTTAATCATGTTATTTCTCTGTTATGAACATAAAGGAATAATCTTTCGTGTTCGGATAATATAGATTTGTACGAAATTTAGTCAAAACCGGACCATGCCCATTATCAGACATGAACCAACTTGTATATGCCAAATTGAGATTCGGTTCCTTAGTACAACTATACTGTAACTGGTCTGTTGTTCAGATCTCTCTTTTAACATTAGGGTAGAGTAATAATGGTAACAAATGTGTCTATGAAATTTGAATTGTCCTGTGATTCCTTCCATTGTAAGTGATAAGCGAGTCAGCGACCTATCTTCTCCGCTTTGATTCTTTACGCGTTTCTGCAAAATAATTCTCAAGATTCTGCTTCACCCATAGCCTTCTCTGCACTAGATCTTCCTTCCTAAATTCATCTGGCAATCACCGCATCGCACAATTTGTGTTATTCACACACGTATTGAGTGAGGAAAGTTAGAAAAGGAAACAAAATTTGGTACCGAGATTAGCCCATGTGTCCGGAGGCACTCCCAGTGATCTTCGGGTTAGGTATGATGCGTCTTCCCATGAATAAGGAGCTTTCTTAACCTTATATCTCCATACCCAACTGCTGTACCATACTAGTAACTGGAAGGAAACAGAAAGTTGAATCTATGATCTCGAGAAAGGAAAATGGGAGTGTGTGAAATGTGGAAATGCTTAAAAAATGAAACCTTGATGATAGTGTATGGTAGGAGAATAAATCGAACACCGAGAAGTTCCCACACTGACGGTTTTTCAGCTCCTCTGATTTGGAGGTCGAGTTCGTTGCTTAGCTCTTCCTGCAGTTTCCTGCCCAAAAAAAAATAAAGAGATAAAGATAGCGGTTAGACGACTCATTCTCAGCCAATATAAAAGGCAATTTATCAATGTTGAATAGAGTTACCGGTCAATCTGCTTTGAACCCTTCTTCTTGTTAGTTACTCCTCCCGTCCGTTCGAGCGCTAAGGCCTTGAGCCTATTTTTGTAAGCAGGAGTTCGCTTAACCGTCGCTATAGCCTGCATCAAAAACACAGATGCAGTCTCATTAAGACAATGAGCACAAAGTTCGTAAAAGTATGAATGCGCCATCTTGTACTGTTTTCTAATGATACGCTTTAATAGTTAAAGCTTCAAAGAGTTCTCATAAATTCAAGCACAAAATTACATGAATCACAATCCAGAGGTCATAGGCCCAGAAATTATGTTTCCTTAGATGTTATGGTACATGCAATACGTGTTATGCATATCCCATAATTCTTGACTGTTTTCTGTTATCACCTCGGTCACACGGACTGGCCCAACAGCCAATACCCTCGGACGAGTAAACTTGGAGTCGAACTCCCCACATCTAAGATGACAACACTGGCCCACTTACTCTCAATTCTTGACTGATTATTCAGAGCTATTTAGACAATTAATTCCTATGCTTACTAAAACTTAAAATATAATAAGATAGGCTTTGCATGCATCAGAAAAATGCTATGGAACAGAGACATAGACTATGAAAACACGGTGAGAGAATCCCTGTCTCTAATACGCACCTCATTATACCTTGCCATGTTGTTCAGATATTGAAATGCAGACAAAACCACAAGTAGGCCAACAAGAACCGCACGGGGATCCTAGAAACACATTAAGCAATTGTATCAGTTAAAAATTTGTTGTAAGAAAAGTCATCAAAAACATCAAGTAGTATCTTACCGACTTATGTCCATATTTTGCTCGGTAGTATTGAGCGGTGTTGTAAAATACCTAAATAAAAGAACACATTGAGGTATCGATAAACTATAAAGATCTTTTATCCATGCAACATATAGCTGGTAGAAAACAAGAACGACATTGAAATTTCTCAGTGAAAATGTTCTACTGACCTCTTCTGGATGTTCAATTGCATAATCATATTGTGCCCGAGTCTCATTATCTTTCAAAATCTGCAAGAAGATTACAAATAATTAAAAAAAAATACCCTCTTGAGAACTCTGTGAATACCCTTCAGGCATGCCAGAGAAAATCAAGAGAAAATTTTCGGATTAAGTTAAATCGATGAAAGGATTAGACGCAGATTTATAATGGATTCGAAACATTGGAAAGCATACAGCTTCTTCGATTCAGGATAGATTCGGAACTCAAAATCGTACAAGATAAGTACCTCATAAGCAGTGGCGATTTTCACAAACAGCTTCTTCGATTCTGGATCCGGATTCTTATCTGGATGACTAATCGATTCATCAAAATGAGAAAAAAGATTGGAGACCAAAACTAAATCAATCTCTAAAATAAACCCAACGGGGTTCAATAAATCAAACAATGATCTAGCAATCCAGAATCCTTACTGTTTCAGAGAAAGCTTGTAATAAGATCTCTTGATATCCGATGCGTTCGCATCTTGAGAGACTCTGCAATCGAAAATGTAAAGGATTTAAGAGAGATAGAGAGAATGAAAGGAAACATCGGATCTGAATAGCAAAATGGGGATCAAGCTGAACCCGAGAAGAGCATAGCAATCTTCTGCACCGCAATAAATGGCTGTCGAAGATTGGACGAACAGAGATAGTAAGAGAAGAATCACAGCCCAACGCCACCGCTCCGTCGCCGGCGGCGCCATCTTTTGCTTATTCGTCGGCGAATTGAGAGGAAAGTACAATTGGGCCTTTTTGTATTGTTGTTATAATGAAACAGAAATTGGGAGATATTTTTGAATCAATGAATACCAGTAACTTAAAACAAATTCTCAAATATCTCCTTAATATCTAACCATTTAATTTTAATTAAAAAATAGAACGAAAAGATAAAAAAACCTATAAATTTAAAATAATTACCAATCCAACCAACAAATACCCACTCAAACCCATTAAAATCGGATCGATCCAGTTTGATAAAAATTAAAAAAAAAAAAAAACAAAAAAAAACTCAGAAAATCGGCACCCAAAAATCGACACGCAAAAATCGAATTTAGGGCAAAATTCGGCACCCAAAATCGCACACTCACTCACCCGAAAACTCCTTCGACAATCTCCCTCTCTCCCTCCTAAAATCTTCTTCTTCATTTTCAACTTCTCTCACCCACGATCTTCAACCTCTCACCACGATCTTCAACTTCTTCTCTCCCCCATTTATTTTGCAAACGAAATCGGCCATCTCCCGTAACTCAAAATCGACTTTTTCTTCTCCCTCACCCAAAAATCGGCCTCAAATTCAACCCGGAAGAGTGTTCATCGCGAAATCAAAGTAAAACTACGTAGAACTAATAGAATAATTTGAAATTTCATAAAAAAACTTCAGTTGTGTCGATTTGGATGTGGTTGTATGAATTCCGGGTGTGCTAATTCGGTTGTTTTTTTGTAGGATGGCTCAACAAAAAATGCTAATTACGGATGTGGAGAAAGTCTGAATGACGGAGGAGAAAATCTGGAAAGAAAGATTGTCGTAGCTGGATCTAGAATCGTTTACGAAGATCCAACCGATTCTGAGCAGGAAGGAAACAGTTCGCGAAGTGTTTCCGACAGAGATTCAACGGTACGTATCGATTTTTAGTGGTAGAACTAAGTAGAATTGAGTAAAACTGATATTCTTGGCAGTGATACTAGAAGAACTCGGTAAAACTGTGTTGGAGATTGATGTTTTCTGGGTTAATAACACTAAGTGGAACTAGTAACACTAAGGAGAACTAGTAACACTAAGTGGAACTAGTAACACTAAAGAGAACTAGTAACACTAAGGTAAAACTATGTATTAAAATTGATAACTTTTGGATTAGTAACACTAAGTAAAACTAGTAACACTAAAGGAAAATAGTAATACTGATAGTGCTAAGTAGAACTATGTTTCAAAAGTAGAATTAGTAACACTGCAATGACTCGGTAAAACTATGTATTAAAATTGATAATTTGTGTTTAGTAACACTGAGCAAAACTAGTAAGAATGAACAAAAATAATAGTACACTTAATACTCGGCAAAATTGTGTAGTAAATATATGTTTTGTGGATAGTAACACTGGGTAAAACTAGTTAAAACTATATAACAAAAATTATAAATCTAAATTGTAACACTTGGTAACACTGGGTAAAACTGTATTTGTTTTACAGGATTCTGGTGAGGAAACAGAGGCTTTACAGCCGATGCAAATGTATTTCCAGCCATCCGAGTACACAAAGAAAATTAAGATCCCCACGAGGTGTTACATCACTAAAGCGGTGGAGACGTTAGATAACTTGAAGTACACAATTCAAGCATTTTTTCCATATATCGAAAGATAAAAACCACAAAGTGATGGGATTGTGGATGCTCCTGGTTCGCACTGTGCGAACGGAAAGAAAAAGAGAAGCTTGGTTCTTCGTAAACGGTACTCCCATCCGGTATGGGATAAGAGAACACGCATTAATCTCTGGGCTGGACTGCCGAAATTATCCCGTGAACTACCAAAGTATAGGTAGTATGGACTTTATTGAAAAGCATTTCGGAAGGGGTGCAAAGGTCAGATACGCAGATGTAAAGGAGAAGCTGAAGGGTATGAGACCTTCGCAAGATAGGTTGAAGATGGCTGTCTTATATTTTCTATCAAGCATTATTATAGGACAGACAAAGACGGGAGAAGATGCACCTGCCGTCGAGCCATTCTTCCAACGAGCTGTGAGCGATCTCGATCTCTGTAAGACATTTCCATGGGGGAGATTGTCCTTTGATCGCATTATGCGAGAGATCTCGCATACAATAGATCATTTCCGAGGTGTGGTGAAGGATACCCAGTGGACTATGCCCATATTTTGTACACCGTTGGAGGTAAATATCATTTTAATTATTGCTAAATTCTACTTGTTTTATATTTGAAACTAATAATATTGGTTTGTGTAGCTTCTAGCGTTTGAGGCTATTCCCGAGCTTAGGAAGAAATTCCAGGAAGATGTTTCTGGTGCTGATAGCACGTGTCCTCGGATGTGCAAGACGAAGTTCAAGCGCAGTGCTATGAAGGGCTTCACGCTGGATGAGATCAACGAAGCACTTGGTAGCACTAAGGTTAGTTTTTCATAGTGTTACTATTTTATATTTTTAATATGTTAAACTAATGTTGAAATTTTTTTTTCAGGATATTGAGAGTATCTTGGTGGCATCTGCTGATGAAGAATGACTACTTTCTGAAATCTATGAAGTAGAAGAAGTTGAGGATAATGACGATGTCATTATCCGAAGTTGGATGACACATCTACTTCATGACAAGAAACCGGTATTCTTCGAGGAAATATTCAACAAAGACGTGGCTTCGTGAGCAGAACCCGTGAATGCACCCGATGCACCTCATGCACCCCTTGCACCCCATACACCCCTTGCTGAACAAATGGAGAATGTAGCTAGTGATAATGCGCCCATTACCGCATTGGTAGAGCTCATGAAGAAGATGGAGGAGGGATTCAAAAAATTCCATGAGAAAATAGAAAAATTGGATGAGAAAATAGAAAAAATGGATGAGAAAAATGATGGGGTATACACAAAGGTCGTATTCGTGGAAGAATACGTAAAAGACAAGTTAGAAACAACTAGGTTGTATGAAGAGATGTATCGCGGTGGTGTTGGAGAACACGAAATGGTAATATTAGGTGTTACTTAGTATTACAAACATTTAATAATACTTAATTTCATTGCTTTTGAATTGTAGAATTTACAGAGAAGTCCAAGACAGGAGGATAGGCAGGATGATGTGGACGAAGATAGGGCAGATGATAGGAACATTGATGCGGAGACGGTAAATGTGTTTGTATAAAAAAGTAATACTGAGTAATACTGCGTAACACTAATTATTTTGATTATAGTGTGAGAAGGACGGGGATGTGTAGAAAAGCGTTGAGAAAGGCGTGGAGAGAAGTCCAACAACGGATGATGATACAATCGTTGATATGGGAATGGTAAATATGTTTGCATTACTTAGATTCGAGTAAGAATTAATAATTTATATGGATATTGAGTATAACTCTTTGTTTTGATTATAGGGTTCAAAGGACGGAGATGAAGCCATATGCAGTGGAGAAGGTGATTTGGAGGCGGAAAGCGCTAAAATTCTAGAACCGACGGAGATACCAACCGAGGTTCCAACCGAGGTTGCAACCGAGGATGCAACCGAGCGTACTATACAACGTATGTTCACTAGAAAGAGGAAAAGAAACCCTTCTGGTGCTGTGAAGACTCCATACACAAGGTGGCCAACGCGGAGAAGGAATACTGATTGAGAAGATCATGGTTGATTGATTTCGTAACTCTCTTGTTGTTATTTCGTAAAACTCGTATCATTTGGTAGAACTACGTAAAACTAATGTTGTTCTTTTTCAGACTTATTTAAAATTTAAAATTTAAAAATTATGGTTGATTGATTTTCATTATATTAAAATGTTGTAGATTAATATAATTTCTACAAACTTTAAAACTTTCGAAAATTTTAAAAATTAATTTTTTCTTAAAAAAAAGTATATAAATCTTATAAATTAATAAATTCATCCAAATATTCCAAATTTTTGAAATTTTAAAAAATAATTTTTTTGGCACTTTCTATTTTTGGCAACCGTCATTTTTTTTTGTAGCCGCCATTTCCTTTTTTGGGAGCCGCCAATTTCAACTAGTTTTACAGAAGTTTTTAGTAATACGGATTTTGTACATAGTGTTATTTTAGGGTGTTTTCGATTTAAATTAGTTTTACCAACTAAAAATTGAAGTTTTTTAGTTTTACATTAGTTTATAATCAGTTAAATTATGATTGTTATCATTTTGTATATTAATATTTATTGAAAGTTCTGTTATGTGTGTTTTCGTTTTGAAATGAGTGATTATGAGAAAGTGGTTATAAAAGTATAAGGTGTTTAGTGGAATATATTCTTCGAATACATTATTATGGCTTGATTTTTAATTGTTATATTGAATACATGTTTTTGAGATTTTATAGTTCCTTATATAACAAAAATTGGTTTATGTTAACTTTTATGTTTGTTTTGTGATAAATTTGTGAAATCAAATTGAATTCATTATTTACAAGTTTTGAATAACAGTAATACGAGTGTTACGTAGTTTTACTTCATAAGTTTAGTAGTATAACCTTGTGTTACGTAGTTCTCCAAAACAGAAAGTTGTCTTTTACAAATGTTCACAAATAAGCATTACTACAAATAACGTAATGAAAAATATAATTATTCATACACTATTAGCGTTACCAAATAACCAATATGACAAATTCCGTCTTGGCACCCTTCTATTATTAGTCCGTTTGCGGCGTTTTCCGGTAGATGGAAATCTCTTTAATCTCCTTCTTCCTTTTTTATTGTTATAGTTCAGAGGCATGATTTGCAATTCTTTGATATAATCCGGGATATTCCACTCAAACTTATCCGGCACTACATAAATTGTCCTGCTATATGCTAGTGCCCACAACTCCACGGAATAATACTTTGAGCATAAATCATGAAAAAAGATATCCCGTGCTCTATCTTCACGCTTCATGTATTCCATGACAGCGGCTGTTGCATGTACGCATGGGTACTTGTCGATATCAAAATGTTTACAACTACAAGTTTTCCTTATCAAATTCACCAAGTACGTTTTTCCATCACTTCCGTTCAATGACTTCGCACAGTTACTTATGTATATGTCGTACCTTTCGCCTGGGAAATAACACCTCGCCCAATGTTTAACATCAGCTGTTTCATCCAAATACTTGGCTGCAGAAGGATATCTAGACCTAAATTCACCATAAACCCGCATGAACTCAGCCTCTGTATATATCTTACAACACTCCATGAATTTCCAAGCAACTACGTCTTTGTTTACGTTAGAAACGTTCCCTTTCACATTTTGAGACAAATGTCATATGCAATATCCATGATGCGCATTCGGGTAAACTTCAGTAATTGTCTTGATGAGACTTGCATTTCTGTCACTGATAAATACCAAATCTGAAGAGTCAGAAACAACGATTTTCAGGCTTTCAAAAAACCATGTCCAACTTACGTAGTTCTCGCCATCAAGTACCCCAAAGGCTATGGGATAGTGGTGACAATTAGGATCTTGAGCTGTCGCAAAAATTAGGACACCACCATATCCATTCTTAAGAAAAGTTGCATCCACCGTTATCACTTTCCTCATGCATTGAAACCCTTCGATGCAAGTTCCCAATGCGATAAATAGATATTTGAATTTTGTTGCTTCGTCCAATTTCACTCTTGTTACTGTACCATGATTAACCTTTTCCAACATATACAAATACTGGTACAAAACCTCATAACTTTCTGTTGGAGTACCACGAACATCAGTAAGAGCTTTCTTTATCCCTCTCCACGCTGTCGAATATGATACTTTCACACCAAATTTACCTTGAACGAGAGATACAAGACTTTTAGCAGTAGGGGTGTGCAATTGTCCTGGAAAATCTGCATGCAAAACATCTGCAACTAATCTTGGTGTACCTTTTCTTTTATTGTTGCTTATACTCGAACTAGCCCGAGAGCATGTATGCATGTTGTTGTAAGTTCTAATCGAGAAATAATCTGACCTTCCAATCTTCGCAGCTCATAAACGCCATTTACAGCTTTCTTGACGACATTTTAAAACTAATCTTGTTTTGTCAGATTTTTTTATCGTAAAACTAAAACAATTCTGAAATGCGGCTCTATCCACCAAATCTTGCAATGCATGCTTCGTTGTAAACTCTTGTCCGACCACAATACCCATACCGTCTTCCCATGCATCTATAAACTGACTATCATGTGGAATCTCAACATAGTTATCATGCATAGTTGAGCTATCAAACTCGTTACCCATATATGCACCATGTCGTACATTCTCTCCATCTCTAGTATCATCCTCATCATTTTCGCCATCACGTTGTTCTGCTCCACCTACGTAAGGTACAATGGCACTTGCATTAATTTCCTCATCTATTGAATGCAAGACGTCATAGTTCACACCACACGAACTATCTTGGCCCACTTTTGAAAATTGCTCCAAGTAATGATCAGTTGTGATGACCTCAACGTACAAAATACATTTACGCTTCTCATTATCCATGGTATCTAGATAAACAGACACATCCTCATCATCGGTAATAACTGATGGTATCTGAGCTCCCACTAACAATGAAATGTAACTCAATTTTAACTCCGTCCTACTTTCATCTGTCGCAATCTTCCTACATATGCTACTTTCTAACATCGCCAATATTATATCCTCCGCACTTGTATTTTTAAACATTATATCGTAGATACGACCTTTCGAATTCTATATATAATCATTTGAAACAAATTCCTCGTAGTCAAAATGTATGGTTACGTTATTGCTCATTGTCTCCTACAGAAGAATATAAAAAAAGTTAGCAAGTTCATTCAGTAATACTAGTTCTACTAGTAATACATTTTTATCTACCAAATATTCATTACGATTCTATCCATTAACTACCAATGAAAAGTTCTACTACACCTACAAATTATGGATATACATTCAATGTGCATATAAAATTGATGACTTCTCAAATTTAGTTAATATCTTTGATTACAGATTCCCTTTAGTAATACCAGTTCTACTAGTTTTAATTTTTTTTGTTATACTTGTTTAATACTGTCATCAGTAATACTAGTTTTACTGGTTTTACTTTCCTCCTCAGTAATACTAGTGTTACTAGTTTTATTTTTCTTTTTAGTAATACTAGTTCTACTAGTTTTACTTTTTTCATTAGTAATACCAGTGTTACTAGTTTTACTTGTTCTGGTAGTTTTACTATCTTCATCCCGTAAGTTCCAGTAATACCCAGTTTTACTTAGTTCTCCTACGACTGTACAATGATTTCGACCTCAAATCTTTCTTAATTTCAAACGATTCGCTACAATTCAACATCCATAATACATCCCATAGTAATGCGTTCGAGATTGACCCATATAACATAGTTATAACTTCAATGTGGATCAAAATAGTGATTTTTATCCTAAATTTACAAATAAATCATTTTTTCACAAATCATTCTTAATGTAAACCTTAATTTGGAAGTTGATGATTTGTTCAAGATCGTGGCGGCGTCGATGGCGAGCTGGAGGATCGAATTCAATGGCGACAGAGAAGAAGAGGAGAAGAAGATGGCGATTGGAGAAGGTGATGGAGAGGCTCACTGTGCTCGAAATTCACCTGCAAATCGCATGAGAGAGGAGAGAGAGCAGGAAAGAATCCCGTGAGGAGGAGAGAGAAAAATAGGGTATTTTTTGTTTTTTGTTTTTTTAATTAATTGAAGTTGAATAAATTAAATAAAAAAATAAGAAATTAAAAGAATGAATTTCATTAAGGGTAGTTTAGGAAATGTACATTTATGGGGGTATGTAGATTAAAAGAGAGTATGAGTGTTTGTTTTTTATAAATTAGGGGCATTTCAGACGTTGGCTCGATATTTTTCCCGTGACAAACAAATTTAACTGTACAGTATGTTTTTAATAGACTTATATTATTATATTGTATTGTAGAAAATTGACTTTTATTGTGCGAAAAATATATTATTAAATAACATTTTAAAAATATATATTTTAAATTTTTTTTAATATTTAGAATAATAAAATTAATATTTTTAAATAATAAATATTATTATGTGAAAATAATAATTTATTATAAACAATTTTTAATAAAACTAAAATATTATCTTTTGATTTCAATTTTAATTTAAGATTTAAATTTTCTTGAGTAAAAATTATTTTAAATTATTTTAATACTATTAAATTAATATTATTATTAAAAATTTAAATTAATAATTTTATATTTGAAATAAAAACTAAAAAAATATTATTTTTTCATAATAAAAAATTTAAACCATAAACTGGAAATAATGAATCCAAACATTATGTTTTAATTTTATATATAGTTATTTGAAATAAATACTTATTTTCACATAGTAGTTTGTATATTTTAAAATTTTATTTTTAATTTAGTAAATAGAAAAGATAAATTTAAAAATGTTATTTTAAAATATTATTATATATTGATACTTTGACTAATTTTTCGTTAGTCAAAACGTTAACTTTGCTGCATAAAATGTTGATAACTTTGCTGCATAAAATGTTAGGTTGAAAGATTAGTTAAAATATTTAAAAATTTCTAAGTTAACTAGCATATGAATTGTCACATAATAAAAAAAAGTAACTAACTATAAATTATTTTGTAGTTTTTTCTAAATTTATAATATTTCAATAACAATAACCTAATAAATATTTTATTTAAATATCAAATACTACACCAATAACTATCTTCTCGATCACCACCTCATTGTTGGAGAATTGAGAGAGAGTGAAACCTCCCCCTTCTTCATAACCTGATTAATGAGGATGACATCATTTTGATTTTAGGTCTACCACCAAGCTTACATTTCACTATTGACAATAATATATGGATCCAAAAAAAATAAAGTCCATAGTGTAGACATTTCATATGGTACAAGTATGAAACAGTAAAGACATCCGAGAGACATTTCATATGGCAAGCTTTTTGAGTCAAGTCCATAGTGTCGCTACATGTCAAAGACTAGCATTACGCCACTTGGGATCAGATAAACTATGCCCCAAATGTAGTGCGTTAGACGAAATAATTAATCATCTCCTTTTTGGATGTCTATTAATCTTGTAGGTTTGGGCTCTCTCGGAGTATATGTCCATTATGGGTTGCTTCCCCCATACTTCAAATAGATGCGTCGTGGATAGAGAATTGACATTTAAGTGGGCTAGCGTGATGCCTATGGGATAGAGGGAAGGTACGACCAATTGGAAAGAAAGGAAAAAGTATAAGCCTTTCTGCATTACATGCGGAGTTGGATGATCTACTTTGGACAATGGTGTGCATAAAAAATTTGCAGATTCGAGAGGTAGTGATCTAAACGACTGCATATATTTATTAAAGATAATCGAAGATCATTGGCATAGTTTACCTTTAGGTCAGAGGTGGACTATTTTGTAATCTTAGCTCAAACTTTGAGAATTTTCTCTATCGTTTATCCCGCTTGAGCTAATACTCGGATCGTTTCTCTTTCGAAGGATGCGAGACTTCGTAGACAAGTATTTTCCCATGTAGATCAAAATCCATCGGTCGAAACATCTTTCGAGATGAATCCATCAGCCTAACTTGATTTTATAAATGGATTTTGTTGACAAAATATACATCTAGTCTAACTTGACGGGTGTGGCGGTGGTGGTGCTAGGGACTTGAGTCTAGTCTTTTGGCGTTGTTGATGCTTGTTAAACTCGTGATTTTCCCTAGAAGAATTGTTGTGGTGGTCAGTATTGCAAAGACCTCCGAACAAAAGGTTAGAGGCCGTTTTATAACTTCTCAGAATATGGGGTCTAAGCTTTCTTCTTGTCGTCTTTTCTCAAATTATTGGTCGGTGGTTTAGTTCTACTACATGATGTAGAGCTTGTTGTTCTTATACAAGTTCCGATGCTTGTTTCTGTCTTTGGAAAAGTTGTAAGGTTTTGCTCACTATATTGACATCATAAAGCAAATCATATCAAATTATCATTACAAACAAGAATTCAAACCCTTCAATTCCATGTATTTCACTTAGTACAAAAGACTCACCATCAATACGATGTCTTGGACTATCACTGTTTTCTGCTAAATAAGATAAAACATCTCGTTTCTTTGAAACTTGAAAATTTATTGGCTTAACATTAACGATTTTTCCAACGAGTTTGTGATAATGGTTTAACTGTAATACCATTCACTATCTCTCTGTAGACTTCCCAATTGTTGGCTGAAAATGCAAATAGGCCGTATATACGCTGCACAATACCAAAAAAAAATATAACTTTCTTGGATGAAAAAGTCATATCACAAATAGTAAAATTGAGACTATTACATCCACATACAGTATAAAATATCTTTGGTTTTATATCAAACAATCTTTTTTGAACTTTCTTATGCATTCGTTTCATTTTTTTCCCATTGTCATAACCTTCTCTTTTTGCATCTTCAATATTCAACTTAACATCAACTAATGCATTCTGAAAAAAGTTAAAAATTCATTCTCTTCTCTTGTCTTTGATTTTTAAAAAGGTTAATAATAACTCCTCAACTTTAGGAGAATCCGTAGAAACATCCACACATCGAATTAGAAAAGTTATTTGCTCTTTACGACTAACATTAGGAGTGGGATCCAAAATAATTAGAAAATACTTCGTCTTTTGAATCTTTTTAAAGATCACCATCTTAATCTCATTAGCAAGCAATAATATCAACTTATTTTGAATCTTACTACTAAAATAATGGTAATGAGTGTCACTTTTTTCAATCCGTCGAATATGTTCTTTCATTACTTGATCAAAGCTTCCTATCATCCTAATAAAAGACAAAAAAAAATTTCCACTATTCAGATCACTATTTTTTTTTGTTTTCTCCACGAAATGCCAAATTACTTTATGTTATAGTTTTTACCACTACGATTATCCTCAAAATCACATTTCTCCAAAGCTTTCTCTATTTGCTAATTGCCTTATGCAAATGCTTATCAATAGTTTCTCTCTTTTTCAGCCTAATTTATAGGTCCATCCAGCGAGACATGCAAACAATATGATGATAAGTAGTTTCATGTGATTTCAGCCGGTGTGAAACAGTTTTCCAATCATCATACCTATTAGTTACCAAAAACAGGAGGACTTGTTTTTTGAGTAAATCATGTATAACAAAAACAAAAGATATCGTCTTTAGTTTTCAAGTAAACTAACCATCTTTTATCTTATTTTTCTCCGTGCTCATTTTTTGTATAACAAGAGTAAGTGAAACATTTATCAATATCATATCTCGGAAAAAGATAATCAGCATATGGTCTTTTGGGTGGATAACTTTCTCAACCAAAAAATCTCTCATTCTTTGTTCAATTTTTCCCAGTTTCCAATATCATTCATATCCACATTCTCATAAAGACTTAGTATCATCAACTTTCTCATGGTCTTCCCTGTTTTCCGCAAATTGTTCTTTGTTCTCGTTTATTACATTAGCATCATCTCCAACAAATTTTTTTACACTCTTCGTGTATGCATTTTCTTAAGCAACAAACTATTCATCCTCTTCAATAGAAAACTTTTCATCTTTCTTGTTCATCCGAGTTCTAACAGTTTCATATGTTTCAAAAGTTTTAGTTCTCGTCACATACTTAAACATATCATTGGTTTGAGATTTATCCAATTCATCTTATCTTTTCTTTCTCTTTCTCGTCACATACAAAGTTTCACCTCCATTTGGTTGATTCCTGATTCTATTTCCCAGCAATATTTTCTACAAATACATGAAAGAATTGAATAAAGTTATTTTACTTAATGAAAAAAAAATAGCAATACATAAATAAATAAACAATGGACGACAATTAGTATAATTTAGTATGATCGTTTTGAAATCAATTTTAGCTTATAAAGTTTATCAAATGTAGGAGAGAGCATGAGAAAACTATTAGAAAGTTGTGAAAAACACATAAAACTTTATTAAGAAAAAAAAAATAAAAATCAGAGAAAATAGAGAAGAATACTGACATGAATAAAAAAATAGCAAATATGGACAAGAAAATATCTCAGAGTCAAAAGTGTTGACGAAAAAATCAGGCTTTGAAGAATGGAAGCCGAGGAAGATGAAAAAACGTCTTAATGGCAACAACAAATAAAGAAATCTAAGTTTTTAAAGTAAATTACTTTTCACATAATTTATTCCATATTATATCTTAAGATTGTGAAAAAAAGAAAATAAAATCATATAATATTTAATGTTAATAAAAAATAAAATAAAAATGAAAAACTGGAAATTTATGAAGTTTAAACCTAATACTTACAAAAACTGCATAATAGTTCTAACCACTACATCAAAAAAAATTCATTAAATATAATATTCCTAAAAAATTATATTATTTGGTGTCTAACACTCTTTATACGCTTTAGCCCATGCCTAGTTTGCGATTATGGTCGCCCACGGCAACTATAATAACATCTTCATTCGGAAAATGTGTTCTGATGATCGAGAAAATAGATTTGTTAGCATTAGTCTACTCCCGACAATCCACTTTTTTTCTATTCGGTTACAATGTTTGATTTTTCTGGTAAATGTCTCTCCTTTTCTTTGTTGTTTGGTCAGTAATTTGTCTATTTTTAAGAGTTTAAGTATAATTTGCGTTTTTATTTTTGTTTTTATGTTTTTTGGTATATCTTTGTAAGTTCTTTCAAAATTTAAAAGATATAAATTAATAATCCATAAAAAAATTTATATAATATCATAAACACGGATATTATTGTCTATAAGTGACTAGTTAAATGGTTAGGTGTTTTATTATAGGGTCAATTTGCTTAATATACACAAACTTTTGCGAAATTAACAATCTAACACAATACTGTAATTTGACATTGTACACATTCGTTTAATCCCATTTTAACCCTATTAACCTACTACACCTATAGATCTCTCCTAAATATACTGGCAGAGATTGTGTCAGAATTTGATTTCATTTAAACGTAGAGATGTAACTTGAAGAGAGAGAAAAAGTCTCCATTGCACCCCATTCGTCTTCTCCATCGATTATTTTTGACATTACCACCCAAAAATCTCTAAAAAT
Source organism: Pugionium cornutum (assembly GCA_018901935.1). NCBI lineage: Eukaryota > Viridiplantae > Streptophyta > Magnoliopsida > Brassicales > Brassicaceae > Pugionium > Pugionium cornutum. The sequence continues at coordinate 9,422,496 of CM032157.1, read as the reverse complement.
TTCACTTCCCACCTTTTGTCTCAGCTTCATTGGAACTTCAAAATCTTTAAGATTTCGATATTCCAGATTTTCTCGGGTAAGAATTATAGTACAGACTGAAGAAAAACTGTTCACGTGAACAGTTAGGGTTCCTGCAAGTGAAGAAGATAAATAGTTAGGGTTCCTGCAAACGGAGTGTTAAATATCACTATTTTATATTTTCACAGTTATCAGAAACGTTAGACGTTAACTATAAATATAGAGGATAACATATGCTTTGATTATCCAACTTCTTATGTAGATCGTCTATGTCAGCTGAACTCTCACCAATTACAAAATTACCCCGTTTAAAAAATTTGTACCTCTCTACGTGATACAAACCAACAGTCGCACACAATGTTAGATCCAAGAGTCTCCATCACCCCTCTCCCAAACTCTTTTCACGAGATGTGTTAATCGAAGCATTTTGTAGGAGTTGTTGAACCAGGAAAATAATAACATGTATGTTAAAGAAATTAGTTGAATGATAACATTTGCAAAATCAGTAAAACAATAAATGAACATCCAAAAAAGTAGTTTACAGGAACCAATTTATTGACTTACCTCAGGATCTATAAATTGTTTGTAGTTTTGTTGTTGCCGGAAGAAGTATTTCAAAACAATATCAAAACCAATTAATGGTGGACCACAACGAAAGGTTGACTATGAGCATATAAAAAAGGATAATTAATGCCTCTTACTTTTTCGTTATTGAACTTACAGATCAGATCTTGTTGCTTTTAGTTCAGGTGAATGCTTGATATTTCTCCTTGCTTTCAAACGCTGTAAAAATTACGCAGCCGCTGAACGATTTATCATTTGGGATCTTTTTCTGTTGTTAAATGTATATATACGGGGGTAACTACACCAATAGCACATACATACATATATGTGTACACATTATATTGGCAGACGAAATCTATAAAAAAAATCTAAGCATTAACTGAAAATATGGCTGAAGTATCTGGGAAGATACACGTAATCTTGAACAGTAACCTGTGTGCATAGTAGGTCACTGTTGATGTCAGAGTGTGTCGATAAAGCTGGGGTTATTTTTATCTTTTTGGCTATGACGCAGTATAGTGATAGTGAATTTTTTAAATCTTATGTATAGATCGCTAATTTTGCTCAGAGGTGGATATATATAGCTAATTATGTCTTTATTATATAATGCACTTTTTTGTCAGTTTTTTGGTTATTGAGCAAAGTCTCCCTCCTTAAATTATAAATATTGGAGCAACATGAGAATGTCTCGTCCTATCGTTTAAACATTTAAAAGTTTTACTTATATAAAACCAGAAAATTTAGATATATTAGGTATGGAAAAAATTTATATGCTCATGTGGTCGGAAAATTATTGGTGGAAAAATAACACGCAACAACGGCGCAACATTATAAAGTTCTTGGCATTTGTATGTGAAAAAAATATAAAAATGATGATAGCAATAAATAATAATAGAAAAGTAAACAACATTACAAACATTTTACATGGAAAACATACTCCATTTGAAAAAGAAAAACCACGGAATCGTTCTCCATTCAAAAATCTATTATATTAAATAAATATAAGTTACAATCAAGTTTTTTATGTTCTCACATAAAAGATCCGAGTAAAGTTTTAAAAAACAATTTCAACATAACAGAAAACACCACAAGAGAATAATACAAGAAGTTAAAAATATGCAATTTCAAACGATTCTAAATTCATTAGGATCCGGTTACAAAATCAAATCTCAACCGTACAAATCTTAGATAAACAAATCAAAATACTACTGCAAAATTTCAGTTTAAACCAAAAGATTTCACCGTTGGATTTTCCAAACCAAAACATTATTTCATAAACTCTGAAATTGCTATCACATCAAACAAACATGGTAAAACTCAAATTTTTCAGAAACTAACCATTGAAATTCAAATGTCACCGTTAAATCTTTCGATCAATGAGTCACAAAGCTTGATTAAAAATTTCAACCAAATCAGATTACATTTGAAGCTCCCAACGTTGTCTTGAAACAACCCATACAAAACTATTTCTCTGTTCTTCTCTTAACTTTGTGCGAAAATTAAGATAAAAATAGTTTATATAGTCACTCATAATCCTAGGCCCAATAGCAATACTATGCATTAAAATAGATGCAGATTTGGTTTTCTTAACCAAATCAATATTGATTCTCAAAAACCAACATTATAACATGCTGCATTTTGGGTAAATTCAAAGCAAACAAGCATCAAACCAGTAGAAAAATTCAGAGCAAAAGAGCACATACAAGCAACAAAAGTAATAAATCTTTCATTTTGGATAGAGTTGTTGCCTCACATCATGATTTCTTATGCTTTTCATTTTAAAAGCGGTTTTCTTTTAACCTAGAGTTATATCTATATATTGTGATTGTCCTTCAAAAATTTCAGCTCGAATGGATTTCCTTTGTCCAACAAAATACACAACTTTATAAAATGGTTGCAAAAATAGAACATTGTTGGTAAAACAAAACTTTCAAAAGAATAGATAAAACACTACAACATTTCGAAGACAACATTTCGAAGAACATGCTTACCAAGTTTCATATTTTTTGGATCGGTTATGCTCATTAGTTTATTTTTTAAATTGGTATAATATGTTTTTTACATTTTTTAGGTGGATACAGTGGTTTTTCTTTTGAGGTGGCTCATGAGGGTTGCTCCAGTTGCATTCCAACAAGACTTTGCCAGCTCTCTCTTTTTTTTTTATTCCGTAGTTCTTATATAAAGAGAAGAAAAACCTTAGGTATTGCATAAAAACCATCTTATCTTTAATGATTAATTTTGGTTTTTAATATTAAATTTCTCTTCTCTTTTCTTTTCTTTTCCACTGTGAAAACAAGCTCAAATAATATGTGGTCTAATTTGTATATGATTTTTGTTTCTTCCGTGTGATTTTTTTGCCTAAATACTTAAGTTTCTTGTTTTATTTGTAAGTATAAGATTTTAAATTTTAAATACTAAATTTAGAAAAATATTTTTTAAAAAGATACTATTTTAAAATATTACTCATTGTTGAATTTTTTTACCATCAACAACAGTATTATTAACCAAATTTTCTAATTATTTAGCTCTCACACAAATTATAAAATATTAGAAACAACATTTTAGAATGCTTAGCTCTCACACAAATTCTCAAATAGTATTCTTTGAATATGTCTATGTATTTCTCAATGATTTTTATGTGAGAGTTGCTCCTTTTTATACTACACTAGGTGTTAACCCGCGCGTACCGGGCACATTGTATTTTCCATTATTGTTGTTTCGTCTTTAAAACATATATCATTTTTATAATCGGTGACTTTGTAGAATTTTTTACCGATAGTGACCATGATTTTTTTTTACTTGTAAACTGAATTAGCCTTCAAAATATGTTTGAACCAAAAAAATTCGTTTGTCGAAATAAATCTTTATACTGTATTACACTGTAGAATTTTATATCTGGTAGATAGTGGTTTAAAAAATAAAATAATATATTAGAGAAAACTGTAATTTATTTTAAAATAAAAATATAAAAACACATTAGAAATAGTTTTAAGAACACATATTTCATTTGATGAGGAAAAAAATTAAATTTGGAAGTTAGTTATTTTAGAAATTAAATATAATATTTATAACTAATCAAAAAATAAATCAAAAAAAGCAAATATAGTGTGTCATGTAGTGATTTCGTATATTGTATAATGAAAATGAAATGAGAAAGTATAAAGAAAAAATCTAGGTAAAAAGAAAAATACTTCAAATTTTTATAAACATACCTCTTTGTCGCGGAGTAGTATTTCCAAACCTATGAGTGTGTTGCCTTTGTTAAAATTCTGAACTTCCCAAAAATGAATAAATTTGATAAGTATTGTTTCTTTGCAAAAATCTCTATCAAAGTCGTCAAAATGGTAAAAATATGATGGTGAGAAGTAGAAATAAGAATTTTTTGATGTCGTAGTTAGTTTTTAGTGATTGTGTGAAAGATTTGTGATTGACGATATGATAGATGGTGTTTTATAATGTTGGTAACTGAAAATCATTATTATGAAGGTTATGATCAATAATAGGTGAGGTAGTGGGGTGAATGAAATGATTATTAAATTTTAATTGTTTAAATGAGTGTAATTAGATCTACACCGTTTCCCATGGATACTATGGTACATATGGAAGGCCCGCAATGACAAGATATACAACAATGTAAGCCGCACGGCCATGGACACATTGGAAAAAGCGAGACATGAAAGTGAGTTGTGGCTTAGAGCAAAAGAAGAGAGTACCCAGGATCACACAAAAGATACAAAAGAGGTAGCTCCCGACAATAACACCCAGAGTACCTCGCCATTCGAGTGTTACGTGGACGGATAATGGAAAGAGGGGGAAACGACGTCGGGTCTGGGGTGGATCCTCAAACTTCAGGACGGTACAAGCGACCTGATGGGTATGAAGAGCACTTACAGAGGACAAACATCTCTCCACACGGAATTCCAAAGCCTCCGCTGGGCGATGGCAAGTTTGCTCAACCAGAGGCGCTACTGCAACAAGTTCTATATAGACTCAACAGACCTAATTAGCATTATCGATGACAAGGAGAAATGGCCAGGATTCGCAGCAGAGATAGAAGAGATGGAGGAGTTACGAACAAAGTTTCTTGAATTCTCCCTGAATCATGTAGTTAGGGAGAGAAACGCACACGCAGACGCACTAGCAAAGCAAGCCAAGAAAAGGAACTCGATCTTTTCACACATTAGCACCTCGATACCATTTTGGTTCGAAGACCCTAACGGTGTATTCTAACCAAAAAGGATTGCGGTGTTAACCAAAGTGACAAAAAATGAGTGTAATTATTGACATTATGCTGAAGATTTAATAATTTGAAAGGTTAACAACTAAATAAATAATTATAAAGTTGGTAATTAAATGTCATTATTATAATAGTAGTGTGCAATCATAGGTGAGTGAGTGGTGTGAAAGAAACGGTTCTTAATTTTTAAATGAATGTAAGTGTAATCGAAATTATGTTGAAGTTTTAATAATTTGAAGAGATGATTTCTAAATAGATAATTATAATTGTTAAATAGATAATTACAAAATGTCGTTATTTTCTCATTTTTGTGTTTCTCTGATTTTTTGTTCACATTTGTTTGTATTTCTTTTATTTTTTGTTCTCTATAATTTACGGCATATGTGTGTCTTATATTGTGTCCATTTGTTAACTATTGGTATTTATTTTTGGGAGAGTCAACTATTGGATTTGGATGCAACATGTTGTATATTTTTAATTTTTTTTTGGATAATGATTATATGGTAGAGTCTAACCGGGTATTATACATTGAATCATATTGATTGTTAATAAATACACTTTAATGATAGTAACCGGTTATTTTTTAAAATGATAAATTTACTAAATTTTATAGAGTTTAATATATATTATTAATAAGTAATTTTAATTTAAAGTGATGTAGATAATTTGCTGACCGTGTCGATTTTTTAGAACTTGTTTTTTTAGCTTTGGTGGATAGCTTTAGGAGTCTCAAATAGCTATTTTTATCTAGTAAGATTCCGTCATTAATTATATATTTGAAATTAATGTCCGATTTTGCTGTTACAAAAATAACTAATTCTTTTGATGTTACATAATTTGTTTTCTAAAAATACCCGATTTAATTTTTTTTTAGTACATTTTGGTACAGTTAATGGATTCAGATTTTGGATTAAATCTAGCACCAAATATTAATAAATACTTATAAAAAAAAGCAAAAATATGATAAATACTGACATAAACCCTCATTTTGAAATTAATAAATCTTTATTAAATAAAAGTCCACATCCTAAATCTTTCTAATTTGTTTTGTTGTCGGCACATCTTTTGTTTAGAATATATTGTTTTACATTTGATGAGGAAAAATGTTAAAATGGTGGGAGCAAATAACTTAATGCCCACAAGATCTATGTGCTATGTTTCAATTTCTCACCACTTTCCAAAAGTTGATTTGTCTTCTTTTTTTCTCTCAGTCTATTTTCTTTCTGTTTCTATTTTTTTTTCTTCGCATCAGTCTCTCCTCAAAATCTCCTATAAAAAGCTATAAACAGAAATGTTCCACACACACACAAATCCCAACATCTACAAAAAAGCCCCAGAACTTTTAATGTTATACAAAAACCCACACATGAAAATGAGAAACAATTTCGTCCCTGTAATTGTGACCCTCATCACGTTCTTCATCTTCTTAACTCCATCAATCGCAGAACCAGAACCTTTATTTGTCTTCCCCGTCGATCAGCTCCTCAACAAAACCAGCTCATGGCTGGATTTTTCGGAGAAATTCAACCAACCAAAGATTGAATTAACAACCTCCACAATCATCGCTGCAATACTCTCCTTCCTCGCCTCATCAATCTCAAGCGCCGGCGGAATCGGTGGCGGAGGTTTATACGTTCCGATAATGACGATTGTCGCAGGACTCGATCTGAAAACAGCCTCGAGTTTCTCGGCGTTTATGGTTACAGGCGGATCCGTTGCGAACGTGGGATGCAATCTCTTCGTTAGAAACCCAAAATCCGGAGGCAAAACCTTGATCGATTTCGATTTAGCTCTGTTATTGGAACCATGTATGCTTCTCGGAGTAAGTATCGGAGTGATTTGTAACCTCGTTTTCCCAAATTGGCTCATAACGATACTCTTCGCCGTTTTTCTCGCGTGGTCGACAATGAAGACTTTCGGAAACGGTATTTATTATTGGAGATTGGAATCGGAGATTGTGAAAATCAGAGAATCAAATCGAATTGGAAACGATGATGGTAATAGGACCGAGAGTTCGAAATTGCCGCTTCTGGGAGATTACGAGAGACCAATGAGGTTTCCATGGATTAAGCTGGGAGTTTTGGTGATTATTTGGCTGTCTTACTTCGCTGTTTATCTTCTTCGAGGAAACAAATATGGCGAGGTAATTAAAAACATTAATTTAGTTTAATTAATAGTATTAACTAGAATCCCTTATTATAATTATCACTGTTAGTGTTGCATTTATAATAGATTAGATCTGCTTTAAAAGTTATTAGATTGTTATTAAATTTAGAATAGAGTCAAAACCCAAGGAGACCAAAAAGTATTATTTGGTAATCATGATTGATAATTTTATATGTTGTTTCTGATTGATATCTTTTTTCTACACAAGTTAATGTTTAACCAAAATGGTTCTTAAAAGAGTTTTCTTTCCATAAATGGAAAAAACTATAGTGGTATGTCATAAAGAGTGATTTTGTTAGATGGATCCTTTTCTTTCTTTATTTAAATATGGTTTAATATCTCAAACAGTTTTTTTTCTGTAACCAGAAAAATGAGAGAGTCTACCATAGTGCATATTTACTTAATATGAAGATTTATCACATAAAATCGATGTCCAATTTTCATGTCCAAAAAGATTTGCATACTAATATCTAAATCTTTTATTCAAAAGATAAAAGTATCGATAATTTTTTATGCTTTTTCTATACATATTAGCTAGCTAATATTTTGTGCTATGCACAAGTAATTTAGTTATTAAAATATGAAATTATGAGAATAATTAATCTAAATGAAAAATAAAATTATAATGTCTATGTTGGCATCTTAAAACATATTTTTTACGCATTAGCTTAAATATCACTTGAGGGAATATTAAAATATCATAAATATATTATAATTTTTTTTAGATAAACTTAATATAGTTTTAAGTAAATAAATATAGGTTTATATTTTTTGGTTGTAATATAGATTCAGACAAAAATATAATATTTTTTGGTCTTCAATTTAAGTGTTTCTTCAAAATAATCATAATTATCTGATTACAGTATATTTAATAAATGCATAAATTTGCCATAATTTTTGAAACCTATAAAATATAAATATCTCAGTTTTATTTTCTAATTTCGATTTTAATGAATATTTAATAAAAGTAGATGAAATTCTTTTTATTTATTAATTTTTTTACTTTTGTTTGTATATTTGAACTTAATCCAAAATGTACATATGAAAGTATGTTCGACAGTTAAAAATTGTAACAATTTTTTTTTAAATAATAGAGTAGTTATAATTTCTTTGGAAAATAATAGTAGTTAAATTTAAAAATATTAAAATACTAAAATTATCTCTTTAATGTTTTTAATATACTGAAAATATCTAAGATTTTGAGATTATATAACGAAAAAAATAATTTCAGGACCATATATGTTGTATATCATTCATTTAAAAAAACAAATTGTATATCAGTATAGAAACCTATTCTTAAAAAAAAACCATATAGAAAAGTAATAATCATACTTGCTAATATTTAAATCATGAATAAATGAGGAAAACCTAATTTAGGGAGTAATTAGGTGAAATTTAAAATTTATGTTAATTAAACACGTTTGAATTGTTCTCATCTACCTTCATGACATGCCCTTTTTAATTCTTAAATATGCTTTTTTGGCATCACGTGGTCATCAATATGGTTTTGAGATCGGTCTTATGGTAAACAATTCAAACACTTATGTTATGTCTTTTTCTTCTTATGATAAGATTTTGCACTTTTTCTAAAGCTGCCTTAGCCTTTCAAAGATGCTTTGGCTACTATTTTGTTTTTTTCTTCTTGATTTTTTCTTTTTTTCTTTTGTGTGTGCAATATTCTCTCGTACGTGTGACCTGCAAAAATGAAAGAAAAAAATCATTGGTAAAAATATCTAGAATAGTTTTATTTTTGAAAAATTTATGTTTTTGGTTCAACTATAATTTCCATGGGTACTTTTGTTTTTTACTATTAGTTTTGGTAGGGTAGATTCTCTTTAGAATATCTAGATACTGAAACAATCCTTTCAATTTTCTGTCGTTTTCCTCTTAAATTCGATTTAATTTTCTAGTCAATTTTCTTATTTACCAAGTTTAGTTTTGTTGTATATATATTAATATAAGACGATATATGATAACTAATTAACATCCCTAATTTATTAATTATCATTTCTAATATATTATTTTTTTTAAAAATTAAGAAAATAATTTTATTGTTACGTGTTATTAACAAAAATACTATGCTGATTTGTTATTTTAGTTTCAAATAAATATATAAATAAACTTAAGTTATTACATAATTACAATATATATCATATTTATTAATTTGATTAGAAAATTAATATATTTTATTAAACTAATATAAAAATACTATTAAATTCGTAAAAAACAATTATTTTTTTCTTTAATTTACATATACAAAACTTAATATTAAAAATAATTTTAAAATAAAATTAAAATTATTTAAATATTTAATTTATATTTATTAATAAACAATATTATATAATTTGTGAATATTTTATATCTAGTTATTATTTAATTATATAATAAATAGAAAACAAGTGAAAATGTGTACAATTTAATTAACATTTTATTACATGCATTTGCAGGGAATCATATCGATCGAGCCCTGTGGTATCACTTACTGGCTCCTTTCATCGACTCAAATACCACTCACTCTCTTCTTCACTCTTTTGATCTGCTTCAGTGACAATGTTCAAAGCAACCAATCATCAGATAACCAACAAGTCTCACTAAAGGTTCGATTTTTCCCAACTCCATCAAAAACATTTGATTACTCATTTTTTCTTTCTTTTGAAAAGATGAAGAATATATTGATTGATGAAATATCTGAAAAACAAAATGCAGGACGTAGAAGATTTGAGATCAAATGATGGAAGAAGATCAAACAAGTGTATGTTCCCTATAATGGCTCTATTAGCTGGAGTTTTAGGTGGTGTTTTCGGTATTGGAGGCGGAATGCTCATTAGCCCTCTTCTCCTCCAAGTCGGTATTGCTCCCGAGGTACTTAAGTTCTTGGCTTGATGAGAATAGACACTGCTTTTTTAGTTTTTATTGCTAGATCTTAAGCTTAAAAGACTCTTCTTTTGGTTTTTTTGTAGGTAACTGCAGCGACTTGTTCTTTCATGGTTCTATTTTCATCAACAATGTCTGCTATTCAATACTTGTTACTAGGCATGGAACATACAGAAACAGCAAGTATCTTCGCGGTTATATGTTTTGTAGCATCACTCGTGGGGCTAAAAGTGGTTCAGAAAGTTATAACAGAGTATGGAAGGGCTTCGATCATTGTGTTCTCTGTCGGTATAGTCATGGCATTGAGCATTGTATTGATGACAAGTTATGGAGTTCTTGATGTTTGGAATGATTTTGTCTCTCATAGTTACATGGGTTTTAAATTACCTTGTTGAGACCAAACAAAGAAAGTTTTGGTTTCATTCGTTAATAGTTCATATAGATTATGTCTTTGCCTGTTTTTTTGTTCATCTTTCATCCATTTGATCATTTATAGTTAAGAAATTTTCTATTTTTTGGTATTATTTTTATGTTTACTATTCAGATTGCACATCTCGTGCATTCAAATGCATTTATTGGGTATTTTTATTGTCATAATGGAGTATAGCTTTTAGGTAAAAAAATTCACATTTTAGACTAACACCACTTTACAGATTAATGTGTAGTCGTTTCCCGTACCGAAAAACAGTTTTGGGGACAATTATGGAGACGGCTCGTAAACAACTCCAAAACTCTTCGAGCAATGTGAGGAGACAATAATAATTTATGAGAACTGAAACGTTAGAATATGAAATATGTTTTCGAGAAGTTTCTATTACAAAAAAGGTTTTTCATACATAAAAACATGTTATATAAATTTTTTTCTCAAAAACTATTACAAATCCTAATATTTTACTAAAATGTTTCTGATTGCTAGGTATTTATTTTATATCATGAATGAGAATTGAGTAATATATTAGATTTATACATACGTTATGCATAATCAAAAAAATTATTCATTTTTTATAATTAATTATTTATTTAGTAAATATAAATTAGATATATATATAATTTATCTTTTATTTTTTTTTTTAATATTAATTATACAAATAAAATAAAAAGTAAAATATAAATGAATGTAAATTATTTTTATATTAGATAGATAATATTATTAAATAGATAAGGAATTGTAAATGTGATAAATATTCAATTATACTAAACTTTTGTTTTATATTTTGTTTGACTATTTTTTCAAAAGTTTTAATATTTTATTTTATATTGTGTTTGTTCTTATGTCAAAATATCTTTTATATCAAAATATCAAAAATTTACATATGGTATACTGTTAAAATTTATCTAATACCATTTTCATAAAATTCTAATAAATTATGTTTTATTTAATATTTATTTTAAGATAATTTAATCGTGTGATATATCAGCATAATATATTTATAAATCACACGTGAAAATATGATTTTTTATTAAAATATTTGTCAATTAACATATTAAAATTTTACTTTGTGAGTAAAATAAGTAAATTATATCCATTCAATTTTATTTGCTTTCATTTTTGGGGGAATTGCTAAAAATAACATAAAACTTGACTCCAAATGCAAGTCTAACCCACATGAAAATATTTTTTCAAAACTAACTTATGAGGATGGAGAAATTACTCAACACTCTTTTTATCTAAAAAATAATGTCGAAATGTCAATTACGTTTCAGTTCCTGCGTGTTTTTTTGTTATCAAAGCAGACTTCTCCGAGAAGTCTGCTTTGGTAGGAAAAACAGTTTATTCCGGATGAAGCAGACTTCTTGGAGTCTGCGAAGTTTATTCCGATCAAAGCAGACTTCTCCGAGAAGTCTGAGAAGTCTGCTTTGGTGAGAAAAACAGTTTATTCCGGCTGAAGCAAACTTCTCTGAGAAGTCTGCTTTGGTGAGAAAAACAGTTTATTACGGTTGAAACAGACTTCTGCTTTGTAAATAAACTACCTAAATCAAATAAAAATTTTGAAATATTTAAAAAAATTAAAATTGCTATTAACATAATTTGTATACATATCAAAAGCACGTAAAAGTTATAATAAATTCAAAAATAAAGAGATTGGATTCGATCTAATGGTATAAAATATTTGCTAGTTTTTGTTGTTATGTGTTGTGGGTTAATAGTTGATGTTTGTGTAGAGAATTCATGCTATAATTCGAAATATCATGTGATAAATTTGAAAATTTAGATTTACAAATTTTTAAAAGAAAATTGTTTGAGTTTTGCATTTACTTAACTATCTTCAACATATTCATCCAATTTTTAACAAAACTTTTGCACATTTAGTGAATCTTATTATTTAAGGTTTAGGGTTACGTAGACTTCTCGAGATGTTGTCGTAGATTTAACAAAGCAAATTTCTCGAGAAGTCTGCACAAACCAGAAATTAAATGTAACTAAACCAGTTTTTTTCAATTTAGAGTTTAGGGTAATGTAAAAATACTCGAAGTCTGCTTCAGGCGGAATAAACTATTTTTTTTCACCAAAGCAGACTTCTCGAGAAGTCTTCGAGATTTATTCCTATTAAAGCAGACTTCTCCAAAAAGTCTGCTTCAGCCGGAATAAACTTCGAAGACTTCGAGAAGTCTGTGCAAACCGGAAATTGACAGTTTTTAACCTAACCAAATTTAACTCTCCATATATAAAGAAGATAACCATAAAATTTTATCATAATTTCATTTTTAAAAAAACGTGGGAGCCTCCATCCTCCAAAAATAACTACAAGGTAAATTTTCTCTTCTTCTCGTTTTACCTCTCCTCTTTTCTTTTCTTCTTCTCTTCTTATGTTCTTTTTCATCTTGTTATTTTGTATATCTGGAAAAAAATCATGAGATATGAAAAAGGTAAGTTTTTTTTTGTTTATATGGTTTTGGGTTTGTGATTTTAGAATATTTTTATTGTTTAGATCTTTTGTTATTTTTATAACACTCTTTCTCGTCTTATAGTGTTGTAGATATGGAAAAAGAAATAAAGAGATCTAAAAACGTAAGCTTGTTGCTTTTATTAGTTTTTAAATTTTTCGTAGTTTTTGTGATTTTTGTTTTTTTTATTGTTTTCTTAAGTTTTTTCCTATATTTTTATCTTATTTCTCATCTTGTATTATTGTAGATCTAAAAAACGAAGTCACGAGATCTAAAGATGTAAGTTTGTTATTTTTACTAGTTGTTACGTTTTGGTTTTGGAGATTTTGTTGTTTTTTGTTGTTTTCTTAATTTTTTTCTTATATTCTTATCTTATTTTTCATTTTCTATTATTGTAGATCTAGAAAAAAGATTTACAAAAACTAATTTTGTTGTTTTACCAAATTTTTAAAGTGATTTTTAATAGTTTTTAAAATTTTTTATGGTTTTTTTAAGATTTTCAATAGATGTTTGAGATTTATGGTGGTTTTACAGTTTTTTGTTGTTGTTTTTGAGTTTTCTTCTTACGTTTTGAATTTGACACTGATTTTTGAATTAATGGATTTTCGTATTGCAGACTTCATTACAGGTTTACAGATTTTAGTTGTAGACTTCAGTTGTAGACTTTAGTTGCAGAGTTCTTATATTCTTATCTTATTTCTCATTTTCTTTTGTTGTAGATCTGGAAAAAGATTCACAAAAGTAATATTGTTGTTTTAGTAGTTTTTAAAGTGATTTTTAATGGTTTTTAAAATTTTAGATGGTTTTTTTAAGATTTTCAATAGATGTTTAAAATTCCCCTTGAAATTTATGGTGGTTTTACAGTTTTTGTAGATGTTTTTGAGTTTTTTTCTTACGTTTTGAATTTGACTTTGGTTTTTGAATCAATAGATTTTCGTGTTGCAGACTTCATTATAGGTTGCAGACTTCATTACAGGTTGTAGACTTCAGTTGCAGACTTCACAACACATTTTCATTACAAATGCAGACTTTAGTTGCAGACTTCATTAATAATTGCAGACTTCGTTTGTATTTTTGGTCATATTTTAAATGAGTTTTTGTCAACTTTATTGTATCTATCACTAGCTCCCATCACTTTACCTTGTCAGTCAGTTTTCAATCAACTTTTTCAGAATTATAATAAACTATTAGTTGTATGTCAATCACCTTTCAATCAGCTCAAGTTAAATCATACTTATAAAATTACAAAATGACAACCATTAAAAACACAAATATTAGTATAAATTTTCATAAACACTTTTATACATAATTAAGGACTTAGTGCATATTTAAGATACTTAATGCATACTTCCTAATAACAAGAAAGAACAAGAACTAAATGAAAAACAATAAATCGATTTGCGAAATCTAAAGATATGTATAAACAATTCCATCAAAATACTAAGTTAACAGGATAGTGTTGGATGTTTTTGTAACACAACATCGATAACATTGTGCCTTCAAATTAATTGAATTGATTGGTTACATGTTTCAGAAACTACACACTTATATCGGCAAACTTTGTTGTATAAATCTCGCAGACTTCTTTGCAGACTTCTCGGCAGGCTTCTTTGCAGATTTCTCATCAGACTTTGTACTTTGTCCTTACTCGTAACTTAATTTTCTGAGATACTCAACACTAAAACTGAATTTATTCATCTTTTACTTTACCGTAAAGAATGTAATCCTCAGCATTCGAGTAAACTTTATTCTCATCTTCATCAACAACGTAATCATCATCCTCAATTACAAACATTTTTCATCCTCTTATATTATCCACAGAAAAATTCCAAGTCTCTGTAATAGTCCACTCCCCACAAACAACAACGATTTGGACCATTATCTGCGGTAAAAATTAATGAATTTGATTAGATCATTGTACACATACTAAATTTTCTCCGAGAAGTCTGCTTTGATCGGAATAAACGTCGCAGACTTCTCCGAGAAGTCTGCTTTGATCGGAATAAACGTCGCAGACTTTTCTGAGAAGTCTACTTTGATAGGAATATAATGTTTTTCTCGCCAAAGCACACTTCTCTGAGAAGTCTGCTTTGATAAGAATAAACTGTTTTTCTCGCCAAAACAATTTTTATTCCTAAAAGTAGACTTCTCGGAGAAGTCTGCTTTGGTAGGAATAAACGTCACAGATTTTTCCGAGAAGTCTACTTTGATAGGAATAAAATGTTTTTCTCGCCAAAGTAGACTTCTCTGAGAAGTCTGCTTTGATAGGAATAAACTATTTTTCTCGCCAAAGCAATTTTTATTCCTATCAAAACAGACTTCTCCAAGAAGTCTGCTTTGATCGGAATAAACGTCGTAGACTTCTCCGAGAAGTTTGCTTTGATAGGAATATAATGTTTTTCTCGCCAAAGCAGACTTCTCTGAGAAGTCTGCTTTGATAGGAATAAATTGTTTTTCTCGCTAAAGCAGACTTCTAGCAGTCTGTGACGTTTATTCCTATCAAAGCAGACTTCTCCGAGAAGTCTGCTTTGATCGGAATAAACGTCGCAGACTCTGCTTTGATAGGAATAAACTGTTTTTCTCGCCAAAGCAATTTTTAAACCTATCAAAGCAGACTTCTCGGAGAAGTCTGCTTTGACCGGAATAAACGTCGCAGCTTCTCCGAGAAGTTTGCTTTGATAGGAATAAAATATTTTTCTCGCCAAAGCAGACTTCTCGCAGTCTGCGACGTTTAATCCTATCAAAGCAGACTTCTTCGAGAAGTCTACTTTGATCGGAATAAACATCGCAGACTTCTCTGAGAAGTTTGCTTTGATAGGAATAAATTGTTTTTCTCGCCAAAGCAATTTTTATTTCTATCAAAGCAGACTTCTCCAAGAAATCTGCTTTGATTGGAATGAACGTCGCAGATTTCTCCGAGAAGTCTGCTTTGATAGGAATAAAATGTTTTTCTCGCCAAAGCAGACTTCTCTGAGAAGTCTACTTTGATAGGAATAAACTGTTTTTCTCGCCAAAGCAATTTTTATTCCTATCAAAGGAGACTTCTCGGAGAAGTCTACTTTGATCGGAATAAACATCGCACACTTCTCCGAGAAGTCTGCTTTGATAGGAATAAAATGTTTTTCTCCCAACAACCACGACAATGATGGTTGTATGCATTGAAGAAGATGATATTTTCGTAATATTTTTGAAAAATTTGTTTATAATGGTCTTTGTGTTGTTTTTGTTTTTTTTTTAACTTAATGGCAAAGTTGTAAATAAAGTTATTGTTGAAGGATAAAATAGAGATAGAAAGTTAGTTTTGTAAAAAAAAGTTTAAATTGTCAAACTTACAATTGAAGACAAATTTTAGTTCAATTTTGCAAATATTCCTTCATTTTTAGGTAAATTTTTTTATTACATTTTTTTCGTTTTCCCCAAAAGTTATCGATTAAAAATAAAAATCGTGGATAATCGTGAAATTTCGGTACGGTTTAGTTCGGTTCTTAGAAAAGAGAAATTCAAATCATATTTTAATTGTTTTTAAAAAGAAATAAAAAAAAAGCCCTAAATATTTATTGGAAAACAGCAAGGCCTTTAACTAAAGTTGGAACCTCTATATTCCTTCGCCTGTAACTTCACTTGCCGTCTCACAAACCCTAAATTGCTTTTGTTCGGTCCAAATTATCCTCTCTCGAAGAGTCCGTTTCGCTAATTCCGATGGCGAAGAAAATTCTCAACCCTTTGGAAGATCCACCAACGGCTTCTTCAAGCGACGACAAAGAAATGGAGACTTCGGCTGGAGAGGAAGAAGAAGAAGAGGAAGAAGAAGAAGAATCTTCGTCATCATCAGAAGAATGTAAAGATCCCGTCGCTGCTGTTACAATCGCCGTTCCAGGTAAAACCGCCTCTGTGAAACAACCCTGCGGTTCAGATTCTGGATCGGAGACTGAAACCGATTCGGACTCTGAAACAGAGCGCCACATGAATATAGAATCTCGAAAAGCCGCTGTTTCCGACGCTAAGCTGAAGAAGAGCGAGGTTGCTCAGTCGTCTGCTACTTTAGCTTTACCGGCAGTGAAATCAGGGACGAAGAGGCCTAGTGAAGAGATTTTAAGGGACACGAATGTTAAGCGAGCCAATAAAGATGAAGAGAAAAAGATCGGAGAAGATACAAAGAAACCGGCTTTTCAAAGACTATGGAGTGAAGAAGATGAAATCGCTGTGCTTCAAGGAATGATTGATTTCAAAGCTGATACAGGTAAGAGTCCTTATGATGACTCGAACGGGTTTTACGAATTCATCAAGAAATCTATAAGCTTTGAGGTTAGTAAGAACCAGTTCATGGATAAGATTAGGAGTTTGAAGAAGAAGTATATGGGTAAAGAAAAGAATGGTGTAGAACCGTCGTTTTTAAAAGCGCATGATCAAAAATCTTACGATTTATCAAAGTTTATTTGGGGGCCTGAAGGAATGGCTCTTGAATCCGCTGTTAAGTCTAATGGGGTATCGAAAAAGAGTCAGAAAACGAAGAAGCTCGATTCTGTGAAGCAAGAGTTGTCGTTTGGTTCGCCTGATGGTAAAAATGTTGAAGATGATGTTCATGGTGGAGATGTGGAGTCATCAATTGCTGTGAGAAAACCTGATTTGTTTGAAAACTCTTTTCTTGTTCGATCCATTGCGGGTTTTGGTGTTGATGAGCATCATGTTAAACAAAGTTGGAGCTTGGCACCGTTGGAAGAGAAGAGGAAGATTGAAGAGGACTTGAAGGTTTTGCAGGCCAATGAACTGGAATTTGTGGTGGAGAAGATAAACTTTTTGCATGAGGTGACTTCTATGATCACTGAAGCATTGAGAACAAGTCATTAGATATATAGATTTATCAAGTTCTGATCTGAATGATCTGCAATGCGCTTTTTCGAATGTAGGATTTGTCTGTGTTCTTCTCTTCTATCTATCTTATGTAACTCTTTGGTTATCTGGTGGTTTTATCGTTTATGAAACTCTCTGTTTTGGGCTGTTGCTTATATATAAAAACACCATGGAAGTAAATTCTGTCAAGCTTGATGCAATTAGGTGAAATATGAACAAGAAATGGGTTTCTTTTGGGTAATTTTAAAAAGTCGAAAAACTTTCTGGTGCAACCCAAACATTAACACAAAGTTATCTCTTTTTAAAGATCGGAAGCAAAATTGAAGAAACATAAGCTACTGTAGATGGTATCAAGTCAAATGAATAAAAGTTTTAATTTGGTTCTTAGGTGAGAGTTAATAAAGAAGATGAAGATAACAAGTTAGTTGTCTCAGCTTAGGCCAATTCAAGAACTCAGGGACCTAAAGACTTTCAAGGCGATTTGACAGAGGATGAGAGTTTTGATTCCTCAATCTCGGGATGTTGTTAAAGCTGGATCGAACTTAACAATAAGTAAAAGATCAATAATTCTCCAAACTAGTACTCTCTCAATCGTATTTAAAAAGAATTCAAAAGGTAGTTTTTGTGATATCTAATTACAATCAGACTTGCGACATTTATATAGGTGTTTATCTATTTGTTTTTTACCTAGCAAAAATAAACACTATTCAGGAGAAATAATCTACATAGGTTTATCACAAACTAATATAATAATTTGGGCTTGCGCATTGTACAAAACATTTTGATCTGTTTAATGATATTACTGTCGAATTTATGCTAGTTTGATTTAAGGCCAGTTTTTTATGTCGGATTAACCCAACATTATATTCTCTTCTTTTGACCCGACATATAAATAGTGAAAATTCTAGTTGCATTTTATTTTGCAACTTCACTTTTGTTGAATAATAATAGAGAGATAAAGATTTTATTATTATACTGATTTTATTAATCTTATAAATTTTACAGATGAAGAAGAGAGAAAGAAGGAAGAGAGAAAGTTACTTCATCTGAATGAAGTAACATACGTATTTATAGAGAAAGAGTAAGTCGGCAAACGTATTACATAAATAATCAGACGACATTGTTGACTTTTTTAACACTCCCTCTTGATTATTTATTATTATTAAATTATTGCGTTCTGCCTCGTTAACTCCATGTGCTTAGCACCTTTAGAGTACTTGTCATTCTTTGAAAAGAAGACAACTGCAGAATTATCACAATAAATTCTCAGCGGCCTCGCTATAGTGTCGATAATACGAAGTCCCGAGATAAAGTTCCGCAACCACAATGCGTGAATTGTGGCCTCAAAGCATGCCACAAATTCGGCCTCCATAGTGGAAATAGCAATGACGGATTGTTTTCCACTTTTCCATGATATTGCTCCCCCAGCTAATATGAACAAATAGTCAAACGTCGATTTTCTACTGTCAACGCATCCGGCATAATCTGAATCTGAATATCCAATGACCTCTTGTATGTAAGCATGTGCTCTTTGGTGCCTTGCAAGTACCTGAGAACCTTCTTTGCAGCTCTTCAGTGGTCCATTATGGGATTACTTTGATATCGACCCAACATACCAACCGCAAAGTTGATATCTGGCTGAGTACATGTTTGAACATAGTTCAAACTCCCAACCACTGATGCATATGGAATTCTTTCCATTTCCTTACGCTCTAATTCATTTTTAGGACATTGCATTTTACTGAATTTGTCCCCTTTCTGAATTGGAGCTATCCCTGTGGAGCATTTTTCTATTTTATATCTCTCTAAAATCTTATTGATATATCCTTTTTGAGACAATCTTAACAATCCTTGTGCTTTATCTCGAAATATTTCTATTCCGATCACATATGATGCCTCACCCATATCTTTCATTTCAAAGTTCTTAGAGAGATACTTCTTTATATCATGTAACATGCCCATGTCGTTTGCAGCAAGCAAAATATCATCAAGATATAAGACTAAAATCACAAACTTGCTCCCACTAACTTTAATGTAGATATATCGATCAACGATGACTTCTACAAAACCGTATGACAAGATGATATCATTAAACTTTAAATACCATTGTCTAGAAGCTTGTTTTAGTCCATATATCGACTTTCTCAGCTTACATACCATATGTTCTTTTCCTGTGACCATGAAACCTTCAGGTTGGTCCATATATACTTCTTCCTCAAGCTCTCCATTTAGAAAGGCGGTTTTCACATCCATCTGGTGAAGCTCTAGATCATAATGAGCCACCAAAGCCAAAAAAAATTCTTAGAGAATCCTTCTTTGAAACCGGAGAGAAGGTCTCTTTATAGTCAATACCATCTTTTTGGGTGAAACCTTTAGCAACAAGACGAGCCTTGTATCTTTCAATGTTACCTTTCGAGTCACGTTTGGTCTTAAAGACCCATTTAGTACCAATGGTTTTGAAACCGTTAGGCAACTCTATTAAGTCCCATACATTGTTATCACCCATAGATTTTATTTCTTCTTTCGAGGCAATTAACCATTTTTCAGAATTTTCACTTTTCATGGCTTTTTGAAATGAGCACGGATCTTCATCAATGCTTAAGTCACATTCACTTTCAATAGCATAAACCACATAGTCATTTGAAATAGCAGATCTTCTTTCTCTTCCAGATCGCCTTAATGGTTCTTGTGGTATACTATTCTCTTCTTGAATTGTAACCGGTTCATTAATTGTTTTTCTACTAGTAGGGTTGATACATCATTATGTTGTTCTATTGCGTCATTTAACTGTGATGCAACAATAGGAACAACAACTTCAGGTGCAACGATAGGTGAAGGAACATCAACATGGACTTCCTGAATGTCCACTTTTCGTGGTTCACCACTCCCACTAGTTTCACCATTTTCAATGAACCTAGCATTACCGGTCTCCACTATTCTCGTACTATGGTTAGGACAATAAAATATATACCCCTTTGATTTTTCAGGATAACCAATGAAAAATCTACTGATAGTCCTAAAATCAAGTTTCTTTTCATGTGGGTTATACAACCTTACTTCTGCTGGACAACCCCAAACACGTAGATGTCTTAAACTAGGTTTCCTTCCCGTCCATAGTTCATAAGAGGTCTTAGGAACAGCTTTGCTAAGAACCCGGTTTAGCAAATACGTTGCAGTTTTTAATGCATATACCCACAACGAAGAGGGTAAAGAGTAATTACTTAACATGCTCCTAACCATATCCATTAAAGTACGATTCCGCCTCTCAGCTACACCATTCTGCTGAGGAGTACCAGGCATTGTATATTGTGCACAAATACCTTTACTTTCAAGTAACTTTGCAAATAGACCTGGACATTGTCCATTTTTGTTGAATTTTCCATAAAACTCACCACCTCTATCAGATCTCACAACTTTTACCTTTTTATCTAACTACCTTTCCACCTCGTCAATGAACACCTCTAGGACATTCACAGATTTGGACTTTTCATGCAGTAGATATGTATATCCATAACGTGAGTAATCATCGATGAATGTGATAAAGTATTTTTCACCACTCCAAGAAGGAGCATCTAAAGGACCACCAATATCGGTATGTATTAACTCAAGAAGCTGAGTGCTTCTTGTGGCTGATTTCTTTGTTATATGTTTAGTCTGCTTTCCTTTAATGCAGCCTACACATACATTTAGATCACCAAAATCCAATGCAGAACGAATTTCATTTTTTACCAACCTCATAATTCTTTCTTTGGAAATATGACCTAATCTTTGATGCCACAATAAAGCAAAATTTTCATTTGATGCACTACGTTTAATGCCTCGACTTTCAATATTAAATAGGGATTCGGAAAATTTTGCATCAAGATTGAATTTATAAAGTGAATCAAACAAAGTACCACTACCATAAAAGTAATCATTTCGGTACAAAGAGAAAACACCATGTCCAATCTTAAAAACAAATTCTAAATTATCCAGTCTACTAACGGAAACAAGATTTCTAGCACATTCAGGTACATAGAAAAGGAGAATATTCCTTTAATATCCTCTATTTCATTTCTAACCCATAATTTTCTATTTTGGGTATAGTTAATTGAAATCTCATATGTTTCTATATTGCGTTCGTCTTCTGGACGGAGTTCCACTTTATGGTTTTCAAAAACCTGTTTGCATATGTCTTCTGGACATTCCGTTTGAGTTGGTTCCTCTATAACCTTTTCACAAGTATTTTCGAGACGTTTTTTGTAAGGTTCTTCCAGAACCTTTTGATTTTGTTCTCCCAAATACTTTTTCTTACGGGGATTTTTATCTTTTGAGCCCATCGGTCTCCCCCTCTTTAACTGAACTCTGGGTTCATTTATTTTATCGCCATCAACATGTTCTACAGGAACATTAATTCTTGATGGGACATTCACAGCGGGTATATATGATTTCGTCACTCGTTTTGTATCTGTGAATGCATCTGGCAACTGGTTTGCAATATTTTGCAAATGTATGATTTTCTAAACTTCCATTTCACGTTGTTTTGTGGGAGGATCAAGATACAACAAAGATGGCGTACACCATTTAATATCTTCTTGCAGTTGTTTAATTCCTCCCCCTAACGTAGGAAATTCTTCTTCATCAAAATGACAATCGGCAAATCGTGCCGTAAACATGTTACCAGTTTGTGGTTCAAGATACCGAATAATACTTGATGATATCAATCCAATATATATTCCTAATCTTCTCTGTGGCCCCATCTTTGTTCTTTGTGGTGGGGCTATAGGAACATAAACTGCACACCCAAAAACTCGGAGATGAGATACATCAGGCTTCTGGCAAGATGTTAATTGTAATGGGGAATATTCATGATATGCACTTGGTCTTATTTGGACCAATGCTGCCGCATGCAATATAGCATGACCCCATACTGAAATTGGAAGATTTGTTCTCAATATTAACGGTCTCGCAATAAGTTGTAACCATTTTATCAAAGACTCAGCCATACCATTTTGTGTATCAACATGCGGAACCGGATGTTCAACACCGATTCCGAGAGCCATACAATAATCATTAAAGGCTTGTGACGTGAATTCACCAGCGTTGTCAAGTCTTACTTTCTTTATAGTATAATCAGGGAATTGAGCTCTTAACCTGATTATTTGGGCAATGAATCTTGCGAAAGCCATATTTCGTGTGGTTAACAAACACACATGTGACCATCTACTAGATGCGTCAATTAAAACCATAAAATATCGAAATGGCCCACATGATGGGTGAATAGGCCCACATATATCACCATGTATTCTTTCTAAGAATACTAGGGATTCATTACTAATTTTGGCTGGTGATGGCCGAGTAATAAGTTTTCCTTGAGAACATGCTTTACACGAAAACTCGCATGATTGAAAAATCTTCTGGTTTTTCAATGGGTGGCCATTAGAATTCTGCACAATTTTTCTCATCATAACTGATCCAGGATGTCCTAGTCTTTCATGCCAGACTTTGAATGTACTTGTAAACTTCTGGTTTACCGTAATATACGATTCCAGAGGACATCATTGGTAATTATTTCAATATTTGTTTCTGCTCCCATGTAATGCAAAGATATTCAATGTCATTTTTGCTCATTGTCTCTATGTGATATCCATTTGTACGGATGTCTTTGAAACTTAATAAGTTTCTATGAGACTTGGGGGAATATAAAGCATCATTTATTTCAAATTTCGTTCCCATTGGCATTGAAAAACTAGCTCTTCCGGAGCCTATGATAATATTTGCATTACCCGATATTGTATTTACGCTTCCGGCAGAATCTTTCATTTTGAGGTAGGAAAAAAACTTTTTATCTTTAAGTATTGTATGCATTGTAGCACTGTCTGCTATGCATATATCTCCATTCTCACTCTCAAAATGATACATTTTTTGTATTAAAATATTGATAAAGATGTATTAATAAATGTTAAACACACATATTTCAAAATCAACTTATATTATAATAAAACTATTTTACATTAAGTAATTAAAGTTCAAACTTACATATATATATATTTTTAAAAAAAAAAGACATTAAGTTTTATTTTTGTTCGTAAGGAAACTAAATACAACTTTATATATATAACATTAAACTTAATTATCTTGTTTTTTGGTATTCTCGGAATCAACCAGAAAATCAGCAACATCAAGATATGCATTTCCATCGAAGGAAAGTCCGGGTTCATCCGAGATAAAGTTGGTTTCACTTTCTTTTCCTTTTTGTTTCTGTGATTCTTGATACAGATTAGCCAAATGTTTTGGTGTACGATAGGTACGAGACCAATGACCTTTCATGCCACATCTGTAACAAACATTTTCATATTGTATATTTTGGCGTACAGCAGGTACGCGACCAACTTCATTTTCGTGGATTTTATTCTTTCTCCCGAATTTGAATTCATTAGGACGAAAAAATCTTCCTTTTCCACGTCCACGTCCACCTCCTCGTCCACGTCCACGACCATGACCATGGCCTCGACCACGTCCATGTCCTTGCCAATTATTGTAACTGGATAATGCAACATTCACTTCTGGGAATGGAGCTGATCCAGTGGGACGAGATTGATGGTTCATCATCACAAGTTCATTATTTTGTTCAGCAACAAGGAGAACTTGCATTAACTCCGAATAACGAGTATATCCCTTTGCTCGATATTGTTGTTGCAGGATTACATTTCCAGAATGAAATGTTTGGAGAGTTTTTTCAATCATATCATAATCACTTACTTTTTCTCCCCACAATATCATCTTAGAAGTGATTCCGAACAACGCGGAATTATATTTACTTACACTTTTATAATCCTGAAACTGGAGGTTTAACCACTCATGTTTGGCTTTTGGTAAGATCACCTATTTCTGGTGATCAAACCTATCTTTGAGTGATTGCCAAAGATCTGCAGGATCTTCTTTTGTGATATATTCATCTTTCAAACCATCATGGATATGGTGGCATAAAAATATCATGGCTTTTGCTTTTTTCTCTTCGGATGTTGTTTCCGACCTATTGATGGTGCCAAGAAGGTCTTTTGCCTTTAAATGCATTTTTGCAGCTACTGCCCATGTCATGTAATTTTTTTCCATATATATCAAGGGCAGCTATCTCGAGTTTTGCCAAATTTGACATTATAACTATACACATAATAAAACAATGTGTTAAACATCAATTTTATAAAAATTATTTTATAATTATTTTTTAATAAATAATCATGATAAAATTTTGGGTATAGATTTTAATTTATTATTTTTATTATTATTATTATATATATTTAATAAATATGTATAATTAGTTTTAAGAATTTAAACATAATGATGACATAAATTAATTTATGATAAAATTGTAAAACATTAGTGAATATAATAACACATAAATTAAAATAATTTCTAAATATAAATCAGGAGGCAGCGCCTACCATATAATATTCAGAAGGCAGAGCCTACCATATAATATTCAGAAGGCAGAGCCTACCATATAATATTCAGAAGGCAGAGCCTACCATATAATATTCAGAAGGCAGAGCCTACCATATAATATTCAGAAGGCAGAGCCTACCATATAATATTCAGAAGGCAGAGCCTACCATATAATATTCAGAAGGCAGAACCTACCATATAATATTTAGAAGGCAGAGCCTACCATATAATATTTAGAAGGTAGAGCCTACCATATAATATTTAGAAGGCAGTGCCTACCATATAATATTTAGAAGGTAGAGCCTACCATATAATATTTAGAAGGCAGTGCCTACCATATAATTTAGGAGGCAAAGCCTACCATATAATATATACATGTATTAATAAAACAGAATTTTACCTTATTTTAGTATCTCAGGTAGATGGTAGAAACACTCGTGCTGATAACGTGTTGAATAATAATAGAGAGATAGAGATTTTATTATTATACTGATTTTATTAATCTTATAAATTTTACAGATGAAGAAGAGAAAAAGAAGGAAGAAAGAAAGTTACTTCATCTGAATGAAGTAACCTACGTATTTATAGAGAAAGAGTAAGTCGGCAAACGTAAGTTTACATAAATAATTAGACGATGACTTTTTTAACCACTTTTATTTTGTTATTTCTATTTTTCTTCTCCTCTTGCTGCCATTTTCTCTTTCCTTATGTTTCGTCAATTTTTTTTTTGTTTCGCGATATTCCATTCTTTTTGGTTTGCTCGCTTCGACGATTTGCCTCTTGGGCTTCTCGTCTCTTCGGTGTCTCACCTCTCCGACGTTTCATTTTTCTGGCTTCTCGCTTTTCTGGTTCTTCTCTTTCTGGTTTCTTGTTTTTCCGGCGTCGATTCCATTCGCGAGTAGCCACCATTGAGTTTTCTCCCTTTCTCCAGCTGTCGCTTCTCTTCTCTGGTCGTCGCCTCATCTCCGGCTGTCACCTTGTCTCTGGTAGTCGCATCTCTCTGGCAATCACCTCTCTCCGACAGTCGCCTCTCCGGTTTCTTGCTTCTCCGATTTCTCTGTCAGCTAAGTACCTTCTCATCTCCTCTTTTGTTTCTGTACGACGAGCTCTTTGTCATTTCAAAATCTTAATCACTTTTCCTTGCTCTTTTCAGGTGCGACGTGACTGTTTTCCGAGCTCCTCCTCCTTGCGATAACTCAAGTAACCTTTTTTGGTTTAGATCCGATTTGTTTCGGTTTATATCTAGTTAGGTCTAGTCGAAATTGCACTCGATCTGGTTCTCCCGGCGCTCCTCCTTGGCGAGTTTAGATATGACTCAGTCGAGTTTAGATCTGACTCGATCGAGTTCGGATCTTACTCGGCCGAGTTTAAATCTGACTCAGACGAGTTGAGATCTAAACTAGTGTGTGTTACAGTCCTTTTCCTCTGCATGCATGTTTGAAGCGACTGTATACTAACTCGTTTCTACTTTGTTTTTCTTTTTTTAGGTTTGCTGGAGTTTCAATTTAGGATGATCGAGAGTATTCTAGCAGCTGCCGCCTACTCACCTTCCCCTGAGAACATGATCTTTCCTCCTTTTTTTGAATTTGTTGCTTAGATTCAGGTTGAGATTATGTTCGTTTTTCCAGTTTGGAACTTGTTGATTTTGATAGGTCGATTGAGTTTTGTTACTTGAAAGCATTTTCCTTGTTGAGCTTCACAATAAAATCGATTTGCTTTCTTTTACGATTTTAATAAGTCGATTCGTGTTGTGGTACTAACTCTTTGTTTTCCCTTTGTGTCTGCGAGGTACCAATTGACTTGTGAGCTCCTCCTCCTGCTCAGAACACTATAAGTTGGACTAAACCTTCCTGAAACCTCTCTCTAGATAACGACTTAGTCATAAGGTCTGCTGGATTGACTTTAGTATTAATCTTTAGGATTTTGATTTGGCCTTTATCAATTATATCCCTGATAAAGTGTAGGTTGACTTCAATATGTTTTGTTCTCTCATGATATACACTGTTTTAGTTAAGCATATAACACTTTGAAAATCACAAAAAACTTGAGTTGTATTAGTTTTTAAAATAAAACCTAACTCACTACATATTCCTTTTAATCAAATCACTTTTTTGATTGCCTCTGTCAATGTTATGTATTCGGATTCTGTAGTTGAGTGCCACCACTTTTTGTAGGCCAAACTTCCAACTTACAAAATTTTCCCCAACATGAAACATATAACTTGTTATTGACCTTTGTCTTTCAAGATCTACAACAAAGCTTGCATCACATAATCCTTCAATGTCGAATTTTGTGTTCTTTGTGAATGTTAGTGTCATATCCTTAGTACCTTTTGGATATCTTAGGATCCACTTCATTGCACTCTACTGAGTTCTTATTGGATTTTCCATGAACCTACTCACCAACCCTATTGAGTATGCTAAATCTGATCTATAACCGACCATTGCATACATTACTGATCCAACTGCACTAGCGTAGGGTGTCTGATCCATAAGTGCTATTTCTATAGAGTTCTCTACTTCATTCAGACTTTTTAGTCTGAATTGAGATCCTATAAGAGTTGCCACTGGATTTGAATATGACATACTAAACGAGTTTAGTACTTGATTTAGGTATTTTATCGGTGACAATTTTAGAACTCCTTTCTTTATGTCCCTTAAGATTTCCATATCTAAGATCTTACTTGTTGGACACAAATCCTTCATTGAACTATGACATTAGGTTTTCTTTAGGCTTTTGAATCGCTTTTGCATCCTTAGATGCCACCAACACGTCATCAACATAGATAAGTAAATAGATCTTAAATATCTGTTATGTTGTCTTTATGTACACACATAGATCGAATTTGCTTAGAAACTTTTGATGTGTCATGAACTTATCAAATCTCTTGTTCCATTGTTTTGGACTTTATTTGAGTCCATATAAGGATCTTAGCAATAAGCAAACTTTATCTTTCTTTTTCTTTTCTTCATAGCCTTCGGGTTATTTCATGAAGATTTCTTCCTCCAATGTACTATGTAGAAAAGTTGTTTTTACATCCAACTGCTCTAGATTACGGTCTTGATTTACCACAGCTGAAAGCATTATCCTTATTGATACATGTTTAACAGCTAGAGCAAAAATCTCATTGGAGTCAATACTCTCAACTTGTGAGAATCCTTTTGCAACTAGACGAGCTTTGTATCTAGATTTTTCCACTCTTCAAATTTCAGCTTTTCTTTTAAATATGCATTTGCACCATATGCTCCTATTGTTTTATGGTCGTGCCACAATTTTCCAAGTTTTGTTTTTCTTAGAGAATTCATTTCTTCTTACATGGCATCTTTCCACGGATCCCATTCTGTGCTTCGCCGAACTTCTTGATAAGAGTTTGGTTCCTCCATATTTACAGGTGTTGCACCAGATAATGCATAAATTACAAACTCAGTATCAAGAAATCTAGAGGGTGCTCTAGTATTTCTCTTTGTTCTGTCTATGGTTAACACATACTTTTCCAAATTTTGTGGATGTCTTTTTTCCTGATTTTGATCATCTTGAGCATTATCTAGTCTATCCTCATCTGAGCTACTTGAATCAGTCGCTTCTAATATAGCTCCTCCTTGAGATTTGTCTTCCAGATTAGGATCTTGATTTGTAGGTCCTTGGATTATATTAGCTTTGAAAGTGACTTTATTGACTTTCTTTTCTTTCTTCCTCTTTTGATATGAACTTTTTGGAATTTTTAGTGTGTCTTTGTAGGCTTCTTCTTTATTGAATACCACATCTCTACTGATTTTCAAGAATCCAGATCTTGCATCTTTTTACTACTTTAGGATATCCCACAAATACTCCTTTCACAATTCTTGGTTATGTCTTTGTTTTTACAGTGTGCACATAGTCTGTGTATCCAAATCTTCTTAGATTTGATAAGTCAGTTTTTGCTACTGTCCAAATTTCTTCTGAAAGTTTGAACTCAATTGATGAATTAGGTGCTCTATTAATCAAGTACACTGCTGTTGATGCATCTTCTATCCAAAATTGTTGTTATAAACCAGATTTTTTCAGCATTCATCTGACCTTATCCATGATCGTCAAATTCATACGTTCTGATACACCATTTTGTTTTGGTGTATATGGGTAGGTCTTGTGCTTTTTGATTCCGCTTGCTTTGCATAATTCATCAAATTGATTGTTGCAAAACTCCAAACCATTATCAGTTGTTAAGCATTTTATTTTCTTTTCCGTTTGATTTTCCACTTTTGTTTTCCACTCTTTGAATCTGGAAAACACTTCTCTTTTAGATTTCATAAAGTAGATTCATATATTTCTTGAATAATCATCTATAAAGGTGATGAAGTACTAACATCCAACAAGATTTTGTGGGGTTCTCCTATTTTGTGGGGTTCTCCTATTTTGTGGGGTTCAAGGAGAACCCCATAAATCTGAATGTATATAGTATAAAATGCTTCATGACTTGTGAGTTGCCCTATTGAAGCTTTGTCCGTGTGATTTTCCCAATACACAATTTTTACAAAACTCAAGATTTGTTATCTCTTTTGCTGGGATATATCCACCTTTAGCTAGAATTTCCAAACCTCTAACAGTCATATGTCCCAATCTAGAATGTCATAGTCTGGTCTGATACTCGTTTTCTAGGACCTTCCACATTCTCAAAAGTGTTAGCTAATTCATTACTTTTCAGAGAATAACATTAGTGAAACTTACACTAATCATGTTTTTAACCCTTTTCTCCTTTATTGCTTTGAGTGGATCTTTTGGAATTTGTATCGCATTACCCGCTTCACCTAGAACCACTATTTATGGTTCAATTAGGATTTTTTCTATTCCCATAAGTTCTAATGTATCTAAAAACTTATATTTCCATAAACCAAAATCTATTTTTCCATCAAATTTGTCTACATCAAATCTCTACTTACGAGATCCATTATAAACCTTTTATAATTCCTGTTTTAAATATGGTTTTGCGAGATTTACCGTAAACGTATGGACACCTTATGTCAAAATATCTTTTATATCAAAATATCAAAAATTTACATATGGTATACTGTTAAAATTTATCTAATACCATTTTCATAAAATTCTAATAAATTATGTTTTATTTAATACTTATTTTAAGATAATTTAATCGTGTGATATATCAGCATAATATATTTATAAATCACACGTGAAAATATGAGTTTTTATTAAAATATTTGTCAATTGACATATTAAAATTTTACTTTGTGAGTAAAATAAGGAAATTATATCCATTCAATTTTATTTGCTTTCATTTTTGGGGGAATTGCTAAAAATAACCTAAAACTTGACTCCAAATGCAAGTCTAACCCACATGAAAATATTTTTTCAAAACTAACTTATGAGGGTGGAGAAATTACTGAACACTCCTTTTATCTAAAAAATAATGTCGAAATGTCAATTACGTTTCAGTTCCTGCATGTTTTTTTGTTATCAAAGCAGACTTCTCCGAGAAGTCTGCTTTAGTAAAAAAACAGTTTATTCCAGATGAAGCAGACTTCTTGGAGTCTGCGAAGTTTATTCGGATCAAAGCAGATTTCTCCGAGAAGTCTGCTTTAGTAGGAAAAACAGTTTATTCCAGATAAGCATATCAAAAGCACGTAAAAGTTATAATAAATTCAAAATAAAGAGATTGGATTCGATCTAATGGTATAAAATATTTACTAGTTTTTGTTGTTATGTGTTGTGGGTTAATAGTTGATGTTTGTGTAGAGAATTCATGCTAGAATTTGAAATATCATGTGATAAATTTGAAAATTTAGATTTACAAATTTTTTTAAAAAAATTGTTTGAGTTTTGTATTTACTTAACTATCTTCAACATATTCATCCAATTTTTAACAAAACTTTTGTACATTTAGTGAATCTTATTATTTAGGGTTTAGGGTTACGTAGACTTCTCGTAGATTTAACAAAACAGATTTCTCGAGAAGTCTGTACAAACCGGAAATTAAATGTAACTAAATCATTTTTTTTCAATTTAGAGTTTAGAGTAATGTAAAAATACGAAGCAGAGAAGTCTGCTTCAGCCGGAATAAACTATTTTTTCACCAAAGCAAACTTCTCGAGAAGTCTTTGAGATTTATTCGTATTAAAGCAGACTTTTCCGAAAAGTTTGCTTCAACCGGAATAAATTTCGAAGACTTCGAGAAGTCTGCGCAAACCGGAAATTGACAGTTTTTAACCTAACCAAATTTAACTCTCCATATATAAAGACGATAACCCTAAAATTTTATCATAATTTCATTTAAAAAAAACGTGGGAGCCTCCATCCTCCAAAAATGACTACAAGGTAAATTTTCTCTTCTTCTCGTTTTACCTCCCCTCTTTTCTTTTCTTCTTCTCTTCTCATGTTCTTTTTCATCTTGTTATTTTGTATATCTGGAAAAAAATTATGAGATATGAAAAAGGTAAGTTTTTTTTGTTTATATGGTTTTGGGTTTGTGATTTTAAAATATTTTTATTGTTTAGATCTTTTGTTATTTTTATAACACTCTTTCTCGTCTTATTGTGTTGTAGATCTAGAAAAAGAAGTGAAGAGATCTAAAAACGTAAGCTTGTTGCTTTTATTAGTTTTTAAGTTTTTCGTAGTTTTTGTGATTTTTGTTGTTTTTGTTGTTTTCTTAAGTTTTTTCCTATATTTTTATCTCATTTCTCATCTTGTATTGTTGTAGATCTAAAAAAGGAAGTCACGAGATCTAAAGATGTAAGTTTGTTATTTTTACTAGTTGTTACGTTTTTCATGGTTTTGGAGATTTTGTTGTTTTTTGTTGTTTTCTAAATTTTTTTCTTATATTCTTATCTTATTTTTCATTTTCTATTGTTGTAGATCTAGAAAAAAGATTTACAAAAACTAATTTTGTTGTTTTACCAGATTTTAAAGTGATTTTTAATAATTTTTAAAATTTTATATGGTTTTTTAAAGATTTTTAATAGATGTTTGAGATTTATGTTGGTTTTACAGTTTTTTGTTGTTGTTTTTGAGTTTTCTTCTTAGGTTTTGAATTTGACACTGATTTTTGAATTAATGGATATTTGTATTGCAGATTTCATTACAGGTTTGCAGATTTCAGTTGTAGACTTCAGTTGCAGACTTTAGTTGCAGAGTTCTTATATTCTTATCTTATTTCTCATTTTCTTTTGTTGTAGATCTGGAAAAAAATTCACAAAAGTAATATTGTTGTTTTAGTAGTTTTTAAAGTGATTTTTAATGGTTTTTAAAATTTTAGATGGTTTTTTTAAGATTTTCAATAGATGTTTGAAATTCCCCTTGAAATTTATGGTGGTTTTACAGTTTTTTGTAGATGTTTTTGAGTTTTTTTCTTACGTTTTGAATTTGACTTTGGTTTTTGAATCAATAGATTTTCGTGTTGCAGACTTCATTATAGGTTGTAGACTTCATTATAGGTTGCAGACTTCATTACAGGTTGCAGACTTCAGTTGCAGACTTCACAACACGTTTTCATTACAAATGCAGACTTCACTTGCAGACTTTATTAATAATTACATACTTCGTTTGTATTTTTGGTCATATTTTAAATGAGTTTTTGTCAACTTTATTGTACCTATCACTAGCTCCCATCACTCTACCTTGTCAGTCAGTTTTTAATCAACTTTTTCAGAATTATAATAAACTATTAGTTGTATGTCAATCACCTTTCAATCAGCTCAAGTTAAATCATACTTATAAAATTACAAAATGACAACCATTAAAAACACAAATATTAGTATAAATTTTCATAAACACTTTTATACATAATTAAGGACTTAGTGCATATTTAAGATACTTAATGCATACTTCCTAATAACAAGAAAGAACAAGAACTAAATGAAAAACAATAAATCGATTTGCGAAATCTAAAGATATGTATAAACAATTCCATCAAAATACTAAGTTAACAGGATAGTGTTGGATGTTTTTGTAACACAACATCGATAACATTGTGCCTTCAAATTAATTGAATTGATTGGTTACATGTTTCAGAAACTACACACTTATATCGGCAAACTTTGTTGTATAAATCTCGCAGACTTCTTTGCAGACTTCTCGGCAGGCTTCTTTGCAGATTTCTCATCAGACTTTGTACTTTGTCCTTACTCGTAACTTAATTTTCTGAGATACTCAACACTAAAACTGAATTTATTCATCTTTTACTTTACCGTAAAGAATGTAATCCTCAGCATTCGAGTAAACTTTATTCTCATCTTCATCAACAACGTAATCATCATCCTCAATTACAAACATTTTTCATCCTCTTATATTATCCACAGAAAAATTCCAAGTCTCTGTAATAGTCCACTCCCCACAAACAACAACGATTTGGACCATTATCTGCGGTAAAAATTAATGAATTTGATTAGATCATTGTACACATACTAAATTTTCTCCAAGAAGTCTGCTTTGATCAGAATAAACGTCGCAGACTTCTCCGAGAAGTCTGCTTTGATCGGAATAAACGTCGCAGACTTTTCCGAGAAGTCTACTTTGATAGGAATATAATGTTTTTCTCGCCAAAGCACACTTCTCTGAGAAGTCTGCTTTGATAAGAATAAACTGTTTTTCTCGCCAAAACAATTTTTATTCCTATCAAAGTAGACTTCTCGGAGAAGTCTGCTTTGGTAGGAATAAACGTCACAGATTTTTCCGAGAAGTCTACTTTGATAGGAATAAAATGTTTTTCTCGCCAAAGTAGACTTCTCTGAGAAGTCTGCTTTGATAGGAATAAACTATTTTTCTCGCCAAAGCAATTTTTATTCCTATCAAAACAGACTTCTCCAAGAAGTCTGCTTTGATCGGAATAAACGTCGTAGACTTCTCCGAGAAGTTTGCTTTGATAGGAATATAATGTTTTTCTCGCCAAAGCAGACTTCTCTGAGAAGTCTGCTTTGATAGGAATAAATTGTTTTTCTCGCTAAAGCAGACTTCTAGCAGTCTGTGACGTTTATTCCTATCAAAGCAGACTTCTCGGAGAAGTCTGCTTTGATCGGAATAAACGTCGCAGACTCTGCTTTGATAGGAATAAACTGTTTTTCTCGCCAAAGCAATTTTTAAACCTATCAAAGCAGACTTCTCGGAGAAGTCTGCTTTGACCGGAATAAACGTCGCAGCTTCTCCGAGAAGTTTGCTTTGATAGGAATAAAATATTTTTCTCGCCAAAGCAGACTTCTCGCAGTCTGCGATGTTTATTCCTATCAAAGCAGACTTCTTCGAGAAGTCTACTTTGATCGGAATAAACATCGCATACTTCTCTAAGAAGTTTGCTTTGATAGGAATAAATTGTTTTTCTCGCCAAAGCAATTTTTATTCCTATCAAAGCAGACTTCTCCAAGAAATCTGCTTTGATTGGAATGAACGTCGCAGATTTCTCCGAAAAGTCTGCTTTGATAGGAATAAAATGTTTTTCTCGCCAAAGCAGACTTCTCTGAGAAGTCTACTTTGATAGGAATAAACTGTTTTTCTCGCCAAAGCAATTTTTATTCCTATCAAAGGAGACTTCTCGGAGAAGTCTACTTTGATCGGAATAAACATCGCACACTTCTCCGAGAAGTCTGCTTTGATAGGAATAAAATGTTTTTCTCCCAACAACCACGACAATGATGGTTGTATGCATTGAAGAAGATGACATTTTCGTAATATTTTTGAAAAATTTGTTTATAATGGTCTTTGTGTTGTTTTTGTTTTTTTTTTAACTTAATGGCAAAGTTGTAAATAAAGTTATTGTTGAAGGATAAAATAGAGATAGAAAGTTAGTTTTGTAAAAAAAAGTTTAAATTGTCAAACTTACAATTGAAGACAAATTTTAGTTCAATTTTGCAAATATTCCTTCATTTTTAGGTAAATTTTTTTATTACATTTTTTTCGTTTTCCCCAAAAGTTATCGATTAAAAATAAAAATCGTGGATAATCGTGAAATTTCGGTACGGTTTAGTTCGGTTCTTAGAAAAGAGAAATTCAAATCATATTTTAATTGTTTTTAAAAAGAAATTAAAAAAAAAGAAAGCCCTAAATATTTATTGGAAAACAGCAAGGCCTTTAACTAAAGTTGGAACCTCTATATTCCTTCGCCTGTAACTTCACTTGCCGTCTCACAAACCCTAAATTGCTTTTGTTCGGTCCAAATTATCCTCTCTCGAAGAGTCCGTTTCGCTAATTCCGATGGCGAAGAAAATTCTCAACCCTTTGGAAGATCCACCAACGGCTTCTTCAAGCGACGACAAAGAAATGGAGACTTCGGCTGGAGAGGAAGAAGAAGAAGAGGAAGAAGAAGAAGAATCTTCGTCATCATCAGAAGAATGTAAAGATCCCGTCGCTGCTGTTACAATCGCCGTTCCAGGTAAAACCACCTCTGTGAAACAACCCTGCGGTTCAGATTCTGGATCGGAGACTGAAACCGATTCGGACTCTGAAACAGAGCGCCACATGAATATAGAATCTCGAAAAGCCGCTGTTTCCGACGCTAAGCTGAAGAAGAGCGAGGTTGCTCAGTCGTCTGCTACTTTAGCTTTACCGGCAGTGAAATCAGGGACGAAGAGGCCTAGTGAAGAGATTTTAAGGGACACGAATGTTAAGCGAGCCAATAAAGATGAAGAGAAAAAGATCGGAGAAGATACAAAGAAACCGGCTTTTCAAAGACTATGGAGTGAAGAAGATGAAATCGCTGTGCTTCAAGGAATGATTGATTTCAAAGCTGATACAGGTAAGAGTCCTTATGATGACTCGAACGGGTTTTACGAATTCATCAAGAAATCTATAAGCTTTGAGGTTAGTAAGAACCAGTTCATGGATAAGATTAGGAGTTTGAAGAAGAAGTATATGGGTAAAGAAAAGAATGGTGTAGAACCGTCGTTTTTAAAAGCGCATGATCAAAAATCTTACGATTTATCAAAGTTTATTTGGGGGCCTGAAGGAATGGCTCTTGAATCCGCTGTTAAGTCTAATGGGGTATCGAAAAAGAGTCAGAAAACGAAGAAGCTCGATTCTGTGAAGCAAGAGTTGTCGTTTGGTTCGCCTGATGGTAAAAATGTTGAAGATGATGTTCATGGTGGAGATGTGGAGTCATCAATTGCTGTGAGAAAACCTGATTTGTTTGAAAACTCTTTTCTTGTTCGATCCATTGCGGGTTTTGGTGTTGATGAGCATCATGTTAAACAAAGTTGGAGCTTGGCACCGTTGGAAGAGAAGAGGAAGATTGAAGAGGACTTGAAGGTTTTGCAGGCCAATGAACTGGAATTTGTGGTGGAGAAGATAAACTTTTTGCATGAGGTGACTTCTATGATCACTGAAGCATTGAGAACAAGTCATTAGATATATAGATTTATCAAGTTCTGATCTGAATGATCTGCAATGCGCTTTTTCGAATGTAGGATTTGTCTGTGTTCTTCTCTTCTATCTATCTTATGTAACTCTTTGGTTATCTGGTGGTTTTATCGTTTATGAAACTCTCTGTTTTGGGCTGTTGCTTATATATAAAAACACCATGGAAGTAAATTCTGTCAAGCTTGATGCAATTAGGTGAAATATGAACAAGAAATGGGTTTCTTTTGGGTAATTTTAAAAAGTCGAAAAACTTTCTGGTGCAACCCAAACATTAACACAAAGTTATCTCTTTTTAAAGATCGGAAGCAAAATTGAAGAAACATAAGCTACTGTAGATGGTATCAAGTCAAATGAATAAAAGTTTTAATTTGGTTCTTAGGTGAGAGTTAATAAAGAAGATGAAGATAACAAGTTAGTTGTCTCAGCTTAGGCCAATTCAAGAACTCAGGGACCTAAAGACTTTCAAGGCGATTTGACAGAGGATGAGAGTTTTGATTCCTCAATCTCGGGATGTTGTTAAAGCTGGATCGAACTTAACAATAAGTAAAAGATCAATAATTCTCCAAACTAGTACTCTCTCAATCGTATTTAAAAAGAATTCAAAAGGTAGTTTTTGTGATATCTAATTACAATCAGACTTGCGACATTTATATAGGTGTTTATCTATTTGTTTTTTACCTAGCAAAAATAAACACTATTCAGGAGAAATAATCTACATAGGTTTATCACAAACTAATATAATAATTTGGGCTTGCGCATTGTACAAAACATTTTGATCTGTTTAATGATATTACTGTCGAATTTATGCTAGTTTGATTTAAGGCCAGTTTTTTATGTCGGATTAACCCAACATTATATTCTCTTCTTTTGACCCGACATATAAATAGTGAAAATTCTAGTTGCATTTTATTTTGCAACTTCACTTTTGTTGAATAATAATAGAGAGATAAAGATTTTATTATTATACTGATTTTATTAATCTTATAAATTTTACAGATGAAGAAGAGAGAAAGAAGGAAGAGAGAAAGTTACTTCATCTGAATGAAGTAACATACGTATTTATAGAGAAAGAGTAAGTCGGCAAACGTATTACATAAATAATCAGACGACATTGTTGACTTTTTTAACACTCCCTCTTGATTATTTATTATTATTAAATTATTGCGTTCTGCCTCGTTAACTCCATGTGCTTAGCACCTTTAGAGTACTTGTCATTCTTTGAAAAGAAGACAACTGCAGAATTATCACAATAAATTCTCAGCGGCCTCGCTATAGTGTCGATAATACGAAGTCCCGAGATAAAGTTCCGCAACCACAATGCGTGAATTGTGGCCTCAAAGCATGCCACAAATTCGGCCTCCATAGTGGAAATAGCAATGACGGATTGTTTTCCACTTTTCCATGATATTGCTCCCCCAGCTAATATGAACAAATAGTCAAACGTCGATTTTCTACTGTCAACGCATCCGGCATAATCTGAATCTGAATATCCAATGACCTCTTGTATGTAAGCATGTGCTCTTTGGTGCCTTGCAAGTACCTGAGAACCTTCTTTGCAGCTCTTCAGTGGTCCATTATGGGATTACTTTGATATCGACCCAACATACCAACCGCAAAGTTGATATCTGGCTGAGTACATGTTTGAACATAGTTCAAACTCCCAACCACTGATGCATATGGAATTCTTTCCATTTCCTTACGCTCTAATTCATTTTTAGGACATTGCATTTTACTGAATTTGTCCCCTTTCTGAATTGGAGCTATCCCTGTGGAGCATTTTTCTATTTTATATCTCTCTAAAATCTTATTGATATATCCTTTTTGAGACAATCTTAACAATCCTTGTGCTTTATCTCGAAATATTTCTATTCCGATCACATATGATGCCTCACCCATATCTTTCATTTCAAAGTTCTTAGAGAGATACTTCTTTATATCATGTAACATGCCCATGTCGTTTGCAGCAAGCAAAATATCATCAAGATATAAGACTAAAATCACAAACTTGCTCCCACTAACTTTAATGTAGATATATCGATCAACGATGACTTCTACAAAACCGTATGACAAGATGATATCATTAAACTTTAAATACCATTGTCTAGAAGCTTGTTTTAGTCCATATATCGACTTTCTCAGCTTACATACCATATGTTCTTTTCCTGTGACCATGAAACCTTCAGGTTGGTCCATATATACTTCTTCCTCAAGCTCTCCATTTAGAAAGGCGGTTTTCACATCCATCTGGTGAAGCTCTAGATCATAATGAGCCACCAAAGCCAAAAAAATTCTTAGAGAATCCTTCTTTGAAACCGGAGAGAAGGTCTCTTTATAGTCAATACCATCTTTTTGGGTGAAACCTTTAGCAACAAGACGAGCCTTGTATCTTTCAATGTTACCTTTCGAGTCACGTTTGGTCTTAAAGACCCATTTAGTACCAATGGTTTTGAAACCGTTAGGCAACTCTATTAAGTCCCATACATTGTTATCACCCATAGATTTTATTTCTTCTTTCGAGGCAATTAACCATTTTTCAGAATTTTCACTTTTCATGGCTTTTTGAAATGAGCACGGATCTTCATCAATGCTTAAGTCACATTCACTTTCAATAGCATAAACCACATAGTCATTTGAAATAGCAGATCTTCTTTCTCTTCCAGATCGCCTTAATGGTTCTTGTGGTATACTATTCTCTTCTTGAATTGTAACCGGTTCATTAATTGTTTTTCTACTAGTAGGGTTGATACATCATTATGTTGTTCTATTGCGTCATTTAACTGTGATGCAACAATAGGAACAACAACTTCAGGTGCAACGATAGGTGAAGGAACATCAACATGGACTTCCTGAATGTCCACTTTTCGTGGTTCACCACTCCCACTAGTTTCACCATTTTCAATGAACCTAGCATTACCGGTCTCCACTATTCTCGTACTATGGTTAGGACAATAAAATATATACCCCTTTGATTTTTCAGGATAACCAATGAAAAATCTACTGATAGTCCTAAAATCAAGTTTCTTTTCATGTGGGTTATACAACCTTACTTCTGCTGGACAACCCCAAACACGTAGATGTCTTAAACTAGGTTTCCTTCCCGTCCATAGTTCATAAGAGGTCTTAGGAACAGCTTTGCTAAGAACCCGGTTTAGCAAATACGTTGCAGTTTTTAATGCATATACCCACAACGAAGAGGGTAAAGAGTAATTACTTAACATGCTCCTAACCATATCCATTAAAGTACGATTCCGCCTCTCAGCTACACCATTCTGCTGAGGAGTACCAGGCATTGTATATTGTGCACAAATACCTTTACTTTCAAGTAACTTTGCAAATAGACCTGGACATTGTCCATTTTTGTTGAATTTTCCATAAAACTCACCACCTCTATCAGATCTCACAACTTTTACCTTTTTATCTAACTACCTTTCCACCTCGTCAATGAACACCTCTAGGACATTCACAGATTTGGACTTTTCATGCAGTAGATATGTATATCCATAACGTGAGTAATCATCGATGAATGTGATAAAGTATTTTTCACCACTCCAAGAAGGAGCATCTAAAGGACCACCAATATCGGTATGTATTAACTCAAGAAGCTGAGTGCTTCTTGTGGCTGATTTCTTTGTTATATGTTTAGTCTGCTTTCCTTTAATGCAGCCTACACATACATTTAGATCACCAAAATCCAATGCAGAACGAATTTCATTTTTTACCAACCTCATAATTCTTTCTTTGGAAATATGACCTAATCTTTGATGCCACAATAAAGCAAAATTTTCATTTGATGCACTACGTTTAATGCCTCGACTTTCAATATTAAATAGGGATTCGGAAAATTTTGCATCAAGATTGAATTTATAAAGTGAATCAAACAAAGTACCACTACCATAAAAGTAATCATTTCGGTACAAAGAGAAAACACCATGTCCAATCTTAAAAACAAATTCTAAATTATCCAGTCTACTAACGGAAACAAGATTTCTAGCACATTCAGGTACATAGAGACATCCTTCAAGATCTACATGACATCGAGTGTCTAAAACCAATCTATAAGTCCCAATGCCTTCAATTCGTGCCTTCAATTCGTGCCTTCATCCTTTTCCCCATGAACAAGTATTGTTCAGTTCCTCTTATGGGCTGGATCGAACTGAATCCCTGTTTAATATGAGATACATGAGTAGTAGCACTAGAATCTAACCACCAAGTATTATTAGGCACTTCTATAAGGTTCAATTCAAAGCAAACAAAACTATGATGTTTACCTTTCTTGTCGAACCAGGCATTTCGTTTCAGAAAATCTTTCTTGAAATGTCCTGTTTTCTTGCAAAAGAAACATTTCATCTCTTTATGGATTTTGCTTTCAGGTCCTTTCACAAAAGCTTTATCCTTCCTTTTGTCTTTTTTACTCGGTTTTACCTTATAGCTGCTGGAACTTCCAAGACCTACGAGATTCGCAACTTGGTCCTTCATTTTCTTTAATCTCCCTTCCTCTTGAACCAACATAGCCTTTAGTTCTTTAAAATTCCATTTATCTTTAATGGTGTTGTAGTTCACCTGGAATTGGCTAAATTCAAAAGGTAGGGAGTTCATAATGAATTGGACCAAAAACTGTTCATGAACTTCCATTCCCATGGATGTTAACTTTGCTGCCAAGTTAGACATGTGCGTGACATGATCATGGATTGGTTGAGACCAGTCAAACTTTTTTGTAGTTAGCTCACTCATTAGACTTCCTACAATCGACTTATCAGCCAAATCCGATTGTGAACACTCCTTAATTTTTATATGAATTCCCTTGCTTTCTCTGTCTTAGGCATAGATGGCTTAATACTTTCTGCCATCGTCATCCTCATAAGGTTCAAACTCAGCCTGTTAGATCGCTCCCAAGTCTCATACCGAGTTTTTTTCAGTTTGGGAGCTATCATCTGTAATGGTTGAGGGTTTCTCATCTGTAAGGATTGCAAGGTCGAGTGCCATAATACCCAATGTGAACCGGATATGTTCTGACCACTCTCCATAATTGAGCCCATTAAACTTTACGACAGAATTAGCGGATGCATACAAATTTGATGAAGCTACAAAATATTTATACATACTTACTTATTATTACTTTGAGACTTTATTATAGATTCAAATACCTAATCATAAACTTATAAAACATGTATTCAAGTAACCTTTGGGTAATACTTTAAATACAAACACTTTTAACGATGTTAAATTTATTCTTTAACAATTAATCATATCACATAAAATCAAATAATTATGCTACCTTTGGGTATGCATAATATCGGCTATAGTAAAATGATTAATTTTTTTCATATTAATAACTATATCATATGATCTACCTTTGGGTAATCTCCTAGAATATAGATATTAAAAAAATTGATCAATTAAAACTTTAATGTCATTTATAACATCATTTTAATCATGATCAATTAATAAACTTTACTATTTTTAATATTTATATCTATTATAACAAAGCCACTTTGGTGACTAACATGTTATATAAAATATAAACATTAAAAATTTAATAGATAAAATATTTTTATATTGTATTAACATTTCAAAATACAATATAACCATTTCTATTAAATCAGCGGAAACTTTATTGTACATTTATATATATAAACTTTTTTTATATACATAAGCAAATTTATTTAATCAAATATATATATATTACTGCACATTCTTTATGATTTTATCTTAATCAATAAATGTCATTTATTATGATTCATGAGAGAAAATCGATTGATAGTATGCACCTATTTAATTTTTTTTTAATTGCCTTTTAAAGTTATAATTGAAAACTTTTATTATACAATAATTATACCATTACTTCATGCACTTTAATGTGCAACTT
This sequence comes from Pugionium cornutum, assembly GCA_018901935.1. Classification (NCBI taxonomy): domain Eukaryota; kingdom Viridiplantae; phylum Streptophyta; class Magnoliopsida; order Brassicales; family Brassicaceae; genus Pugionium; species Pugionium cornutum. The sequence continues at coordinate 9,380,278 of CM032157.1, read as the reverse complement.
ATGATTTTGAGAAAAGAAACCGTGATCTCTAAAATTTTTAAACTTCATGCACTTTGATGCATTTCATGCAATTCATGCATTTCATGCACTTTAATGCATTTTTTTAATTAATATTTAATGTATTTATCAATTTCTTTTATAAACATTAATAATTGTTATAAAACCTTAAGGCAATCACACTTAACATCAAGACCTAATCTATATGATTTTCATCATGAAAATCAATAACTAATTTTATGGTGAATTTAAAACAAATCTAGTTTGCTCTGATACCAATTGTTAATTTATTTTTTAATGATTTCGATTATGAAATCTAATCCCAAGAATCTCTAAATTTGATTTAATTCAACCTTAAACTTTTCTTTTAGAAGAAGAAAAATACTAATCTTGATCCATAAGCAATTAGATTGATTTGATCTTCTCCTCTTTTTGATCTTCCTTAATTATTCCTTTGATGAATAAAGAATTGATGAGTTGTTTTTTCTCTAAAAATTGTGTTGTTTTTTTTATCTCTTCTATTTAATGAAGTTTAACTCACTTTTATGAGAAGAAAAACACTCCCTCTCTCCCTACGGTGGTGTCTCTCTCTCTCTAGAGTTGTGATGGTTAATAACCACTTCATAACCACTTTCATTAACTTCCATTAAATCATTATATATCTATATATAAAACATTTTCTTATTTATTTGTAGTTAATAAATAGTCATTATTAACTATTAATGCAATATATATAATATTAGAGAAAATTACTCTTATTAAATATGATAGACAAGGGAGAAGGGTTATCAATACACCCAAATTCTAATATCATTAATCAAAACCGATTCATCACGGTATCGTCTTTTATATTAGAATTATAACATTAATATGAACTTGATTATTATAATTAAATCTAAAGACACATAAGTCACATATAAAAATATAAATATTCTTACATAACAAACTAGATTTATATACATGAAGATAAATATTCACAAATATTCTCATTCTTTTTGTTATTCTTCTCTTTAATTCAGTTAAATGTAGTTTAACTCAAAATATTTGTATTTATATAATGCATATAGCCAAACTTTCAATATTCATCTTAGATGTAGTAAAAAATATACCAAATCTAAATTTCATCTTATCAAATATTTATATTTCTTTGAACATGTTAATTAATTCTTCAATGTCATGTCAGCACTTCATAAACATATCTTCCATATTTTCATAGTTTTCGAGTAGGTTTTATGTCACACAATATTTATTGTGTAACATGCAGCTGTACAACATCTATCTTCATTAACTTTTAAATGTCGGTTGCAATTCACTTTTTGTATTTATCTGTCAGATTTGGAGCAAATTTGGTAATCTTTCCATCGCATTTTCATGTTTTAAATTTTTTTATGTAAACCGTTTTTCTAGAAATTTAGTTTTGATAAAATTTAAAACTTTGTTAGTTTTAGTTATTCACAATCCAAAATTTTGTAAAAATCTTATAATATGAGATTAATTAATATAATTTTGAGTATGATGTATGTAAAAATAATGTAACATGATGTCCGGTCATTTGATCAAATCACATATTTGATTTGTCTTTAAACTATAATTTGGCAATAATACTTTTTATTTTCGATGACCTAAAAGATCTTTAAAATGGCATGTCAATAGGAAAAAAAACATGATTGTTGATTATAGCTTTTTTCGTTTGTTTGTTATCGACGATTGTAGTTGCGGTAAATATTGTGTTTGTGGCTGCGGTTAATACTGCGACTGCAACTACGACATATGTTATTCGTGTGTCTATCGTCGTTGATTACAATTGATCGTATATTTTTAATCACACCATTGTTTTAATTAACGATAAAAAAAATTATAACGTATAACACAACATCTGACCACTACGATTAATCTTAGATAATTGTGGCAGCTAAACGAACAATAATTTACTATAGTTTTTTATAGTTTTTCATAGCTGACAAATGAACATTACATATTTAGTTATACAAATAAATATCCTATAAAAAATATGGACTACAAAATCTAAGTTAGTATAAAAATTCGAAGTTGGGCTTTGCCCCATCCCCTAAATCCTTCACACACCATTCCTTTATAATTTATAAATCTTTTGATGTCCCATAAAAAGCTCAATTGCTCCCAAAATAAGTTCACTTTCTTCATTTGCTTCTACAAATCCAAACAATGCTCCAATGTTTCCGATTTCTAAATTATTTGCCTTATACACTATTGAAAGATCGATCTCCAGTAATGTCTATGCTTTGGTAGCCTGAGCAAAATCGCTTAAGTAAAGGAATGATTTTACCAAACGAATACCACTCATTTATGTTAGATGGCATTTTCGATGTTTATGCGAAGCTAAAAGAACTCACCATCATCACTCAAGTTGTTGACACGTAAACTACTCTTTACCACATATTGTTTTCTTTTTTTTTTCTTGTATGTTAATGATACTTGAAAATTTGTGTATATGAGACCATTAAGGGTTTGAAAAGATGCTGAGATACATAAAGGTTTTGCCTTGAAGCTCTAGATATGATCACAATGGATGAAAGAGTTACATACCGGGAGGCAAGACTTACGCTACACTAAAAACTCCATGGCCAGGTATAGACTCCTTAGATATTGGCTATTAAATGCTTTTACCTGCAATTTACTCGCGCTTGTCCTCTTCAACGTCGTCTGCAAGCCCGTATAGAAGTTCATTACTTTCAACATCGCTTGTACTCCTTATTCCGCTACCCGTTAATGAGATACCTTCCTCTTCAAACTCGTCCCCTGTTTCCGCTAAGTATGAATACCTGCAAGGTTCAAACCAATTAGAGTTAAGCTCTGTGCAATTAGATAATCTCTCAGTGAACAACAAATACGAGTCTTGAATCTTAACATCTTTGGCAGTTGATCATTGTAAAACATTTGAGTAATGGTTATACAGGAAAGTATTAGAACCTGGTAGGATTATTGGATGGAGCCCAAAGGATGCATATGACTGCTAACAGACCAAACGAGAGTAAATTCCAAAAAGCTGGAATGATCCATGCCATTCGCCAAAGTTCGCTTAGAGGGTCACTTGCGTTGAAGTATAGCTAGTACAGAGACAGAGAAGAATGTTATTTCATTTAACACTCCTTTGACTTGGGCTTTCAAGTATTAAACGAGAATCGGTCAGTAGTAGCGTTCTGTTACCTCAAAACCAATCCAAGCAATAGAGAGCAGAACAGAGATAGCGAGTGCATTGGTGAAATTCCTATAAAGCTCAAGCTTAGCCATGTTTCGCTTAATCTGCAGTAAACAGTAGACAGATAAGCAGCTACAAAAAAATGTAAGAAGAACTGGATCTTCATAGAAGGCTTAAGCAGCTACTATAAATGATTCTCCTTAGAATGGCTGCAAAATGAGCAGGCAAAGATTGGAACCAAATAAGCTAACAAGGTTATGATCCTTAAACGCCTGTGGTATATATACATCTCTCGGATATAATAATGTGACGAATCATAAAATATCTGGTCATTAAAAATCAGTTACAAGTGTTGTAGTATCTTACCTGAAGTTTCTCAAGGGTTCTTGCCAATGATGAGAATATCCACAGAATAAAGCAAGCATCCAGTAATGCAACGGGAATCACCAAAAATATCACTGTTTTCCCAGAAAAGTCATTGATGTTTCCCAAATGTTCAACCAACTCAAGAGCCTCTGTTGCGACAAAATATATGACTCCAAGAAGAAGTACCCTCGAGGTTATGCCACCAAGGGTAGGCTTTACTACCCCGTAACCCATAGAGACGACCAGAAGAAGAAGCCTGGAGAGCGTCTTTTTTATGGAAGAAAAGGTCACCGCCCATAGAGTAACATCCATAGGCCTCATCCCAGTTGAGTCGAAATTAGCATATTCAAAGTATCGAACAGCCATTTCACACATGCCAAGAGCAATAACTAAAGTGATATGATAGTGTAGCTGAATAATATCCTTCCAAAACTGGACAAACCTCAGAAACCAAACAAGGCCGAGTAAAAGATAAGCTAATGACATGACGCCAAAAAATTTCATTAAAGGCGCCACCTTTCCTGGTAAATAACCATCAGGGTTCTTCCAAACTGTTCTTCCTCTGATAATAGTGCCATCCAATTCCGGGTCACATATCATGAAATAAAGATAGTACATCCCGGTCTTATTAATAACCACAGTTTCTGGGGACATATTAACTTCCGTCTTATTCCCTCTAAAAAAGGTCTTGATCTGTCTTGGCCAGTCGGGATCATTAGAATCTCTCCTAATGATAACTTCTCCCAGACTGCAATACCCAGTATCAGCGAGCTCTGGCGTGCAACAAATTACGTCAGTTTTTGGAGAAGATCCCCCAATTCTTTCACGGTCTTTCACCTCAAGTATTATTGCTTCCACCAACCCTGCAGTTGACTGCATTGCATTCTGTTTGCTAGCAGATTCCTTTGTCCTCACGAAGGTAACATCATCAAACCTGAAAAACGGCTAGACAACATAACCAATATAATTCTTGCAAAGGAAATGCCTCCATCTCCAAGTGGAGTATTTGCTAACTCTTACACACATCATACAAGGTTAGAATTCTGATTCGGGGGAAAAGGAAATTCTTGATGCTCTTATGATAATACTGCCGCTAGATTACTCATAGAGTAAAAATATAGAAGCTAGAGTTGTGAAGATCTTGGATTCATCGAGAATAATGATATTCAAAACAGGAAAAGCATATACAGTCAAATAACTCCATCTGCAAATGCCCTGAGCAGTACAATACCAAATGCACAAAGGCTTCAAAGAAATGTCCCTAGCAAAGGTATTCCAAACCAATATCCAGTAGTAAAATTGTGTATCTATCAGTACCAAAAAATGCAGGAGTTAAAGCTGATTGCGAAGGAGAGAAACTGACCTTATAAAGGACTTTCCTTTAAGAGGTTTATCAGAAGAAGTATTGGCATCCTGAAACTTGGAAGCGTAAAGGCCTTCGCTACCGCCATGGAAGAATCGAGCATTGTTGCGTACGGTGAACCCTTCGTTCTTATACTCGTGAATCGAGGCATTCGCAGCGTCGATCAAGCTTCCAACTAGCAAAACTGCAACCGCCCAAAACCCTAACGAACGATTTTCCATGGAAATCAGCCCAGTTGTTTCTCTCTGATTTTACAATTGCTTCTTCCTCCAACGAATCTCCGATCAAATCCCTTGCTATTTTCAGTTAAATCAGATCAGATCATATCGAAGTCCGTCACAAAATCAAAACACTCGATTCACTTCCAGGATCAGCAGCTAATGAAATGATGATTCGGAGATCAAAAGGCCAGAAGAACGTGGAGCTAGAAAACGCTGATCGAAGATTCTCAATCAAAGCAACGGGAGAGAGATTTTACTATTTTAGGAGAATAACATTTGTTTGTATTAAACTACGCTAATTTTCAAGGGAGAATTAATGAAATAAAAAAAAAAAATACAAACTCTTACGAAAGTGTGATTATAATGTGAATCTTACTAAATAAAGAAATTGAGGTTTCTAAATATATTTACCTAAACAAAAAATAAATTTTAAAAAACTGATATTTAATCAAATTTATCTAAAATTATTTTAAACCAAAATTATTTATTGATAATTTTTATAAAATTAAATATTAAAATTATTAAAATTTCAAATAATTTTTTGACGATTAAACTTATAGTTACACAAATAATTAAAATTTATAACCACTAACTTACATATTATTGGCCATTACCATTCTCACCTTTTATTGGCCACTACTATTCTCACATTTTATTATCTACTACCATTCTCATCTTTTATTGGTCACTATCATCTTAATAATGACTTTCAATTAATAATATTATAAAACATCAACCGTCAATCACAATCTTGCACACATTTTACACAAGTTCCCTAAAAATTAATCATAACATCAAAAACTTTTTCTCACTTTCATACTTTTGTGTTTTTCAATGATTTTGATAGAGATTTTTATAAAAGAAAATACTGCTCAGAGTTATTCATTTTTGTAAATTTAAAATTTTAACAAATACAACACACTTATGAGTTTAGAAATGGTTATACTCGACTAAGATATATGTTTACAAAACTTTAATGCTCACCTTGATTTCTTTTTTGTAATGTGTGTTTGTGATAAAACTAATATTTTTTTTGCTTATAAATAACTTGAAAAGACCTTTTTACGAGAGGCTTCAAAAAATACAATAATCATAACATATCTAAGTGTAGAATACTTTATTTTAGAAATGTATAGATTAAAAAAAATTATTTTAAAATAGTTAAAAATAATACAATTTTTATATGTTAGTTTTTCTAAATATTTAAAAAATAGAATTTTTAATCTATTTTTTTATAATGAATAAACTAAAAGTTGTGGTTGAAAATAAATCACTCAACGATAAGGTTTCAATGACTAAAAAAATATAGATATTTTAGAACTAAATAGTTAAAAAAAAATTTAAATACAATAATACAAAAATACCGCGTGTTACGCTTGGGCTGTTAGCTAGTTCTACTTCAAAGATAATTTTATTGTAACCATAACACATGTCATGATCTCATAACACATGTCATTTATCTCCTTAAGATATGTATTAATCGTCACCTTAGTTTTCCTCTATAAAGAGAGGTATTCTGATGTTATAAATGATAACAAAAAGAAGTGAAGGAGAAAGAAATTTACTTACCAAATATCTCTGAACTTTTCATCCACAAAATTTGCATAGATATATAAGTTATTATATTATTTATAACACGTTAACATCACGATCGTTTCTCTGCCAAATATTTATTCAATACCTTGTTGTTATTCTGGGCAGGTAAAATTTATTTTATGTCAATTTAATTATTCATGAAGTGGTAGATTATATTTACTTCTACTGTATTACATATGGAGTGGAAGATTATGTCTCATCTTTAATAGTAGGCACAACCTCCTCGAGATAATATGGTATGCATTGCTTCCTCAAAATAAAATGGTTGGCGATGCCACCTCAAAGTATATAATATGGATGGCGCTGCCTCTTCAATCACATGAATGATTTTATCTCCTAAGATGATTGTTTATTTTTAATCATTTTATTATATATACATGCTTTTATTATCATTAACAACTTTTAATATGATATTTAAAATATTATAACAAATGATTTAATTATTTATATAGATATCATGTCACACTTGGCAAAGCTTGATATCATTGCTTTCAATGTATCTAAAAACAATTATATGATTTGGGCATCAGATACAAAAATGCATCTGAGATCGAATGGGCTTCATAAAAGCATCGATCCATCAAAAGCGATGTTAGATGAGAGTAAAACTAAAGCCATGGTGTTTTTACGCTACCATCTCCACGATACGTTAAAATTAATACATCACGAAAGAAGATCCTGCGGATCTTTGGCAATCTTTATAAGATAAATTTAATCATCAAAAAATTGTAATCTTACCAAAGGCTCGATATGATTGGTTTCATCTCCGATTCATAGACTACAAAAGCGTTGGTGAATATAATTTTTCATTGTTCAGAATTACTTTTAGGATGATGTTACATGGTGAAAAGATGAGCGATTATGATATGATTGAGAAAATGCTTTCCACATTTCATTATAGGAATGTAGTTCTACAGGAATAGTACCGAGCTAAAGGATACACTTGCTACTCGGAGTTGATACAAGTTGTCCTTGTAGTAGAACATAATAATGAACTCGTGATGTTAAACCATCAAGCTTGTGTGACTGGATCGGCTCCATGCCAAGAAGCAAATGTTGTAGCATCTAGTAACAATAATAATTATCAAGAACAAAGACGTGGATGTGGTAGAGGCCGTAGTCAAGATCGATGACGAGGTCGTGGACGTAGACAAAGAAAGGGTTTTAACATTAGCAAAACAAGAATTTTCAAATAAATGGGGGTGGTCGGGCAATAAGAAAACCGACCAAGAACGCTTGTTACAGATGCGACATAAAAGGGTAGTGGGAATGTACATGTCGTATACCCAAAAATTTTGTCGATCTATATCAAGAATCAATAAATACCAAGATTAATAATGTTGAAACCAACCTCGCGAGTGATGAAGCCGAACCTTCCTTTAGTGGCCTAAATAATGATACTCATTTGGATATCGTAGATTTTCTTGCTGATCCTGAAAGTATTAACGAGGATTAATGCGATTACAATCGATGAGAATTATAATATGTTTTATAACAAAACTTAACAATGGTTTTAGTAGTTTATGTAATATATTTTTGTCTTAAAAATGGGTTTTGTTATTTATCTTTTATAAACTTTACTTTAAATTATTAATGGATCTCTATAAATTATGACATAGAAAATGTCACAAATTAGAGTTTATGAAGGAGATATCTGTCTAGCAGATAATGCCATAATGCACACTATATTTGAAGATAGACGATATTTTTCCTATCTTGACTTAAGTGACTACGCCAGAATCGTGAGTACTATATCATGAAATACAAAAATAATATTAGGCTCTGGGAAAGCCAATTTTTCGATGACAAAAAGAACAAAATTTAAAATAAATAATGCATTATATTCTCATAAATCTCATAGAAACTTGTTAAGTTTCAGAGATATCCGTAAAAATGAATATCATATAAAGACTATGAATAAAAATGATGTTGAATATCTTTTCATTACATTAGAAAAGAAACATATACTAGAAGAGTTGTCAGTGTTATCCTCTAAATTATATTGCAAAAAACATCACTGAATCATATGTTATAGTAAACCAGAAGTTTACTAGTATATTTAAAGTTTGACATAAAAAATTAGGGTATCTCGGATCAATTATGATGAGAAAAGCTGTGCAAAATTCTTGTGATCACCCATTGAAAAATGAGAAAATTTTTCAATCGGGAGAGTTGTCATGTAAATAATGTTCTCAAGAAAAACTCATAACACGACCATCAATAACCAAAGTTGGGAATGAATCTCCAGTATTCTTAGAGAGAATACATGGTGACATATATGAACCTATTCATCTACCGTGCAGGCCATTTCGATATTCTATGGTTTTAATTGACGCATCAAGTAGATGGTCACATGTTTGTCTTTTGACAACAAGAAATACGGCTTCACAAAATTCATTACTCAAATAATCAGATTGAAAGCACAATTCCTTGATTATGTCATAAAGAAAGTTACACTTGATAACACTGGTAAATGCACTTCACAAGCTTTTGATAATTATTATATGTCAATGGTAATTGATGTTGAACATCAAATGTCCCATGTCCATACATAAAATGGCATGGATGAAAGTTTAATTAAACGGTTGCAATTGATTGCAAGACCATTAATATTGAGAACAAATCTCTCAATTTCTGTATGGGGTCATGCTACTGCATGCAGCTGCATTGATCCAAATTAGACCAACTGCATATAATAAATATCTCCCATTACAATTGTTATCTGGTCAAGAACCAAAATATATCCCATCTCCGAGTTTGGGTGCACAGTTTATATCCCAATAGCCACATCACAAAAAAATGGGGTCACAAATAAGAATGAGAATATATGTCAAGTATACATCACCAAACATAATTCGATATCTTGAACCCGAACTAGTGATATGTTTACGACATGTTTTGCCGATTTTCATTTTAAAGAAGATGAACTTCCAACGTTAGGGGGAGAAATTAAAGAAATATCAAAAGATGTTACATGGTGTACGCAAAATTTGGTAGACCTTGACCCCTCCTACAAATCAACGTGAATTAGAAGTTCAGAAAATTATACATTTGCATAATATAACAAATCAATTACCAGATGCGTTCACAGATACTAAAAAGGTGACAAAATCATATATACCCGCTGCAAATGCACCATTAAGAATTGAAATTCCAAAAGAACAAATTGATGGAAATAAAATGAATTAACCAAAGGTTCAATTGAATAGAGGGAGGCCGTTCAGCTCTAAAGATAAAAATCCACGAAAGAAAAAGAAGTTGGAAAAAAGTAGTGCAGATATCCGAAAAAATCACATCATGAAAATATTCGAGAAGACACATATGAGAAGATTCTTGAAAAACTAGATGAAGAAAATTTTCTAAAAGAAAAACATGATACAGAAAAATGTAAAATTTCTATTAATTATGTTCAAAATGGAAAAGTTTGGGTTAGAAATAAAATACAACATGTGGATGGAATATTTTTATTTTCTATATCTACAGAAATTGAAAATGAACATAATGATTCCGATCCAAAGTCCGTATCAGAATGTTGGATAAGACCTCATTGAGAGAAATGGCAAAAGGCCATGAAAGATGAATTATTCTCTCTCTCAACAAAATAAATGTATTTGGACCTGTTGTCATTACATCCAAAGATGTAATGCATGTTGGATGCAAGTAGGTTTTTATGAGAAAAAAATGAAAAAAATGAAATTACAAGATATAAAGTCCGACTTGTGGTACAAGGTTACTTTCAAAGACTGAGAGTTGATTATGATGAAACATATTATTTGGTTATGGATGCAATTACATTTAGGTACTTAATAAGTTTAACAGCATCTAAAAATTTAGAGATGTACCTTATGGATGTTATGGCTGTATATTTAATTATATGGATCACTTGATAGTGAAATATATATATATGAAATTTTTTGATGGATTTAAGGTACCAAAAGGATCCAAAATCTCAGAAGGATCAAAGGATATTTGTTCGGTTAAATTACAATGATCACTTTACTAATTAAAATAATCCAGACGCATGTGGTATATAAGCGAATATTTGTAGAAAAAAAGATATATCAACCAATGTGATATGCTATATATGTGGATGATTTAAACATAATTGGAACTCAAAATGAAGTTAATGATTCAAGAACCCATATAAGAGAAGAGTTTGAAATCAAAGACTTTGGTAAGACAAAGTTTTATTTCGGGCTTCAAATAGATCATCTCAAAGAAGAAATATTTTTGCATCAATCAAATTACACTAAAAGAGTATTAAAATGCTTTAATATGGATAAAACAAATCTTTTGAGTATTCCAATAGTCAATATATCACTTAATATTGATAAGGATCCATTTTGACCTTGTGAAGATAACGAAGAATATTAGATCCTGAAGTACCTTATATGAACGATATCAGTGCGATGATGTATCTTGCTAATTGTACTAGACCAGCCATTGTTTTTGCTACTAACTTACTTGCAAGATATAATCCATCTCCTACGCGGAGACATTTAACCGGGATAAAACAAATATTCCGTTAACTTCAAGGTACAATTGACTTGGGATTGTCTTATCCCAAAAACTCTTCATTTGGTTTAGTTGATTTTGCAGATGCATGATATTTATCAGACCCGTATAATGCTCTATCGCAAATCGGATACGCTTTTACATTGGGAGGTACTGCGATTTCGTGACGTTCACAAAAACATACATTGTTTGCTACTTTCTCAAAACATACGGAAATTATCACACTACATGAAGTATATAGAGAATATGTATGGTTGAAATACATGACTAACATAGAAGAAACTAGTAGAATAATTACAGATAAAGAACCAACAAAATTGTTCGAGAATAATGGTTCATGTGTTGCCCAACTCAAGTAAGATTATATTAAGAACGATAAAATGAAACATATTCCACCAAGATTTTTCTCTCATATACTCTAGAGGTTGTAAAAAATCAAAAAGTAAATTTTTCATCCACAAAATTTGCATAGATATATAAGTTACTATATTAGTTATAACACAACCGAATATAGCATAAAATTTAAATAAGTGATCATTGAAGAGTATTTGATATTTCGAATATATTAATTTTTTTTATAATTTTCAATTTTTAGATGAAAATAATATTTATATTTTTAATTATTTTTATTTTAAATTCTTTGAATAATTTTTTGTAATATCATCATTCGAATTTTTCACATATACCATACTAATAAATATATATAATTTTTCACATATACCATCATTCGAATTTTTATATACGGACACATATATTTTTGAAAGTGAATAACATTTATAGCCTAAGAACGTTATACTATATAAAAATGCATAGAATAAAATGATAAACTATATAATTTATTATAATTGTTGTATAAATCAATTTTATATTTGTAAAATTAACCCTAAAAGTAAAACCTAAAATCATATAAAAACTATGAATAAATTAAAAATTCAAATAGCCTAAGGAAAATTGATAAAAATAACATTTTTTAACTTTATTTTAGTAACTAAATATTAAACTTTAAATTAAAAGAAATCTAAATATAATATTTTAATTATATTTATAGTTTATTTTTGGTAAATATGTATTTTTAGAATAAATTAGATATTTTGGAATTTTAAGTTACAGTGCTAAATTTAGGATAAAAACTTTAAAATGTATTATTTTATGATATTACTCTTTTTAATATTGAATAACTTTTAATTAAACATGTTATATATAAATTTATTCTATACTATACTATACTATACTATACTATACTATACTATACCATTACGGTGATATACTATACTATTTTATCATAATTATTGCATACGCATCAATTTGGCTTCCGCCGAATGATTTTCAACAACGAATAAGTTAGTTTCAAGCCGAGTCATTCAATCCTCTTGTTTTGTCTTTTCTTTTTCTCCATTTATGTTTCTACTTATTCATGTTGCGGGAGAATTACATCCTCTATTATATTTTCATCTTCAATGTACGATGTTCTGTGTTCACGAAACGAGTCATTCACCATCTGTATAGTATTTGCATTTATATCAATTTTTGATGTTGGCTTCTCTAGTCTAACATTAATACTATTTAACCTTTTTAACGTGGCACCATAAATTGTATTATTGCATCAGTTTTTCCACGTGAGTACCAAATTTTGTAATCCGACTTAAATCGAATCTTATACAAATGATTTTGTACTTCTCTAACAGAAACTAATATATGATTTCGGTATTTAGTACAAGGACAATACATTTTACCTTATTTCAATATCATGTTATTGTGTGATGCAAATATCATAAACTATTCCACACCTTGTATAATTTCATCTGTCAATTCCCCTTGACGTTGAATCATATCGAGGTGTATTTATCCACGATCAAAAATGATCATAAGAATTTAAAGAAAACATTTGTTAAAGATTTTTGTTTTGGTGAAACTATGAAAAGAAAAGAACGTATTTATAATCAAAATTACAAAAATTATCATATTTTTTTATAGATTCTTTATAATATTATAGAGAATAATCGGATAGACGGATAACATAATCAATTTTCAAAGAATATTCCGATGACTCCGACAGATTTCCGATAATATTCTATACGACATTAGATTTATTCGAGATTTATTAAGATATTTTGAAATTTTTGATGAATTGGTCAACCAACAGATTCTCGATGGATAACTAACAAATTGCGGATGGACACCAAAAAATTCAATTGCATTAGAAAATTAGCCGTCAGGAATTTTCAACAATTTTAGTATCGTCCGAAAGTTTCATGTTTTCTTGTCCCTTCAACAATTTTAGTCTCTCAATGATGTAACTGCTTCAGCCATAACATTTAACTGAAATAATACTTCTTGCACGTAAATCAAAGAACTAAGAAGACAGTGACCCAACAAACAAGAACGTACCCTCGTCTTGTCATCATCATATATGGAGCAACAATAAGTCTTTCTCTTTACTGAATTTCTAGTATATTTGGAAGAAAAGAGGTTCTTTTTCTTGTGTTTGGAATCAAAACTTGGTTTTTGTGGTGTTCCTAAGAAATCCTTAACTATGAATAGGTTCAAAGCACAAATACTACAAAATTGTTTAGATGTTTCAGATTCATTTAAAACAAAGCTGCCATATATACAGAAGCTATAATTGATGACACTCGATTACTACAAAAAGAATAGAAAAAGGAGGATCTGATACTCAAATCAGTAAATGAGGCGATAGCACTATACCCAATACACGTTTGCTTTTTATGCTACGATACGACTGTTAACCCAAAGTTGCTTTTTTTTCTTCTGAGTAACAACATTCCTATTATGGATTAACACATGTAATTTATATTTTATTTTCTGTTTTTGTTAGCTTTAAAAAGTTCACTATCCATTTAATTTTTTTTTTTTTATGTATTGTGACTTTATGTATTATTGATTGAATGAATAGTTTCAAATAGATAACGAATGATGTTTGATGGAACTTGGAATTCTCAGAAATAGGACGAGCTATGAAGAAAGTAGTTTTGAGTTTTGACCATATACATTAGAACAAGAGAGAGGATTATGAACAGACACACATAAACTTCTTTTTCAAAGATTTCCGAGAATGAAACCTATGAAGAAAAAGATTCCTGAAACCAAAGCAGATTCTTTTTCATCTGACCAGTATTGTTTCGTTGCACATTCCACAAATCATTGTAGCAAAAGAAAGAGAAAAACTGGTGAGAAAAGCAAGAGAATGTCATCATGGGCACTAAGTGAAACCCGATTTGTGACACTAAATGTAACACCAGCTAGTCTCAACAGCTCTAGACTTGTAAGTCAAAACAAATCTCTTGGATGTTTCCTTGTTTTGAAATGATAATAGAAGTTTTGTGAAGTGCAAGCTTAATGTCTCCTTTTGTGTGCAGTATCTTCCACGGAGTTTCACAACGCTCAACAAGTTGGAAAATTTAGGAGGGAAGAAGGCAACTCTATTGGACAAGCATGGAGTAGAGTGCCAGTGAATCTAGTGATGGAGATGAGATACACAAGGTTGCGTTTAGGTTCAGGGTTGAAAGATTTCTTTAAGGCTATTGACGTCAAGGCATGCGAATCTTTTGTGTTGGAGTTGATTCTGGAGGAGACAACAACAACTCAACTTTTGCTCAAATTCTGCTCCAAGTTCAAGACTTGACTTTAATTTGTACACAAGTTATGTTATTAGTGTGGCCTGTTATAGTGAACTCCTAAACCTACAGTGAATCCAGTGTGTCGTTTACTAGTTAAGAGTCAATGTGACTATTTGGATTAACAACATATCTTATCTACTTTCAGAACTATTGAACCATAAAGTTAATTCTGTAGTTATCATCTGCAATACTATCGTGAGATCAAGCAACTCTCTTGGTTTTGATTTTTGAGGGTTTGTGAAATGCACAGTGTAAGCTAATTGTCTCCGTTTTGTGAAGTATCTTCGAGGGAATACAACAGGAATAACATTTAAATCCTATGTATATAAAATCACTCTAAGTACCATAACTAGTTGTGTAATATTTATTCTGTATTACTATTCTAAGCCAGAAGAACTGTTGATTGTCAAATGTTGCAACTTTCCACATCATTGAGCGTCGATCTTCTCGATGTCCATATATCTCCCTGGAGTTTCAGAATTTGTAGAAACCGATGGAGTTAAGTTGTAGGCTCCAAACAGCTTTTTCTGTTCCCATTTGCTGCATCCTCTTGATGATTTGTTGCAGAGTCCTCCGTTGAATGGTTTGACTCAGAATCCATCGTAACAGCCTTCTCGACCTCCCTACAACATTCAGAGGTCACTGCAGATGATGATGACGACGATGATTCTTGTTCGCGTTCAGGGTCTTTAATGGTCGCATAGCTGCTGCTTTTGTTTTCAATAGCACCTACCATTGAACTCTCAACCAACCCCTTTTGGCAAGGTTTCGTATCCAGTAGTGTGTCTGTTTTCTTCTCTTCTTGAAATTCTGATCTAATAAAATACGATGACGGCCGAGCATGAATCCTGCATGAAATCATAAAAACATAAGAAAATCACGGTCTCAGCAACCTCAACTTTGTTAGAATTTTCATCTATAAATAATACAAACAAATGACTCAACTCTTAATGGTGAAATAAACATCCCTCAATCATGTGATTATAGATTTTACACGGAGAGCTCGACAACAAAACGTGAGGAAGAGAAAAGCTTACCTGCTGTATAGAAGCATATAAGCTCTTTGAGAAAGGACATCTTCTAAATCAACAATTTCTATCTGTATTTTCAAATAAGATTACAAAATCCCTTAAAAAGTTATAATTTCACCATATCTTCATGTCGGTATATGAACAACAAGAGCGACCAGTAAATGATTGTTACCTTGGAATCATCTATTCTATACCAGTTTCCACTAAAATCCTTAATGTAGCATATGTAATGGCCGAAGAATGATGCATTCAGCATGTCTAAATGGACAATCACTGCATAGAGTTTATAGACATCTGATCCTTCTCCGCCCTCTGTCATGTAAGGGACAAGATCCAATGTCTCAGGAAAACTTATTCTTTTATTCAGTTTTCCATATCTTCCTCCCTGTACATGATTTCACAGATGTATTGTTAAAAGAACTTAGCAAAAGGGAGGAGAAATGCCACAAATACCTGAAATCTTTTTAAGGCAATCGTAAGAATATTTGGAGCACGTCGAATCGTAAGTCGCTTACATGCCTTTACATAGCCACTACACCTGGACAAGAAGAAAAGATTATCGGATTTTAAAAACATAGTCATGACTAATCAACCGACACTCCTTTTGGAATTAATCAAATACCTATCACATTTGTACAGATTATCTCCGTGAAGCCACTCAATTGCTGTAAACTGATCAAGACATTCCTCCAAACACACCGCATCCCCATGAATCTCGACGGTTAAGTCCATCATATTTTCATATTGGTCAGAAATATTATTGCAAACAGTACACTGAACCTGAAAAGTTGATAATGCAGCAAATCAGGGAAGCTCTAGAGAAGTGACAAGGTGAATGGTACCATTCAAACAGAAAACTAGTCAAGAATAACCACTACACAAAGACATTGAGATAAGGGAATATCACCTTTGATTGCAGGAGACCGCCAAATATATACTGAATAAGTGTTGTTTCTTGAGAACGAGGAGGCACCATTTTTTCTCCACCAAATTCTTCGAGGCAAACAGACTGCATCATATCAATCGCATACCTGAAGTATGTAAACTTTAAATCCATTGGGATATTCACTGACTAGATCACTACTGAAAGTTATTTTCATGACTAAGAGATACACTGACCTCATGAACTCATGAGCATCCTCCTGTCTCCCATACCCAAAAGTTCCGCCAATATTAGCTAATCGTGAAATAATGTTCATAGGTGAAAAAGGGAACTGACTTTGACTCGATCTCTCAACATGGGTTTGAAATTCACAGAAGAAACACCAACCGTTCCGCATATCTGTCAAACAAAACATAGAATCAAAGCTAATAACTAATAAATACAAAAAATTTTGAGGCATTGATGCAAAAGAAAATAGAATTTTACATTCTCTCTTGTGACCTTTCTCGAGAAGGTATGCAACAAGAGGACGTGTCCAGAAAAGGCATTGTAGAACCACATTGGCGAAACAACTGAAATAGGATTGAATAAATTCATATTGAAAAATACTCAACTCAATCAATTGATACTTTAAATCTACACCAAAAACCAGATGAACACAAACCTGTTTCCACAGTTTATAAGCCCACAGGGAGCCAAATCCGAATTATCCCAGTTAAAATAATTAACAAATTCTTCATATGGGAAAAGAATCTGAAGAAGATCCAAAACAAAGGTACAAGTAAGAATTTCACAATCACTATATCAAGAATGTCAACAGATGATGCAGACACATTACTTCTCTTGGCTTGAAGCTACTTTTTTTTGGGCCCCGCTCGGGAATCAGTGCAACATTAGACGCAGAACTATCTCCGAATCGAGAAGCTCTAAACCTTAAGCCATTATATGCAGATGGTGTTAAGGTAGTAATCCCAACATCCTTGCAATATCTTTGATGACCTGAATTCCAATCTGACTTTTGACACTCTGCTGAGCTGATGGCAAAAACCAAAGAGACAAGGGAGCTCAGTTTAGAAAAGATGCACTAAAAACAGAATACTATCTAAAATCTGAACTCTACTAAAATTGTAAGTTCACAAAAATATCTAAGCAGCAACATCCAAACCCAGAATTGATTTGTCAAAAAAGCTCAACACTTTGACAGAATTGCATATCAAAGCTCGCAGAAAATAGTAATATTCTGCATTTATCAGTAAAATAGCTACACCGTGGAAACAAGAGCTAAACACAATGGAGGCAGACCAAAATCCATTTCTCCACACTAAATAGATTTTTCTATATTACCATAAACTCAGAAAGAACAATCCGCGAGAGATAAAGAGATTGAATATGAGGGGAATACCAGTATCGAACGGATTTGCAGCGGGAGCATTTATTGTTGGAAACTTCCTCACACACAGAGCAATCCTCCGTATAGATCGCCATGAATTCCTGGCGTTGGTCCCTGTCGAAACCTACGGCGGCGGCGGCGCCGATATCGAAGTACTTAGCGGCGGTGTTTCTGAGAACGTAAAAGACACCAACGGCGAGGAAGAAGACGGTCGCTATCAGACGCGTGATGACAGAAAGATCCACCGGAAATCCAACCGCATGCATCTAATTCGCCGTAAATCTTTCTTCTCGAAATCATCAATATCTTCTTACTTCTCTTCTCTTTTATTTCAAGAATCGCGTTTTCTTGTCGTTTCCAATTTTGTTGTTTACCGCTTAATTGATATGTTACTTAGTTGAGAAGACAGTGTTATTTGTGGGTTGGGCCAGTGTTTCTAAGACACCTTTAATAAAAGGGGCGGTCGACAAATCCTAACTTTTTTTTCTGTTAGTGATTTAAATTTGTAAATTTTTTAAAACTATCATAAATTTAATATTAAAATATTTTTTTAATTTTAATAAGAAAATATCAATTTTAATTAAAAATTTCAAAAATAATCTTTAAATTATAATTTATTTATAGATAGATTTTTAAAAAAAAATTATACTATTTTTAAAAAAATAATATCATAAAATATCAAATTTTAAAGTCTTTTTTTCCATATCTAACCTCCTAAATTTAAAATTCTAAAATAACACAAATAATTATATAAAAATACTTATTTACTTTAAATCAATTATACATAAACTTAATTAGGATTCATTTTTTATAGTTTAAAGTTTAATTTGTTTTATTAAAATTAAGTTTCAATGTATTTTACTATTAAATTTATGCTATTATTGGAAATATAAAGTAATTATGCTATTTTTGGAACAAAAATTTAAAAATGTGTTATTTTAAAAAATTACCTTTTTGAAAATTTAAGTTTATAGTGCTAAATTTATAACAAAAACTTAAAAATATACTATTTTAGGTTATTACTATTAATAAAAACTAAAAGAATATTTCAAAGTAGTTTTTTCATATTTTCAGCGGTTTTCTCGAAACCGTTTTTTCTCTCAAGACTCCTCTTTCTCAGCGATCGTTAACGTCCTTTCCGGCTTCGTCTCCGTCGACGGTTACCCTGTCTTCCGTCGACGTAGTGTTTTTCTCTTTGCTGGGAAGAGTTCCTGTCGTCATTCTTTGACGGTTTTTTTCTTTAATTACCCAGATTTTTTCCTTCTACCCTATAAATACTTCTTCTTCTTCACACATTCTTCCCAAAATTTCCTACATCCTTTCACAGAAATCATGTCAGATTATCTTACCAAACAAATGCAAAACATTACATTAGGAATAGATGAAGCTACTGTTGAATTACCGGCAGATTTATGTACCGAAGCCACCCATGAAACCCGATACTCATTAATCGGAACTCCAACCAATAGTCGTAAGCAGAACCTCCGCGCTCTCATGACGACGCTTCCCCGGCTATGGAGTGTTGGAGAGACGATTGTATCACGAATTATCGACGGAAATAGAGTCCAATTTCTATTTCAATTTGAAGAAGGTTTGCTTTCGGTGCTCCGGCGAAGCCCATGGTCATTCAATGAGTGGATGGTTGTGCTACAGAAATGGACGCCGGATTTTTCAAAATTGGATTTCAATCAAATCCCGTTTTGGGTGCAGATCCATGGAATCCCAGTACAATTTCTTACTTACCGAATGGTGATTCATATCGGAGGTATTCTCGGCGAGGTGCTTGAATCGGACTTCAATGCCGAGGGGGCTCATCGTGTTGCCTTCGTCCGGGTGAGGATCCTCCTGTGCTTACGAAATCCTCTGATTTTTCAGAGAAAATTTCGATTTGGTGACGTTGAAGTTCCACTCCGATTCTGTTATGAACGTCTCCGGAATTTTTGCACAAAATGTGGTCTTCTCGACCATGAATCATCGGAATGTGTCTCCCGCCTAGGTCCTCCTTCACCGGCGAATCCGAAAACCTTTCCCGACAATGATGATGATGATGATTCAGACGACGGAAATAAATTGCCTCTGGGTTTTGCCGAACCGATGGAAAAACGATGTCTTCCGCCGGAAATCACACAGACGGATGATGGAGGTCATGAGGCGAAACGCAGGAAATCAAATCATTTTGATTCCGGCCAACCATCGCATAACTCCGATTCACCGGATACAGGTCAGTCGGAATTTAGTTTCTTAGGATTGCCTAGATTCGGTTTAGGTAATCGGTTTTTAGTTTTTGAGTTGAGATTGATTTTAACCACGTCACTTGTAAACCGCTTAACCAAAACATATATTCATCATATGATTCGGTTAAGTTCTATTGGTTCTATTTTAGTTTGGTTAAGTGGTTTTCCGGTCTGGTTAGAGTTAAATCTCAAATTAAAAAAAAAAATAATACTTATATTAAACCATTCTGAACTTCATGGTGGTGCAAATATGAGTTATTTAGGTGATGGTGGGGTGGACCATAATCCACCGGGTTCTGGATGAATATTGCATTTTGGAACTGCCGGGGTTTGGGAGGGTCTCTGGTAGTTCGACGCCTGAAGGGAATTATGAAGAAATATTTCCCGGACATATTCTTCCTCGTGGAAACCAAGAACAAGAATAACGTGGTTCATGATATTGCTGCTGAATTGAAATATTCACAAGTATTTTGCGTACCACCAAATGGAACTGGTGGTGGTTTAGCCTTATTGTGTAAACCAAACGTTGATATTACAGTTGTAAGCTCTGACGCAAGACTGATAGATTGTAAAATCAATAATAAGGATTATGATTTTTATTTATCTTGCGTCTATGGACACCCGATTCGAAAATATCGCTCTAATCTTTGGGAAAGATTACAACGTCTAGCTATTGTTCGAAACGGGCCTTGGATTATGTGTGGAGATTTTAACGAAATATTATACGCACACGAGAAAATCGGGGGAAAAAAAAGAGAACCTTGGAGTCTAGTTGATTTTCAACAAATGGTCTCGATATGCAAAATGTCGGATCTGCCATATAGTGGAAATCACATGACTTGGCTCGGAAAAAGAAAAGACGAGATAGTTCAATGTTGGTTAGATCGCGCGTTGGCAAATGACGAATGGAAAGCCATTTACCCAGCTTCAAAAGTGGATTATTTAGAAATGATTGAATCTGATCACAGACCTGGTATCATAAGCATTCGACGACACTCAAAAATCGGAACAAAGTTGTTCCGATATGACCCACGATGGTCGGATCAGGAAGAATTTAAAGATATTGTGAATACTTGTTGGAGTAATCACTGTCATTCCTCTACCTCAGAGTTCTTATCTAGAATAGCTAGTTGCCGGAAAATGATATCCCGATGGAAAAGGAATAAGTATGCAAATTCTAGTTTGCGAATCAAGGCTATTACATCTACTATTGATTCTGCAAAGACGAATCCACAATATACGGCGGAATATATTTCCTCTCTGAAACTGGATCTGCAAAAAGCTTATGAGGATGAGGAAAAATATTGGAAATTAAAAAGCAGAAATCAGTGGTTAAAAGAAGGGGATCGAAATACGAAATTTTTTCATGCGGTAACCAAGAATCGCCGTTCACGAAATAATATTTCGACAATTAAGAATGTTAATGGTGTTGATGTTTTTGGGAATGATGCAATTGCTGATCTTGCTCAACATTATTTTCAAACGCTTTTCAGTCCAACTGATCAAGGAAATATGGAACCAGTGTTAGCTCATGTGCACCGAGTAGTATCAGATTCTACAAATGATGAATTGATTAAACCAGTCTTGCAGAAAGAAGTTTTTGACGCTTTAGTAACCATTGGCGCAAATAAGGCTCCTGGACCAGATGGTTTTTCAGCTGCTTTTTTTTAGAAACATTGGGATATCGTGGGATCAACAGTTTTTGCAGAGATAGAACGTTTTTTTCCGTACTGGACAAATGCTAACGGAATTAAACCATACAAATATCTGCCTTATTCCAAAGATGAAGACTCCCATATCTATGAAAGATTTTCGTCCAATCTCACTATGCAATGTGATATATAAAATTATTTCAAAAATCCTGGTACTCCGGTTGAAAAAGGTGCTCGACACTATGGTTTCACAAAATCAAGCAGCTTTCATCCCAGGAAGATTTATCACAGATAATGTTCTAATTGCCCATGAAGCGCTACATTCCTTACGTACTCAAAAGTCAAACACTGAGTCTTTTATGGCAGTCAAAACAGATATTAGCAAGGCATATGACCGTATTGAGTGGACGTTTCTTGAATATGTGCTCTCAAGGAAAGGATTCTCTCCAATTTGGATAAATTGGATTATGCAGTGTGTCTCAACTGTCTCTTTCTCAGTTTTGATTAATGGTAGCCCTTACGGCTCATTTAAACTAGGGCGAGGTTTAAGACAAGGAGATCCATTATCTCCTTATCTCTTCATATTATGTGCGGATGTATTGAGTTCAATGGTTAACAATGCTGAATCTACAAATCAAATTCAGACATTGCGGATTGGCAGACATGGACCGTGTATATCACACCTCCTATTTACGGATGATTCCCTTTTCTTCATTCGTGCGGACAGGAAAAATATTCAGAGTCTACAGAACATTTTTCAAGAGTATGGAAGGGCTTCTGGACAAATCATTAATATGGAGAAATCGTCAATTATATTTGGGAATAAAGTTTATGAGCATACACGCAGAAACATTCAACATATGCTAGGAATCTATAATATTGGCGGGGATGGAAAATATCTTGGACTACCGGAACAGTTTAAGAGAAATAGAAGTCAGATGTTTAGATCTATTCTTCAAAATATTCGATCCAAAATCTCTGGTTGGCAGACAAAATTTTTATCACCAGCGGGAAAGGAAACTTTAATCAAAGCAGTTGGTTTTGCGATGCCAGTATACTCTATGAATGTCTTTAAGCTACCGAAAGGAATATGTCAACAGATGGATAAAGAATTATCTATGTTTTGGTGGGGAATGACTAATGATAAACGGAAAATATCATGGATATCCTAGAAGAAAATGGCTATACCTAAACTGTTAGGTGGACTTGGATTCCGGAATTTTGAGAGTTTTAATCAGGCTCTTTTAGCCAATCAGTGCTGGAAATTGATGAATTGACCGGATTGTCTACTATCAAGAATTCTAAAAAACAGGTACTATAGAAATGGCGACTTATTATCTGCAACACCAGGTTCTCTTCCATCTTTTGGTTGGCAGTCAATTCTGTATGGACGATCTTTATTGAAATCAGGATTACAACGGATAATTGGCAATGGTTCAAATACTCTTATTGGGGATTCAAATTGGTTACCTATTTCACCAGCTCGGGCACCAAAGTTGTTACCGTACACGAACCCTACACTACATGTTGACATTCTTATTAATAAGGAAACAGGTCAATGGAATGAATCTACTATTTCTGAATTGATTGAACAAGAAGATCATCATCTCATTTACAAGATTTATCTTCCACCGGGTTCTTCTACTGATTCTTGGTTTTGGAAGCATACGAACAACGGACTCTACTCTGTTAAGTCTGGTTATCGGAATGCAATATCCCTTGAGGCTTCTAATGTGATTGTGAGATCACCACCATTGGGTAGTTATCCAGACCTGGCAAAACATATTTGGAATTTGGATTTACCACCTAAGTTACACCATTTTTTATGGCGATTACTTTCCGGCGCTTTATCCTTAAAAGCAAATTTACATCATCGGAAAATAGTTGAGGAAAATCAATGTACCCGATGTTGTGATTTAATAGAGACGGAGCTCCATGCATTTTTCCTCTGTAATTTTTCTCAGATGATTTGGAGAAAGTTGGGAATATTGACCATGACTATTTGTGATCCACGTACCAATCTACAAGACAACATCCGATTTCTAATTGCAAGCTATCATCGTTTCGGTTTTTCTTCTGCACACAAATTTATCCCTTTTTTCCTACTTTGGCGCATATGGAAATCAAGAAATAATCTTATATTTAATAATAAAGTTATATCTTTGGATATGATACTTCAAGGAAGTATTGATGATTCAATGGAATGGATGACACATCTCAGTAGGAAGGATAAAATGACGAATCAGTCGCACACGCTATCTACAAAATGGAAAGCACCACCCGAAGATTGGGTCAAATGTAACTATGATGCGGCTCATCGTATTGGGAACATTTCATCAGGTATGGGATGGATCATCCGCAATAACAATGGAATTTTATTACATGCTGGTAGAGGGAAATTTCAAGGCCGGCATTCAGTAATTGAAGCAGAATTTACTGCACTCATATGGGCCATTCAATCTTCATGGTCTCTGGGTTATCGCAAAATAATTTTTGAGGGAGACAACCTTATGTTAAATAATCTTATCAATCACAAGGAACATCATCTTCAACTGCAACATTATACCCAAACGATTTCAAGTTGGACTTCTCAATTCGAAGACATACTCTTTAATCATCAACCACGATCATGTAATAAGGTTGCGGATATTTTAGCTTCCACATCTATAAGTTCATCTGATTTTTGGAATATCTACCATGTTTGTCCGTCATTTTTACAACAATATGTAAACTCTGATTGTGGATTTCAATAAAAAAGTATATTGAAGGAAAAAAAAAGTAGTATTTTTAAAAATATTTTGTTCAAAATTTTGAACATATAAAAACTAAAACTTTTAAAAACCATGAATTATATAAAAATATTTTTATGTTCGCAATAAAACAATAAAATTCTAAAAACATAATTATAAATAAAAATAAATTATTACATTTAAATTTATTTTTTAAATTTAAAAAATTAAGTAATATCATAAAATAACACTTTTTAATTTTTTTTCTTCTAAATTTATCACATGAAAACCATTGTTTCTAGTACAAAAGGTCCTATAAAAAGGAAAAATTCCAAAAATAACACAAATTTTTAAGTAAAAATATTTATTTTTTCGAAATTAGTTACAAATAAAATTAAACATTATCTTTGGGTTCTTTTTTTTAATTTAAGATTTTTTATTAAAGTATGTTTTTAAAGTATTTTAATACTAAAATTTGCGATATGTTTGGACTAATAAATTAATAGTAAATTTGAAAAAAACAATTTTAATAGTACTATTTTTTTGGAGAATTGCTCTTAAAATTTATTTTTCTATAACAAAAATTTTAAATTATTTTAATATTAAATTTGTTTATTTTAAAAAGTTTAAATTTTATATTTGCTAAAACATTAAACTATTTTATTTTGAAAATTGCCAAAAACTAAATTCAAATCGAAAACATAAAATGTGATAGAGTTTTGGTGAAGGCGACTAAGGTTATGTCAGTCAAAATAGAGTTTGTAATAATATAAGACAATGAAATATGTTGGGAGTAAAGATCAATACTAAAAGGTGAAAACCATACATATATATATGTATGCACACACAATATCATACTAAAGTGTAAGATCCACACTATATGAGACAATGAGTCAAAGCCAAAGTATAACAGGTAATGGCCTAGATAATAAACGAACAAAAACGAGAATTGAATTCAATATATTCTTTACCTAAAAGATTATTTAAGATTCAAGAAACACAAATCCAAAGCATTGTCATGGAACAACAGAAATACGAACTCGAACAAACTTTTTAAATGCCGGAGAAGTAATAAAACAAGTCTAGAAATGCGAATCTCAAGCTCTTTAAAGAAGAATCAGAGGGGCTTGGCTGCAGCAGAAGAGAGTCTCGACCTCTTCTTTGCCAAACTCTCGCTTCTCCTGTCACGCTGTTCTTTCAGCCTTGAGGCAAGAAGCTTCTGGTACTCAGCTGCATCAGAATTTGCCTTTGCAATTCTCTTCTTCTTTTCTGCAATTCTTGCTCTCTTCCTCTGAAGAGTCAATGGAGTCACAAGTCTCTGGATTTTAGGGGCTTTGCTAACTTCTTTACCTGTTCAAAAACCCAATCAAAGAAACAAATGTCAAAGAGTGTTTTGTTTGAGATTTATTTCTGATGTTTTCTTACCCTTCTTGTTTGTGAATTTGCGGCGGTATGTGTTAACGTATGTCCTCACATCATCTTCCTTCTTCAGGTTGAACAATTTACGTATTTTAGATGCTCTCTTTGGCCCTCTCATCCTTGGCTTCTCAGTATCCGTAAGCCCGGGTAGATCATTTTCACCCTTCTTCACGATGACAAGGTTAAGAACAGAGAGATCTGGGCTGACAATGCAACCACGCACTGACTTTCTTCTTCTCTCTCCAGTCCTCCTTCCATGTCCTCTGAAGCAAGGAGTTCCTGTTCAGACATCTCAAAAATCATGTAAATCATCTACACCAACACACAATAAGCAAGAGACAATGCTGATTAATTACCTCGGTGAAGCAAAAGGCGAACACGGCCTGGAGTTAAAACTCCCTGCTTCATTGGGAAACCTTGCTTATCACACCCACCCATGATCTTGAAAATGTATCCCTTGAACTCCTGCAATAGCAGTTCATAAACACAGTCTCATCATTTTGTTTCTAAAATATAATCATAAGATAAAAAGAGACAGATGGAATTCCACCTCGCCCAAAGCATCTCCGCTGACTTCTTGAGAGAGCCTCTTGTCGAAAAGAGGACGACTGCATCAATAACAGATGTTAAACTCAATACTTAGACTACATTAACCATAACACTTAAACTAAAATGAGCAATGCTTTTGTGCAGCAGCAAATGTTAGCTTTGTATTGAATATGTAAGAATATTCCACTAATGTTAGTTTTGTATTCAAGACGAAGAATGTAAGGCAAAAACATCGGAAAATTAAGGAA
The DNA here is from genome assembly GCA_018901935.1 of Pugionium cornutum. Lineage (NCBI taxonomy): Eukaryota > Viridiplantae > Streptophyta > Magnoliopsida > Brassicales > Brassicaceae > Pugionium > Pugionium cornutum. Next base: position 9,353,269 of record CM032157.1, on the reverse strand, counting down.
AAAAAAACTGTTAACTTAAAACTAGAATTTTTCAAATTAACATCGACAAACATGAATTTTTAGCTCCGAAAGCGTATCTATACTTTGTTCCATTAATAAGAATGAAATTTATTGCTAATAACGAGATCTATTAAAAATGCAAGTCGAATGAAGATGAAACTGAAAAGAAAGGTATTACAGTTTCTGCTCATCGTCGATTTCGAGCTTCTTCTGGCAACCAGTAGTTGGATTGGCGATGTTTAACTGAAACGCGGAAAACACGAATTGTTAATCAAACGAGAATTAGAGAAAATCTAGAGTCTCTTCACCGTAACGCACCTTCATCTTTTCAGGTCGACAACACTCAGGAGTCGTAAACGGCTTTGCCAATCAACGATTAGGGTTTTTAGAAATCAACTATTTATACAACAAATAAAGTTTATTAGGTCTTATCTAATGGGCCGTTCAGCCCAGTTGTACAACATATAACGTGCAATATATTTAACAAATATATATATCTCAAAAAGTTTAAAACTGAATTTACAATTATCTAATTCAAATAATTAACACCGCATAAACTCACTTTTTAATTTTATTTTTTAAATTTAACATATTAAAAATAAATTTTTTAAATAATATAAATTATTATATAAAATAATTATTTATCTCAAATAAATTATATATAAAATTAAAATATTATATGATCACGAAGCGAAATGACATTTATAATCAACATGACATTCTCAAATTATCATTCAAATTAAAATCTTGATTCTATCAAATAAAATGGCAATTTACTAATCCAAGGTGATTGTAAAATTTGTTACTAACCCATAATCATGAACATTCTCAACCAAATAAAGCAGAACCTTCTATTTAATTCTGTTTTATTTGGTTATGTAAAGATGATAAAATGATCAAATCTTGAAGATTTTTTAGTAATTCATAGTTATAATTATGTTAATTCATCATTGTTATATTTTGACAGAAAAATAATATTTTACAGTTTTCACAAAAAATATGATTTTGTGGATTTTTTCGAAAAATATTATTTTGTAAATTTTGTGAAAAAACGATATTAGATGGTTTTGGCAAAAAAACTTTTTTACGGTATTTTGAAGTAAAACAATAATTTTACATTTTCGTGAAAAAGATATTTTATGATTTTTCTAGAAAAATACTATTTTATTTGGTTATGTGAGGATGAATAAAGTGATCAATTATGTGGAAAGATCTTAAAGATTTTTTAGTAGCTCATAGTTATAATTATGTTAAGAGTAATATATTAAAATGAAATTTTTTAAGTTCTTGTTTCAAATTTAGCAATGTAAACGTAAAATTTCAAAAATATCATAAATTATTTTCTAAAATTACATATTTATCATAAATAAATTACAAATATAATTAAAATATTATATTTGGGTTATTTTTTCTAATTTAGGATTTAATTTTACTTATTAAAAAAGTGATACTTTAATATTAAATATGTGTTATTTTAGAAATTTAAAATAATAATACTATATTTAAAAAAAATATTAAAATAGTGTTGTTTTGTAATTGCCTTTATGTTAATTCATCAGTTGTTTTGATGTTTTGAAGGAACAAACAATATTTTGCGTTTTTATGAAAAGCGATATTTTACAATTTTCACAAGAAAATAAGATTTTTTGAGTTTGACCAAAAAAATATTATTTTGTGATTAAAAAAAGATATTAAACAGTTTTGGCAGAAAAGGTTATTTACAATATTAAAAACAAAACAATATTTTTATGTTTTTTGTAGAAAACATTATTTTATGATTGTGGAAAATATTATTAGAGCAAGAGCAATTGATTAAAATAGTTCTATTTTAAGTTTTTGTTCTAAATATAACACAATTAGTGTAAATTTCTAAAAACATCATAAATTTATTTTTTTTATTTGGAAGAGATTTTTAATTATTTATTGTTAAATTTATGGTATTTTTGAAAATTTAAATGATTAATGTTATATTTGGAACAAAAATTTGAAAGATTTTTATTCTAGAAAATTATCTTTTAGAATATGCACTAATTTGGTCTTGAAAAAAATACAATAAGATTTATACATAAATTTAAAATATTATATTTAAATCTTTTTCCAATTTAAGATTTATTTTTTCTATTAAAAAAGGTTTTAATATATTTAATTTTAATTTTGTATTATTATAGAAAATTTAAAGAGTAATATCCTACTATAACATCCTTTTAAGTTTATCTTTCAAATTTAACATATTAAAAATAAATTTCTTAAAAAGTATTACAATAAAATAGTACTTTTTAAAGTTTTTGTTCCAAATTTAACATCATAAAATTAAAATCCCAAAAATAACACAAATAATTATGTAAAAATACGTATTTACTCTAAATAAATTATACATAAACTTAAAATATTATATTTGGGTTTGTTTTTTCCAATTTAGGATTTAATTTTTTTTATTAAAATATAGTTCAATATATTTTAATCTTAAATTTATGCTATTATTGGAAATTTAAAATAATGATATTATTTTTGGAACAAAAACTTAAAAATGTGCTATTTTATACAATTGTCAATTCCTAAAATATCATAAATTATCATGTAAAAACAATTGTTTATCTCAAATAAACTATTATAAAATTAAAACATAATGTTTGAGTTCATTATTTCCAGTTTAGAATTTAATTTTTTTTATTAGAATGAAATTTTTAATTATTTTAATATTAAATTTATTATATTTTTGGAAATTAAAATGATTATTGATATATTTAGAGCAAAAAAATTTAAATGATGATATGTTAGTCAGTAGCCCAAAACAAAGAGTAATATATTCTTAAATAGCATCATTTAAACTTTTTCTTGCAATTCTAGCACGCTAAAATTAAAATACTAAAAATAACACAAATAATTATGTAAAAATATTTATTTGTTCTAAATAAATTATATATAAATTTAAAATATTATATTTCGGTTCATTTTTTCTAATTTAAGATTTAATTTTTTTGTTAAAATATAATTTTATTACAGTTTAATTTTAAACTTATGTTATTATTAAAAATTTAAGAGTAATATCCTAAAATAGCATTATTTTAAGTTTATCTTCCAAATTTAGCATATTAAAAATAAAATTCCAACAATAACACAAATTATTATGTAAAAATAATTATTTATCTTAAATAAACTATATATAAAATTAAAAAATAATATTTGGATTCATTTTTTCTAATTTATGGTTTAAATTTTTTCATTAGGAAGAATTTTTTAATTATTTTAGTATTCAATTTGTGATATTTTTGAAAATTTAAATGATTAGTGTTATATTTGAAATCAAAACTTAAAATACTGATATTTAGTTAATTGCCCAAAAATTAAACTAATAATATTATTTTTGAAGCAAAAACTTTAAAAATGTTATTTTACATAATTGTGCAAAAACAAATCAGATTTTTTTTGTTTTGTCTCTTTTATTCAAAACAGAAACTTCCATTCAAAACGTAATTTAATGTCAATGATTATGTTGATTATGATGATTAAAAAACATCATTTTCGAAAAGTAAAGCAAAAGTTAAAATAAAATAAAAAAGTACTTTATATTCCTATATACACAGAAAAGAAAATTTAATGACAAGTGGCAAAATTGATTACTTTGTGAACGCCATAATTGATACAAAATTCCAAAATTTTCCTCCCTTCTTTCAATATTTTACACACATTCCCTCACAGTTTTCAATATTTCACAAACAACCCCAAAGTGAAAAACAAAACACATCTTTTGTTCATGTTTCAAAAAGAAAGGTTTGAGTTTTGAATCTCACAAATTCCAAAATAAAACTCATTTATCTCTGAAGCTGAATATCCATCTTCCTCTTCTCTATCTTCTCCATTATAGATCCTGCAACAAACATTCAATTTTCATAAGACTTAATTAGCATAAAAGCCGACAAAGTTTTAAGGAACCATAAGCTACAAACTTAAACTCACCAGGAGGATAGCAAATTGGAGGATCTTCAAAGAGAGAGCGAGAGATTTGTTTATGAGCAACGCCGATATCGAAGAGAACAAGTCCAGAAGAAGGATCATTCACTGCAATGCCTTTAACTGGTAACCAAAGAAAAAGCTCTTCTTGTGTCAAACCTTCAAGTCCAACAAGCCCACCATAGCTAAGATTAGCTTTGATCACACTATCGAAGTATACTCTGTTTTCAAACCGAGCAAAACATGGGTTCCGTAACTGAACTTTGAGCTCTCCTGTCTTCTCTTCTAAACTGTAACTTTCCACGTTGTCTGGAAACAAACCACCTGGTAAACCACGAGCTTCGAGGAGATTTCGGATTGAAGATTGAGAAGATGGAGTTATGAATTGGAAAAGAAGAAAAGGAAGAAGAAGAAGCAGAGACATTTTCTTTTCTTTTTTCTTTTTTTTTCTTGGATTGTGAGATTTGTGTTTTTTTGAAGGGTTTAATGTTTGGTGTTCTGTTTTTGTCATAAGAGTGGAGAAATGAGTTGTCTTTTTGAGTTTATGAGCTGGTTAGCAATGAGTTGTGATTTGTGATTATTCAAAAATGCATCTATATTTAAATAATCTTGTACCATGTTATTTTTTATAAAAATAATCCACTTGATTTTAATTTAAATATTTTTAATATACTAATTAATAATTATTTTAACAAAAAAATTTCATTTTAACGTGTGATTTACAAATATGTCATGTTGATCTGTAATACCATAAAAGTATTTTAGTACAAATATTATATAAAAATATTTACGAAAATAACATTAGACAAATATTGAAAAGCATAGTATATATAAATACATAATATTTTGATATAAAAAATACAATATAAAACAAAATACTATGACTTTTAAAAAAATAATCAATTTTTATCTATTTAATAATATTATTTATTTAAAATATAGATAATTTAAATTTATTTGTATAATATAATTTTATTGTATATTTAATATTAAAAATTTTAAAAATTTTATTTTAAATAAATAAATTATATACGTATCTAATTTTTATTAATTAACTAATTATTAATTATAATATATAAATATTTTATATTATTATTATTATTATTTGGGTAGTCTCACTATTTGAAATTATAATCTTTTGCCTTTTTTTGTAACATAGTCTTTTGCCTTAAGTAAAGCCAAGTTGAACTAATTGACGTTGCAACATCCGCAAATCACGGTTTGTTTCCAGGAAACATTACAATGGAATATCATTTTCTTAAAACATAAAAAGTGGATTTTAAGTACCAATTAATCATGGCTGTTAAGTGTATCACACACATTATTCATTTTTTCTTTTTGTTTCCACTTAATTTGTTTTGGTTTACACTTTAAAGGGAATATATATTACAAAATCTAGACCTATTCCAATAGTAACTCACTGTATTGAAATAAAGATGTGATATAATTTATGCATGCATTGAAATAATCCAGAAAACTACAGCTAGATGAAATAAACATACATATGAAAATGTGAAGTATCTGCACTTGGACACTAACATCCTATGAAGCTTCATTCTTCAATGAGATTGACTTTAAGCTTCCATGCACATATTAGGTAGAAGGTGAAAGAATGTTTTCTTCTGAGTCTAGGGAAAGCTTTCAGTGAAATAAAATTGTAGAAAATGTGAAATTATAACGGTTATGTTCGTTTGTTTGCCGCCGATAATTATAATTGCGATTAATGTTGTAGATACGGTTAAGATTGTGACTGCGGTTAAAATTACGGTTGTAATTAATGTTATGGTTAAACTACAAAAAATGTTGTTTTTTTACTTACAGCCGATGGTTGCGGTTATGGTTTGTCATAATTTTTTAACTACAATACAATTTTTCTCAATGATAAAAAATTGCAATTTAGAATTTAATATCTGATCTTTGCAACTAAACGCAGAAAACGGTGTAATGTAAATGAACAAAAATATATTATAACCTTTAACCAGAGACGGAACTAGATAGTAAAGAGGTAGGGTATGTGCCTCATATTAATTTAAATATTCTAAACTTTTTTTGTTTTTTTGTTAAAATTAATATAAAAATTTACAAAAAAATATATTTCATTTAGATTTTTTGTTAATGTGCCCCATACTAAATAGATTTTTTGTTAATGTGCCCCATACTAAATAGATTTTTTGTTGTGCCCCTGCCTTTAACCGCAACATTTTGCAACAAGCAAATAAACCAAGCCAAAAAATCTCAAAACATAATGAGGCATGCATGACCGGGCATTTATTGTGACCCTTCATGTTCAACAAAAAACATTGGTAAACAATTTTGTAGACCCACGTTAATATTTTTGTAGTTTTATGGACAAAAGAGACTCATAAATATTGTTTTACTAGTAGCGATGAAAAACGTTTTAGAAGTGATTCGATCATTGTTAATCAGTTTCTTGTGTTTACTTGGTAACAAAACGGTTTCTTGTGATCGTTTTTATCTTCTTTGAACGAATATTGGTTTCTCTTTTCTAATTTTCACCTTTCAATAAAATATATCTTATTGGTGTAAAGTTATTTTTGTGAATATAAGGTTGCGAAAAGACCTTTGAAACGAAGAAAATTACCATGAAGAACTTAACTAAATATGGTTGGAAATTATTATGGAGCCTTCAATGTTTTCTATTTTTCTTTAAATATTCATTTCATTAATAAGAGCTTTTACACAGACTTTTATAGAGAGAATACAGATTTACGACAACGTACAATAAAAAACACTTACATAAGTAGCAAATTTAACATATGGACCGAACAACACGAAAAAAAATTTGGGTACTTAAAGTTCAAGATGTCCAAGGAGCTAAGAAATTTACCTGTGGCGAGAGTATTGAAAGGATTCAAATCATAAATATAAGTAAGATTTGACGTGAGATTCACCATAGCCTTAAGAGAGATTATCCAAAACCCGATAGCTTGCACCATAGGGTGAATTGCACATTTTTAATTACCCAGGTGGACACACGTAAGAAAGCGGAATGCAACCTGTTATTCTCTCCACAACTTGCAAGCCGTGGCTTGTAACATCATTTTAAAAATGGTATTAAGCTTGCGATTTCGAGATGGAGCAGTACAATAATACACCAGCTTATTATATCAGATAGACGACACGGAGGAGTTAGACTTCTTTAGCAAAAGAGCACTGTAAAAAGTGATGGTCTGTGGATTCATATTAAACTCCACAAGGTAGGCAGATTCTTGGAACCTGTAGTCCCTAACTTCTCAGCTTGTCCCTTGTAGTTAACCTACCCCGCACAAAGCATGCTTAGGTATATTGAATTTGAACCAAACTGTCGTTTTCCAAATGATTGTTGCGTTCAATGGATGGAGGCTACGCCACGTTAGCGTATCAGAGAATATCTTTGCTAGGCCGGAACTTGCTTTCCACAAAGCCACATTAGGCTGGCCGGAGAGGATGTTTGGTGGGCAAGGAAGAAAAGCAAACGGCAAGATGTCTACGTCCAGGCAAGTTCCAAGCATCACCTCTTACCACTTGAGCGACCGTTGGTGCACTGACAATTCCGGTTACTTGCGGACTAATGGAGCCAATAATAAGAATCAAGGAGCCCAACCGGTCCAATTATCATGCCAATTGAGAGTAGAAAAACTAGAATCAAGTTTTGTAAACAAGAAAGATATCGCTAATACTCTAATATTCATAAGTCTGCGCCATAGCCAGCTTCCGGTGTGTGAGAAATCAATGTGTTCCAGAAAACTTTCCCTTTGATGGGGTACTTTAAAATCCAAGAAACCCACAAAAAAAACCAGATGAGGTGAATATCAACCTAATAAACTTCAAAAGCAATAATTTTGTTGCTATCAACCAACCTCCTAAGACCCAGCCCACCACTCTGCTTAGGTGTACAAATCGAATCCCAAGTGATATTTGCTCCTCTCGCAGAAATTTGGTGCCGCTGAACAGACCCTTTCAAGTTTTTGCAAACAACTATTCAGCAAAAAAAAGATCAAGCACCAAAAGTTGTCAATGTTATGAATTATGATGTGTTATGCTTTTTACACATGCTAACCATTGTATTATAGGTATTTTTAAGTGTTTATCGAGTTTTTATGAATTTTACATGTTTTAGGTCATGTGAACAAACAATTTGGAATATAAATTAAAATGCATAACTACGTTGAACCTTACAAAATTTAGCATTATTTCAAAAACTTTTCACCGGTGGATCAAATTCAAACTTTGCCACAAGGTAGAAGAATGGATTACCTTTAAGTTTCAAGTGGTTTTTTTGCACATAAATTTATTCAAGGCCAAAAAGATTGATCGATTCACATCTAGATCGATCGATACCTATTTCTGAAACATTTCAAAGACTCTCTGGATCGGCTGTTTCACTCGAGATCAAATGTTTCACCCGGGATCAATTGATCTCACTCTGATCGACCATTTGATGCTTTTAATTCATTGCTTTACATCTATTTTTTTTGCTTTCATTATTTTTAGATTAGTTTAACCACCACAGTTTATTTATTTCCATCTTAAAATTTTTTGAATATAAACACTTGTAACGTAACATTGGTCCTTATGGATTCGATCATTAAATACTATTGCGTTTGTCTGTGCACTTGTAGCACTTGTATCAAGTTTTTTTGCGACATTGTTGGGACCAACTTTCATGCTTACGAGTCTAAAACTAGATCTTAGCCTAAGACATTTCTTTTGTTACTTATATGTTCTATTTCAACTTTCTTTTGTGTTTCAGATGTATGGCTAGATGAAAAGACTCTAAATATCTTACAATATTTGATACCAAAAACTTGCCCAAATAGAAGAACATAAAAGCGAAGTCAAATCCAATCAACGTGGTTGAAAATATCGACGACGTGAATAAATGTGCTGAGATTGCTGAAGGATGCAACAATGTTTGGGAGGAATCTTTCACAGTAAAAGCTACGCCCAAACAGACTTTGGGGGAATTTAACATGTATGATGCTTTCTATACCAATACATCTACGATTAGGCCTCCTTCCATTGTTAGGAACAACTTTGAGATCAAGACGCATATCATCGGATTAGGGAAACAAATCTAATTCTTTGGGATTGCTTTTGAGAATCCGATGACAATGAAACATTTGAGGAAATCTGCAACACTATCAAGGCTAATGGAGTGCCTCTTGATTATTTGATTTGCACATTTTTAAATTCTCTCTTGCTGATAAGGTAATTTGTTGGTTGAAACAGCTACCTATGGGATCGTTGAACACTTGGGATGATTACAAGTTTGCATTCTTCAATCACTTCTACCAAATTCAAGGTCTAATTTGTTGAGAAACAAAATTTTAGGCTTTCAGCAAACTAGTAATGAGTGGTTCTATGAGGTTTGGGAGCTATTTAGAGAGTACATCAAAGATTTCCCACATCATGGATTAAGTGAACTTGTCTTGCTTAGTACATTCTATCGTGTTATTAAGTGAAAATTTTAGATGGTGCTAGATATTGGGAGTGAATTATGTTGGTGAACAAGGATTTTAAAACAATCAGTCAAAACAACAACTTAAAAAATGATTTCCAACAAAGATTTCATAACAACAAGGTTCATATTGGTTTTCAGCCTATAGTGACTGCACCAAATTCTCTAAGACAACGAGAGTGAGTTGATGCTAAAGCAATCTTTAAAGGATCAGCAAAATAATGTTAAAGATATCAACATCAAGGTAAATAACATGTATCAAAATCTTAACAACAAGTTTGAGGCACTCAACAATGTCAAGACTTTTGAAACACATGTAACTCAAGTTTTAGTAACTGTTAAGAGAGCATCAATAACTCTTCATGTAAAAATTGCAGTGAAACTAAAAATTTAGTGTAATACAATGGAATTGCAAGAAGAAATTTCTAGAAAAACTGAATGGATAGTCGATGAAGAAGAAGAATGTGGAATTAAACTATAAATACCAAGATCGATCGATCTAAAGAATGGATCGACTGATTGACCATTCAAAAAAAAATCAGGGGCTCAATCGATCAAAATTTTCACCTCAAGATTGACCGATTCATGTCCAAATTGATCAATCTCGGTCTAGATCGATCAATCCATCTTATTCCGGATTGATCGATCGATCTCAGTATAGATCGATAAATCATGGATCTTCTGAAAAAAGTCTACAACCTAAACCTCTGTACAAGCCTGGAACATCATTCCTTGTCTCACCCAGACACATGTTGCAAAAAATTAGTGCCGAGCATCTGGAAGGTTTTAATAAGATGATCAAATGACCTCCTCGTGGTACATTATTTGAGGATGGTTGCGAAATTCGTCCATTGTGTCATCTTTAAATATTTGCAAGGAAAACGGATGGTGAAACAAAAGACCTCTACAACTAGGCAATGAACCCAACTCCATCACTACAGTAAGTGTTAATGATAAGTGATCCATGCAAATTTCATTTTCCATGCTCTATTGCAGGTCTTTTGTCAATATCATCATGTATTGAGGCCTTATAGAAAAACTTAAGATTACATACATGGCACCATCTCAAAAATTGATTGCGTTTGGAAACACATCCTCTCAGATTCCACAAGGCAAGATTCTTGATTACCCAATTCAAGTAAGAGGTTTTATACTTCCTACTAATTTTCACGTTGTGGAGATGAGAGAAGGATCGACTATGCATTTGATTTTTGGGCAATCTTTCTTGTCTACAATGAGTGTTGTTGTTGATCTATCTAACGAGAGAGTTTTCTTTTCTAACATTGGCAAGAAGATATTTTACAAAGTTGTAACTAAAACACAACCTAAAATGTTTATTTCATGCTCAATCATCTTTGATGGAGATCGATTAAATAAGTGAAAACTAAGTTTGTTGATAAGGATGTAGTCAAAGAATTTCTGGATAGAGTCTATCCTATCACATAAAAGAGAGTTGTTCACAAAATAAATATGAAAAACAAAGTGATAAGCGAAAAGATCAAGAGCGAGGATCCTCATATCATATAGGTGCCTCAAAGATGTGTTATAGATAACATTAAATACAAGATCAAATGCAAGGGAACCTTGAAATATTTTGCTAAGTTTAAAGCGGTTCTTACTTCAAAGCTGAAAAAGGTGAAAATGTTGTCAAAGACCATATGAGTAAATTTTTGAACCTTAAGATGATATATCGTGGGACTCGTTTCAGAGCTAGTCCTAATTTTACACCTGATTGACATTTGAAAAAATCAAACTACTGACTGTAAAAAGCGTTTGATGGGAGACAACCCATTAATACTAATTTTATTTTTATCTTTATCTCTTTCATTTATGTTGTGCCATTTAATTTTTTCATTTCTTCTCTTTGATTTATTTTCACATCAGGACAATGTGAAATAAGTGTGAGAGATGATATTTGTTACTAACTTCTTTATTTATTTTGTGTTTGGGTTAGTGTGCATAGTTAAACACTGTGACCATTTTAACAAATTTTGATTATTGACTTGCTTGAATGGAAAATCTATATGCATATTAACTTGCCAAGACGATGATACTATTTGAGAATTTGAATGATGCAATTTTAACTCCAACCCAAATAAATCTAACTTTTTCATCTTGGGACTTGGTATACATTGACTTTGATTCACCTTTTGAGCGTGATAAGATGAGTCTATGTGGTAAGATAAGTGTGATAATGTTTTGAGGATGATGGTGTGCGGATAAAGAATATAACAAACTTGATTTGCTTGAGAGATTGTGATACATCACATAATAAAAAGTTAATTAGTTAATTATTTAAAAAAATTTATCGAAATTTATGTAATATATATTACTTAATAATTAGTTATTACTTAATTAATTATGTACGTAAAATAAATGATTCGTATTTATAGTATTTACCTGATGATAAGACATCAACAACGTCATTTTTGGAATTTCGAGTGCCTTTGGAAAGCATAGAATCATACCATTCACATTTAAAAAGCGTGATCTTTAAATTTACGAGTTTAACATACTCAAGTTGAATGATATCTGTAAAAATTCTGTAAAAATCAGCTTCATGAGATGCATATGAGTAATTGTCTCATTTGACACAAATATCGTAGTTACATGTCTTTCTTCTCTGTGCATATTTTTTTGTGTGGAACATATAACCTCTTGTAAAATAGAGCGGCCAAATTGCCGCTTTATTCATGGGGTTATTGCACTAATTCTTGAACCAATATAGGGAACTCTTAAAGTGCTTGCATTGACCTTATATTTATATATAATAATTGTTATTGCTAAATTATTAAAATTAAAATGATATATATACATATTAATTATATACATACATAATCTCGAACTCATATATGGTACCTTTCATCTCTTTTTGATGAAATATCATCTTCAAAAAAATATTGATATGTAACACGAATTTAATCTTCAAACAAGTTACAAAATTCTATCAAATTGTAATATATATTACTTTATTAGACTTTAAAGAAATATTAATTCTCATTTCGTAAGAAAATTGTTTTTAGGTATACCTACCACACATATGTTTTTCACGGTATTTTTAGCCACCACTTTGTGGCTGAAGTGCCACTCCTATAGTGGTCGAATATTTTGCGACCAATATGCGATCATTGTACGAGTGCAACATATGTAGTCATTATTTGGTCGCAAAAATGCAACTGAATAGCGTCTACATGTCTTGATCGCAAATTGGTCGCATATGGGTTGCAAACTAATATGCGACTACGAATTTTACTCTCAAAAGTGCAGCCAATTTGCGACTACTTGTATATAGTCGCAAATTGGTCGCAAAATAGTCGCAAAGATTCACAAAATTTTCGACCACGAATGTGATCGTAAATTGAAATGGCAAAATGACTGTTTTTTTGTAGTGTAAAGGTTATGTGAATTTCTACATTTCTAAATTTCTTTCTGTACTTAGATTATATGTATTGTTTGAAGACACCAAATATCTAATTTTAGGGGATATGATGTGTTGTGTGTTTGAAACATTCTAACCATTATTTTGCAGGTATTTTGAGTCTTTATCAATCTTTTGAATCTTTTTATGAGTTTACATGGTTAAGGTTATGTTGGATGAAAACAAATAATAATGGAGAAATTGGAATGTAGGAGTAGGTTGAAGTTGTTGAAAACTAAACGGTCAAGTTTAATTATTTGATCAATAATTCAAATATTATTTGGGTTTAATTAAATTTGATTTTGGTCAAGTTTAACTAATTGGATCAATGATCCAAATATCATGTGGGCCTAATTAAAACTTGATCCAAGTTCTAGAATATATCTAGAAATATCTTTCACCTGTTTAAAAACAAATATTTAGATAATTGTAATGAATATATTATGAGAGAAATCTCTAGATTTAAGATTAAAATATTGAGATATTTTATAATTTGGAGGCTATAAATAGCTCTCTGACCTCTCATTTGTAGTCACATTGTTCTAAAAGAAAAACAAATTATTCCAATAAAACAATAAATTCCTTTTAAAAAAAATCTTATTCTACTTTCTAAAATTTCTATTTTTTCAAAGTTTATTAAACACTTTCTACACCACCACTAAAATTTTTCTTCCAACATAACCATTTGAAGTTTGACATTATTTGAAAAACTTTTCATTATTGCATCAAGCTCGAACGTCGCCACATGAAAGAGGAGCGAATCAGCTTTCGTTTTCAAGTGGTTTGAAATCAATACAACGGTTGCATCAAAAGTTCTATAATTTTAGTGAAAAAAATTCAGTTTGTCGAATAGGAGAAACACAAAATGATTAACGCAAGCCAAAAACATCGATTGATCTAATCGCGTATTAAATTAGTTGGAGCCGCCCCACGAAGGAACGGTGCCTGACCACGAAGAAACTCTCTTCAATACCTTATCAACCAAAAGTCTATAGTCTTGAGGTCTCACTTTATGCAGCATTAGGAAAACACCCAAATATCTCATATGTAGTGAGCCGTGATGGAGACCAAACTGACCCATTAAGAGCTGGAGATAGATAGTTAATCCAATTAAGGAAAAAACAAGATTTCTCCAAATTGAGTTGTAGACCTGAAGCTTTGTAAAAATTGTGTAACTATTTCAAGATACCATGCATGCAACGATCTTTCTAAGCAATAATCGAAGAATACAAGTACATCATCCCCAAAACTCTGGTGAGTAATAAGAGAGTCCCAAAAAGAGAATGAGGCCAAATGTGATCCAAACTCACTGCTTTATGATAAGATATCTATAGCTACAAGGGAGGAGATATTGGATCACCTTGCCTCAATTTCGCCTGTAAATACCAATCAACGTTGTTGTAAACCTTAGACCACTCAATTTGAATGCAGCCTCTTGAAATGGGTCCATGTATATTAAAATCACTTACCAATTCAGATGCTAGAAGCACATTCTCGCACAACAGCTTGCTCTCAATGAGCCCCACTTTGATTCCCTTGGGCTTTTCTAGAGAGGAAAAGCTTAAGTCATGCATTCATCAACCTGGCAATCACTTTATAGCCATTAGCCAGTGTTGCAACATGAAATTGGACGTAAATAAGATAATTTATCAGCTTCAGAGACCTTTATTATAAGGAAGATGATGGCATCATCTAATTTCTTAAGAGAGCTTGATGTTAGGAAAAATCTTGCACTACTTGTACAAGATCTGGGCCCACAGTATCTAAAGATGACGTGAAAAATTTCATTGAGAACCCATCTGGACAGGGAATTTTTCCCTTTTGGAAGAGAAAACACAACTGCATGAATGTCTGTGCAACCAATAGTTTATTTACTACTCTCAATTATACTCTGTCTAAAATGTTTGATATCTTTTCATGTAATGTTTTGTTATAACGATCTTTTTGCGGACTAAACAATATGTTTAAGATGTATGATATGTTAAGGATCTATTTTATATAAAAAATTTCCAAGGCATATAATGTTTAAACCGGCCGTGGGGATTGGCTACTCGATGATTTTTGTAGCTCCCACTACTTTGTCCCAAAAATTATATGTTGAAGGATAGTATGGGCTTGTACTCTATCATGGGCCGATACTGAGATCTAGCAAAATTCATTTTAAAATGGATCGGTAGGGGTGTAGTGGGCTAGTTGTGATCCCCCGTGGGTATAATCTTAGACTTTTCATGATATTTTTTTTTTAAAAAGAAATCTAGTTTTTTTTATAAAGATCTAGTTAGTTGGGTTTAATTTTAATATATATATATATATATAAATATAATTCACAATTGACTCATATTTTTTATATTACTCAAATTTTTGTTATATTTCTAATTTGAAATATTACTCACATATCTTTTCGAGATAAATAACACATGTAGCCATAAATATATATTAATAGAGAATTAATTTTTTTTTAAATGATAACATATCATTAGAAAAAATAAGATAACTAATTAAAATTATGACATCATATTACATATATATTAAAAAGAAGAATTTAAAAAAAATAATAACATATCATTAGAAAAGATGACATGACTAATCAAAATTATGACATGCCGTTTATTCAAATCATCATTTATATATATTAGAAAAGAAGTGAGTTTAAAAAAAAATAATAACATATCATTAGAAAAGAAGATATGGCTAATAAAAAATATGATATGCTGATTATTCAAATATGACATTACATTATTAAACATACATTTATTTATAAAAATAAATTAATCAAATTTAACATGTCAATTTTAAAAATAAATTTATTTCTAAAAATAAATTAAATCATATAATATTAAACTACAAACGAGTTTAGAAAAATATTTACATATCACTACAAAAAATTATAAACTAAAAACTTAATAAATTTTATTTTATATAATAAATATGTAATATAATAAATATAACATCTTAATTAAATGTAATAATGATCCATGTTTACAAAAACTATATGACTAAAAACATTAATATAGTTTGATTACATAAAAATATAGGTTTGCAAAATAATTTGATTATAAAATAAAAACATAAGAATAATACAAATTAAATAAAATAATTTTAGTAGTTTTAAATACATAAAATACAAATAAAATTTATCTTATATAATAAATATGTAATATAATACATATAACATTGTAATCAAATATAATAATGATTCAATTTTATAATATGTTATACCCATGCAAGATGTGAGCATATTATCTAGTATCTCATTATAGAATTTATTTGGGTTTAACTTAGCTAAACTAATTTTAGACTGAACCAATTTCATATAAGATGGATCGAATCTATTTTAACGGGTGGAATCAATTTTGCTAGCATATGATCGAATTTTCATACCATGTTAGATTATAAATTTTAATTCAAAATTAATTAAAATAAGTGAATTAATTCATATTACTTAAAATGTCAAAAAATTCTGAAATAAAATTTTTTTAGCTGTTACAAATGTAATTTTTGTCAATAACATGGTGAATAAAAATGTGATATGCTTTAGATAAAACTGTGAAGAAATGAAGTGGAGAAGAAGAACTTGTTCTCTTTAATATTTCATTAAGCTTGTTCGGCACCATATCACGTTCACCATTTAAATAGAAAGATAAAATGTTAAATAACAAACAGGGCCGACCCTGAATTTAAGAAGGCCGCAAGCAAAAAAAAAGGACCATTTTACATTATAATATCAGAATATTTTTAGAATGAGGATCGATTTTTTTAAAAAAAATATGAAAGCCGCATGCATGGACTTGTCTTGCTTGGTTCCAGGATCGGCTCTAAGTCAACAAACATAGATAAGGAGTCAAATTGGTTGGACAAAGGTACATCACAGTCTGATTTTGTAGTTTTCTTTCCAGACATACGGTTCTGTAACCTGGCTGAGTCTGAACACGAGACAAAATACGGTGGTAACATCTCTTATGGTCGCTTTTTCTCTTTTTTTGGGTCTTGGTATAATTTTGAAATTGCTTCAGCTTCTGGACCTATTACGTTGAAGCCCAACTTCACTTGTTCTCTCAAACACGAGCTTTCTTAGCCTAATCTCTTCTCCTCTACTTCACGTAAACAAAACAGAGCATGTGTGTGTTCTCTAACAAAAACTACTGCATAGTAAAACAAAAAACATTTATTTTGTGAGTAACACGTTTAACCTAATTGATCAGTCAACTATTCTAGAATCATTAGAAAAGGTTTCGCCCAGATTCGGAAAATTTAAACGGTAATTGTATCTCTCAATGCCAAGTAAGGCTATTTCGCTTTTTTATCAGTTTCATACTCATCAGTGTTTACAGAATTGCGGTTTCAGTTTCTAAAATATTTTCAAAAAGTATGAGACTCAAAATCTCAACCTAGAAAACGTTTTAGAAATTTAATTAGCTATTAGATCAGCCAATTATAACCTAAATCGATGATAAAAAAACTAAAAATTATAAAACATCTAGAAATGAGAGTTAAAAAATCTAAAAGTGCATGGCAGAGGGAATTTGTTGTTTTAAAGAGATCCAAACAGTGTTTCAAACAAAGCATGATTTTAATTGAAGATATTCAGCAAACATTGCCATTACCCAAATCAGACTTTAATACATCATGCATGAATAAGATTGACAATGGACCATGCATCGTACTTAAGAGAGTTCATTTCCGAAAATTATACAAAATTGTACTACTAAATTTATTTTCATATGTATTTTTTGAATTTTTATTTAATTATATACATTAAATATTTTTTTGTCACTGAACTACAACGGGCCGATACAATAATCCAACATTTTCATACGAAAATTTAACACTCGTTCAAATGAAGGTGAAGTTGAACTCCACACCTCTGAGATGTACGTAAAAATAGTGCAACCACTACCACTTACTCCTCCCACTACATACACTATATTTATCTTGTTTAAACTATACAAATTTCATAAATTTTTACAATAACATAGATTTGATTACATGTTAGCATTTACAAGTTAAATCATTGTTAAACCAAAATCATAACCAGTGGATTTAACCAAATACCAACCAGATTAAAACGACCCATTCTATTAGGTTTCAAATCGACTAGGAAAAATTGAAATCGTATTGAAAAAGAAAAATCGATTTTAGGGTTTGTTTTGAGAAATATCGATGGCTTGAACTAAAAGAGAGGCGGTGAGAACATACGTCGAGATCACAGTCGGAAGTAGGGGTATCGGTAAAAGTAGGAAGTAAAGTCGAAACCAAAGTTACAGTGGAAGAAGCCATCGGAATTGAAGTTGAAGTGGAAGAACCATGTGACGATAAAAGATTTAAATCGATTTAGGATAGAAAATATGTGGGTCGGGTTTTTGGATCCAATTTGGGTTTCTGGTTTGGATTGATTTTGAAATTAAAACTATATTTCGAATTAAAACCAGATTTAATAGCAATTTAACGTGTAAACGTTAACAAAATTTGTATAATTGATTATAAAATTTGCGTAATGAATGCAAGAAAAATACAGTTTATGTAGTTAAAAAAACTCAAAAATATAAATAAAAATAAGTTTAATCGGATAAACTCGTGTACATGACTGAATGATTTTTTTAGATCATTTTTTATTTTACGTGCATCGGGATCGTGGTGGATGCCTCATCATACGTAGTATAAGAATTTAAACTTGGTAAAAATATATGTTAAATAATATTGGTTTTAGTTTTCTCAACAAAATTAAGAAAAAAACCAATCAAATTTTTAATTAAATCATCAAAAGTTTTTGAAATATGAACGGAGCACATCTTGTAATTTAATAGTATCTATAATTCACTTGATTTCCTCATGACTTTTCCAATTAGTAATTATCCTTTTAACATGATAAATGAGTTTTTAAAAAATGAAGAAATGTTATTAGAAAAAATGATATGGTTAAAAGAATTATGATATGTTGTTTGGTTAAATATGACATGTCAGTTTTAAAATTAAATTAGTAAACTAATGGATATAATTTAAATTACGTTAGCGTATCAGATCAAATTTTTAATAAAAATGAAATGAAATTAATGATTAAGAAAAGTGAGTTTTTAAGAAAATGATGATATGTCATTAGAACAGAAAACATGCTTAAAAATTATGACATAGTGTTTAGTTAAATATGACATGTCAATTTTAAAATTAAGTTAGTAAACCGATTGACAAAAATTAAATTACGTAGAGTAGATTCAGTTTGATATATTGGATCGAATTTTCAGAAAATAAATGAAAGTAAATTCAGATTAATAACCGAACTGATCTAATCAAATGAATAAACTAATTGACATGATAAACTTATGTTAGATTTGGTTTGACATATCACTTATTAGTTATTTATTTAATTTTTATTTTAGCATAAAAATAATTATGTTATGTTAGGTTCGCATAACATAATTATGTTAGCATAAAAATAATTATGTTAGTATAAAAATAATTAGCATAACTTATATGTTATGACATTGAATGAATAAATCAATCGATATGATTAAACTAGAGTCGGTTTAACATATCAATTATTAATTTTATTTTAATTTTTTATGCTACCATAAAAATAGCTTTCATTTCTACTACACATCAAATATTTTTAAATGCATTAGTTTGTCTATATATAGATAATTATTTATACTAAATGAATTCATATAAAATTTTCCGATAAAGAGTGGTATACAAATATACTTAGTTTTTATATTTATATTAAATAAACTCATCTAGAATTTTCGCTAAATAATGGTTTCAGAACATGGTTAATTTTAGAATCAAGAAATTTGATCATTTCAAATTTTGGTCATATTAAAAATTTCCATTTTCATATAATTTTGTTAGTTTTAAATATGTCTGATTGAAAAAAAAATTCATGTATTGAAGTATTGGTAGTTAAAAAATATATTTAATCAAACGCTAAATATAAAATTTAACGGGAATATAATTTTGATAGTTAAGAAAATAATCATAGTATAAATTTAAAAATACAATTTTAAAATTTTTTAGATCATAAAACACTGATAAAACGAATAAATATATACAATAGTTTAATTAAATGTAATATTACTCAAGTTTATAATATGTTATATACCGGAAAGACGTGGAAAAATGATTTATTTTATAACTAATCGAATATCCATCAAAATACATATGTTTGCTAGATATTTGATTCATTTATAAATTTTTTAAAAAAAAATTAAAACAAGAAAATGGTATATTTTATTGTAAAAAGTCATTATTAAAATTAGTATTTATATTATATTAGGAACATGAACTCATAAAGCATATTTAGATATAATAATTATACAAATTACAAGGTGTATATACACATATGTTGGTGTATAAAATCATATAAATAAATAATTTAAGAAATTACAAGTTTCAAAAAACTGATATTATGAATATCTAAATAAATTTTAGTCGAATTGATATGAAAGGGAGTCTAAGAGATATTTTGTCCAACTCTAAGAAGAAAAGTGGCAAGTTTTGATATGATAGAACGAGTCAAGTTTTTGTGGAAATTTGTAGAGAATCGGGTTAAGTGGGACCATAGAGACGACCACAACAAATTAACCCAAAGACTCTAAAACCCATTGACATTGTTTATTCATTTCTTCTTTTGAAACTTTCATAGAAGTCTGCAAAACTGATGATGATTGCTTTTGTTGTCACTTAATACGAAAATTGCGGATATAAGTCATAATAAATATAACAAATAATGTAGATTCTTAAGTTTACCTAATTTCTACTTTTCTGCAATCAAACATACTTATCACATTTTATCTCCTTTCACATCTCATGAAAAGAAGATTCGTTTCTAGTTTTAAGCTTTTAGTATTAGAGAAACACTGACCATATATTTCTTCATAAAATAGTATCAAGTATATATATATATATCAAATTAATGTTATAGTTCATTTTTACGAGATAAAATTTTAAAATCTATTTTTTACAGTATAAAAATTCAAAATCTACTTTTTCAATTTAAAATTTGAAATATAAAACATTTATATTCACAAAACATTATCCCTTCTAACCGTTAAAGCTCGTATTTGTTAGTAACTAAATTTCATATTTTTATCTTATGAAAAACTAGATTTGAATTTTTTTATTTCAAACAAATATACTGTACTTTTGTTTCAATGAATATTTATAAATACTTCTGATAACGTAATGAATATTTTCAAACAATGTTTCATTTTATTTTAATGAATATTTATAAATAGTTCTGATAAAATAATAGATTGTTATTCCATAATAAAATGCAACAAGATGGTGTAATTAATCATAAATATAAGAAAAGTTTATATATCATTAGAAAAAATGATATAATTAAAAATTATTAATATGACTAAAAAAGTTATTAAAAGAGAAATGAATTATGAAAAAATGTTTATATGTCACCGAAAAATATGGCATAGCTAAAAGAAATTATGACAAAACGTTTAGTTAAATATGATATGATAATTTTAAATATAAATTTATATTTCTATGAAATAAATTAAATCATATATATTAAATTAGAAATGTATTTAGAACAAATATTTAATATCATGTATATTTTCAATTTTATAGTTTTATTTAGGTTTTATTCATTTGTAATTATTTTAAATAATTATTTTTGATTTGATAAATTACGATGAATAATTTATATTTTTGCAATCATGGCTATTAAGTTTTTTAAGTATATATTGAGTTGTTCATAATTTAATAAAAATTCAATTATGTAACTTCTAATTTAAGAAATTAATATTTAAAAATAAAACTTATTTTTACAAAAACATAGCAAAAATATACAAAATTAATGGTTAAAAATATATTATATATAAGTTCATAATTTTTAATATATAATTATACCAAATATAGTTTAAATATAATTTGATTTTAAAATAAAAACATAAGCATATTACAAACTAAAGAATATAATTTTATTAGTTTTAAATATATCAAACATAAATAAAACGTATGTTATATAATATAATACACATAATATTTTAATCAAATATATAAATTATACCAACTCGTAGATAAATTATCTAGTTACATTTAAATGTGTCTAAACGGAATCAAACGGTTTACAAGATCCAAATTAGATATTTTAATGCTTTATTCAGAATTAGCAAGGCACGCTTTCTCTCTTTTAGATTCAATCCTAGTTTTGAATCTAGATTACTTGAAGATCTATAAGCAATCAAATCATTTTGATAGACTTAAATAAATAATTCTATATTTCAAATATCTTTTTCGCTCAACAAACAAAGAACAAAGGAAAAGGACAAAACTAGAGAAGAAGCGTGGGGCGGCTCTTGTCGTGTCCTTCGCACGATATCTAGAACTAGAAGAGTCGTATTGATCTTGAGTTTTGCGTTGACTTCTTTATGTCAAAATAATTAAGAGTCAACTTTACTAAAAAAGTAAAACTTAGAAGATGAATTCAAATACTTCACTGGTCAACCATTAATCAGTAGCCACATTACCAAAGTGAGATGTTTTGACTGTGCTTTTTGCATTCATGGCGTGTAAAATGGCTATATTTTGGGGATTTATCATCAATAAATTACTTTCTCAAAAGACAATTATAGGCACAATTACAGGCTGTTAAACTATGTGGAATAATTGAAATAGAATAAAAAAACATAAATCACCTTTCTAGAATTTGTCTTGTAACTCAATATGAGGAATCATTTGAGAATAAGAACTCTTTTTTTCTTAAACTGAATCTCGGCTTTCATCCATTGCTATTTGTCTATAAAAACTTCAAGCATGTAATGACTTAAACAACTCTTGCTTGGTTCTAAGATTCTTCCACTAGTAACAAAGGTAGATTTAGTGGCAATAGAAGTCATTTGCATCACAAGTACATCTTGTTAACACAAGGTTTGTGGTTAAACAGATGGAATGGTGTGTAATGTATTTGAGTTTAGGCAGAAAATTTAAAGAGGTTGATGTGTCGCATTTTTATTGGAAATGATATAACAAGCTGTACAAGAAAAAATATTTTAAAAAAGGCAAATTCGTGGATATGAAAATTGTTGAATATTCATTTAAAAAGGATGAAACCCTAGAGTTAGACAAATATAAAAGATATTCTGGTGTGGCTACTAGGATTGTCGGTCTTGGTGCAAAAGAATAGGTTATGTGTACTGTCTGTTGCACACTTTTGTGGTGAGTAAATAAACAGTAAATACAATTGTTGTTGTGTGTGAGATTTGGGTAGAGTATAAATTAGTCAGTTGCATGTTAAGTGTTAAATGTGCGTAAATTTGATTAGACACTATTGTACAATTGCGTTTAAATCATTTATAATAATATTTGTGTGTGTTATATAAAGTTTTTGGTATTTTCTATATTCTAGTCTTTTCACATCCCTTGCTATCTCGGATAAGATAAGATATTTTGCAGTATTACACCTTCACCAAGACAATACATCATATATACGAATCTCCAAAATGTAGTCTTCGGATTTTCAGATGATGTAGTGGATGAACAATAGTTAGAGTATTTTTAGGGATTCTAGTTTGAAATTAAGAATTTAGTTGAAGAAAGGAGAAAATGTGTGTAGAAGAAGTGGAACCGGTTATAATAGGTTTAATTAGTGTGATTTTCTTGGGTCTATGTTAGTACATGTTCGGTTCTTGGATATTATCCGAATCAAACCAATTTTTGAAAAATATTTTTATTGGAACAAATTGGGTATTTTACTGGAACCAAAATCGATCCGAATATTTTTTCGTTCATTTCCGAGTCGGATAATCGATTTCAGTTTTATGCCTAAGGCTAGATATGGATTAATGCACGAAAAATAGAAAACAAACTTATATAAAGATAAATGATTGCATATGAAATTAGTTCTATGTGTATACAATCCTATAAATTGTGTATTTTTAATTTTATTACAATATGCATCATATATGCCTAAATTCGAATTAGAAACAATGACAATACTAATAGAATTTACTAGACTATACATTCAAGTCAAATTTTATCGTAATTGATATATTTAAGTTCCCTCAAAATAAAAATAAGTACATGGCATTCAAGTGTACTATCGATATCATTTTATAAATACATATGATGATATGAAATAGTAAATATAGTTTTATGAAACGGCACCTTCAATTGACCATGACAAAAAAAATTTCACCATTGTACGAGTACAACATATTTAGTCGCATATTGATTGTAAAAATGTGATCAAACATCAACTACATGTCCCGGCCGCAAAGTCATCTTATATTGATCATAGTGTAGTCACAAACTACGACTAATATATGACTATTGTTTTTAGTTTTAAAAGTACGACTACTATAAACATATAATAACAAATTGGTGTCAAAATAGTTGCAAAACAATCTCATTTTTTATGATCATGTTTGTGATGGCAAATTAAATGTTTTTTTGTAGTGGCTAAATTGAAAGAAGTTGTTGGAATCTTAAATATTCGCTAGACTTGATCCATCAGGAGATGTGTGAGACATTATATTAGAAAACAAATAATTAACATGGGGAAACAACTGACGAGATAAGTGACTTGTTGATTAGAAGAATTGCAGAAAAATAAAATTTTAATTACAATATATATTTGGAAAAATAATAAACCTGACAAGTAAGTTGTATCTATTCGAGATCATGCTCTATCTTCTATAATTTACGTTTTTATTTGTGTTTTCATAGCTCCAATGTAAACCTACTTCGAATGTAAATTTACATGCACATTTCTGTGAACATTTGAATTCGATTGGAGCCCAAACATTATTACTACTGTAAGTCAAAGTGACGTCATCGAACACTAAGCAAAGGATGTGCATGTGAAATTGATATGTTGAGAACTATGGTGAGAATGAATGGCTCATAATAACTTCGAATTGATAAATTATCCAAAAAACATTAGAAACATGGTTTGTCTCTTTTTTTCATATAAAATACTATAATTAATAATAAAGGTTATAAAATAAATGTATTATAAGGTAGAAACAATCAAATTAATAGCTTTTGTTTTGACATTACTGTAATGGAGGTCAACCCCACGTGTCAGTCATGGCCACACTTATTTTTGGATAGTATCATCGTTTTGTAATCGTGCAAGTTCTTTTGCTCCTTTTTCTGTAATCTTCTGCATGTCATCCTTACGTCAGCATGACAACTTATGTATAGATGTTCAGAATTTTAATTAAAGCAATTGTTTAAAATATCATTTTGTATTATTCTAAACTAATAATATTATTTTAAATATCTATTAATAGAACAAATTAAATTCTAAAATATCTTAAAACTTATTTTTATTAAATTTTTTTAACTCTAATTAGAAAAGAAGAACTCAAACTTAATATTCTAATTTTTGTGTGATTTATTTATAATAAATAATTATTTTTACATAAAACTATATGATATTTGGGAATTTTAATTTTAGTATGAATAAAATTTTTAAAAATACTATTTTAAGATACTTACTCTTTAATTTATTTGATAGTATTAAATGAATTCTTTGTTTTGCAATTTTATTTAGTATTTTCTTGCCAATATAATCTAGTTATTCAATGTAGATCGTATATTTTATAGCAATACCATAAAATAACATCTTTCAAAGTGTTTTTGTTTTAAATCTAATACTTTAAAATTAAAATTTCAAAAATAACATAAATAATTATTTGAAAATAATTATTTACTCTAAATAAATTATACATAAAAATAAAACTTTATATTTGAGTTTATTTTTCCAATTTAGGATTTATTTTTTTATTAAAATGAAGTTTTAATATATTTTAATCTTAAATTTATGTAATTTTTGGAAATTTAAACTAATTTTTGGAAATTTAAACTAATTCTCCTGTTTATTCAATTAAAATTTTATTCGTTTTTTTTGTTTTTAAAATGTTTGGTTAGTAAATAATATTTACAATATTAATTATGGTTTGCTTTGTTTAGGCAATTTCGGTTTTATTAGGTTTTAAACCGGAAACAATAACTATTTATGTTTAGTAGGTTCTTCTGTATCAAAATCGTAATCAATAGTAGAAAACTAAAACATACTAATTTATCAATACCTTTACTAAAAAAACTATTTGCATTAAATTTATTTAAATATTGGTATGAGAAAATTACGAAATTAAGTAGTTATAAGAAATCATGATTATCTCATGGAAAAAACGGTAAAAAAAAAGATAATAAATGCCACTATTTTTAGTATCACTACATGATAAAATTTAGTGGTTTTCATAAAGAAAATGAAGAAAGAAACAAATAAAAGATAAATATTTCTCTAGTTTATAACCAATACACCAAAACAAAAACAGAAATGCTTGCTTTTAACAGCATCAAAATAAAAACAAAATTTTATTCTTAAACCGACACTTTTTCCAATACAGATGAGATGATTTATTGGCCGATGGTAATAGTGAAACCAACATGTTTTCCATCTATGTTTTACTTAAAACGTATGAGTCTGATTCATACAATACAGACAAAATAACCACGCTTCCAACCAGATAACATTCCGTAAGCAAGAAAGTCACTTGTAGTCCACTTAAGAACTGCACATACATCGTGAAATTTTTATTAGTCGAATAATCGTACACGTCCGAACTCTATTATACTACCATTATTTCAACTCATGTTTTACCGGCTATAGGAACACATTGAGATACTGCTTAGAATGCTTAGTACCAAAAACTAAGACATTCAGAAATATAAATTTACTTTGCATGCAAGTATCTGAAGGAAGATTGTACTACGTTATGGTTATTGAACACAATGAATTTTATCTTTCATACATACCAAAATGACTAAACATTTTAGTGCACAAACCAAAATACATATTTCTAACTTGTTTTTCAAAATCTCAGATTCGTACATTCATTTCAATCTATTAGCTATAGAAAGATACCACATCCATTGGTATGGTAATTTAGTTCAGCTAGTAACTTGCGATTTATACCCTTAAAATCTACATTCATGTAACTTATCATTTATATTTTCAAAAACTTATACAATTTTCAATGAAGACATCTATTATCTCATATGACAAACCAAGACTCAAAACCTATCTCATAATATGATCACCAAATAAGTTATCTTATATCAAATACACTTTATTCAAGTAATTTCAATCATCAGTGAAAATTTCAAATTTTTTTAATATTCATCATCATAACAGCTAATGACAATTCTTATTGCCATTTCTACATCCACGATATATTAGTTGGTTTGTTGCATCTAACATATCATATAATCTTATTGCATCTACATTATATCCTTCTATATGGTCACCAACAATTCCATGAAATGCATCACTAACCATGTCACATGTTTTTGTTCATGTTCCTAATGGAAATAATATTGTTATTGATTATAAAGATTTCTAGGTGTATTGGTCTTTACAGCACCATAATTATTATTACTACTAATTGCAACTACATCAAAACCATAATTTTCACCATGTTGAAATCAAAGATAATAATGTAGTGTAAACCCTCTATTTAATAAATGTTTTCGACACTTTTTCTATAAGAATAAATTTTTTATTCATGTACTTCCGACCTGTTCAGAATATCTTAGTAGTCAAAAGTAAATGATATATTTTTCGCTTACTACCTAAATATCTTCAGTACATAATTCTTTTGATATTGAACCCTCCGTAACTTTATCATGTACATCTATTTTCGTAGTTTGTACATAGACATTCTTGAAAGAGTTTGATGAAAATTAGTTTTGTGAAAAATAGTTTTTTGTGATGGATGATTCATTTGAAAAATTATTGAAAGATTTTAAAAATTATTGTAGGATTACCATCAGATATTGCAACGATTTAACGTCGGTGTACTTTGCGATGATTTAGCATCGACTTGCCAAGAAAATTAAGCGGCAAAAATATTTGTCGGTAAATAGTAGGTGCAACTCAATTACCACGTGTTCATGTACCAAAATTTCGATGTTAAGTTTTATGTTAATTTGATCTAGTGTTGATGCAAAATCCTCATAAAATACCTACAGAATAACAATGAATGAAAAAATCATCGTTAAATGCACTCAAATTTGGTCGATTTAACGATGAAATGTTTTGTCATTTGTCAAAAATTTACGAACCAATTACGTTGAATTACAAATATGTTACAAATTCGACAATAAAACGTCGTTAATTGGCGACGGATCAAATTTATCGTAAATCTCCGACGCTAATGGATCTTTTTCTTATAGTGCAAGACCAAAGATGAATTAGTTTCATCCCAATTGTAAAGATTGAAGTTTGTACATGGAGGAATTCGTTGACTTGGTTTTCGGTATTCAACATATTGTCCACGACATAAGTGTTCTGATTTGTGATTGCAAATTTTGCGTTTTGTGTACCACATTTGTCATGCGAAATAGTATTGTAGATAACTTAGGAAAACAAAATGTATATCGTGTGAATCACGTATTATGGACAATAAAAAGTGTGATTATAAAATGAAACTCGCGAAACCCAATCGAATAATATGTTTATGTATATTTTATTACGATAAGAACTAAATAATTTATATATGTATAAAAAAAATTATGATAACATTAAATTAGTTAGAATAAGTGTAATTATATTTAAAATAAAATTATTGGTGTAGTATAAATTTTCTTGTGTCATTTAATATTGAGAAGAAAAAAAGAGTTTCAGAATATTATTTCCTATGACAAATTATATTCACAGTTTCATATGGTATAATCGAAAGTGAATTATATTGTTATTTTCGGTTGTTCCTATATTCAATTTTACCAAATTGAATACCTTTACTTCATATTATGTTATTATTTATTTTATATTAATTTATTTATGTGAACTTTCAAGAATATCTCATATCAGGAATATATCAAAGATATAGGTTAATCCATTCATTGTCATGATTCCTAACATGATAACATGATACTAGAACTAAAACGCACATTGCCCAATCCAAACCAAAATCGATCTAATCTATCAAAAAAATCTGATCGATTTGATCCAAAATTAATATAATCAATTTAAAATCGAATAAAATAAGATGAGATTTAACTAATTTTATATATATTAAAGGAGAAGTATTGACGTTCAAATGTACCGATGTGTCATCACCATATTCACTTTTAACATTTTTTGTAATTAAATGAATGAAAAATCATTAATTACACATGGATCAAATAACTAATATTCTTTAATTTAAATAAATGAGTTTAGTTTTATTTTTGTTTTAAAAAACAATCACTATATTTTTAAATAAAATTTTATGTTATATCATTTGTTTTTAACATTAACTTCGAATTATTAATAATTATTTTAGTTTGAATATTTTATATATAAATATATTCAATAATATAAAAATAATTAAGACTACTTTTATTAATTTAATTAAAACATGTTATAAAATATTTTACTTAATTCAATATAATATATTTATACCAAACAAATAAATATATCAAATTCATTAAATTTCTATTATAATTAACAATTTAATACAAATTAATAATTTGTATCTACATAAAAGATTTTTATGCTATTATTATATATAATAGATTTAATGTATTATTTTTATATTATTTTAAATAAATTTAACGGCGTAAAATTAAATGAAGAAAAATTAATGATTTTCCTACCGAAATTTTCAATATAGTTAATAGACTTTTATAAAAGATTTTACAACTATGAATAACATAAAAAAATATGATAAATTTCTTTGTATTTTAAAATAAATATAAAAATTTAAAATATTAAAAAACATTTGTGCATAACGCTATCCTATTATACATAAAAATATGAATTAATTCACTTATTATTAATTAGTTTTAAATGGGAATAGCATGATTCATGAACTGCACAAAAATAATAATTACGTTCAAATCTCGTGCGTCCCAGCAACGACATTACGTTACATACGTGTAAAAATGTTATCATAAACAACAACAAAAAACAAAGAACCTTTGCTTTTGCAAATACAAAAATCAAAAGAATTGTTGGCAATTTTTGCTAACTGTTAATATATAATGACTTGTGATATGAAGAAAAGAATTGAGTCGCTGACACATATCCGACTATCTGCGCCAAACAAAGTTTCCACTCATATTTGCCGTGTGGGTCTCACTTTTTTTGACTACTTGTCGTTTTCCTTCACCAACTTTTTATATTTCATACATATTCATATTGCATTTGTATACATGTCTATATCTAAAATGTGTACCATTGTATATATCAATATTACATACTGTTGTAGTGAAAAACTTAATGGTTTTGGAGTTTTATAAATCTTATCTAATTTTATAACTTGTTTTTTAAGTAACCTTATGAAAGTTTAGAAAGTGTATATTTTTTTTCTAAGCTCAGTAAAGGATATTTTAAAAAAAATATATGGATAGTAGTCATGGAAATTGATATCAAATAGTAATACTTATAAACAGGTCTCGATTTTTTTTCCGAATTATTCAGACTAAGTTTAATCGATTTAGTTAAAATGTACGAAAGAAAAATAAAATTATATTGATTTGGTTTGGTTTTTATTTCGAACTAATCGATTCGATTTTTTGTGTAGAAATATGTTTTGAAATAAATCGAAACATTTAATTTAATTGTAATTTTTATACATAATCTGTTTAAATATAGAAATTTTGGTTTTTTAGGTAATTTTTGTACATTCAGTTCGTTTTTTTGGTTAATTTTAATTTGCGATGTTTGGTTTTTAAAACCCGATCAGTTTTGTATATCTAAATCAAACTGAATCTTAAACCGTATAAATTATCTATAATCAATCGGTTTAATAATTATAATAAAATTAAAGCTGATAACCGAATTCAGTTCAGCCGATTTAGTTTAATCGATTCTTGCCAAAAATGTTGGCCTACTTTTGAAAAATAGTATCGTAAAAATGACAGTTTTGAAAATTCTCCCACATATGTTTGCATTTAACAAAATAGGCAGACAAAACTTTGATGAGCTAATGAGATACTTGTATTCATTATGTACATTTTAACCCTTTTTTCGCAGTTATTTTTTTACATAATAGATTAAAATGATATGTTTTAGTGTCAATAAAATAGATGAAATTTATTTGTAAACAACATTATTACAAGTATATGTCTAAAAAATTTGAAGAAGACAATTTTATAAAATTAGAGGCTATTTGGCAGATGTGTCCGAGAATGGTAAACGACATGCCGAGCGAGATGAGCTTAGAGGAGTGATTGTCGATGGGATCGACCAAACCGTTAACAAACAACAGTTGTCCTGACAAAGATCCAAACATATGTAAACGTAAACTAAACAAGTGGCTTCATATTTTTATATTATACTGTTATTATATCCATTGTCAACCATTCATACATGTTTGATAAATGTATTTATTTCCAACCATTCATATTTTCGCGGCCGAATTCGTATGTACGATGTTTAACCAGTCGAAACATTAGTTTATAGAAAAATAATTGATTAAAAATTACTAGTCGTATGGATCTGACCTAACTGTTTCTGTATTTCAGCACTTCAAAACTCTTTTAAGTCAAAACATTGTGTCGCATAGAGAAACCATTAATGAATTTTCAATTGATATTTACTTCTTTTTTCTAAATGATTTAAACTCATTGTGATCCTTGAATCTTGAACTTTCTCGTAATCATTACTAAATAAAATATTACAAAGTTCAATTAGTTTTTTTTTGTAGCAGAATTTTGGATTTTAAGTCCAAATTAATCACAAGAACATGTGAAAAACAAGAATGCATTAAGAGAACTCTAATACTGATTTCCATATTTAGGATGAGTTTTCAACCACTGTGAATTTGTTAATTTCCTTTGTTATTGATAAATGTTGATTAAATTTATTACATCTATAACATAGAAATAAACATTTCAAACATTTATGTTCATGTTCATTTGTCTTTTGTAGGAAATTGTGGATTCGGCTGCAACATAGTGTTGTTCGTTCCCAATCGTAAAAAGTTATAACTGCGATATACAATCAAATGATATTCATTTGTCTTAATTTCATGCGATTAATGTAACGATCAATTACCGATCTATGATAAAAAAAAAATTTAAACGTCGTCGAATTTTAACGATGCAAACAAAAATTTGCGATTAGTCCTATAAAATATTGAAATGTCATTAACTCTAGCCATATTATCGCATCGACAACAAAACGAATAAACTTGTGAAAAACACTACAATCTGTCTTGCGATTGATAAATGAACAAACTTGCGACTATGACCAGCGGTTAGATGCTGTGGGTATAAAACGAACAATACTTTGTCACACATTATCGCAGCATTTAATCGTAAACCGTAGTCGCAGACTCTTGCGATAGGTAAACGAACATTATTATTGTTATTCGTTTATCTATCGTAATTCAATCGCAACAGTCAAACATTACATTTTCTATCGTTATTTTTACCGATGATTAAAATAACAGTACGATTAAAAACATACGATTAACTGCTAACGACAAACAATCGAACAAAAACTATCATAGCTGTAGTTATAGTCTTAACCACAACCTAATCTCTAATGGTAAGGCAAACGAAAGATCGCCCATAACAAAAAAATACTTTGATATAAATCTTTTGAATCAAGAACATTATTATTCTTGGAGACTTTCTTTTGTATCCGAGTCTATCCATATCTATATATAAAAACTTGATTCTTTTTTTCTAAATAACGACACAGCCCCAATCACTATGTTCGAGCAGTATCATTAGAGAACATAATTTGTTTTTACACATTTATTAGAGAACATATATATATATATATAGAGTTACTATTATCAAGTTTAACAAATCCATTTTTTAATTTCTGTGGCTCTCGCATCAAATGATATTAATAAAGAAAAGAAAACTGTGACATGCAATTAGTAAAGTGCAATAATTGATTGACTTATCATATTAATATAAAGAATAAAATATTTACGGAATTTAGAAAAGCTACTTGAAAAGAATAATGGGTCGTTTGGTATAAAGAAATTGAGGAAAGAAAAGTCACAAACACAATAGGTCCAGAAATGGTGACGTGACACACAGATTGAAACTCATCATCGATCGACGATCGTCATCATATACCATTTATCCCTTTACTTTACTCTCAAGCCACAAGAACAAATCTTATTTTATGCTACTATTTTTATCTAAAGAATTCTCATCGACAATGAAATAAATCTTCAACTATTTTAATTCAAACTTTATAATCATCGTAGATGTCTACTATTTGTAAAAAAACATTATTTACTATTTAATTAAATAGATTCATGAGTGCATATATAGACAAAATATTTCAATTTTTGTCAAGTCACACATTAAAACAATGATTCGATGTAACCTTGCTTATAATAGCACTAGATTATGATATATTTTATGCCATATTTTAGTTTTTCTATTTCCTAAAAATATCACACGCACGTTTTTAGAAAGCTTTCCAAAAATCAGTTATATAAGAGATAATGTTTAGTTAGGGTTTATAAATAAATAATACCATAAAATAACATTATTTTAAGTTTTTTTTTTAAATTTAGCAGATTAAAACTAAAATTTTAAAAATAGTATAATTTTTATGTAAAATATTTATTTTTCATAAATTATAGTTACAAATAAAATTAAAATATTATGTTTATATCCATTTTTTCTAATTTATAATTTATTTTTCCTTATTAAAAATAAGTTTTAAGGTATTTTAATATTAAAATTTGTGTTATTATTAGAAAAATAAACTATTGGTATTAAATTTGAAACAAAAATTTAAAAAATGTTATTTTGTCAATTGTCCTTTATAAATATCAAAAATATTTCAAAAACAGTATTCTTTTTAGTATACTTCAAAAACATGTTCTTAAAATTATGATTTTTTCTCTCACAAATGTGTCTATGACATTCATAAATTCACACTAGCATTAGAATTTATAAATCTAGAATCAAATTTTTTCTCTACATGCAGAACGATAACAATAATATTATAAAGAAGTTAATAAGAAACATGAATAGTTAATAAGAAGAATCGATGACGTTCAAAATTTGTTCATTAAAATAATAACTGAAATATATAAATCAGTCGTTTTCTTGGCAAACAATTATTACTAAACAGATTTAATGAAAATCGTGACAGTCTTCTATTTTCAACCACTTTATTATTTTTAGAATTTTGATGTCAACAAATATTAGTTTACCGTCAGATATCAAGTAAATACGATCTCCTTTTGACATCTTGCATAATACCAAACACCTATTATCTAATCTCAGTTTAAACATTTAATTAATTATAATCAAGAAGATAATTATCGGTTCTTGGACAAAGCAAAGAAACAAATCTCAGAGAGACAGTTGTCTTAGAATAATCGAAGAAAATTCAGTGATTAGGAACATTTATTATTATAACATCTGTCTTTCAAATAACATAATCACATGTGAGGTCGTAAGTTCAAATTTTATTGGAAGGGAAAATACTTTCCTAATTTAACGGTGATAACCGGATTGTGCATTTAGGTATCAGTATGTAAACTCGCAACACAAACTGTTTGTGTTTGTTAAATATTTTCCTAATTCATTCGAGCTAACGATTTGCAATTAATCTTCTGAAAGACTAAAATACTTTCTTTTCTTTATTTTTTTTCAAAATGCTATTAATAAAATTTATAATTATTAATACTGAAATACTTTTATAATTATTTGTAAGTTTTATTAATATGCCATTAAAACTAACTACATTATCGCATCGACAATAAAATAGATATATTTGCGTATACAATTTACCGTACGATTGACAAACAAACAAATTTGTGACAATGATCTACAATCACACGCTGTGATCATAAAACAAACAATAATTTTTACATATTTATCGCGGCGTCTGATCGTAGATCACAATCGCAATTTTCTGCAATAGGCAAACGAACAACACTAATATGTTTTGAGAAATCTTTCAAACTTAAATGCTTAACGAGATATATAAATATTCTACGAAATTGTAAATTTTTGAAATTTATTGGATTTTTTTAAAAATTAAATAAAATATAAAGGATAGATTTTTATGTATTCTGCAAAATTATAAATCCTTGAAATTGTCAGATTTTTTAGATTAAAAAAATAAAAGATAATTTTCTAAAATAGCATTGTTTTGAGTTTTTGTTTCAAATGTAACATTAATCATTTATATTTCTAAAAATAACATAAATTTAATAATAAAATAATTAAAAATCTCTTATTAATAAAAAATTTAAATTCTAAATTAAAAAAAGTGAACCCAAGCATTATGTTTTAATTTTATATATAGTTTATTTTTAAGATAAATAATTATTTTTACATAATAATTTATGTTATTTCAGAAATTTTATTTATGTGATAAATTTAAAAAATAAAGTTAAAAAATGTTATTTTTAGGATATTACTAAAAAATAAAGGATAGTTGTTTTATGTAAAAAATACATTTGGAAATAGTACGATGATATATATATATATATATATTTTGTCAAAAGCTATTTAAAATGTCAACTAAAGACCGGTAATTTCCACACACTTGTCCGTACTTGCCTATATATAAACATTCATAACCATATATCAAAATTCCACATTAATGCTCTTCATAAAACATACCACATTCATATTAAAATATCTGACCGTATTATCTCCTTACAACGATCTAAGAAAAACATATAATCAATTTTTCTTTATGGCGGAGGAGTTTCAAGCCACGGCGGCTATTTGTGGTGGTGTAGGCGGCGCATGGTGGAACTCACCAAGGAGCGTCATGTCTCCTTCGGATCATTTCTTGTCGCCTTGTTTCGGCGCTACTATCACTTCTGATGATTTTGGGTCGCAAGAGAATAATATCAAATCTAGGATGACTTGTACAGACAACAACATGGTTTTCAGGCATAAAGAGGCGGATTCCGACAGTGGAGGAAGCACCGTGACGATTGATTCAACGTTGCAGATGATGGGTTTAGGGTTTTCCTCAAACTCTTCTTCAGAATGGAACCAAACCATTTTGTAAGTTCTTTTAAGAAAAAAACCCTAACTTAAATTTTGTTCAATGCTTCTAGTGTTCCTTGATAAACAAGATTGAAGATCTTCAATAATATTGATGAGATCAGTTTTATTTCTTCTTTTTTTGTGTTTTCAGACAAGCAGACTTAAACTCAAGCTTGATAAGGAGCTCACAAGATCAAGGATTCTTATCCACAACTACTTCACCTTATCTTCTTAATCCAACTTGTTCTTCGTCTTCATCAACTTCTTCTTCCTCGAGCTTGTTACGAACTATTTATGATCCCGAACCGACTCCATACAACTTTGTTTCCACCACAAATTGCTCAATCAACGATCGTCAACTCTCTTGGACTAATAAGACAAATCCTCATCATCAAGCTGCTTATGCACTGATCAACAACTTCTCTAACAACACAAACTCTCGACCCTTTTGGTCTTCTTCATCAGCCACTAACTCAAACAACACTACGCCAAACAGTTTCGTAACTGCTCCGCAAATAACATCTACTCGTCTTGAGGACACAACCAAGGTAATTAATTAATCAAATATATGGCGAAATCTTTCTGGTATATAAGTTTTGTGGCTAAATTATTAAGTTTTTTTCTATGGAGAAGAATCTGAAGAGAAGAGTTCAAGACGAGTCTTTGAAGACAGCAAAGGAAAATGAATCTGCAGCAAAGAAACAGAGAGTCACCACGCCTTCACCGTTGCCAACTTTCAAGGTACATAATCATTTAAAAACAAGATTTGTTTCTAACTTTTTATTTTATTTAAATTTCTTGGTTGATAAAATGGATTGTATATTGTAACAGGTGAGGAAAGAAAATCTAAGGGACCAGATTACTTCATTACAACAACTAGTTTCACCTTTCGGAAAGGTGAATGATTTATATTATATATGTGTTTTTAATATACAAACAAAAGTATTTCTTTTATGGTTAGGTTTATGTATTGATCTTCTTTACTTTTGGGGTTAATTTCCAGACAGATACTGCATCTGTCCTCCAAGAAGCTATAGAGTATATCAAATTCCTTCACGACCAAGTCACTGTACGTTTCTAGTAATTTCTCTAGTAAATCTTTAAATTCAAGAAACCTAAATTGAGCATAAAAATGTTTTTAAATACAGGTTTTAAGCACTCCATACATGAAACAAGGTGTGTCGAACCAACAACAACAACAACAACAGGTTAATTACTTTGAAGTCTTCATGTATATCTAATTAATCATACATGGTTAATTAATTAAGTATGGATTCATGCAGATATCTGGTAAATCAAAGAATCAAGATGGAAACGAGAATCACGAACTAAGAGGACACGGTCTATGTCTCGTTCCGATATCAAGCACTTTTCCGGTGGCTAACGAAACAACAGCCGATTTTTGGACACCGACGTTTGGAGGCAACAATTTCAGGTAAAGAAACTGAACGTTTTATATCGTATGGTTCTTGATTAGCATTAAAATACTAACTAATAATGGTTAAAATAAATATTTAAATTCGCAAATCATGATCAAAGAATGAATCATTACTTGGAGAAAAAGTAGAGATGTGAGAAGGTGACTCTTCAAAGGTGGACAGAGGCAACAATGGTATTAAAGGGGACCAACTACAAAAGCAAGAATGATTTAGCTATGGCTTAAAAGATGGAATTATCTATCGTAAACTATTTTTTTTATTAGAAAAAAATAAAAAGAAACATGCATCTATTAATAATTAATGATATGTAATAATTAAGCTAATTAATTTTGGTTTTTAATTAATTATATATAGGTGATTAAAGTTGAGAGTTGTGGTTGTCAAGACGGATGGGAACATATGCTAAATTCAGCTTGAAGACTTTAAAGCATGACAATAGTTTTAGTGTATCTTTTTATTTATTTAAACTTTCGTGGAGGGTTTTTTAATTGCTGAATTTAGCAGATATGGTTGTTTTTATGTGGAAGAACCTTTTGTTCCTATCATTGTTCTTGAATAGATAAATGCATATTTTGCCATTGGTGCCATCTTTGTTAATCACTAATTAAAGATAGAAAACATTATAATTGGTGATAATTGAAGTTCTTAGTTTTTTCTATTTGTTTTATGTTTGTATATTAATAAATTGTAACTGCTCTTTTGTTCTAGAAACAATTTTCTATGGTGAGTACATAACAAAATACTTATATTGGCACTTCTCAAAAATAAATTATTTTAAAGTTTTTATTCCAAAATATGACTATTGTATATTTTTTATTTAAAATACCATAAACTTAGTATTAAAATAAATAAATATTTTCCTAATTATTGTAAATTTAATTTTTAACTTATTTAGGACAAACAAGTATTTTCATATACCAATATTATCAAAAATAAATTATATAGTTTTTATTCTAAAATACCAATATTGTATAACTTTTATTTAAAAATATCATAAATTTAATATTAAAAATAAATAAAATATTTTCTAATTTTTATAATTTATTTAAGACAAACAAGTATTTTCATATAACTATTTTTGTTATTTTCAGAGTAGTGATATTTTTGGAATAAAACTTAAAATTATAGTATTTTAGTGTAGTTTTCAAGATGATATAATTACAATATACATAAATTACAAGTAATTTATTTGTGAGAGATGAGTTATGCTTCATTATTTATTACCAAAAGTTGATTTTGAGTAGAGAAAAATTATTGATGAAATGTATAAATCCTGGTTTAAATTCTTGATATTATCGTATTTATGCTTGTACATATCCATGTATAATGTGTTTCCACGATTCAACCTTTTGTTCGTTCGATTAGAAAAATTGGTTTATAAAAAATTGGTAGTGGAAGCCAATGGATAAACTGGCCCACTGCTTCCTACTTTATGATTTTAATATTACACATATGGTTTAATATATATATATATATAGATATACTGATAAATATATACGAATTAATTTTATATTAAACATCATTCATCTTTATGAAAAAAGATTTATTCATATCTTAACATAAAAAGACATGTATGTGTCTAATATATGTGCAAGAATTGAATTGTTACCAATATTTCATTACGAATGAATCAATTTCAAAAGGTCTCCACAACATTGACAATATGCATTGTTCCTAACATATTGGAACACTTGCTAGAGAAAGTGTTGAATCAATCTAGCTTCTTTGGTATTTTAATTTTTCCATGCCTACTCTTTCAATAGATTGATTGATGGTCTTTATAGTAATAATTTCGTTTTTAGATCTATCACCAATTCAAAAATCTCATATTCAAATTTAAGATTTTATAAAATGCTAACAATATTCATTCTTTTTAATCCGTATATTTGGTTTTAGAATGAAGATAAGAAATGTCTTTTACATGAATCCATGACTTCAGTTCAAAAATATTTCTACCTCTAAATATTCGAATTACACAAAAAATTTATGTATATATGTGAATTATTTTAGTACGTATTTACTAATTTTTATCAGAAAATGAAAATGTTGGTATTCTCATACTTCAAAACCAAAGAACATAGCATGGAAAAAAACTAGGCAGTATTCAAGATCTTTGGTCTGTCCGAAACTTGGTAGCACTTTGGAAAATAATACTAAACTAGATTTATACTCATTTTCTATGTTGAGAAAAATATTAATAAATTATATAATATTTTTTATTATTAAATATAAATTAAACATTTATATAATTTTAAATTTTATTTTAAATTATTTTAAATATTAATTATATATATATAAATTAAGAAGAATTTTTTTTTATAAATTTAATAATATTTTTTTGTTAGTTTAATAAAATAATTTTTTTTTTAACCAAATTAATAACAATACCATATATTGTAATTATTTTAGTAATTTAAGTTTATTTATATATTTATTTGAAACTCATTGTAGTGATGACACGTCAACATGATATTTTTATTAATAACACGTTAGAGCAAAGTTATTTTTTAAAAATATTTTTCAAATAACATATTAGGGATTAGATTTATAACCACATCATGTCTGGAAAAAATATTTACAAATTATATAATATATAAATTAAATAGTTATATAATTTTAAATTTTATTTAAAATTATTTTTAATAATAATTTTATATGTAAATTAAGAAAAGAAAAATAATGATTTTTTATAAATTTAATAGTAGTTTTTGATTAGTTTAATAAAATATATTGGTTTTCTAACCAAATTAATAACAATGATATATATCGTAATTATTTTATTAACTTAAGTATATTTATATATTTATTTAAAATTTATTGTGGTAATGACACGTAATCATGATATTTTTGTTACTAGCACGTCAAAATAATATTATGTTATTAAAATGTTATTAAAATAATATATGAAAGATAACACATATGAGAATACTTTTAGCTTCTTTCAGATTAGAGGATAGATAATATATATACTATTCATTTTCTGACAAGGGAAGAAAATTTCTTAAATCATTGTTTCTAAATAAAATCTAACTAGTTATTTTGCAAACTCTCAAATACTTAGATCCCTATTTGATAAAAGCGATACGATACAACTACATAAAGAAACTTATATCCTAAATGCAAAGCCAACCCTGAACTCAAACAAAGCAAACATGAGTTTACAGTTCAATTTGTTCAAAACATTTTGTTCTTTTGAAAACAGTCCATTTAAAAAAAAAAATCAAAACTAATGGATTTTATACCATGTAGGATTTTCTTCTTCTCCAACAAATTGAGAATCATGGTTTGCCTTGTGAAGTTGTTCTAAAACTCAATAACCAAAATACTTCAAACGCCAAAATATATTAAACATTTTTAGGGATAACAAATTTTAGTAATTATTTGTTGAGTGTTTTAGTATGAGTTCAATAAACTCGAGGTACTGTCTAGTTCAAACCATTAACTAGCATCATTTGATTTTTTTAATATAGATATTGTTACCGAGAAAAAAAGTTATTTTTGATATATTAATTAAAAAATATTTTTTTAAAAAACAACCGTTTCCCAATGTGTTATTACAAGAATGGATGAGAATCAGTTTCAAATCAATATATAAATAGGTTTAAATAACTATAATAATTACAATATTTATTATTTATATTAATTTAATTATAAAATTAATATTTGCTATTAAAAAATTGAAAATAACTACTTATTTCAAAAAAATTATTCTATTTATTTATTTAAGTTATACATACAAAAATTTATAAATAATTAATAATCAATCGCAAAATGTTAGCATATGTTATAAATTTGATATTTTAAAACATGAATATTTTTTATTTAAGTAAGAAACAAATTATCGTTTCTAATATTTTACAAATAAAATATAATTTGCATAAAAATAATCAATTATTCAAATAGAAAAACAACTATCATTACATTAAAATTAATAATCTTTTGATAAACATAATCTAATTTTAAATCGTAAATAATAATATTTTACAAATAAATATAATAAATTTTATAATTAAAATTATATTATATTTATTTAATAGTTATTTGGTGCGAATATCAACCTAGTTTTATTTTAGACAGAAAAATACATTGACTCGGGCCTACCATATTAGCGATGTAATCATGTCTCTATACTATTTGGAAACAACAGTATTATCATGTTGCACGCCGCTGAATCAAGGCCCACTTCATCTCTCTTTGGAAGAATTCAGACACGACT
Source organism: Pugionium cornutum (assembly GCA_018901935.1). NCBI lineage: Eukaryota > Viridiplantae > Streptophyta > Magnoliopsida > Brassicales > Brassicaceae > Pugionium > Pugionium cornutum. The sequence goes on along the minus strand of CM032157.1, from coordinate 9,311,843 downwards.
AAGGCTGTCAATAGAATCCTATTTGATTGTAATGACGATTTTTTTATAAGTTTTCACTCCTTTTGTTTTATCTTCCTCTGCAGTCTCTTCACAAACATTGTTTATGTAAGCTAATGCTAGCCACACATTAAACGGTATTTGTCCTTCTATATACAGGAATCAACTCACAGGAATAATCTTGGTTTTAGAATTGAAATAAGAGTTTAACTTTAGATTCTTATAAATATCAATAGCCAAGTAAAGGTTGTGAATCTAGTGACACTAGATCCCTCGACTTAACCAACAAGAGAAAACTCTTAATATTTAAAAAACTTAATCGAAATTCTGAACCTCTCTCAATACTCATCAGCCATGATGAGAATTGGTTAATTGATGATGATTGATGATGATTGATGATGTTGATAAAGACAACGACTATGATCTGCGACGATATTTTGTGACCTGTTTATTACTTTGTTGTAAGTTTTGTGTGACTTTGTAATTATTTTGTTCCGTCGCTAGTGTGTCTTTGTATTTATCGTCGGTCGTCGGTTAACCAGTCATAATCGTCGCGGATTCAGGGATTTGAGAAAGGGAATTGAAACTTTTAAAAGTGAAAATCCTGTTTATAAAGGATGTTTATCGTTTTAAATTATTATTTAAATGCTCATTAATATTGACTAATTTGAGGTTTAAAATGGTTTGGTCGATATAATATTCAGAGTTTAAATGAAGAGAGAAAGTTGTGAGAGTTGTTATGGCCAAATCGACAAACTTCATAGACTTAAAAGAAAAGGGCTAAGGAGAAGCACGACTTCATTTTAGGAACTGGAAAATTACAGAAAACATAGAACAATAAAAAAGGAGAGAAGAAAGACTCGGTTACAAACAAGGTGCACACTCCATCTCTTTTTATACTGCTATTACATAATGTTTACAGCTAAGTGGTATTGCCTTCATCCTTCTGACACAGCAAGAACATGAAACATGTCCTGGTTCAACTCTGTCTGAGAAGTACATTGTCTTGTACTTTTGTCGGGCAGCAGCAGAAATTCAGAAGTTGCAGGTGGAAGTATAACGTTAACCTTTCTTTTGTCTTGAGGTGATGTGGGCTTCTTTCTTGTCTTGGGCTTGCCGTTTTCATTTTGTTGATCTTCTAACTGTTGGACTAACTTCAACGATTGGCCCATTTCATGTTGTTGAGTTGCTTTGTTTAGCTCTGTTTTTGGAGTCCAAAACAAAGCATTTGCAGCTGGCTTGGTGTGGAGCTCAACATTTTTTACACCCCCCCCTCAAACTGGAGTTCGGTGGTAAACTAACTCCAAGTTTGTCTCTCAAATCATGAAAGGCAGTTTTTGGCAGGGGCTTCGTAAAAATGTTGGCCAGTTGCTGGGAAACCGGAATGTGCCTTGTTTCAATAAGTCCGAGAGCCACCTTTTCACGGATGTAATGACAATCAAGATCAAAATGCTTAGATCGAGCATGAAATGTTTGATTTGCGGTGAGATACACGGCTGAAAGGTTGTCGCAATAGAGAAAAGCAGGGCCTGATTGTGTGACACGGAGATCACGGAGTAGAGCTAATAGCCATGTGATTTCAGCTGTCGTTTCAGCTAGAGCGCGATACTCTGCCTCAGTAGAAGTTCTTGACATAGTTGCTTGTTTTTTGGCACACCAAGAAACAAGATTAGGACCAACAAATGTGCATAACCCGGTTGTGGATTTTCTTGTCTCTTTACAACCTGCCCAATCACTGTCACTATAGGCAATGATGGGCAGATTGTTAGCTTTGTGAAGATGAATGCCAAGTGATGTGGTGCCTCGGAGATACCTTAATCCAGAGGCTGTCTTCTCTACTTGTATACCAAGAAAATAGTGTAAATCACCCAAGTCTTTCATGGAGAAGTTTGAGTTCAATGCTGGCGTGATGTGTTGTAGTTGGACAGAATCACTACCGGTTAAGATAATGTCATCTACATAGAGTAGAATGACAAGTGTGTGTCCATTTTGATGATGAATAGCAAAGGATCAGCTTTGCTATAGGTGAAACCATACTCAAGAAGAAAGGTGCTGAACTTGTCAAACCAAGCCCTTGGAACTTGTTTAAGTCCGTAGATGGCTTTGGTTAATTTGCACACATATGAGGGGTGTCTTAAGTCTTCAAAACCAGGAAGTTGCTGCATATAGATGTCTTTTTGGAGTTCACCGTGAAGAAATGCACTTTTTACATCTAGTTGCAACTCCAAGAACTACTATAATGGTAGTAGTTCTAACAACCGAACTAAAAGTTTCAAGAAAATCAACTCTTTCTTCTTGATGAAAACCCTTTGCCACTAACCGAGCTTTGAATTTGTCAACTGATCCATCTGCTTTTAATTTGACTCGATATACCCACTTGCACCCAAGAATATTCATGTTGGATGTAGGCTTGACTAAAACCCATGTCTCATTCTCACGTTGCACTTTCATTTCTTCTTGCATAGCGTTGACCCAACGTGGATTTTTTAAGGCTGAAATAATGGATCTTGGTTTGGTTGTATCAGTCAAAAGAACATGCCTGCGATTTGGTTTGACGATCCCTGTTTTAGCCCTCGTACGCATGGGATGGTTGTTGACTAGTGCAGAATTGTATTTCAGGTTCTGAAGTTTCTTCTCTAGACTCAAAACTGCCTTGTTCATCATGTATTCCATCTCTTTCTGTTTCTGATAGTTCCTCCTGTTAAAGTATAATCAAATCTCGTATAATATAAAGTCACATTTATATAAGTTAGTTAATAATTAAGAGTCACGAATTATCAATTCGTAAAGTTGTGTCTTTTCACTTATACAGTCGTGTTGGTTCAACACAAATAGTTGTGACCTTTCAAGTAAAGAGTCGTGTCCTTTCAAGTAAAGAGTCGTGTCCTTTCAAGTAAAGAGTCGTGTCCTTTCAAGTGTAGAGTCGCGTCTTTTCAAGTAAAAAGTCGCGTTGTTTCAAATTGTGTCTTTTCGTTATGTATAAATAGAGATCGAGTGTAGTCTTCACAATCAAGTTTTTGAGTGTAATACAATCAAGTTTTTGAGTGTAATACAATCAAGTTATTAAAAAGTTCATTACTTTCAATATATATTCTCTTTTTTCATAACCGTAAAAATCTTCCAAACACCAACATGGTATCAGAGCTTTACGATTGAAGAGGACAAAAGAGAAAGCACTAGTTTACAACTCATCACAAGAACAAAACCAACAAGAAGATATCGCATAAGTTAATCGCAAAATAAGCCGAGACTATGCAAGGCTCTTCACATCAAGTGATCCCTATATTCGATGGGGAGAAGTACGACTTCTGGAGCATTAAGATGGCAACCATTCTAAGGACTAGAAAATTATGGTCCGTGGTTGAAGAAGGCGTGCCGGTCGAACCGGTACAAGAACAAGAAACCCCTGAAACAGCAAGGGCAAAATCGCTTAGAGAAGAAGCGATGTCAAATGATACGATGGCATTGCAAATTTTGCAAACTGCCGTGACTGATCAAATATTCTCACGCATTGCGGCATCATCAACATCAAAAGAGGCATGGGACGTATTGAAGGATGAGTATCAAGGTTCTCCTCAAGTACGATTGGTTAAACTTCAATCGTTGCGTAGGGAGTACGAAAATCTGAAGATGTATTATAACGAAGATATTAAGACATTCACCGATAAGTTAATTGTTTTGGAGAATCAATTAACTTATCATGGCGAGAAGAAAACCAACTATCAACTCATACAGAAGATACTCATCTCTCTCCCAGCCAAGTTTGATAGCATTGTTAGCGTTTTGGAGCAAACTCGCGATTTGACTTCACTAACAATGACAGAGCTAATCGGCATTTTGAAAGCACATGAAGCAAGAATGGCTGCAAGAGAAGAAAACACTAATGAAGGAGCATTTAATGCTCGCTCAAAAGGAACCAAATCCGGTTTCAAACGAGATAACACCAAGAGATGTGTTATTCAAGGCAAGAAGTGGTGTGAGTTTTGTCAGAAAAGCAATCACACCGAAAACGAGTGTTGGAAGAAACCGAAAGAAAACAATCATGAAAAGAATAAAAGAAGTAACAAGGAGTGTTACAATTGTGGTAAAATTGGCCACTACTCAAATGTGTGTCGCTCAAAGAAAAAGGAAAGAGCGCATGTAAGTCTCGAAGAGGAAGACTTGGGTGAAGACCACATGTTGTTTAATGCAAGTGAAGAAGCAATAACAACATTAAGAGAAGATATTTGGTTAGTAGACAGTGGATGCACTAATCATATGACGAAAGACGAGAGATACTTTTCTAAGATCGATAAAAGTATCAAGGTTCCGATCAAAGTCGGAAACGGAGAAATAGTAATGACAGCCGGTAAAGGAGATATTACCGTCATGACAAATTACGGCAAGAAAGTCATCAAAAACGTTTTCTTGGTGCCTAGTTTGGAGAAAAATTTGTTGAGTGTTCCTCAAATTATTTCAAACGGCTATCAAGTATGTTTTAAAGACAAGAAATGCATCATTGTAGATGCAAATGGCAAGAAGATTATGGATATTCCAATGACTCAAAAGAGCTTCAGAATCAAGTTAAGTTCAGTACAAGAAGAAGCCATGAATACAAGTGAGCAAGAGGAAATGGAAACATGGCACAAGAGACTTGGTCATGTAGGCAACACACGGTTGCAACAAATGCAAGACAAAAATTTGGTAAATGGGTTACCAAAGTTTAAAGTCAACAAGGAAGTATGTGAGGCATGTAATCTTGGAAAGCAATCACGCAAAAGTTTTCCAAAAGAATCTCAAACAAAGACAAGAGAAAAGCTTGAGATTGTGCATACGGATATATGTGGACCGATGCAACACAAATCGCTTGATGGAAGCCGTTACTTTCTGTTGTTTTTGGATGACTATACTCACATGTGTTGGGTATACTTCCTAAAACAAAAATCTGAGACCTTCTTAATGTTCAAGAAGTTCAAAGCGATGATCGAAAAACAATCAGATTGTACCATCAAGACGTTAAGATCTGATGGAGGTGGTGAGTTCACTTCACAAGAATTCAACTATTTTTGTGAAGAAGAAGGAATCAATAGGCAAGTTACATTGCCTTATTCACCACAACAAAATGGTGCAGCAGAACGCAAGAATAGATCCTTGGTGGAGATGGCGAGAACAATGCTTGTTGAGCAAGGCTTACCGCTCAAGTTATGGGCAGAAGCGGTATACACCGCGGCTTACTTACAAAACCGTCTACCATCAAAGGCAATTGAAGATGATGTGACACCAATAGAGAAGTGGGGTGGACACAAGCCAAATGTATCACACTTGAAAATATTTGGGAGCATATGCTACGTGCATATTGCCGATCAAAAAAGGAGAAAAATAGACGCTAAGACAAAACGTGGAATCCTTATCGGCTATAGCAATCAATCCAAAGGTTATAGAGTTCTCATCTTGGAGAATGAGAAGATTGAAGTATCAAGAGATGTTGAGTTTGAAGAAAATAAGAAGTGGGATTGGGATAGAAAAGAAGAAGTCAAGAAGACTATTGCTTTATCTATGAATGACCTACAAGAATCAAGAGATCAAACCGAAAAAATCTCCAGCCCTGTTTCTTTTCAAGATGGTGATCATGATAACAATGAAGAAGGAGAAACTTCTGAACCACCAAAGAAATACAAGTCAATAAGTGAAATCATGCGAATAGCACCAAGAGTGGAGGTTGAAGAAGTGGCTCAAATAATAGAAGCTTGCCTCCTCGCAAATGAAGAACCACAAACTTACAATGAAGCTTGTGTCAGTAAAGAGTGGAGAAAAGCCATGAATGAAGAAATAGAAATGATTGAGAAGAACAAGACATGGAAACTAGTAGACAAGCCGGAGAAGAAAAATGTAATAAGCGTGAAGTGGATCTATAAGATCAAAACGGATGCAAGTGGCAATCCTATTAAACACAAGGCGAGACTAGTTGCAAGAGGTTTTTCTCAAGAATATGGAGTTGACTATCTTGAGACATTTGCCCCAGTATCAAGACATGATACAATACGAGCCATACTTGCATATGCGGCTCAAATGAAGTGGAGATTGTATCAAATGGACGTCAAATCAGCCTTTTTAAATGGAGAACTAAAAGAAGAGGTTTATGTCACACAACCACCTGGTTTTGTGATTGAAGGAAAGGAAGAAAAGGTGTTAAGGCTATACAAAGCCTTATATGGTTTGAAGCAAGCCCCACGGGCATGGTATGGAAGAATAGACTCATACTTCATTCAAAACGGTTTTGAAAGAAGTATGAATGATGCGGCTTTGTATATTATGAAGCAAGGAAAAGATGTGTTGATCGTTAGCTTATACGTTGATGATATCATCATCACAGGGAGCAATGTTCATCTCATCAACACATTCAAGGAAAATATGAAGAATGAATTCGAGATGACGGATCTTGGATTGTTGAATTATTTTCTTGGGATGGAAATAATTCAAGATGATCACGGTATTTTTCTTTCACAAGAAAAATATGCAAACAAACTTATTAATAAGTTTGGAATGAAAGAAAGCAAGAGTGTAAGCACTCCACTTACACAACAAGGAAAAGGAGTAGAAGATGACAAGGAATTTGGAGATCCGACTAAGTATAGAAGCATTGTTGGAGGGCTCTTATATTTATGTGCATCAAGACCTGATCTAATGTACGCAAGCTCCTATCTCTCAAGATACATGTCATCACCCCATGTGAAGCACTATCAAGAAGCCAAAAGGGTGTTAAGATACGTCAAAGGAACGTCAAATTTTGGAGTATTTTTTACAAGCGTGGAGACACCAAGATTAATAGGCTACTCGGACAGCGATTGGGGTGGTTCTACCGAAGACAAGAAAAGCACATCAGGTTATGCTTTTAGTCTTGGATCGACTATGTTTTGTTGGCAGTCAAGTAAACAACAAACAGTGGCTCAATCAACGGCAGAGGCAGAGTATATCGCCGTATGTGCAGCGACAAACCAAGCCATATGGTTACAAAGACTTTTGGAGGATTTTGGATTAAAGTTTAAAGAAGGCATCCCCATCTTATGTGACAACAAGTCGGCAATAGCAATTGGAAGGAATCCGGTACAACATAGAAGAACAAAACACATAGAGATCAAGTATCATTTTGTACGTGAAGCCGAGCACAAAGGACTCATTCAACTAGAGTATTGCAAAGGCGAAGATCAACTCGCAGATATCTTCACAAAGGCATTAAACGTTTCAAGATTTGAAGATCTTAGAAGAAAGCTTGGAGTGAAGCCGAGATATGATTAAGGGGGAGTGTTAAAGTATAATCAAATCTCGTATAATATAAAGTCACATTTATATAAGTTAGTTAATAATTAAGAGTCACGAATTATCAATTCGTAAAGTTGTGTCTTTTCACTTATACAGTCGTGTTGGTTCAACACAAATAGTTGTGACCTTTCAAGTAAAGAGTCGTGTCCTTTCAAGTAAAGAGTCGTGTCCTTTCAAGTAAAGAGTCGTGTCCTTTCAAGTAAAGAGTCGTGTCCTTTCAAGTGTAGAGTCGCGTCTTTTCAAGTAAAAAGTCGCGTTGTTTCAAATTGTGTCTTTTCGTTATGTATAAATAGAGATCGAGTGTAGTCTTCACAATCAAGTTTTTTGAGTGTAATACAATCAAGTTAAATAAAAAGTTCATTACTTTCAATATATATTCTCTTTTTTCATAACCGTAAAAATCTTCCAAACACCAACACCTCCTACACATTTTCTTCTAATAAGGCAGCTACTAATGTATTTTGATCGACTGTTGCAGTTACAGGAGCTGGTTCCAAGGTTGTTGTAGTAGGAAGTTCGGCTGGAAATGTTGCCTCTTTTTCTTCATTTTGAACAGACCTTGGCTCGCAGGATTGCGAAGCTCGTAACAGAGGAGATGAGTAGCGTGGCACAAGATGTTTAAACTTATCAGTGTAGGGAAAATTGTTCTCATCGAAGCTGGCATGACGTGTAATATATACAAGTCCGGTTGTTGGCTGAAGACATCGGTAGCCTTTGTATGCTGCATTATATCCCAAAAAGACACATTGTAGCGATCTTGGTTCAAATTTACTTGTGGAGTAGGGTCTTAGGCACAGGTAGTAAGCACTTCCAATGACTCTTAATGATGTATAATCTGGTTTTTTTTAAAGAGGACTTCAAAGGGAGTCTTGTATTGTAAAGCGGCTGAAGGGAGAAGATTTCTTAGGTAGTTTGCAGTGTAAAAACTCTCTACCCAATATTGTAATGGTACCTTAGCATGAAACAACATGGAGAGACTTAACTTAGTGAGATGTATGTGCTTTTTTTCAGTCACACCATTTTGTGCTTGTGTATATGCACATGAAATTTGATGTTTGATCCCACAATTGTTTAACTGAGCTTTGAACTTGTTACTGATAAATTCCCCTCCACCATCACTTTGAAATACTTTAATCTTTCGGTTATGTTGATTTTCTACCATTCTTTGAAACTGAATAAAGACTCCATAAAAATCACATTTAAGACGCAGAGGATATAACCAACTGAAATGAGAGAAGTCATCCACAAAAACCACATAGTACTTGAAGCCTTGTACAGATGTAATAGGAAAAGGACCCCACAAATCGCAATGTACTTTGGCTAAAGGTTCATAAGTACAAGATGTTGAACTAGAAAACGGTAAATTTGAACTTTTTCCCATTTGGCAAGGCTCACAAATGAGTTTGGTGGTGCTCTTATTCATGGAAATAGTCTTGTTGTTGTGAAGGTGCTGAAGAACCAGTGGACTTGCATGGCCTAGACGATAATGCCATATGAAATTGGTGGCAGCTTGTTGTCTTGACGAGTAGAAGGCCTTGTAGTGTTGGTCCTTCAGCACATAGAGACCTTCACGTTGTGTTCCCACTGTTAAGATTTTCTAAGTTTTCAAGTCCAGTATAGACACCTTATTAGCATCAAAAAACACATCACATGGGTAATCTTCACACAGATTAGAAACAGATAAAAGAGGTTTTTGTACTGAAGGACAAACTAAGACATCATGAAGGGGGATACTATCTGTCGTGCCTGAAAGATTAGTGGAACTAGTGTGCGTGATGGGGAGTTGATTTCCATCAGCTACCATGATGGTTTCTGTGCCATTATAAGCCTGTCGATTGTGGAGGTTTGTTGTTGTTGGAGTGACATGAGTTGTAGCACCAGAATCAGGGTACCATTCCCTTCCTGTGTTATCTGAAATATGCAGAGTAGTGTGGATTTGAGGCTGGTCTGAGCTTTGAAAGTTATTGTTAAACCTGTTCCAACATCGTAGGGTTGTGTGGCCAGTTCTACCACATATTTGGCATGTAGGCCTTTGTTTAGTTGAAACTTGTTGTTGAGGAGCTACTGCTTGTTGATGAAAGTCACGCCCCCTGGAGGAAAAACCAGCTCTACCTCTGTTTGCACCAAACCGGTTTGAGTAATAGCCTCTTCCTTTATAACTGGGCGCGGTTGTTTGAAAGGTAGTTGCAGTGTTCTGGTTATGTGCTTGAAATGCCAAATGTGGTGAGACAACACAGTCATCATAGGATTGCAGCCGAGTATCATAGCCATCAATATCCAACACTACGTCTGAAAAACTAGGAGGATGTCTTGTCATAGAACTTTGTATCACAATACAAATGGGGTCATATTCGCTTCTCAAACCGTTCATTAGTGCATATATTTTCATAAACTCATCAATAGGCTTCCCAATGGAGCTTAACTAATCACAAATGGTTGTATAATCGTGGACATATGCAGTAAATGTTTTACCTTGTTTTGAAAACATTTGGAGTTTTCTTATCAGCTCAAACTCACGGCTCACAAAGCTTATGTTGTATTTGTTTGCCCGAGAGATCCAAATCGCATGAGAATTGGGGAGATTGAGCACACTACCGAGTACCTCTTATGACAATGTGCCAAAAATCCATGATTTTACAAGCTCATCTATGCAAAACCATGACTCGTAAGCAGGATTTTCTATATGCAGAAATAAGTCACCATCTTGTCTTTCAACGGTCTGAGGAGGAGTATGGTAACGTCCATTTATGAACCCAAGCAACTTCTGGTTGTTAAGTAGGGATTCTATTTGTGTTTTCCACAAAAGGTAATTGTTTTCAGAAAGTTTTATGGTCACGGAGCTAGCAACATGTACGTTGCAGGGAAAGGGGTAAAAAATTTGGTTTTCTACCATGGGTGCTTCCTGTTAAGGAATACTAAGCTCTGATGCCATGATAGACTTAAAAGAAAAGGGCTAAGGAGAAGAGCGACTTCATTTTAGGAGCTGGAAAATTATAGAAAACATAGAACAATAAAAAAGAGAGAAGAAAGGCTCGGTTACAAACAAAGTGCACACTCCATCTCTTTTTATATTGATATTACATAATGTTTACAGCTAAGTGGTATTGTCTTCATCTTTCTGACACAGCAAGGACATGAAACATGTTCTGGTTCAGCTCTATCTTTGTACTTGAGAGTTTCGGAGAAGTACACTGTCTTGTACTTTTGTCGTAAAGCAGCAGAAATTCAGAAGTTGCAGGTGCAAGTATAACGTTAACCTTTCTTTTGTCTTGAGGTGATGTGGGCTTCTTTCTTGTCTTGGGTTTGCCATTTTCATTTTGTTGATCTTCTAACTGTTGGACTAACTTCAACGATCGGCTCATTTTATGTTGCTGAGTTGATCTGTTCAGTTCTGTTTTTGGAGTCCAAAACAGAGCATTTGAGCATTTATTTATTCGTCTACTTTCAAGAATCAAAATCTATACGTTTTATATATAAAGTATCTTCTATATATAATCTAAGAATAAATATAGATGTAACATATTAAAAAAATGTTATTGATTTAGATCATTACACATGAATTATTAGATTATAGTATGGTTTACACATTAGATTTTGGTTTAGTAAGAATTGGTTTATATGGGATAGCTTATAACTTTATATGAACTTTTTGCATGGCCAAGCCCATTTTGTAACTCTTATTTTTCTAAAATATATTTGATTATCCATTTGTAAAAAATGTTCAACACATTGGTAAATTAAAAGGAACAAAATATTAAAATATCGAGGATTCAAACTTTTACATTATATTTTCTATACATAAAAATAAAAATTTAATTTTAAAATAGTATATATTTTTAAAACTTTTTAACTTACAGATTTTTTAAATTTAGGAACGACTTTTAATATTTGTATAGCCATATTTTACATTCAACAGAAATAGGAAATTTTCATTTTTTATTTTTTTTTAGGGTTGACGGAAAGAAAATATCAAATAATTAGAAATGAAAATAATTTCATATTTCTAATTAAGAACCATTTTAAACCTCAAATTAGTTGATATTTTCTTTATAGGTTAGGTTACTAATTTAAAACTAACCTAAAATCCAACATATAATAATTTCAAATGTGACTAGTAACCTAAATTCTAATTTAAAACTAATTTTAATTTAGTATAATGGTCAACATATAATCGCAATGATGTTTTAGATTATTAAAATTTAGTATTTTAGAGATATTACTAAAATATATTTTATAAATTTTGTAAAAATTAGTTTGATTTCAAATCCACATACTTTAGAGTTCAGACATAAACCTATATGTTGACCATTATACTAAATTAAAATTAGTTTTAAATTAGAACTTCTTAAATTTATAAATATTTACGATTTAAAGCAATTATTTTTTGCCATCATTTTATTTATCACTTTGCGTCTTTTTGTTCGAGTGATTTTGAATCTTATCTCTATTGAACTCAGATCTTATAATATCAACTTATAATTTATTATCAAAACTATGAGAAGCGTTGAAGTGTATAATATTTTACTATATATAACATTTTAGTACTACTGAAAACTTTATGATTGATTTATAGAAATGTAAAATTTATCAAGCATTCAGTTTGTTTCCAGTCAGTTGGCACTTGTTAGAGCATATTTACCAAGCCTCTCACTAAATCTTTCACAAAACAACATTATGAGAAATATCCTATATTATCAGTAAATTATATTTTATTGACAAATATAACACTCAATATAAAAATTCATTAATATAACATTTTGATCAATAAAAAAATATTTTACTATCCTCTAATTAAAACAAAGTTGAAAACCTAATTTAAATAGAATAAAATGCTTATATGTTGATTAGCTACCACAACATATTGGTAACACACTTTTTGCTTTACACTTATGTCCCAAGTTCGTTCACCTTGAGCTGATAGAATTTTGTATATTTTAATTGAATAGAAATATATATATTAAACAAGGGAATTTATGCTGATTGACTATTGTACCGTATTGGTTACATATTTTCTTATTAACATTTATAGTGAATGGTTCGATCTCCCTCCTTACTTTTTTCAATTTTTTTAAATTTAATTATTTTATTTAGATAAGATTTCCTTAATATTAATAACTCTTTATTGAATTTAGGTTACTAGTCACATTTTATGCATAATTTAAAAATACCTTATGCAAATTTAAGAATTATCTCTTATGTTTTAGGAAACTTTTCCTAAAACGTGAAATTTCATAAAATTAATTAACACCAATAAAAAGTGTTTATCCAAAAAACATCAACAAGAGTGTTTATCAACATTCAACAATCACAAATATAAGTCATAAACGAAAATATGAAAATGTACAACACAATTAGATATAAGATTTATTATGAAACTTGAATTTAACACAATTATATCTAAGATTGAGTTCTCAGGCTTTTCCTACAATATCGTACATTTCCTAAATTTTGCTATTTAAATTAAAAACAAATATATATACTAAATAAAATGATTGTATGTCGATTAGTTACAGTAGTGTATTAGTTACACAATCTTTTTCTTATAAAATGGTCCAAAGTTCGACACACATAATTTACTAGAATATTTATAAAAATAAAATTAGATAAATATTTAATAGTATATATATTATATGTAAATTTATAATATTTGAAATCAAAGATATTTGACATAAAATACAAATACAATAAAAAAAATATTAGGGATGTTAAAAAATTATCAAACAAAATATAAAAAATTAGTTTAATTAAATATTTATCATATTTATAGTTTTCTACCTATTTAATAATATTGTCTATCCAAGATATAAATAATTTAAATTCATTTACCTAATCCAATTTTATTATCTATTTTATAATCAATTTTAAAACTTTTCAGAAAAATATTTTAAATAAAAAATAAAGGGCAATTGACAAAAATATCACTTTTTAAGTTTTTGTTCCAAATATAGCACAAATTTAAGGTCAAAATATCTTAAAACTTCTTTTTAACAAAGAAACATTAAATCCTAAATTAGAAAAAAAAACTCAAATATAATATTGAGTAATACCTTAAAATAGCATTTTTGAAGTTTTTGTTCCAACTGTAGCATTTTAAAATTAAAATTTAAAAATAGCATAAATAATTATATAAAATATTTATTTAAACTTAAAACATTATAATTCAGATTTTATTTTTTTTCCAATTTAGATTTTATTTTTTCCTATTAAAATGAAGTTTTAATGCATTTTAATATTAAATTTGTGGTATTTTTGGAAATTTAAAGTAATAGTACTACATTTAGAATAAAAACTTAAAAGAGTGCTATTGTGAAATTAGAATTTCCACTATGGTCGCAAATTAGTTACAAACTTTTGTAACCGATTTGCGACTACGACTTTTGTAACCACATGTGTAGTTGCAAAGTAGTGGTAAAATTTGTTACTGGAAACCAGTCGCAAAGTAGTCGCAAATGATTGGTCGTAAATCAGTCGCAAATTGTACCACTATTACCGTGATCGCAAATCTGTCGCTAAAGTGCGACTGATTTGCGAATATATAAATTTGCGACTACAATTTTGCGATTACATTGGGTGGTCGTAAAGTTGTCGCAAACGCCAAGTTTGCAACTATTTTGCGACCAAATACGTGATCGAAAATTTGCTGTTTTCTTGTAGTGATAGTCATAGAAATTCAAATTGTTTTTACCAAAATAAATGAAATTAGTTTTACCACAAACACACATTATAAAGAAGAAATCGATGTGAAAAGAAAAGTATTTCAAAGTTTTATAAACATACTTTTTGTTGAGAATAGCATTTTAAAACCTATAAATATGTTGTCTTTATTAAAATTCAGTAAGTCTGACCGATATTAATTATTTGCAAAAATCTCCATTAAAATCGTCATAGAATACGAAAGTATGGGGGTGAAAAGAAGTTTTTTATGTCATGATTAATTTTTAGATTTGTGATTGGCAGTATGATAGTTGATGTTTTATAATGTTAGTAATTGAAAGTTATTATTAGGAGGGTAATGACCAATAATAGGTGAGTTAATTATGTGAAATGAAACACGGTTATCAAGTTTAATTGTTTGTATAACTATAAATTTTCATCAAAATATTAAAGTGTTAATAATTTGGAAGTTTAATTTTATAAAAAATTATTGATATGTAATTTTGGTTTAAAATGATATGGATAACTTTGTTGAGGTGTCGGTTTTGTTAAATTTATTTTTTTTTCTTAGGTAGATAGTTTAAAGAGTCTTAATTAGTTCGTTTTATTTAGTTCTTTTTATTTAGTTCTTTTTATTTAGTTCTTTTTATTTAGTAAGATTTGCATTAATACATAGTGTAAGGAAAAAAATAAGAAATTTATACATCTGAAATCAAAATAATTTGTTCCACCAACTAATAACATTTAACAAAAATTTAAGTTTCAAATAAAAGCGTGAACTTTTATCTTCTTTTAAAAAGAAAAATTAAGCACTAATGAATTGAATGTAATTAAAAAAATTAAAAAGCATCCGTATGATTAAATTCTAAAACGAATCGTTGCCAATAAGCCAAAGCCAACCGAGACATACTCCAGCGAAGATCCCTCCCAATAGAAACACACACAACAAATTCCCTAATGCATTCGCTTCCGGTCCCTATCAACATTTCAAATTGCATTGTATCAAATTAACATAACCGCTATTAAACCAAACCAAACCAAACCGAAAAATACCTATTCAAAAGAGACAAGTAACTTACATTGTAACCCTTTGGGGCCATGCTGAAGATGCATACAGTCAAATAACCGTTGCTAAGTCCCAAGAAAGAGGTCAAGAAAATCATCCATCCTTCATCTGCGTATTTTGCAGTGAAGTAAAAGGCAGGAATGAGCAAGAAACGTGCTACAACGCAGATTGTGATCCATTTCCTTGATTTGAGTGCTAGCTGTTTGATCGAGGGAATGAACCTAGAGATTGAATCCCATCCGTTGTACATTGCTATTAGGACCGGTGCATACCTTTTAACACATCAAAACATATATGGTTTTCAAAACATTATACCAAAATCTATTGAATTGAATGGTTTTTAATGGTAAAATGTTACATACCAATCACCCAATCGATGTTCTCCTGTGTTTTCGTAGAGAAATCCTGGGAAAATCGATAAAGTAACAACATAAATCAAGAAGAGATTTACTCCATGATCAATGTTTTGTTTTAGCAACTGCTTCTTGGTTAGTCTTTGAATCTTGGACTCGTCCATTTGTTGAATCTTTTGTTAGGATCAAAATAAAATAGAGAGATTAATTAGTTGAATAAAAAACATTATATCAGATTAAAAAAAAATCGAAAGATACCTGTTCAGCTTGTTCTTGCAGACCGGCTGCAGCTAAATCTGCAGTTACGGTTTTAGCCCCTTCTCTACCAGCTTTAGAGCGGTAGTATTTCACGATAGGGAGCTTAGCAAAAACAAATGTATATAGAATGGTACATGCTAACTCGATCAAAGTCGATATACCTATGAATAACACTGCAAATAACATATAAATAATGATTAAAAACAAGCTTAATTCATGTAACAAAAAGTAACTCAAAGAGATGTGTAGAAGAGAAATTACAAGCTCCTTTTCGAAGACCATGAGAAGATTTGTCGAAAATTGCTTTTGTAATAAGTCTTAAACCAGATGTTAAAACTCCAGCTATCCCTAAACCACCCATAAAAGCCTGAAGAAACATAATGTTTGATCATGATATATCATTAACCTAAATATAAATGATCTACAAAACAAACCTGGATGAACTCAGGACACATGAAGGACAAATCTCCAACCATTGCACCTTGTACAAAAGCATCCGCAAGACCAAACAGAGCAACGATCAAACACAACACAAGATATGCTCCTATGCTTCCACTACCGTGCGAGATAAGATCCAACTTCACCAAACGTAGTCAAATCAAACTCAAGATTCTGTATATAATCTTGATGTAGATATAAAATTACTAGAGATTTAAGAGTACTTACAATGATGAGACAAAAGGTGCCGACAGTATAAAGACTGTAACCGAAAATGTTACGAAGTCGGGTATTGAGTTTAGCTTCGTTGTAAGCAAGTGTTGATATAAACACATTCGCAAACAATTGGTAAACTATTGTAAGAACCCTTGAAGGATGATATTTCTGTGGTTAAAAAGAAACCCTAATCAAACAAATATATATATATAGACTTGTATTAATGAAAAGAATTGATTAGATTCATACCGGAAAAACTTGATAATAGTAATCTGTAATGGTTAGCATTGCATTCCATGCCACGAGAGATCCTACTCCCAGAATACAACATACAACTCGTGCTAAATTCTTGCCCTGTTCATCATCAAATAATCAATTTAATTTCATAAGTTGTATATACATTATAGATTAATTATATGAATGAGTATACTGACCTCAAGCCTGCTAGGGATATCCTCTGGATTACTCATCGGGAGAGAACACAAGAAAACTCACCTGAGAACAACTCAGTTCAAAGGTGGGAACAAAAGATGTAGGAGGAACCCTAATCAACTGTTGATTTTTGCTATACGATTTTTTTTAGATTACTGAAATCGTTGGGTTTATATATTTCGTGAATCGTAACCGAAAAAGATTCCTTGACGAAAAAAAGAAAAAGAAAACGGAAGTCGAAAAAGATTCTAAGTAGATATGCAATTGATAAATCTCGGCTAAAAAATCTTAATAAGCGAATTATCTTCATTTTAATTATATATGAATATGTAGAGGTTAACTACCTAACCTCAAAGAGAAAGAATATCTAAGAATCAATATACATAAATCTATATTCCGTCAATCAAATATATTTATATACATAAATATATCTAATATATTAATTAAAAATATTTTTAAAAACATCATTATCTTAACATGTTATTTATAAAAATGTCATTATGTGTGATCATCAAAATAAATTTTAAATAAAAATATAAATGAATTTAAGTTAATAGAATAATTATTATATATTTTACTATATTAATTTATTTAAAAATCAATATATTTTATGAAACTAACTAAAAATAATTATTAATTTCAAAAAATCCTCTCTATTTCTTTTATTTACACATAATTTTATTATAAATAACTACATAAAAATAAAGAGTAATCAATCACATCGAAAAATAATATTTTGAAATTCTATAAGGTTAATTCTCTAAAATAACATATTTTAAGTTTTTGTTTCAAAATAGCATCATTACTTTAAATTTCTAATAATAATCCAAATTTTAGATTACAATATATTAAAAACTTATCTTAATAGAAAAATTAAACATAATTTATTTAGAGTAAAAAAATATTTTTTACATAATTATTTGTGCTATTTTTGGAATTTTCATTTTAAGATAGTAGATTTGGAACAAAAAACTTAAAAGATGGTATTTTAGGTATTACTCTTTCTCTTACTATATCCTATTATTTAGGGCAATTGACTAAAATAGTACTAATTTCAAGTTTTTTTTCTTTAAATATAGCATTAATCATTTAAATTTCCAAAAATAGCACAAAATTAATACTAAAATAATTAAAAACTTTTTTCTAATGAAAAAATTTAAACTCTAGTTGGAAAAAATGAACTCAAATATTATAATTTAATTTAATATATATTTTATTTAAGATAAATAATTATTTTCACATAATAACTTGTGCTATTTTTGGAATTAATTTTAATGTGCTAAATTTAAAAAATAAACTTAAAATGGTTCTAATTTAGGGTATTACTCTATTATTTATGTTTAGTAATTATTTTTCTCCTATCATTTTTTGATAACTTAAAAGAAAAATAGGATCCTAAATCATTCATATAAAAATATATTTATTTAATTAATATACGTTATAATTTTAATTTTTAAAATATGGACATGTTGTTTAATTAATAAAAAAATTATCGTTTCAGTAAATGTATATGTGAAATTATTTTGTATAAAAAATTATCAATAACTCGAATAGAATAAAAAACATCATATTAAAAATAATAATCAATAATTTTAGTATACATAATCAGATTTTAAATTTCAAATAATATTTTACAAAAAAATATATTAAATTTTATAGATAAAACCATATAAAATTTATTTAATAAATATTTTACTCCAGACATGACCTATATATTAATCTAGTATATAAATATATAGAAAACAAAATGAGAAAATAAAGTTAAAAATTATGTACTATATATACTAAGGAGAATGGGTGAGTAAAATTGCTGAACATCACCACAACCACTCTCAACAATGTTATAATTTTCTTAATTCAAAAATCATATCTACTTATTCTATTAACCAAACAAATAATCTAACTAGATTTAGATCCATGTCCTAGAATAAAATATTCATACATTATAAATAATTATTTATTTAATAAATATAAATTAGAGAAA
This sequence comes from Pugionium cornutum, assembly GCA_018901935.1. Lineage (NCBI taxonomy): Eukaryota > Viridiplantae > Streptophyta > Magnoliopsida > Brassicales > Brassicaceae > Pugionium > Pugionium cornutum. The sequence continues at coordinate 9,293,146 of CM032157.1, read as the reverse complement.
TATTTAATTTATCTCTTATTTAAAATGAGTTTTTTTTTTAAAAAAATATTGAATATTGATTATATAAATATAATAAACAATAACATCATATTATATAAATAAATTTAAATTATCTAAATATTGGATAGAAAATATTATTAAATAGATAAAAATTATAGATGTCATAAACATTCAATTAATCCAAAATTTATTTTATATTTTTTTGACTAATTCTTAAAAATTCGTAATATTTTGTTTTATATTGTGTTTGATTTTTGCGTTGAAATATTAGAGATTTATATATATTATATCTAACATTTACCAAATGTTGAATAAGTTTTATCAAACCATAACCATTCATTGAAACAATAATCAATGGTTCATGAAAACATTATACATAAAAACACGATAAAAGGTCTTAATAATTTTATTTCACTAAAGTGTTATTTTTGTTTTATAAAAGTATCGTTTTGTATTTTATGCAAAATTTTGAATAAAAAATTAATTTTATCTCTATCATTTGATCGTATTAATTAGAGAAAAAAACCATTTAGTATAATATTGGTGAAATTTGTTATGTAACCTTCTTTATAAACCGATGAAATAATAATAAATATCAAATTAATCTATGAAAAGAATAATTCATATGATTATACTCTCATTTTCTGTGCTGCATCACTTTGACTTTTATGACACTTTCACAATGCACAATTTTTCGATTATTGGAAAACTTAACCGCAAAGCATTGCATTTCCGTAATTTCACACACTTCCAAAACAAAACAAAAAAATGTTTATTCCTACTAGAAGAATCGAAGAATCGCCGTCAGCCTCCAATTTTCCATTCAGTAGGAATCGAATGACACAAGTCAACCTTACTCAATAAGTTACAAAACACACCGTTCGATACACGTGTCTCACGTAATCGACAAGGCACACCGATTAATCAATTTAATCCGTGGGGAATCGGTCATTGCATACGCAAACTTTAGCCCTTAGTTACAATTTATTAGTTAACTTTATATATGTGTCATTACATACAATAACTATGCTCCGTAAGTTATAACATACGTTGACCATGACGGAGTTAGTCAATCTGTTAATGATGCTGAGTCAGATATTAGGTGGCTAATTTTAATTAAATCGGTAATGACTGGACACTAAACGACGTCGTTTTAATAGTTATTTTCTCAACTCCAAACGACGTCGCATTTCACTTTCCCCTTTCTTGAACCCTAATTTTCGAGTATCGGCGATTTTAGACGATTTTAGGCGATTTCACCGGCGATTTCGACGGCGATTGAACACGATTTCGAGGGAAGAATTTCGAGCCTATTTGCATGAAATCATAACCAAATAATGAGGTAACTTTCTGAAATTTTTGTTCTAGGGATTTTCGGATTTTGTTGGAATCCGATTTTTTGAGAAATCGTTGGCAAATTTGGGGGATTTGTAACCGAAATCTGAATGGGTATTTGGTGTTGTTGTTTTGAAATCGGATTTGACCAAAAAATTCTTCCGAAGTAAGCTTCTTAGATCTTCTTTGAAATCGGATTTGACCCAAAAATTCTTCGGAAGTAAGGTTCTTCGATCTTCTTTGAAATCGTGATTTCGCATGCTATTTGACCCAAAAATTTTCGCATGGTGTTGTTGTTTCGTTAGTTGTTAGATTTCTTAGGTTTTATTTGTGTCAATCTACAAAGATGGAATTGATACACCTAATTATTCCCGTTTTTGCGTAATGTCCAAAAATTTCTTAGGTGTTGTTATTTGTGTCGATATTATTGTAGTTGTGAGCATGAAGTTGAGTAGATTCATGAGGCAGATTCATCGTTATTATTGTAGAATGAGGTTTTAGAAATGGCAGATGCATCGTTTTGATGATGGATCACTCAAAAACAAAACTCGTTTTCAATCGGGAAATTTTCTTTGCAGAGATAGAGATGTGAAGTTGGTTTAACTTTAAACTAAATAATCTAATAGCAACGTAATATCATTATTCATTGAGAGGCATGAATAATCCACACTGGATTGTTTTGGAAAATAAAACCATATACTATGAAATAAAACCAGATCTGGCCACATCTAGCTTAATAGTCTCTTATTTGTCTCTTGTTTGTCTCTTATTTGCACTTTCACTGATTTGGATTTATATGGGTTGTCTCTTCTTTGCAGTTTTGATAACGATGCGATCTTCACCTGTTACTACGGTGGAAAGTTCAAGACAGTCGATAGAAGTCTTAATTATGTTGGAGGAGAGGTTGTAATCGTGGAAACCCAAACGGAAGCATTGTTTACAAGTCTAGAAACAGAGTCAAGAGTGACTCTATATGGACAGCGAGTGTGGTTTAAGCTCCCATTTGAACCGTTGATCGATTTGAAGTATATGGTTGCTGGAGATGGAAATTTTCAGAGGATGTGTGAAGCAGCTCGTTGGACTCATACAGTGGAGGTTTATATGGAGGCAGAAGACGTTGCGCCAGAAGAGAATCAAGATGGACAGAATGAAGATGGGCAGAATAAAGGCAATGAAGATGGGCAGAATGAAGCCAGTGGAGATGGGCAGGAAGAAGGCAATGAAGATGGGGTGGAAGAACAAAACGTAGAGACGTGTATTCTTAAATATATTCTTAAATATATTCTTTATAACATTACAGAACACAACAAATCTATTATGATTTTTATAACATAACACAAATCTATGATTTTTTTATAACAGAACACAAATATATTTTTTCAATTTTTAAACTAAAATAACATAATAGAACACAAATATTAGCATACTACATACAATTATCTTCTGCATTTTCCGAATTTCACCATTACATTCTTCAAGCTTTTTCTCCCAGCCACGCACAACCGTTTTAATGTCGTCAATATCGTTTTTATAACGATGAACAATAGCTTCACAAGTCCGTGTCTCATACTCAAGAGTCTCCATTTCATTTTCATAATTTCGTAAACTATCCCGAAGACTTCCCATATGTTCTTTAACCTCATCAACAACAATTTCAAGCTTCTCAATCTCTTCAATTAACGATTCATCTGCCCATTTAAACAAATGAGATTTATGATTTTTGGATCTATTAGGACAACAATAGAAAATTCTTCTTGGATTTTGCTCAGTCCTTGATGTTCGAATTGTAGCAGATTCTCCACAGCGACAAACTTTTGGAATCCCTTTTCCTCGAACAGTCCGATCGATTTCGGAGTTTACAATTATTCCTTCACAAATTTTCACTAATTTCAGATAATTTGAAAATTTTAAACCCTAAATCGATGTTACATAAACGAGAAGATACAAAACCATATTGAAATACATACCTGGCCCAATTTCTGCCATTTTCGTTCGCGCTGGGGAAGAAAGGAAGGGGGAGACAAAATTTTCTAGATTTTTTCCTCCCTAAACCCTAATTTCATGTCACCCACACGAAGGAGGAAGAAGGAAAGATGTTTTTTTTTTAGTCATAATTATGAAACGACGCCGTTTCAATTGTTAAAGTCATTTAATGAAACGATGTCGTCGCTGACGTGTCATCCTAGTCAGCGATGATTAACGGTGAGATAAACATCGTTAAATACTTATGTATGTTTTATACTAATTACTCAAGTTAATGTATGTTATGGACTAAATAGAAAGTTGTTGTATGAAAAATGCACAGCAACAAAATTCGTTATCGAATCGTAACTACATGCCAAAGTTTATGTATGAATCGGTCGAAACCCCTTTAATCCGTGTTGTATATCTTCACGTGATTACTCTGTCCTCTCTAACACCGTGTAAAAGGAGCCGTCTTCAAATACCGCAACTGCCCTTAACCCAGCCCAAAACGACCGACCAACCACGATCACCACTTCCAACATCTAACCAATCATAAAATACCACGTGTCATGTTTTATTCACCGTCTTAACGCGGAAAAAAAAGAAGAAAATTATAAGCTGATCCAATGGAGCTTTTCTTCTTCCTTAATTTTTTCCCCTTTTTTCTAAGTTTTAATTTCATTCAATCTTCAACTGAGATTCTCACAGAAGATTCACACAATCTTTAATTTAAAAATTTTCTATTTCTATTTGCTCTGTTTAAAATCTAGCTTTGGATTTTGCTTGTGATTCCACTTTAACTCAGTTATGGCATTGTCGAATTGAGAAGTAGAAATTAGTATATATTTATCTCATATGTGTTTCGTAAATACTCTAATAATTATGTTTTATATAATATTTGTATAAAATATTTTAATGATATGAAATGTTAACGTAACATAATTGTAATCCAAACGTGAAACTGAGATTTATTTGTTAAAATATTTTTGAATTAATATATTAGGGATTTGTCAAATTTATTAATCTGTTTTGAAACATTTATAATTTTGAGTTTTCTCTAAGAGGCGATGGGTTGTTATGGCTTATTCAAATTGCCCCTCCCATAACGGTTGGGCCGTCTTCTTTTCCGGCGAACCCAATGGAGCTTCTGTCACCGGGAAAGTCCAGTGAATTAGGAAAGCAACTTCACGGAAGACAAGTTTCCGGCTTCGATGAATATAAAGAATGTTGACCAAAAGAATTCATCAAAAAAGTGGGCCTCGATCAAGAATGGCCCAAATGGAATGCAAACTAATTCAAATCAGTTGATGGGTCCCGTACAAACCCATTAAACAAAGATTATGATAAGGTTGCATAAAAGATCCATATCAATCCACATTTGGCCAGGATATATTCTCTTTAGTTTTTAAACCTAAGTTGTAGCTATATATGTAGCTTAAGATCTCTCTCATTTGTTTCTTTGAAAAGTAATAGAAGAGAAGTACTTGGGTTTTACAACTCGGAAAATTCCTTGTGTGTGATCTAATAATTCTCGCTTTATTGCGTTATATGATATGGTCAAACTCTTAACAATGAAGAATCAAAAAAATATTCTCCATCACACTGTTTCTCTCCAATTACTCCATCAATTTCCCAAATCGGATTAGAGCATATTTGGTTGTTAGCTTGCGGTTTAAATTTCCCCTTCTCCGTCAATCATGCTTCCGCGAGTTCTCGGTTGAAGAATTTAGAAAAGTTTGTCTTAACTCGATGAATCATTTTTGGAAAATGGATTTCGTGGGATTAGAGGTATTTTCACCGATTTCGAGAGATGAGAACCTGTTTGCATATAAATTCAGAGAATGCCACAGTTTCGAATCCTCTATCAAATCGCGATTTTAGGTTTCTCACTCTATGGTTTTCCGACGATTACTCCAGCACCGTTCACGATCTCTTTCACAGTTACTTCTCGAGCGTATTACCAAGCTTCCTTCCGATGGTACATCACGACATATTTGTTGCTGTCGGTGTCCTATCGGTTTTTTTCTCTGGCCTCTCCCTTATTTGTCCGGTTTACCTATCTGGTTCTTTTCCCAGTGAGTCTTTTATCTCCCCATCCGACTTTTTAGTTTATCTCTCCCCCTCAAGCAGCTATCTACTGTTTTTTGTTGAAGCGTTTCAAGGGAATTTTTCTAGAAATTGCTGATTTTTATCCGGTTATAAACCCAGTGCTTTTTATTTTTCCGGCAGCAATTTTTTGTTCTCACGTTTGTGTGTGGCCGATTATTGACGGGTGTCAAAGTTTCTAGTCAGCCCCAATCAAGATTATCTCCGATTATCTTCGGCTTTTTATCTCTGGCTAGTGGCAAAAAATAGTGTTGAAATCAAGAAATCCGCACCGATCAAGATTAGAGCCTTCGATAACTCCGCTGTTCTGAAGCGGTTTGAATCTACTTTTGTGGAAGAATCCTTAACATGAGGATTCAAGATCATATGATTCGGACTTTCATGTCCCTATTGCCAACTATTTGGCAATGTGAGGATCGAGTTCAAGGCCAAGATTTAGGCCAAGAATGTTTTGTGTTCCGTTTCAACTTCGATATATTCAGTAGTGCTCGAGAAATGTCCCTACCATTTCGATCAGTAGATGACAAACTAAAAAGTTGGGTTCCGAGTGTTCGCTCTGATTTCCCATCAACCATTGTGTTCTGGGTGATGTTCGTGGGAATTCTAACCCACTACTAGGTTGAGGAGACTATAGTGGATATCGGGCAGGCCATCGACGAGCTTTTACACTATGATGTCGGTGAGGAGGAGGAATGATTTTGTTAGCCTCAGAGACGGACCCACCGTATGGGGGTAAAGTTGGGGGTACAAGGGATCTAGTGGCCAACGAGAGGCCATCGGAGGGTGCCTAATGTTACTTAGTTGGAATTACCAGGGAGTGAGGAGCTACTTGGCAGTTTGGAGATTGCGGAAATTACGGAAAACGTTATTCCTGGGATTATTCTTTCTCATGGAAACTAAGCGAAGTCGGAGTTTCATTCAATATTTTCAAGCTCATTTAGGTTATAATTTTCATTTTACGGTAGAACCAACATGTCTTACTGGGGGTTTGGCTTTGATGGCTCTAACCGAGTTTAATAAGTTTTATTTTATAGTAAAAATATCATCTATGTAATGACTACTATTTATGGTAATAAAGTTTTCATATCTTTTGTTTACGGAGATCCTGTTGTACGTTTGAGAAATAATGTTTAGGAACGTCTCACTAGAATAAGCTTGTCTTGATCAAAGCCATGGCTTACGGTTGGCGATTTTAACAAAATAAATGGGAATCACGAAAAATCAGGGGGGACAACTCATTTACCAAGCACTTTCCTAAACTTTTGGCTCATGCAGGAAAATTGTGAGATGACTAATTTCCTTAATAACTTCTCATGGCTTGGCCAGAAGAGGTCCAAATGTCATTCGATGCCGAATCGATAGATCAATGGGCAACGAGGATTAGCATAACATCTTTTCCCATACCATGGTAGAATATCTAAGTTTTTTTGGATCAAACCATCATCCTATCTAGGTCCATATTCTTTCCCAACCTAGAGAAAAGAGGCGATGCTTCTGCTTTGATAAGCGTTGGCTCAACAAACCAAACTTTGAAGTCGTAGTCTAGAAGAGGTGGTCCTAAATGGATAACCCGCAAGACATCGATCCATGATCGTATTATTAGATGTCACATACTAATATCTTGCTAGAGACGCATAAATAAGCTCTCGCACAATAGATGAGTTGAAAGCAAGGATCAAAAAAGCTTAATCGGATTACACGACGTCAAGTGCAGAGGTATCAGATCTTAAACAACAATTGTGTGGGGATCTCCATGAGGAAGAAGTTTTTTGCCAAAAAAAAAGTCGATCTCTATGGCTTAAAGAGGGTGACCAAAACACAAAAAAATTTCACGCCGCCATAAAAATGTGTTGCACAAGAAACCGTATTACATGACTTCTAGATAAGAGTGGTGTGTGGGTCGAGAAGGAATCCAAAGGAGAATCAGTAGCGCTGGAATATTTAGTGAGTTATTCTCATCTTCTTCGGTCTCCGATATAGAGACATGTTTGGCCATGTGACCACCCGAGTTACACCAGAAATGAACTCATGTTTGGTTAGGACGGTGTCCAAGGAGGAAGTTAAAGAAGCCTTGTTTTCAATGCATCAGAAAAAAATGCCAAGTCCGGATGGGATAACAATCTTTTTCTTCCAAAAGTTCTGGTATCTTTTGGGAGATCACTTATTTGAAAATGATAAAAGAATTCATGATTCATGGAAAAATGGGTCCAACGCTCAATGAGACCAACATTTATCTTATCCCAAAATAAGAGAGACCTAGGTTGATGTCAGACTTTCGTCGGATCAGCCTGTGTAATATCTGTTACAAGATTTTTTTTCCAAAGTCCTATGCCATAGAATGAAGAAAATCTTGTCAAACTTGATCTCAGAGACCCAATCGGCTTTTCTTGCTGGGCGCATAATTTCTGACAATATCCTCATCGCACAAGAGGTTTTCCATGCTTTTAGAACGAAACCAAATTGCCAATTAGGATATCTAGCAATAAAGACTGATATTAGTAAGGCATATGACAGAGTAGAGTGAAGTTTTCTAGCGACTTTGATGGAAAAATTGGCTTTTATGGGAAGGTGGTGCGACTTGATCATGGCCTGTGTCAACATGGTTTAATACCAAGTGCTGATAAACGGATCCCCAAAGGGATCTATCACCCCAAAGTTGTGGCCTTCGACAAGGTGATCATTTATCGCCCTACTTGTTCATCCTATGTACAGAGGCTCTAATCGCTAATCTAAACATGGGCGAGGCTTCGAGAGGCATTTCAGGTATTCGTGTTGCTCTGTCAAGCCTGCCAATATCCCATTTCCTCTATGCAGACGATAGCTTGTGCTTATGCAAGGTCTCAATTGCCAATGTAACCAAATATCTAGTATTCTAAACACATACTACAAGGCATCTGGTCAGCAAATTAACTATGCGAAGTCGTCAATCATTTTTGGCAAAAAGGTCTTAGAGAGCACCCAATCAACTATAAAGGACAAGTTGGAGATCCAACGAGATGGATGAATAGAGAAATATTTGGGGATCTCTGATAATCTTAAGGGATCAAAAACTCAAGTATTTGCTTATATTAGAGTTCGATTTCAATAGAGAATCAATGGCTAGTCTGTAAAGCTCTTCTCTCGAGGAGGCAAAAAAAAAATGATAAAATTGGTAGCCACGACTATTCCAACCTATATGATGTCATGTTTCCTATTGCCAAAATTTCTTCTAGCTCTTCTCTCAAAGAGGCAAAGAAGTAATGATAAAATCGGTAGCCACGACTATTCCAACCTATATGATGTCATGTGTCCTATTGCCAAAATTTCTATGTGTAAGAAGCTTACCCGTGCAATTAACAATTTCTATTGGGCCTTTGGAAATGTTTGGTCAAGTATTCATTGGCTGTCATAGGAAACTCTATGTCTCCCCAAATCAGAGGATGGTCTGGGTTTCATGAATTTCGAAGATTTCAATAAAGTTCTCCTAACAAAAGAACTATGGCGTTTGGAGAGACACCCCACGTCACTGGTAGCATGTGTGCTGAAGGGCCGATACTATAAGGAATTCTACGTGTTTAAGGCGAAGAAACCATGTCTTGTGTCATATGGCTAGAAGAGTATTTGGTCCGGGAAGGATCTTGTAGACAAAGGTGCAAGGAAAATAATCAGAAATGAGCCCCCAAGACCATATTTGGGTGGATCGCTGGATACCTGGTTTATTCCCAAGGCTCCCTAGAGGCTTTAATCAATCTTGTTATCGTGACCTAAGGATAACGGAGTTTATCCAACCAAAGAGAGGATGTTGGAAGCTTTTAGAGGTGGAAAGGTGGTTTCCCCTGGAGGATAAAAAGTTGATTGTCACCTGAAAACCAAATCTCTAAAGCGTGAGAAACAAATTTTGTTGGCATTTCACAAACGGGGAAATCTAGATGGTCAAATCTGGCTAAGAAACCCAATAAAAATGGAATCTTTAAAAACAACATTTTTAACTCAGAGACCATCGTTAAACCCACTCAAACAAGCTGTCTGAAAGATTAAAATACCGAGAAAATTACAATATTTCCTCTGCCAATCCATGTCCAGGGTGTTAGCTACTAATGGATGTCTATGTTATAGACATATTCGACGAGATATCTTATGTGAAATATGTTTGTGAAACAGAATGTATTAACCATGTGGTTTTTCTATGTCTGCCCGCACGTCAAACCTGGGCTTTATCGAATATTCCATCAGTGCCATCGATTTTCTCCTACACTAGTGTGTTTGGTAATTTTGACTATTTATTTTGGCGCACTCCGGATGTGAATCAGTCCAATTTTGATATTCGTAGTTTCCCATGAATTCTATGGTTCATTTGGAAAGTAAGAAGTGAAAAAATATATAACAATAAAGATCGGATCGCCATCAATATCCTGGATAATGTCCGTAGAGAGAGTGATCTCTAGTCCTCATCCATGGATCAAAAGGGCATGGAGATGAAGACGGACCAAAATATAGCCCTAGCAGATCTCCAACCCTTAGCTCAATCCCTGTTTGTTTGCTACATAAATGGATCCTAGAAAGAGAATGAACAAACAATATGCGTTGGTTGGATTCTTAAATTGCAAGACGGTACAAACGATCTTTTGAATAAAAAGGGTACCATGTTTATCTCCATTGCATATGGAGTTCTTTAGTCGAATATGGGCTATGTGTAGCCTGCATGATTTACAACAATATTGTGATAGGTTCATCACTGATTCTACTGATCTAATTTGCTTAATAAACGAACCGGATGGTTAGCTAGTCTTCACAACGGAGATTGAAGAATTCGAATCAATCCTGCCAGCACTTCCTAGAATTCTCACTAATCCATCAATCGAAGAAAAGGAATCCACATGCTAACATACTTGCGAAAAATGCTCGTAAAAAAGTTTATTTTTTTTTATATTTGGACTTTGATATCATATTGGTTCAAAGATATTTTGGATATCTTTTAATATGTAAAAGTCGAGGTGTGTCTTTTCAAATATTTTTTTTTTTGGTTTTTCACAAAATTTCAAATTCAAATTACGTAATGGATTAAAATTTTAAAACAAATAAATATGTCAAATTTTTCTAATATCTAGAATCATTGTATTATAATCAATAATTTAATACAATCATTAATATTATATATATAAAGTTTCATAAATTTTAAATTAAACTTCCATTTGAATTACATTAAAAAAAAACATTCCATAAATATTCAAAACAATCTAAACCGTTGACGTTTACATCTATTGTTATATTCGTTTCGTTTTAAAAATTTAATATCATCATTTACTAAAAAACTCGTCATTACAAATTCTTAAAATATATCAAACATCCTAAAGAAATCTTCTAAATGAATATTATAATAAATTGAATATAAGTCCTAGACCATTAAATTCTTTTCAAATACCTAATAAATTGGTTTTTCATAATTTTCTATATTGTCCATAAAAACTTCAAAAAATTAAATATTGCAACCTTATTTGATAAAAACAAATATCTTAAATTTCCCTAAATCTCTGCACTCATATTATTTTAATCAAAATTTTAAAACAACCATTAATAGTATACTATTTGTATATTCATGTACACAAATTTCATAGATTTTAAATTCAAACTTCCATACACTTGCACTCAATTAAAAAAATTCCTAATATTCAAAAGACCGTTTACCTTAAAAAAATTTATTTAATCATTTATAAAAAACGTAATTAAAATTATTAAAATATACCAAATATTTTATGAGAATTTTATAAAAACATGAATGTTATAATAAATTCCAAATCCTAGCCAACATTTTACTACAACTATGCATTTATATATATTTACATTACTTTAGCATTTAAAAATAATAATTTAACAGGTCCTGTTAGTTTGTGCAATGGGCAATGTTACATATCTTTACTTTTTGAAACCATTCAAAACATAATGAAAAATTAGAATCAAAATCTTAAAATTATGAAAACAATATTTCAACGGAATTAAAATTTTGGAGATAGTAGTAATCGATGAAAAAATATTTATCTTATTATATAAATTATTTAAATCTCTCACTAGATCTTATAATATACTATCAAATTATATTTGAATAACAAAATATGGATATTACTTAAATAATAAACATTACTGAGATATAAAACACAAAATAATACAAATTTATTATAACCCTAACAATGAGAACTTAAATCGTTGCTCAATAATTTTGGTTAATTTATCACAAAGCAGCAATAAAATAATACAACATTATTTGAAATAATAAATCTAACAATAATAATATCATTTTTTATAAAAAAATATTTACATCTATATAATTAAAATTAAAAATATATTTATATAAAAATTTATCCAAATAATAATAAATTTAAAATATTAAATTATTTTTGTGCATATTATATATAGATCAGAAAAAATTTAGAATCATTTCAATTAAATTAACCAATCAAAACATTTAATCTACTTACTATTATTTACAAATTCGGTCAAGTAAGGTTATTTTAATTCCATTTGGCCAAACCTTGAAAAATGATGACATATAAATATGATTCATTGATGATGACAAATGATGATGGTCATTTTTTATTTGGTGTTATATGACTGAATCAAATATATTTATTTGTATAAGTGTAATTGGTGAGATGGTATTTTGATTAATTATGTAGTTTTATTTTCATATCATTTCTAATATTTTCGTTTTTTCATTTATGCAAGGCAAAATTTTAAAGATATTGGGTGGTTTACGTAAAACATAATTTGTGTATCTTATGAAAAAGTTCAAAAATTCGTGTGAAAACATGTTTAATTGCATAAATTAGTATAGTCGTAAGAAATAAATCTCTTTTTTTAATCGATAAGTAAAATTTAATTTATTAGACTACCAATAAACTTGTTAAACCTAGAGTGATTTTTGTATCCTAAATGCAAATGTTTGTAAATCCAAAAGGTTCTGTAATTTTTTTGAATTCTTTAACTAAATTTTAGATTTCCTAAAATCTTTGGATTTCTTGGTTGAATTAATTTTTGATAGAAAATGAGAGTTATTTGTTTATGTATTTTAGTGGATTAAATTTCCATATACGATTACAAATTTCTAAATCTAAGATTACAAATTTCTAAATCTAAGATTATAAATTTCTAAATCTAAGATGTGAATTTGGATTACTATATGTAAATTTTTGAGTTTTCTCTCCATTTTCAATATTTATATTTTTAACATGAAAATTATTCCAAATCAACTAAAATTTATTGTGAAATCAAATTAATAAATTCATAAAATTGAATAAAACGTGATTTAAAAAAATATTTATAAATCATAAAACCAAGAATCACATGATTTGAATATAAATTTTAAACATTGAATTTGAGTTGGATTTCCAAATTTATGAAATACACAAAGCAAAAATTCAAACGAAAATTGCTAACCTTACAAAAATTAAAACTCACGACTTTTTTGATCAACCATTTAAAAGACAATGGACACAACTTGAAGAAAAAGCCTTCAGTATGCAATTGAAGCTTTGTCTCCATAAATAGTAATATTAGGCGGAGGGACCAATCATCTTCTCGGGAACAACAAGTGTTTCAAACTCTTCCGCATTAAGAACGCCTAACTTCATACAAGCCTCCTGTCAATAAAAACATGTCAACTATGAGATTTAGCGATATAATCAAAGATATTTCCACATCGGTACTATTATTTTACTATGAGATTTAGCGATCTAATTAAAGATATTTCCACAACGATATTCTGATATTCAGTTCAATTTCGATTAATTATTCTCAATTTTTGATTTTTTGGTTGGTAAAATTAAATATTTATTCGGTTATTTTCATATTTTGATACGGTCGGCTCAGTTATTAAATGTAAAAATAAAAAATAACCGAAAAATAATTTGGTTAACCAAATAACCGAAAATAATAAAATAACAAAAAAATAACTAAAAATAATCGAAAATAACAAAAAAATAATCAAAATAACCAAATTATCCAAAAATAACCAAAAATAATTCGGTTTTTTTGGATATTATTTCGTTTTTTGTTCGATTAGTAACCAATAACCATAGTTTTCCAAAATAATATATGTTCGGTTAATTTTTTATAACTAAATACCAACCAAAATCTATTTTTCGATTCGATTTTGGTTTGTTTCATTTTATTCAGATTATTTACCGAAACCTACTATTATTCATTTCTACATTGATGATATGCAATGAGGAAGGTTAAAAATCCAAAATATATATTGCGAACAAAGGTTACCTTCAATGTAGATCCTTCTTTGTGAGCTTTCTTGGCAACTGCAGCAGCATTATCATATCCTATTTTCTGGTGAAGGAGAAAAAGATTCGAAAAACTTAACATTAATTCAAACTCATTTAATTTCTTAAAGAGGAGTCTTTTAAGTATTTGGATATTTACCGGATTCAATGATGTCACAAGCATAAGAGACTATAGAGAAATACATATAAACAAAGAATCAGTTCTCAGATATCACCATGGATATGTACTTTTTAGACCACCAAATTAATAGCTACCTCATGCAATAGCTTTGAGATCCTTTCTCTATTAGCCTCAATGCCTCTAACACAATTTTTCTCAAACGAAGCTGAAGCATCTGCTATTAATCTGATTGACTATCAAAGAAAGAGGTGTAGTCAAATGGGTATATATATTTTGTTTAGATAATGAAAGAAAAATAAATGATATAGTTAATGAAAAGAAATTAATATACATGCAAAAGAGCGCTTGCAATCACCGGCTTGAATACGTTTAATTCGAAATGACCATTTGACCCACCAATTGTCACAGCTAAATGGTTTCCCATTACCTACAATTTTGTACGTTGCAGCCCAAAAGAGTCATGAACATTGCAATCTTACTTGGCAATGATTTAGATTCATTTTATTGATAATTATATTTTCTATTCCCATTTTAGTTTTTTTTGTTGTAAAAATATGCCTTTCATTAAAAACATAATACATTAAAATAAATTTTTAAAGTTTTTATTCCAATCCAACAATCTAAAATTAAAATTTTATAAATAACATAAATAATTATCTGAAAATACTTATTTATTGAGTAATATCCTAAAATAACATATTTTTAATTTTATCTTCCAAATCTGGCACATCAAAATTAAAATTCTTAAAATAGTACAAATTATTATGTGAAAATAATTATTTATCTTAAATAAACTATATGTAAAATTGAAATATAATATTTGGGTTGACGTTTTCTAATTTAAGGGTTAATTTTTATTATTAAGAAGAGATTTTTAATTATTTAATATTAAATTTATGCTATTTTTAGAAATTTAAATGATTAATGATACATTTGGAACAAAAACTTGAAAATGTGTTATTTTAAACAATTTTCCTGATTTATTCTAAATAAATTATATATAAATTAAAACATTATATTTGAATTTATTTTTCTAATTTATGGTTTAATTTTTTTCCATTAACAAAAAATTTTAATGTATTTTAATCTTAAATTTGTGTTATTATTAGAAATATAAATTAATAATGTTAATTTTAGAATAAAAACTTTAAAAGTGTTAATTTAGAGAATTTTCCTTAAAAATCAAGATTTAAAAAAATATAGTGACTTTACTGATAAAAACTTCAATAATAAAAATAACTTTTCACATACAAAATTATAAAATATTTCTTTTAATATCAAACAATTATATTTGTATTAAAATCATTCTTTTAGAAATGGAGAGAATATATCTTACTTGAGCACAAACCATAGTCAAGGCTTCACACTGAGTAGGATTTACCTTCCCCTAACAGAGAGATTAAGATTCATTCAAATCAAAACTAATTAATACCTCCATAGGTAATCAAATCACAAAAGAACACAAAAAACTGAATTCATACAGGCATGATGCTACTTCCTGGCTCATTTTCAGGTAAAACAAGTTCACCAAGACCACATCTTGGGCCACTGAAGACATCATAAAACATAAGAGTACATTACATTTTGAAGAAAGAAACAAAAAAGAAAGAGAGACTATATATACATACATACCTTCCAAGAAAACGTATATCATTGGCAATCTTCATCAATGATGTGGCGATTGTGTTGAGTGATCCACTTGTTTCAACACAAGCATCATGTGCAGCCTAAGGAAACAGAACAACTCAACAACTTTTCGATAACGATTGAGGTATATAGTTTGAAGACTAACCAGAGCTTCAAACTTGTTTTCAGCAGTGACAAATGGTAAGTTTGTTTCTTCAGCTATTGCAGCAGCTATCTTTACATCAAATCTGTACATATATTACTAATTATATCAATTAAGAAACAACAGAATTACAAAAGTAGAAATGAGATATACCCTTTCTTAGTGTTTAATCCTGTCCCAACAGCAGTTCCACCTTGAGCAAGCTGGTCAAACAATATTTCTGGAAAGTTAGAAAAAATTATGATCAAGAAATTTGAGCCTTCCTTCAAATATATCATTTCTCAAAACCTGATAGAGACGAGGTAGAGTGCATGTGACTCGATTAATTCCATACTTAACCTGTAATTATGAGATCAGTTTTTATAAAATAAAATCTATATTGCATGTGATTTAAACAATTGTGAGATAAACATTTTTTTTATTTAAAAAAAAACAAACAACTTACTTGTGTAGCATAACCGCTAAATTCTTGTCCTAGAGTCAAAGGTGTAGCATCTTGAGTGTGAGTTCTTCCAATTTTCACTATGTCTTTGAACTCAAACGACTGCCAAAAACGATGTAAGTTTCAGTAAACGATAGAACGCAGAGCAGATACACCACGAAGATCTATTTTTCTATTGTGTAAAGATTTGAAACCTATTTTTGTAATAACTAATAGTATTTATTTCCACCTCTGAAATTAGCGTTTGTGGATAAATAGATTTCAAACTTTTATCTCATGCATAAATATGTTTGAAAATTTAGTTTTATGGAGAAATATATTGTACATTGGTAAATATCTAATGTTATGTGATAGTTTCGATGAGAAATAGATCGTTATCATTTATAACAATATTCATAAGGGCAATTCTCTAAAATAACATATTTTTAAAATTTTGTTACAAAAATAATATAATTAGTTTAAATTTGGGTAATTGTCTAAAATAGCACTATTTTAAATTTTTGTTCTAAATATAACATTAATCATTTATATTTCTAAAAATAACATAAATTTAATACTAAAATAATTAAAAATATCTTCCTAATGAAAAAAAATTTAAACCTTAAATTGGAAAAAGTAAACTCAAACATTATATTTTAATTTTATATATAATTTATTTAAGATAAATAATTATTTTTACATAATAATTTATGTTATTTTTGGATTTTTATTTTTAATATGCTAAATTTGGAAGATAAACTTAAAAGAATGTTATTCTAGAGTATTACTCTTTAAATTTCTAATAATAACATAAATTTAAAATTAAAATACATGAAAACTTTAATTTAATTTAAAATTTTAAATTCTAAACTGGAAAAATGAATCCAAATATAATATTTTATATTATGTATAATTTATTTACAGTAAATAAGTGTTTTTACATAATTATTTGTGTTATTTTTCAAAATTTTAATTTTACAGTGCTAGATTGTGAACAAAACTTTAAAATTTGATATTTTAGAATATTACTCTATATTCCATGAAAGATATTCATATTATTATATATTTTTAATTAAAAGATCCAAAAAATAATAATTTTCTAACGCTGACTAAATAAAGGATTCTTACTTTTGATTTTTTTAAATAAAAAAGTCCAAAAATCTGTGTTTAACAAATTATAATGTAAGGTTTAAACACTCTCAAATATTAATAGAACCACAGTAAAATTGATTAGGTCAAAACTGTATGATGTTACTACGAAGTCATAGACCTTAGACTCCAAAGTGTTATGCAAAGTTTTCAAACTAGGAATCAGTCTCGAAGTAATCTCTGTTGCAGCTGCTATGTGCATCACCTACACAAAAAACAATATAATTTTTAAAAGTTAAATTGAGTAATAATTATCAGTTAAATCAAAAAAATTTAATTTTCATTTAACTGTTGATTGAAGAAAAAAACATCATCATGCTAAATGGGAAATTGTTCATTATTCCCACCAACTATAATATTCTTACGTACAATTATTTCCATTTCCCAGCTCTATTCATTTTAATTATGTTTTTCCTTTTGCTTTTTTTTTTTTGTTTCCTTAAAACTCTCTAAAATTATAAGATTTATTTTTACTGCTTTATAACATAATTCCTTTTTCATATCATTTTTTAAAAATGATGTTTTCCTATTCCACTTGATAATTCAAAACAATTCTTTCTTTTCCTGTTTTTAAAAGAAGAAAGTATGTGAAATATAAAATTTTATTCTTGATGCATTCCATTTATTAAGGATTTAATATTTATTAAAATCTATGTATTAATATAAAAATATCTGAAATCAATATATATATATATATACATATATATATTAATAAGAATATTTGATATTTACATATACAATAACAGGTAATTCTCTAAAACAACATATTTTTAAGTTTTTCTTTTAAAAATACCATCATTAGTTTAAATTTCCAATTATAGCACAAATTAACTTTAAAATATATTAAAACTTCAGTTTAATAAAAAAAAATCCTAAATTAGAAAAATAAACTCAAATATAATATTTTAAATTTATGTACATTTTATTTAGAGTAAATAAATATTTTTACATAATTATTTATGTTATTTTTACAATTTTAATTTTAATATGTTAGATTTGAAAGAAAAAATTTAAATGTATTATTTTAGGGTATATATATCCGAAGAACGATTTGATAAGGATTAATGTTGTCGAAAATCCGTAGAATGACATTTTCCAGGTATTGGTTCGTAAATGAATTAACCTTATTAAAATAAACAAAAAGGACATTAGAAGATTACAGTCGGAAAAGTGTCATTAGAAGATTGTGATCTGTTCACATGGTCATTTGGGTGCACAAATTTTTCGCCACGTTTGCGACCAAGAATTTCAGCTGCTCTATTAGCAATGACCTGTGAAGAACAAAAACACAATATTTTTCTTGTAGTATCATTGTTAAATCATCTTCTTTAATCTAAAAACAATGAACAATAAGTATACATGATGTGTATACCTCATTAGCATTCATATTACTCTGAGTCCCACTACCAGTTTGCCATACAACAAGTGGAAAATGATCATTGAGCTTTCCCTCTGCTACTTCTTTTGCAGCTTGTATAATAGCTTCACCAATCGTTTGGTCAAGACCATACTCCATGTTGACCTAAATTATCACCAACCAAAAGCAAGAAAAGCAAATTCATAGATATTTCATTTAAGTGAAATTGCATGCATGGGAGAGAATTCATACCTTGGCAACACATTTCTTCAAGACGCCAAAAGCACGAATTATCGGTTCAGGCATTCGTTCTCGCTGACCGCCGATTTCAAAGTTCTGCAGTGATCTCTGCGTTTGAGCTCCCCACAATCTGACAAAGAACAATAAACAATATGAAAATGCTTTCCCTCATGATGAAAACGTTTTAGTAAAGATTTCGAATCACAAACTTATCCGAAGGAACTTGAATCGTCCCGAATGTATCCCTCTCGGATCTAAACGCCATTGACAAAGCCTCGGAGCTTGAGTTCCGTTGTTGCTTGATAGTCACGTTTGCACCTTCGAACTCGATTTTCTTCTCGCCTTCAAACTGCATTATCAACGAGGCTAAATATACAAATCAATTTAAAGCTTCTCTTAACCATCATCCAATTTATTTGCATTTTCTTGGCTTTTCAATCTTGACTGTCTTTGTCTAATGGTGGAGCACTGAGCTGGTGATGAAACTGAAGAGACAAGTTTGATTAGTAAATATTTCTTCCATGTGCATTAGCGTTGGATATGAACCAATCAAAAATAAGGCATTTCAAGTAATCATTCCAACTCTTATCCACACGTGCGCTAATACAGTTTGTAGAATCAATGAATTTCATGCAATTATGCAAATGCTGAGTCATCCGAGAGAGAGGGGGGTCACGTGACCCCATCTAATATATAAATTCACATGACAGAATTAGGCCTATCATAAGGAGTCATTATCCATGGGTTTCGTCTCTTTTGGTGACCAATTGCAAGGTGGATGCTGAGTCGTACGAAAAATAATTATTTTGAAAATGCAGTGGACGTAGATCGAATGTAATCTATATTAGAATAGGTAGGAGTTGCTAATAATTGTGTAAAAGAATTTTGAAGCTGCGGAATACTAGGTGGATATGATCCTTTTGACATATCTATTTGGTGTATTAATGTTATAGTTGTTAGTATTTGTTAAAAATTCATTTGAATTTAGTTTAAACAAATATTTTAAATATTTTAAAAAATTTTAACCTACGAAGCGGATAGCCCGCTAAACCCGTTAGATCCGTTTGATTAATGCATGGTGAATATGGATTATAAAATCCAGTTCTCTGATCCGAAGGGGATTTTTGTGAAGTAAGCTCGAAAAATACATGTTACTGTGATTGATACTGTAATTTATTTACAAGTTTTGCGGGTTAAAACGATATTTGTAAAAAAAAATTTAAGCTGGTCGTGGGGTGGGTCAGACGAGACAGATAATCCCGTTTGACAGATTTAATAAGAAGTTATTATCGGTGAATTCCACCCCGTTTAATGGGTTGGAGTACTGGATGCAAATCGTACAAAATGTAATCGATTAATTTGCCTCCAGTAATGTCCTCCTATCAGACTCATATAGCTGTATATTTAATTTATTTCTCCTTTAATCATTTGTGTAAATATTTATAGTCTTTTACGTATGTGTTTATATATATGTATGTATACAAAGAATTTTATGTTTTTCTTTGCAATTAGTTATTTTTTGTGCCCCAAAGGTTACAAAATAAAACTTAAACCCAAATTTCGTCAAAAAAAAAATTTACGACAACGCAACATAATTCATCATTATATTCGTTTCAAACTTATGATAAATTTGAAAACTGTATTTTTGACGAATACGATGACAAGTGAGACATCGAAGTTAGAACAGATGTTTTGTTGGCAAATTAGTTAGGTTAACAGATGTTTTTTTTGGCAAATTGGTTAAGTTAACAGATGTTTTGTTGGCAAATTAGTTAAGTTAACAGATGTTTTGTTGGCAAATTGGTTAAGTTAACAGATGTTTTGTTGGGAAATTAGTTAAGTTATTATTCTACTTTATCAAGTTAAAGTTTTGTGGGTTATTTCTCTTTATCTCAAATATAGATTGTATGGAGTCAAAAACAGATACATGCTTTAACTATTTATTTTAACAAAATTGAGGAAACCAATACATTTTCGAAACCTTTACAACAGTATTATTTATATGTATAATAAAATATATAATTAAATATCAAACATCAAAACCAAAATAGAAATATGTTTGAAACAGCACAAATCCAATATCTAAATATCAAAGAGGTTAACTAAATAAAAAAATTATAACGCTAAAAGATGAATTATAGCATACATAGTAGCAAAAATTTCAAGCACAAAAGAAAATTTAAATATTCAATATTAACTTCTCTTAGTTTTCTATCCATTAAATATTTCTATCTATTAAATTTAAATATTCAATATTAACTTCTGTTAATTGAGTATTTTAAAAGACAATTATTTAAAATATCACAAATCATTATGTAAACATAATGATTTTTTATAAATAAAATTCAAATAAACTTAAAACATTGTGTTTAGATTTCTATTTTCCAAATTAAAAATTAAATTTTCTCTAATATAAATTTTTTAAAATATTTTAATATTAAATTTGTGTTATTAATGAAAATTTAAATTAATGATGTTAAATTTGAAATAAATTTAATTTTGAAAAATTTCCCTATTTTATATATTCAATATTAACTTCTCTTAATTTTCAATCCATTAACTTTTTAATTTCTCTAGTAATTAACCTCTAATTCTTGATGTGAAGTCATTTTAAAAATGATTTTCTTTTCCAAATATTTCTCAATTGTAATATATATATGGATAATTCTCTAAAATAGTATATTTGTTTCCAAAATAATATCATAATTTTAAATTTCCATTAATAACACAAATTTAATATTAAAATACATTAAAATTTCTTGATAAAAAATTAAACTATAAATTGGAAAAAATAAAATCAAATATAATTTTTTAAATTTATTTATAATTATACTGAAAATAAATAAATATTTTCATATAATTATTTGAATCCTTTTTAAAATTATAGTTTTGGGGTGATAGATTTAAATATTTTTTTTAAATATTATTTTATAGTACTATTCTGTATTATATATATATATGTAATAAAGATAAATAATACTGATTTTGATAATATATAGAATAAAATTAACGTTTCCATCAGCTTTCCAAACTAAGACTTGTAGGAAACGCATTTCCATGAGTTTCATATTCTAAAACGGATCTTTGATGCAATCTACTCTAAAATTATATATATATATATGTATATATATATAATTTTTTTTAATATATATTAATGTTGTTTTCTTTTTAATGATTTTTTTTTGTAAAGTAATGCTTTATTTCAATAAAAAAATATATCCCTTCAAACAAACAACTGTTCCATAAAAACAAAATTTGCAAAAAAAATTAAGATAAATAATATAATATTTATTTCTTGGATTGTAGAAAGCGATTGTAGTGGAGCAAATCTCTCAGTAATTCGTCAATGGTTGCTTCGAGATCTTGTGTTTTTTTTACCTGAATAAATCCTTTTTCTCATTAATGAAAATAAAACAATTAGGTTTGGTTTATATAAAAGTGCAAAACCATTAAATCAAACAAATGAAAATTGGATTTATGTTATATCTATGTATAACCATTGATGAACACTAACTGTTCCCCTCAAAATGGGGAGAAAATGTTGTGAACACCCAGCTAAAAAAATATTAAAAATACTTGAATGCAATGGCTTTATAAAATAATCAACAAACTGTAACTTAGATTTAACATGAACCAATTTAAATAAACTTACAATTAACTTTTCACGAACACTATGACAATCTACTTCTATGTGTTTTGTATGCTCATGAAAGACTAGATTGTGAGCAATGTAAATAGCAACAATATTATCACAATAGAGAAGAGTAGGTTTAGAAAAACGAACCTGCAGTTCTTACCGAAAATTGGTTAGCCAAACGAGTTCATCAACAACCTTTGATAAGCTTCGGTATTCAGTTTACGTAAAAGATTTCGAAACAGTCTACTGCTTTTTTGATTTCCAAGAGATGAGAGATGAGCCCAAGAGGATACATAAACCAGCAGTTGAATGTCTTGTATCAAGATAGGAAGCCCAATTTGCATCTACATAAATTTGAAGATTCAAATCAGAAGCAGCATCATAAAAAAGACCTTGGCCAACAGTCCCTTTAATATATAGAAATACACTGTAAAGAGGCTGTTGACAAACTATCTTAGGAGATTAAGAGAACTGGCTAAGCTTGTTAACAACAAAGTTTATGTCTGGTCTCAAAATCTGAAGATACATTAACTTGCCAATGAGCTTGCGATAAGCAGCAACATCAACCAAGTCACAAGTAGCATCTTTCGAGAGCTTAAGATGAGGATCCATTGGAATTGATGAAGGTTTACATCCAAGATAACATGTTTTAGTTAGAAGATCTAATGCATATTATCTTTGACTAAGGTAAATACTTTTAGATGATCTAGCAATTTCTAAACCAAGAAAATATCTCAAAGGACCAATGTCACGAAGCTTGAAGTGAGCTTGAAGCTATGACTTAAGAGTTGTGACTTCAGAATCATTGTTGCAGGCAATGATAATATCATCTACATAAGCCAGTACACAGAGGAAGAGTTCAGCTGTAATCTTCAAGAAACAAGTATGGTCAGATTTTGATTGAACAAATCCCATTTGAAGAAGAGTACTTGAATATTTCATGAACCATTGGCAAGATGCTTGTTTGAGTCCATATAAAGATTTTTCAAGTTTACACACTGCATTAGAGGAAGTTTGTCCCCCTGTTTGATGGCATATCCCAGTGGTAGTTTCATAAAAATCTCTTCATCAAGAACCCCATTTAGAAATGCATTGTAGATATCCAACTGAGATAATAAAAACCATAAACTGCTGAAATTGCAAGGAGAAGTTTCACGGAATTGAGTTTTGCCATAGGAGAGAAAGTTTCATTATAATCTATTCCTTCAATTTGAGTGTAACCTTTTACAACCAAACGAGCTTTATATCTTTCAACACTTCTATCTGGATTTTTTTTTGAATTTAAAAACTCATTGGCAGTCGATAGGAGTTTTACCATCTAGAAGAGAACAAATTTTCCAAGTATTTGTTCGTTCCAGAGCTTGAATTTCAGAATCCATAGCCTCACGCCAAGCTAAAGATCTCTTTGCCTTAGTATAAGTGGAAGGTTCAGTTTCTTTGTCCAGGGAAGCTAAGAAAGAATGATAAGATTCAGAGATGTTCTGAAATGAGAAGAAATTGGACAGTTGATAAGGGGTTGAAGATTTTACTGAGTAACAGTAATAATCTTGAAGATAAGATGGCTTTTTGGTAATACGGTGGGAATTGATAATTGATGTAGGACATACAGAGGGTACAGTCTCTACAGAAGGTGTAGATAAAGAGATATCTGCACCAGGATAAGGAAAAAGGTCTAATTGAGCGTTAGACAGTTCAGTCTTGGAAAAAAGAAAGAGCTCCTCGTAAAAAATCACTTGTTTTGAGATGAAAATGTTGTTTGTCTCAAGATCTAGCAGTTTGTATCCTTTTTACCCATTTGGATAACCAAGAAATACACAAGAACGAGTTCTAGGTTTGAATTTATGTATGTTTTTGGGTGAATTTGTTGCATAATAAAGACATCCAAATACTCGCAATTGAGAGTAATCTGGAGTCTTAATTGTTAATAATTCAAAAGGAGTTTTATCCTCTAGAACATGAGCAGGAGTTCGATTGATTAGGTGTACTGCAGTCAGAACACAATCACCCCAATATGGAAGAGGAATCTATGATTGAAAGAAAAGAGATCGAGCAACATTCAATATGTGCTGATGTTTTCTTTGAACCATAGAGTTTTGTTGTGGTGTTTAAGGACATGAGTGATATGGGATAATGCCTTTGGATTGGTATTGGGAAGTAAAGTTTAATTCAGAAGCATTGTCAAACCTAACACCCTTGACTTTTTGACCAAACTGAGTTTTAACCATTTGAAGAAAAGTTGGAAAGACTATTAAAACATCAAACTTGTTTTTGAGGAGATATACCCATGTTGCTCAAGAGTGATCATCTAATATGGTTAGAAGAAATCTAAAACCATCATGAGTAGATGTGAAAAAGGGATCCCAGGTGTCTATGTGCAACAAATCAAAAGAATTCTCAGTGATATTATTCCGTGAAATAAAGGAAGATGTCGTTGTTTAAAAATATGACAAACACGACAATGAAAACTTGAATTCTTTTGATGTTTTGGTAAAGACAAAACACTAGACATAGGTTGTAATTTGGACAAAGAAGGGTGTCTTAATCTCTTATGCCATAGATCATGGCTTGACACATTAAGAGCTGATCCAGAGAAAAGATACCATTATTGAAAAAAGATTCTATGTCCAAGAAATAGAGCTTAACAACTTCTATACTCATTATAATCATTAATCCCTATGAAAGATCCTGAATGACACAAGAAGATTCACCAAAAATGATTTTACATTTCTGATTTAATTTTTAGTGAAAGAACTTACACTAAAAAGGTTAAACTTGAATTGGGGTATGTATACGTCATGAAGAACTAGAATTCTATTCATATGAATTGTTCCTATTCCAACAATGCTCACATGAATTCTAATGGGTAAGGTGACAATAGTATTTTGAAGAAGGATAAAATCAGTGAAATGGGATTTATCATGAGTTATATTATGAGTTGCTCTTGTGTCTATGACCCAAACATTAACAGCAGAGATGCCATTATGTACAGAATAGACATAAAGTCCAACATTTACAGTAAAAGAACAAAGGATAGAGGGAAATTTTTTTTACCATAAATGGGACAATTGGCTGAAGAAGGAGGTCTAGGAGATACTGAGACCGAACTTTAGGAGTGGAAGTGAAACCAAGAGGCTGAAGATTGTTGCTCATGAATAAGACAATCTGTTGAATTTGAGTTGTAGAGAGATCATGTGTGAGAGTTACAGTGTCATCCATCGAAGAATTACCATTAGTTACATTTGCTGCAATGACATTGGATTTGTGATTCTTGAATTTGGATTTAAAGTTTGATGGGTAGCCATGCTTTTTGTAGCATCTCTCTTCTACATAACCAACACCTCCACAGTATGTACAAACTGACCTTTCCTTCCTTTGATATTGAGAAGATCCAGCCTAATTGGATGTTGAATTGAAAGAACTTTTGTTCTAAAGATAAGAGACCTGAAAAGCAGTAGCATTTGAAGGAGAAACTTTGGCTCATTTTTGACTATCTTCTTGGTCAAGAAGATTATAGACTTCGGAAAGAGTAGGCAACTTATTCTTTATCAGAATACGACTGTGTATCCTCTCATAATTCTTATTCAGACCCATGAGAAAATTAATTACTCGATTTGTTTCTCTTTCAGCTAGAAGTTCCTCAACGGTTCGACTAGTAGGCTGAAGGTTTGCCAGTTCTTTCTAGAAAAACTGAGTCTGGGTGTGATATGTAGAAACATCCAAGCTACCTTGATGGAAAGAATGAATCTAATGGTGAAGTTTATACAGACGCGGCAAACTCGATTTATGAAATCGAGTACGTAAGTCATTCTTCTCAGAGGCATGTTTGAAATACAGAATGCTCGTATAAATCTTCTTGGAGACACTGTTTAACAACCAAGATTTGATCATATTATTGTATCAACACCAAATCTTGAAGTACGGATCAAATTCATAGCAATAGAACCATCGAGAAATTCTATTTTATTCTTAGGTTCTAAACTCGTTGTCATAACAACAATTCAAACACCATAATTTGTTCTATCTAACAATTCCACGGCTAATAATAATTCTGGTATCGGCGTCGATAACATCGAGCGTTGAAGCTGAGGACGATTCGGTGAACCAGAAGCATTGGGAGATTGAATATTTTTCCTATTGCTTCGCGGTGTTGACACATCTTGCGATTCTGAAGAAATTTTTCGATATTTGGAATTCGTCTTACGATTTCCAATCAGAAAAAAAACTCCGGTAAAGAAAATTGAAGAAGACGAAGAAAGAAAAAAATTTATGGGAAAAAAATTCAGCTGGAATTTTGGGTGGGAGGGAAGAGAAGAACGAGTCGGGATCAAAAATCAGTCATTAACGATTTTAACCCGCTCTGATACCATTTTACTAGAATGAATTCTTTTTCTCATTAATGAAAATAAACAATTGGGTTTGGGTTATATACAACTGCAAAACCATTACACCAAACAAATGAAAACCAGGTTTATATTATACTCGTATACAACTATTGATGAACACTAAAATGTTTCTTGGTTAGTAACGTTAGAGTTTCTCAATGGCTGACTCATATCCCAAACCCTTGACTTTGTACGTCTCTTCAACGTAAAATTCTCTGTTTCTTACAATAAAGATTCACGTAAGATAATGCACACAAGTTAGATCGAATGAGTTGTTCTTTGTTGTCAGGACGAGAAGAGCCTTATTGCTTGCATCTCCGATAGCTTCTTTGAGCAAATTTAGATCGAAAGAAGAAGAATCGTTTATCGGAATCCTTCTTTTCTCAGAAGTTTTCTTTGATTCTGGCTTCATCTTTTTGTTGAGATATCAAAGAATAAAGAATCTGACTTTGGGAAAAATCAGAGTAAAGAATGGGATTTTGGCCATTTCATACACGAACTTTGATCCGTGGTTATAATTCGTTAACGAACTTTGTACCTGTGCAATTTCATTCATGAACTTATTGTTTTAAGCCAAAAAATGCATTGACCAGATGGTGTTAGTCAAACCGTTAAATCCTGCTTAGTCAGATATTAGGGATTTAATTAAATTTATATATTAACCATCCAATTATCTAAACGACGTCGAATTGTGTGTTTACATCTTCATTAAACGGCGTCATTTTATTCAGTTTATAAACATGTAAAAACGACGTCGTTGGATTATGAACCAAAAAGTTAGGTCGAAAAAAGGGGAAAGACTGCGATTTTCGAAAGGGAAAGGCTGAGATTTTCGCAGGGGAAGACTGCAAATTTCAAGCAATCTGAGTCGCGTGAGAGGTCTCTGGAGTTGTTAATCAAAGAAATGAGGTAAGTTTGTATGATTTAAAAACTTAATTTTCAAAAATCGGTTCTCGGATGTGAATCGTATGTCAGATGTACGATTTTAGGGTTTGTGTGTTTTGATTTAGTTTGGATTTATGGGCGTTGGGTTTATATGTTGTTCTTCTTCCTCCTCGTAGCTACCATTCTTCCTGTAATTTCGATTTTAGGGTTTGTGTGTTTCGATTTTGTGTGTTTACGGTTTAGTTAGGAATTTATCGAAGGCAACTGTTCGTTGTTCGAGTTCGTGTAAACCGTGTTCGTGTAAATCGTATTCGTGTTCGTATAAATAATTTTTCTGGAAAAACTTGTTTGTGTTTGTCGAAGGCAATAGTTCGTGACTTTACTGCTCATTACTTAAAAATCAGTCTGTTTTAATTATTGATCACCATGAAAAATTAAATTTGTTTTTTTTACAAATTAAGATAATTGTAATAGCATAGTATAACAAGATCAGACTTAACATTTATCAGTATATATATGTGAAAGTAATCTAAAATTTTTGAAACAATAATCATACTTATCATCATAAACAGGGACTCCCCATTCACAAAAATTCACAAAGATGTTGAAATATGTTTATTTCCGGTTGGTATAAAGGTTCAAAGCTGTATGTTTCTGTCTATCTAGGGTTTGATTAAGTCGGTTCTGTTTGTTGTGTAATTGATTGTTTTTTGTGTTTTACAGTTCCGATAGCGATGGCGATCCCAACGATGCAATATTCAATTGTTATTACAATGGGAAATTTCAAACAATTGATGGTGTTTTAAATTATGATGGAGGGGAGGTCTTCATTGCAGAAACACAGCCAGAAAACTTGTTTACGAGCTTGAAAGAAGATCTTAGAGTATCTCTATATGGGCAGGGACTGTGGTACAAACTTCCGTTTGAAGCGTTAACAGATTTGAAATACATGGTTGCCGGTGATGGAATATTTCAGAAAATGTGCACAGCGGCTCACTACACACATGCAATAGATGTGTATATGGAGGCAGACAATACTGGGGAAGGGAACAATCCTGTGGCTGTTGAAAATGAGGAGCAGTGTGCTGAGCAAAATGATGATCAAAATGAAGACGAGAATGAAGAAACCTATGATGAAGAAGCTCGGGTTGAATCACATATGGCTGATTTTGTTGATGACGAAGAAAACGTAAATTACCACGATACTCCAGTGAACTCAAAAGATGAGGAACCACAAAGTAGGCGATATGAAGCGTGGAGAAGAGGAAGTGGTGAGATTAAGCTTGGTCAAGTATTTGCCAGCATAAAAGAATTCAAAGAGGCTGTTGTGGAGTATGTTCTAAAAGAAGGATGGAATGTGAAATACACGAGATGGGGAAATGACATATGCAAAGTGAAATGCGCACAAAAAAGTGACTGTCCTTGGAGATTGTACTGTTCATTTGAAGAACCGGTTGGGAAGTTCATGGTGAAATTTTTTGAAAAAACACATAGTTGTATCCCCAATGGAACTTGTAGGATTATTACTCAAACGGTGATTGCGAAGCTCTTTTTTAACGAGATTAGAAAGGATCCAGATTTGAGACCGAAGTTTATTCAAGAGCAAATGGAAGAACGCTATAAAATCGTGGTCACGCACGATCAAAGTAGAAAGGGGAAGGCGCAAGCACTTGAATTAATCGATAGTGAGCATTATGAGCAATTTTCGCGGTTGAAAGATTATAAAGAAGAGATTGTAGAGTAAGTGACTTTACTGCTCATTACTTAATAAGTGATTATTCAAATTAACTAACAATTGTTATGCTTACTTGTTTGTTTGAAGCTCCAACCTGGGTTCTAGTGTTGAGCTTGGGACAATCTCCGGAGATAATGGATTGGAATTGTTTGATCGTTTTTATGTGTGTTTTGAAGCACTTCAAAACACTTGGATTACATCGTGTAGACCCATCATAGGCATCGATGAATGCTTTCTAAAATCAACTATTAAAGGACAGTTGTTGGTAGCCACATGAAGAGATGCGAATAATCAAATCTATCCGGTTCCTTTGGCGGTTGTGAATGTGGAAAACACGGATACGTGGTTGTGGTTCCTGAGGAAAATGAAATTGGATTTAAGCCTTGGAGAAGGAGATGGCTACACAATTATATCGGATAGACAAAAAGTAATTATGATTTTATACATGAGTTTGTTTTGTTTTGCTTGTTATGTATATTATACTTATGATTGTGTACCTCATTTCAGGGCTTGTTAATCGCGGTTGAGCAAGAGTTACCTAACACAGAACACCGAATGTGTGCATGTCACATTTACGGGAACTTGAAGGCCAAATTTCCGAATTAACCACTCATGAAACCGTTATTTTGGGCTGTTGCAGAGAGCTACAATATAGCGGATTATACGAAAGCCATTGATGCAGTTAGGGCGTACGACTCCGAAGTTTATGACTTGATGATGCTGAAAAATCTGAACAATTGTAGCCGAGCTTTTTTCACAAACACAGCTTGTTGTGAAGACGTTCACAACAACTTCTCCGAGTCATATAACAGTGGCATAGACAAGGCAAGGGAATTTCCACTTGTGGAGATGTTGGAAACAATAAGGAGGCAAGCAATGGTTCGGATTGGACTTCGAAACAAGAAATCGATGGAGCATACAGGTACATTCACACCTAAAGTCGCAACAACAATTGAGTTAGAAATGAAGTACAGAAAATATTGCAAGACATTTGCTGGACCAAATGGGTGGTTTGAAGTTACTGAGAACGGATCACCTTTTAAGGTGCATATGCGAAGAAGAACGTGTAGCTGTCGGATGTGGGATGTTTCAGGGATTCTTTGTCGCCATGCCTTATGGGTAATCTTAGAAAAGAAGCTCGAGCTTGATGACTATGTGTCAAAATGGTATTTGACTACTACTTGGCGCCAACAGTACATCGATTCTATTCTTCCACTAAATGGCAAGAAATTTTGGAAAAACTTGGGTCAAACAACGATTCAAGCGCCACCACGAGATGAATCAAAGGGTCATAAGAAAAAACAGAAGAGGATGAAGAGTAGGCATGAGTCTCCTACGAGAAAGGTCACGTTGAGTAAGAAAGGAAGGACAATGAATTGTGGTAATTGTGGTTTAGCGGGACACAATTCAAGGAGGTGTACTAATGTTGGAGTGAAGATCACAAGGCCATCTAGAAATGCTTCTCAAACTGTCGTAGAGTCTATTCATGAAGACTATGGAGATGGACCAAGTCAAGCAACGCAAAACTCTATTAATGTTTAGGTCATTTTCGGATTACTATGTAGACACGCCAGGCTATTTTTTGTGGGATGACATGTCTAACTCGGTTTGTCTCGGTGTAGGTTATCTTGGTTTTTGTTAAAATGGTATGTTTATCTCGGTTTTTGGATGTATCCTGAATTTTAATCACTTTGATTATGCCATTTCTAATTATGCGAATTTGTTTATCTCGATTATGCCATTTCGAATTTAAAGCATTCAATTTTAAGCACCTTCGATTATGCCATATTTCATAAAACATTCTTAAGCACCTTTGATATTAAACAGTACGCTTTTATGCCAAATTTCATAAAACAGTTTTAAACACAATTGATATTAAACACTCGGCTTTTATGCCAAATTTCAGAAAACAGATTTTATGTCAAATCTCATGTAGATCACAAAACAGAAAATAGATTTTATGTAAAATAACAAAGTAGATCACAAATATGAACAAACTACATATAATTATCTTCCGCAATTTCTGAATTTCACCATTATATTCTTCAATCTTTCTCTCCCAGCCACGCACAACTGCTTTCATGTCGTCAATATCATTTTTATAACGATGAACAATAGTTTCGCAAGTCCGTGTCTCACACTCGAGAATCTCTATTTCATTTTCACAATTTCGTAAACCATCCCGAAGATTTCCCATATCTTCTTTAACCTTATCAACAACAATTTCGACCTTCTCAATTTCTTCAATTAACGATTCATCTGCCCATTTAAACAAATGAAATTTATGATTTTTGGATCTATTAGGACAACAATAGAAAATTCTTCCTGGATTTTGCTCAGTCCTTGACGTTCGAAATGTAGAAATTTCTCCACAGCGACACAGTCTTGGAATGCCTTTTCCTCGAACAGCTCGATCGATTTCGGAGTTTACAGTTATTCCTTTAAAAATTTCGAATGAATCTCACTTAACTCGAAAGAAAATTATAAACCCTAATTCGACACTACACAAATGAAACCACAAACAAGCATATTGAAATACATACCTGAGCCACTTTCTGCCATCTTCGTTCGCGGAGGAGAAGAAGAGAAGAGGAAGCCTCTGCAAACCCTAATTTTGCAAAGGAAGAAGGAGCTCGGGGAAGAAGGGAAGATGAAAATAATGAAGGGTAACTCCCACTTATCAAAACGTCGACGTTTAGCTTGTTTATTAAGATGTTGTCGTTGCTGACGTGTCATCCTAGTCAGCTAAGATTAACGGTGAGTTAAACATCGTTTACCGCTAATGCATGTTTAATACTAATTAATCTAGTCAATGCATGTTACGGGGTCAAACACTAAGTTCATGTATGAAAGTGCACAGTTACAAAGTTCATTATCGAATCGTAACCACGGGTCACAGTTCATGTATGAATTGGCCGAAACCCCGAATAAAAAATAAGTTAAAGAGATGTAATCATTTTTGGGTTGAGTAGGAGCGAATATACTTTGGTGGAGATAAATTGGAAGAATATATTTTTTAAATAAAACTGATAATTTGTCAGATTATCTTTGTTAAATAAAAAATAAAAATATCATAAAATAGTATTGTTTAAATTTTTATTTTCAATTTAACATTTTAAATTTATAATTTCAAAATAATACAAATTATTTATGAAAATACATATTTACCATAAATAAATTACAAATATAATTAAAATATTATATTTGGGTTCATTTTTTTTTAATTTAGAATTTTATTTTTTCTTTATTAAAAAGAAATTTTAAGATATTTTAATATTAAATTTATGATATTTTAAAAAAATTTAAACTAATAATGTATATTTAGAAAAAAAATTAAAAACTGATATTTTTGTCAGTTGTGTCATATACTTATCATTTTTTTTTGTTCGGTTGTTTGATTTGATTTCGCTTTCTTAATTCTTTTACCTTTAATTACTTTAACAC
Organism: Pugionium cornutum; assembly: GCA_018901935.1. Taxonomy (NCBI): domain Eukaryota; kingdom Viridiplantae; phylum Streptophyta; class Magnoliopsida; order Brassicales; family Brassicaceae; genus Pugionium; species Pugionium cornutum. Next base: position 9,260,316 of record CM032157.1, on the reverse strand, counting down.
TATCAATCATAGAATTTTAAGAGAGATTATGGTTGTAGGAAAAGGCACAAAAAATTAATACACACTCAATTTTTGATGTTGTTTCTTATAAGTGTTTTACAATAGCAATAGAGTATTGAAATGTATCACCAAATACTTTTATTTATATCAAAAGTAGAGTTACAAGGCTGAGAGAAATGCTTATGCAAGTCAAGAGCATGGATTCTTTCATCTATTTATTCTAACAACACTACTTATCCTAATTAACTCTTGTGGTGAGAAGTTAACCCCAGACTTAGTTATTTAACTTTATGGTAGTTTTTCTTAAACTAATTAATGTTGTTATTTAAGCAAATTTACAAATAATTATTTTTTACTCTTTTATTTTTTTCTTATGTTGTATGGAAAGTCAACAAATTAAAACTCAAAATTGATATTAAAAGAGTAATACCCTAAAATAGCACCATTTTAAGTGTTTATTCCAAATTTAGCATATTAAAAATAAAATTTCAAAAATAGCACAAATCATTATGTAAAAATATTATTATTAATTTTAAATAAATTATATATAAAATTAAAATATAATGTTTGGGTTCACTCTTCTAATTTAGGTATAAATTTTTTTATTAGAAAGAGATTTTTAATTATTTTAGTATTAAATTTGTGTTATTTTTTAAAATATAAATTATTAATGCTACATATACACCAAAAACTTAAAATAGTGCTATTTTATACAATTGCCCATATTAAAATTATTGTGAAATTTTATAATGGTTTTTAAATTTTGATATAGGCAATTATCTAAAATAGCATTTTTTAAAGTTTTTGTTTTAAAAATATTATTAGTTTAAATTTCCAATAATAGCAAAAAATTTAAAATTAAAATGCATTAAAACTATATTTTAATAGAAAAAATTAAATAAAAAAGTGAATCTAAATATAATTTTTAAAATTTATATATAATTTATTTAGAATAAATAAGTATTTTTATATAATTATTTGTCCTATTTTTAGAATTTTAATTTTATGGTGCTATTTAATGGTATTATTCTTTTATTGATATTTCAATTATGTTGTGAGAAAATAAAGAAACGACATTTGAAAAAAATAAGCATCAACTTCAAAATTTGCAAACTAAACAAATTATACAGTTTAAATGTTCATTGGTTCTTCTTCTTTGAAAAATACATTATCTTCTTATTTGAGAAACCCAATATATTTTTTTTTTGACAACCATATCATCTTATATTATAACAAAATAAAAAATATTCTACATATAAATAGAGATATAAAGAAGGAAAAAAACATGAAAACAACTGATGAGAAAATCTTTATGAACAGCTCTTCGAACTTTCAAATCGCGAAACATCCTCTTTGGATGAATTTTTAAATAAAATAATGAGTAATATATTAAAATAATAATTTTAAATTTTTTTTCTAAATTTACCACAGTAAAACTAAAACTCCAACAATAACACATATTTTTTATGCAAAAATATTTATTTCTCCGAAATTAGTTACAAATAAAATTAAAAATATTATGTTTGGGTTCATTTTTTCTAATTTAAGTATTATTTTTCCTTATTTTAAGGTATTTAATACTAAACTTTGTGTTATTATTGAAAAAATAAATTAATGGTGTTAAATTTAAAATAAAAACTTAAAAAATTCTATTTTTATCAATGCCCTTAAATTTATTGAATTACTATTGGTTTAAAACTATGAGAAAATTTTAATCACCAAAAATGATGCATTTATAATCAATAATGTGTTTTTTTAATATGTGTGAAAACTATAAACGATTTATTATTTAAAAACAGAGGGAGATTATTACTTAAAATCATTACTTTTGTTATAAAATATTTATATCTATATTATTGACATGAATTAGCTAGACCAATTTTGAATATCATCGTTTTTTATCGAAATTTTTTGAGTGTAAACTAATGAATCAAGAAATTTCCAAATTTTTACTATATAAATTAGTGACACCTTGGAAAAGGCTGTGGTAATAGATCAAACTTTAAACACAAAAAGTGAGAGTTGCCCAAAACATAAAAAGGATCTGAGGATATATAACAATACTTCAAATGTTTGATTATAAGTCTTTTCTTTTCATATATAATGGAAAAATTAAAACACATAGTTAATGCAAGTCGAAATAAATTAACAAGTATGAGAACAATAACAACCTTTAATACTTTCGATATCAGTACACATGCCATGAGTATCAAGCCAGCCATGTGTATTTTGTGCAATACAAAGTTTATCGCAAGCATCGTTATCGCATGGTTTCATTGGCACTGAATATCCACACCATTTTCCTGTTGGTGTTGGTGGCATTGGAATCATTCCTCCATTTCCTCTTTCCATCTCTGCAATTTTATTATTATATCAAATATATTATAATCAAATCCAAATCTTAAATCAATTTTAACCAAGATCTAATTGTCTTTTGGCCATCTATATAGATTACATCAAACTATATTAAAGAAAACGATACATATAAAAATGATGAAAGGATTATTACCACCAGAGAAGATGACGAACACAAAAAGAAACGCTACCAAAATTCTGTTCATGTTTTTCTTATTGTAATAATTATATTAATGTTGTTGTTTGAAACAAATGCAATAGATTATATATATATATATACATGCATGTTCACGGTATTGAATATTTTGACCATTTATTTCCAATTAGACATAGGCAAATCCGGTACAATTTTAAAATAAAATAATAGTAATAACTTACACACTATAAATTTCAGAAAGACAAAAAATATATTATCTTCCATAATTAAAGAATGCGTTATTAGCTTTTATGGGAACAATATAATTTTTAATATCACAATTGACACAATTTTGATCAAATATCAAACTTTTGATATCGATATATAAGTAAAATAATCTCTATGTTATATCACCGATCATATTTTAAAATTTATTTGTCAAATTTGATTTATTACCTTTTTTTAATTACATTTTTAGTTCTCATAGTGTAACATCTATTGTAAAATAATTCTAATTATTATTTGAAAATATTCTTTTTTGTTAAAAAGATTCAAATCTGTTGATATTATAATTCGTTAACTTTAGTTCAATATTAACACAAGCATTTATATATTGATTTGAGGAAACTACACTTTAATAAATTCATTCTAACAAATTTATTTAAACAGGGAAATTTCAATTTAATAATTTTTGCGTTATCAGAGTTTATTTATATAGTTTACAAAAACTGTGATACTTGGAAATTCTTAACATAATTCTTCCAAGGATATGAAGACAATCTTATTTACTTTCAAATATATTAACAAAATCTAATTTAATAACTTTAAATTTATCATTTGATTTGTATCTACAAAAACTCAAACTCAATAATTTTAGTTTTAGCAGATTAGTTATATAGCTTAGAAAAATTTGAATAAGTAGAAATCTGTTCATTGACATGTCCATAACAGAATGCTTCAGAAAAAAAAAGAAATTTACAAGAAATTCTAAAACATTTAACAATGTCATCGAAATCTCTAATATATTATTATTCTGAGAAGAATGAGTACTCCTCCTTACGTTGTTATTTGGTAAAATGGAGGCAGAAGGAATGAATGCATCATCTTCATCAATAAACTGGTGGTGCCTTGGTTGGAGAGAAGGTAGCGGTATGGTTAACGATGTTTCCAAAGATGCAAAGGGAAAAATAGCCTCATTAAACACCACATCTCTAGACACGAAATATTCTCGATTTTCCAAATCAAAAACTCTCCATCCTTTTTGTGCATGAGGATAGCCAAGAAAAACACACCATGTTGTCCTTTCATCAAACTTGTTTCGAGCACGTTTGCCTTTATGTGCATAACACAAGCAATCAAAAATAAGAACATGCTTATAACATGGGATAGTAACAAAAAGAAGTTCATACGACGTTTTTCCATCAAGCAAGCGTGATGGTGTGCGATTAATGAAGAAACTCGCTGTGAGAACACAATCACCCCAAAACTCTAGTGGAAGAGACGCTTGAAACCGGAGGGAACATGTAACATTAAGAATATGCCGATGTTTATGTTCGACACGACCATTTTGTTGTGGTGTGCCGACACATGATGTTTGATGTAGAATTCCTTGAGACGCAAAAAAAGATTTGAGACAAAGAAACTCAGAACCATTATCACTTCTTAGAGTCCTCACACGGTTATTAAATTGTCTCTTAGCCATTGCACAAAAATTCTTTAAGAGTTCTCCAATCTCACTTTTACTGCGCATCAGAAAAACCCAAACGGCTCGAGAGAAATCATCCAATATTGTCAAAAACCATCGTGAGCCACAAATTGCAGGACTCGTATATGGTCCCCAAACATCACAATGAATCAAATCAAAAATCACTACAGCTTTATTATCATTGTCCAAAAACGGTAAACGTGAATGTTTTGCTCGTACACAAACATCACAAACATCAAGAGTCTGACCAGGGGAATTTAAATCAATGAAATTGGAAATATTAGAAAGTAAAGACTTTGAAGGATGTCCTAAACGCCGATGCCAGAGCTCACGACCACTGAGATTCTTAATAGAGTTAAAATGAGCACGAAAGACTTCCCAAAAATAATAGATTTCATCACACTCGTCACCCACTCCAATCAAAGTCTTCGTAATACGGTCCTGCAAATAGCAAAATTTGTCAGTGAAGACAGCAATGCATGGTTTCTCCTTAAGCGAACAAGCCACCGAAAACAGAGTATTAGTCAATTGTGGAACAAAATAAACAGATTGAAGAACGACAGATCCGCCAAGATGAAGTGTTCCTTGTTTTGTGGCCATAATAACATCGCCATTAGGAAGACCAATAGGACATGATGAAATGTCAGTAACATTTTTCAATGTTTCCAAATGACCTGTAAGATGGTGAGAGGCACCAGTGTCAATGACTATACTCGAGAGACGATATGATGAAGAGGACTTGCTCTTGTCAAGAAGTTGAACAAGCGTAGACCATTGTTCCTTATTCAATGTCAAACCAGAACCATCTTCATTAGTAACAATGTGATTTTCTTGTGGTTACGATCCTCCAACAGTTAGGCTAACATTATGCGTGTAACCTCTACTTCTGCCACGCCCATGATTATTAGAACCATTCCAACCTCCACGACCACCATTATAAGATTGACCACGACCACGAGCAACAATAGCATCAGTTTTCCACTCAGGAAACCCGTGTAATTGATAACAATCTCAAATGGGATGGCCTGTTTTGCCACAATAAGAACATGTGATTGCAGATTTACCTCGACCACTAGATTGTCCAGACGGAAAAACCTGAGCTGAGAATCCAACCATATCCGTTTTTGGTTCAGAAACAAAAGTAACTGATTGATGGCGTTCTTCTTGAATAAACATAGAAAATGCAGTATTAAGTGATGGTGACGGCTGCATACATAGTATATTAGAACGAATGGTTCCAAAACGAGACGTATCAAGACCCATGAAAAACTGGTACTTCAGCCATCAAAATCTGTAATAAAGAACGCTCATAAAGAATGGTTCCAAAACGAGACGTATCAAAACGCTCATAATTTTCACCGTTTAACAATAAAGAACAGATTATTTGACCTGGATCAGCAGAAGCATGTAGGTAATAATCTTCTAGAATAGAGGAGTATCAAACAATATCACCTCTATTATCTCCAGCCATCTTTAATCAAAGATTGGAGGCACACCAACCAAAAGAAGAAGGAAAAAAAGAAAAATATAAAAATAATCAAAACTCTTACAGCTCTGATACCATAATAAACTGAATGTGAATCACATTTGCGGTTGCTCTGAAATTTGCCGTGCGTGAATGAATATTTATTGTGATGTGTACATAAACCTTTTATAGGTTAAAACAAACCCTAACATATTTTATAACTAACACAAATAAACCCAATTATATTGTATATGTGGTCCAATATTTATATTTGTGTGTAATCTTACATGTGCGATTTTTTTTGAATCTATGTTTTGCTGAAAATGCGATTAGAATTCTTCGCGTAAAGAAAGTCGCCGGAAAAGAAAAATTGCGTAGAGAAAGTCGGCGGAGATGAAAAGTTAATTTTTTTTCATGCGAAACTTCCTTCTCCGGCGAAGCTTCTTTCTCCAGCAAAGGTTCTTTCTCCAGCGAAGGTTCCTTTGCGCAAAGAGTTCTAATCGCGATTTCAGCAAAATGAATATTCAGAAAAAAAAAATTGCACATGTAGGATTACACATGAATATAAATTTTAGCGTTTTTATTTTTCAATATTATTAGTATAGGGGGTTTAGCAAAGAGGAAAAAAGTTGAGGTAGAAAGAGTTTGGGAAGATATAGTTGAGGGAAAAATATAATGTCAACCCGATAGGTAATCATAAAACTTGTCAAAATTCGGTTAAAGTAAGTTCATATGTCCTGTCCTTTTGTTCCACTCATGGAACTCAGAGGCTTTTTTGTCCGTGTGATCAAGATGTTGCCCTTTTGACAGTTCACAGATAAAGGATATATCTTTGTCAAAGTCCATCTCGCGGAACAGTAAAAAAATGGAGCTGTACCTAAAAACTGCATTGAATGGAGCAATTTCTGAAGAAATGATTGTTGCCTCGAAACCATCGAGTTACAAGACGTTGAATGGTTACGAAGAAGCTGATGGTCAGAATACCTAGGATTCATTCAAACATTTGGTTTCAGAGGAATTGTTATCAGGATTTGACACATCCAATAATGTTAGACTATGGTTTCAATTGAAGACATGGGTAGTGGAATACCTGTAGCTGCACAAGGTCGGGTTTTTATGCTTTTTATGCAAGTGGATAGCTCCACATCAAGGTACACGAATTGGTTTCAGTAGAAGATTTTTAGCTGATGTGTCAAAACTATAATTTTTTTATTTTTATTATTAATTTAAATATTTTTTGATTCAACTATTTTTATTACCAAATAATATATATGTTTTTTAGAATAATAGATTCTTGTATTGTATCATAGGTTATCAAGTATAATTATTTCGTAAAATAGAACCAACTTTAGTATTATCATTATATCATCGTGCTATATTTTATAATATTAATTTTTATTTATGATTAATAAATATTAAAATTTTGACTGCGAACTAAAGAATCAAGAAATTTCCACTTCTTCACTATATAAATTAGTGACACCTTTTGATTACCATCTCCTATTCCAAAAAAATAACAAAAATGGGTAATAATTATGAAACCTTAAATTTATATTGGACTAGGAAAAAGTTGTGGTAATAGATCAAACTTTGAAAACAAAAAATGATAGTTGCCCAAAACATAGAAAGGATCAGAGGATATATAACAATGTTTCAAATGTTTGATTATAATTATTTTCATTTCATATATAAAGGAAAAATAAAAGACATTAAAAGATAGTTAATGCATGTCAAAATAAATTAACAAGTATGAAAACAGTAACAATCTTTAACACTTGGGATATCAGTACACACGCCATGAGTATCAAGCCAGCCATGTGTATTTTGTGCAATACAAAGTTTATCGCAAACATCGTTATTGCATGGTTTCATTGGTAATGAATATCCACACCATTTTCCTGTTGGTGTTGGTGGCAATGGAATCATTCCTCCATTTCCTCTTTCCATCTCTACAATTTTATTATTATATCAAATATATTATAATCAAATCCAAATCTTAAATCAATTTTAACCAAGATCTAATTGTCTTTTGGCCATCTATATAGATTACATCAAACTATATTAAAAAAAACAATACATGTAAAAATGATGAAAAAATTCTTACCACCAGAAAAGGTGACGAACACAAAAAGAAACGCTACCAAAATTCTCTTCATGTTTTTCTTATTGTAATAATTATATTATTGTTGTTGTTTGAAACAAATGCAATAGATTATATATATATATATACATGCATGTTCACGGTATTGAATATTTTGACCATTTATTTCCAATTAGACATAGGCAAATCCAGTAAAAGTTTGAACTAAAATAATAGTAATAACTTACACACTATAAATTTCAGAAAACAAAAAATATATTATCTTCCATAATTGAAGGATTAGTCATTAGCTTTTGTGGGAACAATATAATTTTTAAAATCGCAATTGACACAACTTTGATCAAATATCAAACTTTTGATGTCGATATATAAGTAAAACAATCTCTATGCTATATCACCGACTATATTTTAAAGTGATGATACATTTTCAAATTATTTGTCAAATTTGATTTATTACCTTTAGTTCTCATAATGTAATATCTATTAGTAAAATAATTCTAATTATTATTTGAAAAGATTCTTCTTTGTTAAAAAGTTTCAAATCTGTTCATAGTATTAGTTCTACAATTTAGTTCAATATTAACACAAGCATTTATATATTGATTTGAGGAAACTACACTTTAATAAAACAGTTCTACCAAATTTATTGAAACAGACAAATTTCAATTAATATTTTAATTTATTAAAATTATGGGCAAATGTCTAAAATAACACCTTTCTAAATTTTTATTCCAAAAATAACATCATTAGTTTAAAACAAATGCAATAGATTATATATATTATATTATTGTTGTTGTTTGAAATAAATGCAATAGATTATATATATATATATACATGCATGTTCACGGTATTGAATATTTTGACCATTTATTTCCAATTAGACATAGGCAAATCCGGTAAAAGTTTAAAATAAAATAATAGTAATAACTTACACAATATAAATTTTAGAAAAACAAAAAATATATTATCTTCTATAATTGAAGAATGAGTCATTAGCTTTTTATGGCAACAATATAATTTTTAATATCCCAATTGACACAACTTTGATCAAATATCAAACTTTTGATATCGATATATGAGTTAAATAATCTCTATGCTACATCACAGACTCATATTTTAAAATGATGATATATTTTCAAATTTAATTTATTACTTTTTGTAATTACATTTTAGTTCTCATAATGTAACATGTATTAGTAAAATAATTCTAATTATTATTTTATCTTATAAGATATATTACGAGGCCTATACCCCAATCACCTACTATACTATAAGTTTCATTGCGAGACTCAAAATTTTTCATATTTTGACTTAACATTAATAGATACTATTAATTTTCTTAAGTATTTCGACTCAACATTGGCTTGACAAGCGATTTCTAATATATATATATATATATATATATATATGGATATTCTTTGCACAATGCATTTATTAAGTTCTAACTCATTTTAAGCATGGAATAATTTTTTTAAACAATGTGAAGTTTAGTTACTACAAAAAATGAATTATTGAATGATATGATATTAAAATATATTCCCTAATTTCTTAATTCTTTTACCTTTGGTTACTTTTAACAATCAGTCACAAAATTTAAAGAGAGATTATCTTGTGTTCATAATTATGGTTGTAGCAAAAGACACAAGAAATTAATACACACAAAATTAAGGATGTTTTTTTTATTTGTAACTCAGTTTTTGATGTTGTTTTTGATATGTCAAATTTTATAATAGTTTTTAAATTTTGATATTTCTATTATTTTGTTAGAAAATAAAGAAAGAATAATATCCTAAAATACCATCAGTTTAAATTTATTTTCTAAATTTATCACAGTAAAAATAAAATTTTAAAATTAGCACAAATTATTATGTAAAATAAATTATTTACCTTAAATAAACTATATATAAAATTAAAACATAATGTTTGAGTTCACTTTTTCCAATTTAGGGTTCTAGCTTTTTTCATTAAGAAATTTTTTTAATTATTTTAATGTTAAATTTATGATATTTTTGAAAATTTAAACTAATAGTATTATATTTGAAACCAAAATTTGAAATAGTGTTATTTCATTCAATTGCCCATAAAGAAATACCATTTAAACAAAATAAGCATCGACTTAAAAATTTGCAAATTAAACAAATTATTAAGTTTAAATGTTAATTGGTTTTTTCCTTTGAGAAACACATTCCAAATATATTAATTGAAAAATATTTTAATAAAAAAACTTTATCTTCACATCTGATTTATAAGTATGTCATAATAACGTGTAACATCATAAATACATTTTAGGAAAATATTACATGTAACATAATTTATTCCAGTATTTACAAAATAATATTAGGTAAATATTTAACGTTATACTTTATATAAATCACTAATATTTCTACATAAAAGGCAAACATAATATAAAAAAAATATTAATTTTTTTAAATAATTAGTCAAACAAAATATTAAACAAAAGTTCGGACTAATTGAATATTTATCACATGTACAACTCCTTATCTAATTAATGATGTTGCATAACCAAGATATAGATAATTTAAATTAATTTATATAATGCGATTTTATTGTATATTTTATTTTTATAATTAATATTAAAATTTTCAAAAACATATTTTAAATAAAAGATAAATAATGTGCATATCTAACTTATATTTATTAAATAAATAATTAATTATAATAGGTGAATACTTTTCCTTACACAAATAAACTTAAAAGTGTTAGAAAAAAAAGCCATGCCCGCTGCCGCCGTCGGACCGGTTCGGGCTCGGGCGTAAATTAACAAGTATGAGAACAATAACAACCTTTAATACTTTCAATATCAGTACACATGCCATGAGTATCAAGCCAGCCATGTGTATTTTGTGCAATACAAAGTTTATCGCAAGCATCGTTATCGCATGGTTTCATTGGCACTGAATATCCACACCATTTTCCTGTTGGTGTTGGTGGCATTGGAATCATTCCTCCATTTCCTCTTTCCATCTCTGCAATTTTATTATTATATCAAATATATTATAATCAAATCCAAATCTTAAATCAATTTTAACCAAGATCTAATTGTCTTTTGGCCATCTATATAGATTACATCAAACTATATTAAAGAAAACGATACATATAAAAATGATGAAAGGATTATTACCACCAGAGAAGATGACGAACACAAAAAGAAACGCTACCAAAATTCTGTTCATGTTTTTCTTATTGTAATAATTATATTATTGTTGTTGTTCGAAACAAATGCAATAGATTATATATATATATATATACATGCATGTTCACGGTATTGAATATTTTGACCATTTATTTCCAATTAGACATAGGCAAATCCGATACAATTTTAAAATAAAATAATAGTAATAACTTACACACTATAAATTTCAGAAAGACAAAAAATATATTATCTTCCATAATTAAAGAATGCGTTATTAGCTTTTATGGGAACAATATAATTTTTAATATCACAATTGACACAATTTTGATCAAATATCAAACTTTTGATATCGATATATAAGTAAAATAATCTCTATGTTATATCACCGATCATACTTTAAAATTTATTTGTCAAATTTGATTTATTACCTTTTTTTAATTACATTTTTAGTTCTCATAGTGTAACATCTATTGTAAAATAATTCTAATTATTATTTGAAAATATTCTTCTTTGTTAAAAAGATTCAAATCTGTTCATATTATAATTCGTTAACTTTAGTTAAATATTAACACAAGCATTTATATAGTTTAATAAATTCATTCTAACAAATTTATTTAAACAGGCAAATTTCAATTTAATAATTTTTGCTTTATCAGAGTTTATTTATATAGTTTACAAAAAATGTGATACTTGAAAATTCTTAACATAATTCTTCCAAGGATATGAAGACAATCTTATTTACTTTCAAATATATTAACAAAATCTAATTTAATAACTTTAAATTTATCATTTGATTTGTATCTACAGAAACTTAAATTCAATAATTTTAGTTCTACCAGATTAGTTATATAGCTTAGGAAAATTTGAATAAGTAGAAATCTGTTCATTGACATGTCCATAACAGAATGCTTCCTAAAAAAAATTTACAAGAAATTCTAAAACATTTAACAATGTCAGCAAAATCTATAATATATTATTTGAAAAATATTTTAATAAAATAACCTCAGTCTAACGTGTTATTAACAGAAATATCATGTTAACGTGTCATCAACACAATGAATTTCAATTAAATATACAAATGAGTTTAAATTAATAAAATAATTAGAATATATGCCATTGTTATTAATTTAATTAAAAATCAATATATTTTATTAAATTAACTAAAAATAATATTACATTCATAAAAAATAATTATTTTTATTTTATTATTTGACATATACACAAATTAATATTAAAAATAATTTAAGATAGAACTAATATTATATAAATAATTAATTTATATTTATTAATAAATAATATTATATAATTTGCGAATATTTTTTCCTACACATAACGTGGATATAAATTTAGTTGTATGTTATTAGATATATATTGCAATATTTTAATAAAATAAGATGGTTTAGACAACTTATTAAATGGGGAGTGAGACCATTCTTTCCAATAAGTTTTCCTCTTTTAAGTCATAAAAATATATGCATATGTAGAGTCAAATTCTTTAGAAAATCAATAATTTATATTGATATTGACTCGGAAAAATATGTCAAATTTTGGTGACTTGTGTTAGAATGCGAAAAATCATATCTGAAAACTCTCATGTAAAAATGATGAACAGATCGAAAATGATTGAAACCCAATTATGAAAATACGAATTTGCATAGACAAAATTTGATCTATTTTCTTAATTTATTAAATTTCTCTGCAGTGTGCTGGTTTAACGAGATTATAAATCACATGATACAACCATGATGAGATTATAATCGCAACACCGGATTATAGAATCTGCGAACAAAAATTTTACGTTATACTCTCGAGACTTATGATTTGAAAAAGGAGAAATAGACGAGAGGGATTGTGAAATGTTTCGGAGAAAAATGTATGAGAATGGAAGAAGAAGCGTTAATGAGACATTAAAGCTCATACTTATAGCATAAGGGAAACGGTTTTGCAATCCTAAAACCATGGGAGGTAGCCCAACCGATGAGATAACAGTGGACGCATGGAAGAGAAAAAGATAGGCAGAGTTTAGGATTTTGACTCAGTTTTGAATCAAAACCTTAAGCAAAATTTGGTCAAAAAAATTTTTTAACAAAAAAGAATCTTTTCAAAATAATAATTAGAATTATTTTACTAATACATGTTACATTATGAGAACTAAAAATGTAATTAAAAAAAGGTAATAAATCAAATTTGACAAATAAATTTTAAAATATGATCGGTGATATAACATAGAGATTATTTTACTTATATATCGATATCAAAAGTTTGATATTTGATCAAAATTGTGTCAATTGTGATATTAAAAATTATATTGTTCCCATAAAAGCTAATAACGCATTCTTTAATTATGGAAGATAATATATTTTTTGTCTTTCTGAAATTTATAGTGTGTAAGTTATTACTATTATTTTATTTTAAAATTGTACCGGATTTGCCTATGTCTAATTGGAAATAAATGGTCAAAATATTCAATACCGTGAACATGCATGTATATATATATATATAATCTATTGCATTTGTTTCAAACAACAACATTAATATAATTATTACAATAAGAAAAACATGAACAGAATTTTGGTAGCGTTTCTTTTTGTGTTCGTCATCTTCTCTGGTGGTAATAATCCTTTCATCATTTTTATATGTATCGTTTTCTTTAATATAGTTTGATGTAATCTATATAGATGGCCAAAAGACAATTAGATCTTGGTTAAAATTGATTTAAGATTTGGATTTGATTATAATATATTTGATATAATAATAAAATTGCAGAGATGGAAAGAGGAAATGGAGGAATGATTCCAATGCCACCAACACCAACAGGAAAATGGTGTGGATATTCAGTGCCAATGAAACCATGCGATAACGATGCTTGCGATAAACTTTGTATTGCACAAAATACACATGGCTGGCTTGATACTCATGGCATGTGTACTGATATCGAAAGTATTAAAGGTTGTTATTGTTCTCATACTTGTTAATTTATTTCGACATGCATTAACTATCTTTTAATGTCTTTTATTTTTCCTTTATATATGAAATGAAAATAATTATAATCAAACATTTGAAACATTGTTATATATCCTCTGATCCTTTCTATGTTTTGGGCAACTATCATTTTTTGTTTTCAAAGTTTGATCTATTACCACAACTTTTTCCTAGTCCAATATAAATTTAAGGTTTCATAATTATTACCTTTTTTGTTTTTTTTGTGGACTAGGAGATGGTAATCAAAAGGTGTCACTAATTTATATAGTGAAAAAATGGAACTTTCTTGATTCATTAATTTATATAGTGGTTTTGTTTCCACAATCTTTCCCATCGGAAATAAATCTAACGGTTCATAATTATTATGCATTTTGTTAGTTTTGGACTAGGAGATAGTAACCAAAAGGTGTCACTAATTTATATATTAAAAACTTAGAAATTTCTTGATTCATTAGTTTACACTCAAAAATTTTCAATCAAAAACGTTGATATTCAAAATTGGTCTAGCTAATGCATGTCAATAATATCGAGATAAATATTTTATAACAAAAGTAATGATTTTAAATAATACTTTTTCTCTGTTTTTAAATAATAGATCATTTATAGTTTTCACACATATTAAAAAAACACATTAAAATTTGATTATAAATGCATCATTTTTGTGATTAACAATTTTTCATAGTCCAATAGTACTGCAATAAATTTAATGGCATTGAAAAAATAGCACTTTTTAACACCATTAATTTATTTTTCCAAAAATATCACAAATTTTAGTATAATAATACCTTCAAAACATATTTTTAATAAAGAAAAATAATTCCTAAATTAGAAAAAATGAATTCAAATATAATATTTTAATTTAATTTGTAACTAATTTAACAGAAATAAATATTTTTGCATAAAAAATTATGATATATTAGGGTATTACTCTAATGGGCAAGTGACAAAAATAATACACTTTTAGGTTTTTTTCCAAATATATTACCATTAATATAAATGTCCAAAATAACATAATTTTAATATTAAAATATATTAAAATTATTTTTAATAAGGAAAAGTTAAATCTTGAATTGGAAAAAGGCCCCCAAATATAATACTTTAATTATTTTTAATTTTATGGTAAATATATATTTTAGAAAATAATTTTTTCTATTTTAGAATCTTAAATTTACAGTGATAAATTTGGAACAAAAATTTAAAACATGCTATTTTATAATATTACTATAAAATAATTGATACAATATATATATATATATATAAATTTTTTGTTCAGTAATCAATTCTAAATATAAAAATATTACTAATATAATATATAATCTTCAATTCTCTTCTATATTTATATAGGAAAATTCTCTAAAATAATATCTTTTTAAAATTTTTTTTTCAAAATTAGTATCATTAATTTAAATTTTCAATAATAATACAAATTTTGATATAAAATATATAAAAACTTCTTGAAAATAGAAAAAAATAAACTGTAAATTAAAAAAAGAAACTCGAATATATTGTTTTAAAATAATTTATATTTTATTTAGAGTAAATAACTAGTTTCACATAATTATTGTGCTATTTTCATAATTTTAATTTTATGTTACTAGATTTGGAACAAAATTTTAAAAAATATTATTTTTTAAATTATTACTTATTCAATATATATATATATATATTAATTATATTATTATTGAAAGAAATAATAATCCGTATATTGTACAAGATTTAAATGCCAACCTATAAATTTCATTGCGAGACTCAAAATTTTTCATATAAGTACTACAATTAATTTTTACATATTTTGAGTTAACATTAATAGATACTATTAAGGGCAAATGTCTAAAATAGCACCTTTTTAAGTTTTTTTCAAAAATAACATCATTAGTTTAAATTTCCAATACTAGCACAAATTTAAGATTAAAATGTATTAAAACAATATTTTAATAGAAAAAAATTAAAGAGTAATACCCTAAAATAGCATAATTTTAAGTTTATCTTCCAAATTTAGCACCCTAAAAATAAAATTCCAAAAACAGCACAAATTATTATGTGAAAATAATTATTTACCTTAAATAAACTATATATAAAATTAAAACATAATGTTTGGGTTCACTTTTCCTAATTTAGGGTTTAATTTTTTTTTATTAGGAAGAAGTTTTTAATTATTTTAGTATTAAATTTATGCTATTTTTGGAAATTTAAGTGATTAATGCTATATTTGGAATTAAAACTTGAAATAGTGCTATTTTAGTCAATTGCCCAAAATTAAACTCTAAATTGGAAAAAATGAACCCAAATAAAATACTTTAAGTTTATGTACAATTTATTTAGAATAAATAAGTATTTTTACATAAGTATTTATGCTATTTTTGAGAGTTTAATTTTGGGATGCTAGATTTGGAAGAAAAACTTTAAAAGGGGCTATTTTAAAGTATTATTCTACTATTAATTTTCTCAATTATTTCGACTCAACATTGGATTTGACAAGCGATTTCCTATATATATATATATATGGAAATTCTTAGCACAATGCATTTATTAAGTTCTAACTCATTTTAAGCATGGAATAACTTTTGTAAACAATGTGAAGTTTAGTAACTACAAAAAAGGAATTTTTGAATGATATTATATTAAAATATAAGTCCCTAATTTCTTAATTCCTTTACCTTTGGTTACTTTTAACTATCAATTATAGAATTTAAAGAGAGATCTGCCGCAACGCCTGTGGCTGGACGTTACGCTGAGACGTTATAATATTGTTGTTCGTTTTATAACCAAAGTATTTGACCGCAGGTCGTCGCCACATGTTTATTCTTTTGGCAATCGTACGATTGATCATAGCGTTTGATCGCACGTTTGTTCGTTTGGAAATCGTGCGGCTGATCGCAGCGTCTGATCGTAGGTTTATTTGTTTTGTTATCGCAGCGATAATTTTTTACTTAACTCATATTTTAATTTTTATATATTTGTAGAATTATATTTTTATAAATTTTTATAATTATATTTTTATAAATTTTTACAATTATACATGAATAAAGTTTTTTGTTTTGTTGAATATAGTTATATAATTAATAATAAAATCATAAGCTAAATTAAAAATAATAGAATATTTTTTAATTAAAAGAAAATAAAATAATGAATTAAGTTATAAACTATGTCATATATTAAAGAAAATTAGAATAAACAAAATTAATATATCAAATTCTTAACTGAAATCTTTAATATGACAGTCGACATCTTCTACCATATTCATTTGTGATGTTTTCACGTAGAGTTTCCATCGCTCTATCACCGGTCGGCTTATATGGAATATGTTCACCGTTTATCATCACCATCTGTTTCTTCTTCTTATTCATCTTCATCACCATGAACATGATATTTTTTTCTGTTTTGTCATTGTGCAAAATCATAATCCTCTCTATGTGAATCACGAATGAAGTTTTATAGTGTCATCGTTGTTGTTACAAGCTTAATCCATTTAGTCAATTCATACTTCGTATGCTTACGATCTAAAATCATCCATTTTGCTTTTCATACTCCAAATGTCCGCTCAATCACTGATCCAAACCTGAATATTTTTGATTGAACAGTTCTCGTGTGTTTGTTGGTGGTCCTCTTCTGGCAAATTGGCCTACATGATATCGGATCCTACGATGCTTACCAATATACTTTGTCCTATTAGGATATCCGGAGTCAAATATATAGTACTTTCCATTAGGCGGATGTAGAAATGAAGTTTCATTCATCGCACAATGATTCAATACTTTTGTATCATGTGCTCTATCAAGTACACCGACAAATATGTTTATGAACTTCATATCAAAATTACATACAACAATAATATTCATTGTAGGTTCTTGGTTTCTACTTCTATATGATTTTGTAATTCACTAGAAGGGCAAACTGAGACATGAATTCCATCAATTGCTACAATACAATCTTTATAAAATGGTCAATATCAAACAGAGTTATTCTTGTAAACTCACTTTATTTGGTTTTAGTGTATATGATGCAAACTTGTAACTAAAGAACTAAAGAAACAGAAGCAAAGAAATGGACAGGTCTGTCTTACCTCACATTTTCTATTAAGATTCCCATATTGGATCATATAATCTGAGACCATTAACCCTATTCACTATCAATTGCTTTAGAGATAGAATTTTATACACATTTACACACGACTTGTATTAACTTTAGTAGATACAACTCTAGAAACATCCATATTTCATCACATTAAAAATAGAATTATTAAAAGAGACAAGCTGAAAAATTAAATTGGGAATCTTGAGTAAAACACAAATATGAACCTTGTTCTGTGCAAAGACACGTACTCAAGGTTAACCCTACTCATTATCAATTGCATGACACAAATTTTCGTGTTCAGTGAATCTTGAGTAAAACTCCAAATTCCCTTTTCAATACTTTTGAAAGAGAAAACAAAAATATTTTTTGCATTTGTTGACTGTATTTGTTGACTGTATTTATCACATCTACAATTTTTTATCTATTTAATGATATTGCATATTCAAGATATAGACAATTTTAATTAATTTGTATAATACGATTTCATTGTATATTTTATTTGTATAATTAATATTAAAAAAAGTTTTAAAAAATTTTAAATAAAAAAGAAATTACATACATATCTAGCTTATATTTACTAAATAAATAATTAATTATAATAGATAAATAATTTTCCTCACACAAATAAACTTAAAAGTTTTGAAGAAAAAAAATTAACAAGCCAAGCCCGCCGCCGCCACCGGACCGGCTCAGGCTCGTGCTTGGGTTTTGGAGAAGGGTCATAGGCCTAATAAGATTTTTTTTGACCAAATTTTGCTTAAGGTTTTGATTCAAAACTGAGTCAAAATCCTAAACTCTGCCTATCTTTTTCTCTTCCATGCGTCCACTGTTATCTCATCGGTTGGGCTACCTCCCATGGTTTTAGGATTGCAAAACCGTTTCCCTTATGCTATAAATATGAGTTTTAATGTCTCATTAACGCTTCTTCTTCCATTCTCATACATTTTTCTCCGAAACATTTCACAATCCCTCTCGTCTATTTCTCCTTTTTCAAATCATAAGTCTCGAGAGTATAACGTAAAATTTTTGTTCGCAGATTCTATAATCCGGTGTTGCGATTATAATCTCATCATGGTTGTATCATGTGATTTATAATCTCGTTAAACCAGCACACTGCAGAGAAATTTAATAAATTAAGAAAATAGATCAAATTTTGTCGTATGAACTTCTTTTTGTTACTATCCCATGTTATAAGCATGTTCTTATTTTTGATTGCTTGTGTTATGCACATAAAGGCAAACGTGCTCGAAACAAGTTTGATGAAAGGACAACATGGTGTGTTTTTCTTGGCTATCCTCATGCACAAAAAGGATGGAGAGTTTTTGATTTGGAAAATCGAGAATATTTCGTGTCTAGAGATGTGGTGTTTAATGAGGCTATTTTTCCCTTTGCATCTTTGGAAACATCGTTAACCATACCGCTACCTTCTCTCCAACCAAGGCACCACCAGTTTATTGATGAAGATGATGCATTCATTCCTTCTGCCTCCATTTTACCAAATAACAACGTAAGGAGGAGTACTCATTCTTCTCAGAATAATAATATATTAGAGATTTTGATGACATTGTTAAATGTTTTAGAATTTCTTGTAAATTTCTTTTTTTTTCTGAAGCATTCTGTTATGGACATGTCAATGAACAGATTTCTACTTATTCAAATTTTTCTAAGCTATATAACTAATCTGCTAAAACTAAAATTATTGAGTTTGAGTTTTTGTAGATACAAATCAAATGATAAATTTAAAGTTATTAAATTAGATTTTGTTAATATATTTGAAAGTAAATAAGATTGTCTTCATATCCTTGGAAGAATTATGTTAAGAATTTCCAAGTATCACAGTTTTTGTAAACTATATAAATAAACTCTGATAACGCAAAAATTATTAAATTGAAATTTCCCTGTTTAAATAAATTTGTTAGAATGAATTTATTAAAGTGTAGTTTCCTCAAATCAATATATAAATGCTTGTGTTAATATTGAACTAAAGTTAACGAATTATAATATCAACAGATTTGAATCTTTTTAACAAAAAAGAATATTTTCAAATAATAATTAGAATTATTTTACAATAGATGTTACACTATGAGAACTAAAAATGTAATTAAAAAAAGGTAATAAATCAAATTTGACAAATAAATTTTAAAATATGATCGGTGATATAACATAGAGATTATTTTACTTATATATCGATATCAAAAGTTTGATATTTGATCAAAATTGTGTCAATTGTGATATTAAAAATTATATTGTTCCCATAAAAGCTAATAACGCATTCTTTAATTATGGAAGATAATATATTTTTTGTCTTTCTGAAATTTATAGTATGTAAGTTATTACTATTATTTTATTTTAAAATTGTACCGGATTTGCCTATGTCTAATTGGAAATAAATGGTCAAAATATTCAATACCGTGAACATGCATGTATATATATATATAATCTATTGCATTTGTTTCGAACAACAACAATAATATAATTATTACAATAAGAAAAACATGAAGAGAATTTTGGTAGCGTTTCTTTTTGTGTTCGTCATCTTCTCTGGTGGTAAGAATCTTTTCATCATTTTTACATGTATTGTTTTTTTTTTAATATAGTTTGATGTAATCTATAGAGATGGCCAAAAGACAATTAGATCTTGGTTAAAATTGATTTAAGATTTGGATTTGATTATAATATATTTGATATAATAATAAAATTGCAGAGATGGAAAGAGGAAATGGAGGAATGATTCCATTGCCACCAACACCAACAGGAAAATGGTGTGGATATTCATTACCAATGAAACCATGCAATAACGATGTTTGCGATAAACTTTGTATTGCACAAAATACACATGGCTGGCTTGATACTCATGGCGTGTGTACTGATATCCCAAGTGTTAAAGATTGTTACTGTTTTCATACTTGTTAATTTATTTTGACATGCATTAACTATCTTTTAATGTCTTTTATTTTTCCTTTATATATGAAATGAAAATAATTATAATCAAACATTTGAAACATTGTTATATATCCTCTGATCCTTTCTATGTTTTGGGCAACTATCATTTTTTGTTTTCAAAGTTTGATCTATTACCACAACTTTTTCCTAGTCCAATATAAATTTAAGGTTTCATAATTATTACCCATTTTTGTTATTTTTTTGGAATAGGAGATGGTAATCAAAAGGTGTCACTAATTTATATAGTGAAGAAGTGGAAATTTCTTGATTCTTTAGTTCGCAGTCAAAATTTTAATATTTATTAATCATAAATAAAAATTAATATTATAAAATATAGCACGATGATATAATGATAATACTAAAGTTGGTTCTATTTTACGAAATAATTATACTTGATAACCTATGATACAATAC
This sequence comes from Pugionium cornutum, assembly GCA_018901935.1. Lineage (NCBI taxonomy): Eukaryota > Viridiplantae > Streptophyta > Magnoliopsida > Brassicales > Brassicaceae > Pugionium > Pugionium cornutum. Next base: position 9,238,987 of record CM032157.1, on the reverse strand, counting down.
AAGAATCTATTATTCTAAAAAACATATATATTATTTGGTAATAAAAATAGTTGAATCAAAAAATATTTAAATTAATAATAAAAATAAAAAAATTATAGTTTTGACACATCAGCTAAAAATCTTCTACTGAAACCAATTCGTGTACCTTGATGTGGAGCTATCCACTTGCATAAAAAGCATAAAAACCCGACCTTGTGCAGCTACAGGTATTCCACTACCCATGTCTTCAATTGAAACCATAGTCTAACATTATTGGATGTGTCAAATCCTGATAACAATTCCTCTGAAACCAAATGTTTGAATGAATCCTAGGTATTCTGACCATCAGCTTCTTCGTAACCATTCAACGTCTTGTAACTCGATGGTTTCGAGGCAACAATCATTTCTTCAGAAATTGCTCCATTCAATGCAGTTTTTAGGTACAGCTCCATTTTTTTACTGTTCCGCGAGATGGACTTTGACAAAGATATATCCTTTATCTGTGAACTGTCAAAAGGGCAACATCTTGATCACACGGACAAAAAAGCCTCTGAGTTCCATGAGTGGAACAAAAGGACAGGACATATGAACTTACTTTAACCGAATTTTGACAAGTTTTATGATTACCTATCGGGTTGACATTATATTTTTCCCTCAACTATATCTTCCCAAACTCTTTCTACCTCAACTTTTTTCCTCTTTGCTAAACCCCCTATACTAATAATATTGAAAAATAAAAACGCTAAAATTTATATTCATGTGTAATCCTACATGTGCAATTTTTTTTTTCTGAATATTCATTTTGCTGAAATCGCGATTAGAACTCTTTGCGCAAAGGAACCTTCGCTGGAGAAAGAACCTTTGCTGGAGAAAGAAGCTTCGCCGGAGAAGGAAGTTTCGCATGAAAAAAAATTAACTTTTCATCTCCGCCGACTTTCTCTACGCAATTTTTCTTTTCCGGCGACTTTCTTTACGCGAAGAATTCTAATCGCATTTTCAGCAAAACATAGATTCAAAAAAAATCGCACATGTAAGATTACACACAAATATAAATATTGGACCACATATACAATATAATTGGGTTTATTTGTGTTAGTTATAAAATATGTTAGGGTTTGTTTTAACCTATAAAAGGTTTATGTACACATCACAATAAATATTCATTCACGCACGGCAAATTTCAGAGCAACCGCAAATGTGATTCACATTCAGTTTATTATGGTATCAGAGCTGTAAGAGTTTTGATTATTTTTATATTTTTCTTTTTTCCTTCTTCTTTTGGTTGGTGTGCCTCCAATCTTTGATTAAAGATGGCTGGAGATAATAGAGGTGATATTGTTTGATACTCCTCTATTCTAGAAGATTATTACCTACATGCTTCTGCTGATCCAGGTCAAATAATCTGTTCTTTATTGTTAAACGGTGAAAATTATGAGCGTTTTGATACGTCTCGTTTTGGAACCATTCTTTATGAGCGTTCTTTATTACAGATTTTGATGGCTGAAGTACCAGTTTTTCATGGGTCTTGATACGTCTCGTTTTGAAACCATTCGTTCTAATATACTATGTATGCAGCCGTCACCATCACTTAATACTGCATTTTCTATGTTTATTCAAGAAGAACGCCATCAATCAGTTACTTTTGTTTCTGAACCAAAAACGGATATGGTTGGATTCTCAGCTCAGGTTTTTCCGTCTGGACAATCTAGTGGTCGAGGTAAATCTGCAATCACATGTTCTTATTGTGGCAAAACAGGCCATCCCATTTGAGATTGTTATCAATTACACGGGTTTCCTGAGTGGAAAACTGATGCTATTGTTGCTCGTGGTCGTGGTCAATCTTATAATGGTGGTCGTGGAGGTTGGAATGGTTCTAATAATCATGGGCGTGGCAGAAGTAGAGGTTACACGCATAATGTTAGCCTAACTGTTGGAGGATCGTAACCACAAGAAAATCACATTGTTACTAATGAAGATGGTTCTGGTTTGACATTGAATAAGGAACAATGGTCTACGCTTGTTCAACTTCTTGACAAGAGCAAGTCCTCTTCATCATATCGTCTCTCGAGTATAGTCATTGACACTGGTGCCTCTCACCATCTTACAGGTCATTTGGAAACATTGAAAAATGTTACTGACATTTCATCATGTCCTATTGGTCTTCCTAATGGCGATGTTATTATGGCCACAAAACAAGGAACACTTCATCTTGGCGGATCTGTCGTTCTTCAATCTGTTTATTTTGTTCCACAATTGACTAATACTCTGTTTTCGGTGGCTTGTTCGCTTAAGGAGAAACCATGCATTGCTGTCTTCACTGACAAATTTTGCTATTTGCAGGACCGTATTACGAAGACTTTGATTGGAGTGGGTGACGAGTGTGATGAAATCTATTATTTTTGGGAAGTCTTTCGTGCTCATTTTAACTCTATTAAGAATCTCAGTGGTCGTGAGCTCTGGCATCGGCGTTTAGGACATCCTTCAAAGTCTTTACTTTCTAATATTTCCAATTTCATTGATTTAAATTCCCCTGGTCAGACTCTTGATGTTTGTGATGTTTGTGTACGAGCAAAACATTCACGTTTACCGTTTTTGGACAATGATAATAAAGCTGTAGTGATTTTTGATTTGATTCATTGTGATGTTTGGGGACCATATACGAGTCCTGCAATTTGTGGCTCACGATGGTTTTTGACAATATTGGATGATTTCTCTCGAGCCGTTTGGGTTTTTCTGATGCGCAGTAAAAGTGAGATTGGAGAACTCTTAAAGAATTTTTGTGCAATGGCTAAGAGACAATTTAATAACCGTGTGAGGACTCTAAGAAGTGATAATGGTTCTGAGTTTCTTTGTCTCAAATCTTTTTTTGCGTCTCAAGGAATTCTACATCAAACATCATGTGTCGGCACACCACAACAAAATGGTCGTGTCGAACATAAACATCGGCATATTCTTAATGTTACATGTTCCCTCCGGTTTCAAGCGTCTCTTCCACTAGAGTTTTGGGGTGATTGTGTTCTCACAGCGAGTTTCTTCATTAATCGCACACCATCACGCTTGCTTGATGGAAAAACGTCGTATGAACTTCTTTTTGTTACTATCCCATGTTATAAGCATGTTCTTATTTTTGATTGCTTGTGTTATGCACATAAAGGCAAACGTACTCGAAACAAGTTTGATGAAAGGACAACATGGTGTGTTTTTCTTGGCTATCCTCATGCACAAAAAGGATGGAGAGTTTTTGATTTGGAAAATCGAGAATATTTCGTGTCTAGAGATGTGGTGTTTAATGAGGCTATTTTTCCCTTTGCATCTTTGGAAACATCGTTAACCATACCGCTACCTTCTCTCCAACCAAGGCACCACCAGTTTATTGATGAAGATGATGCATTCATTCCTTCTGCCTCCATTTTACCAAATAACAACGTAAGGAGGAGTACTCATTCTTCTCAGAATAATAATATATTAGAGATTTCGATGACATTGTTAAATGTTTTAGAATTTCTTGTAAATTTCTTTTTTTCTGAAGCATTCTGTTATGGACATGTCAATGAACAGATTTCTACTTATTCAAATTTTTCTAAGCTATATAACTAATCTGCTAAAACTAAAATTATTGAGTTTGAGTTTTTGTAGATACAAATCAAATGATAAATTTAAAGTTATTAAATTAGATTTTGTTAATATATTTGAAAGTAAATAAGATTGTCTTCATATCCTTGGAAGAATTATGTTAAGAATTTCCAAGTATCACAGTTTTTGTAAACTATATAAATAAACTCTGATAACGCAAAAATTATTAAATTGAAATTTCCCTGTTTAAATAAATTTGTTAGAATGAATTTATTAAAGTGTAGTTTCCTCAAATCAATATATAAATGCTTGTGTTAATATTGAACTAAAGTTAACGAATTATAATATCAACAGATTTGAATCTTTTTAACAAAAAAGAATATTTTCAAATAATAATTAGAATTATTTTACAATAGATGTTACACTATGAGAACTAAAAATGTAATTAAAAAAAGGTAATAAATCAAATTTGACAAATAAATTTTAAAATATGATCGGTGATATAACATAGAGATTATTTTACTTATATATCGATATCAAAAGTTTGATATTTGATCAAAATTGTGTCAATTGTGATATTAAAAATTATATTGTTCCCATAAAAGCTAATAACGCATTCTTTAATTATGGAAGATAATATATTTTTTGTCTTTCTGAAATTTATAGTGTGTAAGTTATTACTATTATTTTATTTTAAAATTGTACCGGATTTGCCTATGTCTAATTGGAAATAAATGGTCAAAATATTCAATACCGTGAACATGCATGTATATATATATATATAATCTATTGCATTTGTTTCAAACAACAACATTAATATAATTATTACAATAAGAAAAACATGAACAGAATTTTGGTAGCGTTTCTTTTTGTGTTCGTCATCTTCTCTGATGGTAATAATCCTTTCATCATTTTTATATGTATCGTTTTCTTTAATATAGTTTGATGTAATCTATATAGATGGTCAAAAGACAATTAGATCTTGGTTAAAATTGATTTAAGATTTGGATTTGATTATAATATATTTGATATAATAATAAAATTGCAGAGATGGAAAGAGGAAATGGAGGAATGATTCCAATGCCACCAACACCAACAGGAAAATGGTGTGGATATTCAGTGCCAATGAAACCATGCGATAACGATGCTTGCGATAAACTTTGTATTGCACAAAATACACATGGCTGGCTTGATACTCATGGCATGTGTACTGATATCGAAAGTATTAAAGGTTGTTATTGTTCTCATACTTGTTAATTTATTTCGACTTGCATTAACTATGTGTTTTAATGTCTTTTATTTTTTCCCTTATATATGAAAAGAAAAGAATTATAATCAAACATTTGAAACATTGTTATATATCCTCTGATCCTTTCTATGTTTTGGGCAACTATCATTTTTTGTTTTCAAAGTTTGATCTATTACCACAAATTTTTCCTAGTCCAATATAAATTTAAGGTTTCATAATTATTACCCATTTTTGGTATAAAGGTGTAACTAATTAATATAGTAAAAAAGTGGAAATTGCTTTGGTCCTTAGTTCACAGCCAAAATTTTAATATTTAATAATCATAAATAAATATTAATAATATAAAATATAGCAAGATGATATAATGATAATACTAAAGTTGATTCTATTTTACGAAATAATTATACTTGATAACCTATGATACAATACAATAATCCAGTATTCTAAAAACAGATATACAATGTTATATTACCGTATTACTCTAATGGGCAAGTGACAAAAATATTATTTTAGTATATTACTCATTATTTTATTTAAAAATTCATCCAAAGAGGATGTTTCGCGATTTGAAAGTTCGAAGAGCTGTTCATAAAGATTTTCTCATCAGTTGTTTTCATGTTTTTTTCCTTCTTTATATCTCTATTTATATGTAGAATATTTTTTATTTTGTTATAATATAAGATGATATGGTTGTCAAAAAAAAATATATTGGGTTTCTCAAATAAGAAGATAATGTATTTTTCAAAGAAGAAGAACCAATGAACATTTAAACTGTATAATTTGTTTAGTTTGCAAATTTTGAAGTTGATGCTTATTTTTTTCAAATGTCGTTTCTTTATTTTCTCACAACATAATTGAAATATCAATAAAAGAGTAATACCATTAAATAGCACCATAAAATTAAAATTCTAAAAATAGGACAAATAATTATATAAAAATACTTATTTATTCTAAATAAATTATATATAAATTTTAAAAATTATATTTAGATTCACTTTTTTATTTAATTTTTTCTATTAAAATATAGTTTTAATGCATTTTAATTTTAAATTTTTTGCTATTATTGGAAATTTAAACTAATAATATTTTTAAAACAAAAACTTTAAAAATGCTATTTTAGATAATTGCCTATATCAAAATTTAAAAACCATTATAAAATTTCACAATAATTTTAATATGGGCAATTGTATAAAATAGCACTATTTTAAGTTTTTGGTGTATATGTAGCATTAATAATTTATATTTTAAAAAATAACACAAATTTAATACTAAAATAATTAAAAATCTCTTTCTAATAAAAAAATTTATACCTAAATTAGAAGAGTGAACCCAAACATTATATTTTAATTTTATATATAATTTATTTAAAATTAATAATAATATTTTTACATAATGATTTGTGCTATTTTTGAAATTTTATTTTTAATATGCTAAATTTGGAATAAACACTTAAAATGGTGCTATTTTAGGGTATTACTCTTTTAATATCAATTTTGAGTTTTAATTTGTTGACTTTCCATACAACATAAGAAAAAAATAAAAGAGTAAAAAATAATTATTTGTAAATTTGCTTAAATAACAACATTAATTAGTTTAAGAAAAACTACCATAAAGTTAAATAACTAAGTCTGGGGTTAACTTCTCACCACAAGAGTTAATTAGGATAAGTAGTGTTGTTAGAATAAATAGATGAAAGAATCCATGCTCTTGACTTGCATAAGCATTTCTCTCAGCCTTGTAACTCTACTTTTGATATAAATAAAAGTATTTGGTGATACATTTCAATACTCTATTGCTATTGTAAAACACTTATAAGAAACAACATCAAAAATTGAGTGTGTATTAATTTTTTGTGCCTTTTCCTACAACCATAATCTCTCTTAAAATTCTATGATTGATAGTGTTAAAGTAATTAAAGGTAAAAGAATTAAGAAAGCGAAATCAAATCAAACAACCGAACAAAAAAAATGATAAGTATATGACACAACTGACAAAAATATCAGTTTTTAATTTTTTTTCTAAATATACATTATTAGTTTAAATTTTTTAAAATATCATAAATTTAATATTAAAATATCTTAAAATTTCTTTTTAATAAAGAAAAAATAAAATTCTAAATTAGAAAAAAATGAACCCAAATATAATATTTTAATTATATTTGTAATTTATTTATGGTAAATATGTATTTTCATAAATAATTTGTATTATTTTGAAATTATAAATTTAAAATGTTAAATTGAAAATAAAAATTTAAAAAATACTATTTTATGATATTTTTATTTTTTATTTAACAAAGATAATCTGACAAATTATCAGTTTTATTTAAAAAATATATTCTTCCAATTTATCTCCACCAAAGTATATTCGCTCCTACTCAACCCAAAAATGATTACATCTCTTTAACTTATTCTTTATTCGGGGTTTCGGCCAATTCATACATGAACTTTGACCCGTGGTTACGATTCGATAACGAACTTTGTAACTGTGCACTTTCATACATGAACTTAGTGTTTGACCCCGTAACATGCATTGACTAGATTAATTAGTATTAAACATGCATTAGCGGTAAAAGATGTTTAACTCACCGTTAATCTTAGCTGACTAGGATGACACGTCAGCAACGACAACATCTTAATAAACAAGCTAAACGTCGACGTTTTGATAAGTGGGAGTTACCCTTCATTATTTTCATCTTCCCTTCTTCCCCGAGCTCCTTCTTCCTTTGCAAAATTAGGGTTTGTAGAGGCTTCCTCTTCTCTTCTTCTCCTCCGCGAACGAAGATGGCAGAAAGTGGCTCAGGTATGTATTTCAATATGCTTGTTTGTGGTTTCATTTGTGTAGTGTCGAATTAGGGTTTATAATTTTCTTTCGAGTTAAGTGAGATTCATTCGAAATTTTTAAAGGAATAACTGTAAACTCCGAAATCGATCGAGCTGTTCGAGGAAAAGGCATTCCAAGACTGTGTCGCTGTGGAGAAATTTCTACATTTCGAACGTCAAGGACTGAGCAAAATCCAGGAAGAATTTTCTATTGTTGTCCTAATAGATCCAAAAATCATAAATTTCATTTGTTTAAATGGGCAGATGAATCGTTAATTGAAGAAATTGAGAATGTCGAAATTGTTGTTGATAAGGTTAAAGAAGATATGGGAAATCTTCGGGATGGTTTACGAAATTGTGAAAATGAAATAGAGATTCTCGAGTGTGAGACACGGACTTGCGAAGCTATTGTTCATCGTTATAAAAATGATATTGACGACATGAAAGCAGTTGTGCGTGGCTGGGAGAGAAAGATTGAAGAATATAATGGTGAAATTCAGAAATTGCGGAAGATAATTATATGTAGTTTGTTCATATTTGTGATCTACTTTGTTATTTTACATAAAATCTATTTTCTGTTTTGTGATCTACATGAGATTTGACATAAAATCTGTTTTCTAAAATTTGGCATAAAAGCCGAGTGTTTAATATCAATTGTGTTTAAAACTGTTTTATGAAATTTGGCATAAAAGCGTACTGTTTAATATCAAAGGTGCTTAAGAATGTTTTATGAAATATGGCATAATCGAAGGTGCTTAAAATTGAATGCTTTAAATTCGAAATGGCATAATCGAGATAAACAAATTCGCATAATTAGAAATGGCATAATCAAAGTGATTAAAATTCAGGATACATCCAAAAACCGAGATAAACATACCATTTTAACAAAAACCGAGATAACCTACACCGAGACAAACCGAGTTAGACATGTCATCCCACAAAAAACAGTCTGACGTGTCTACATAGTAATCCGAAAATGACCTAAACATTAATAGAGTTTTGCGTTGTTTGACTTGGTCCATCTCCATAGTCTTCATGAATAGACTCTACGACAGTTTGAGAAGCATTTCTAGATGGCCTTGTGATCTTCACTCCAACATTAGTACACCTCCTTGAATTGTGTCCCGCTAAACCATAATTACCACAATTCATTGTCCTTCCTTTCTTACTCAACGTGACCTTTCTCGTAGGAGACTCATGCCTACTCTTTATCCTCTTCTGTTTTTTCTTACGACCCTTTGATTCATCTCGTGGTGGCGCTTGAATCGTTGTTTGACCCAAGTTTTTCCAAAATTTCTTGCCATTTAGTGGAAGAATAGAATCGATGTACTGTTGGCGCCAAGTAGTAGTCAAATACCATTTTGACACATAGTCATCAAGCTCGAGCTTCTTTTCTAAGATTACCCATAAGGCATGGCGACAAAGAATCCCTGAAACATCCCACATCCGACACCTACACGTTCTTCTTCGCATATGCACCTTAAAAGGTGATCCGTTCTCAGTAACTTCAAACCACCCATTTGGTCCAGCAAATGTCTTGCAATATTTTCTGTACTTCGTTTCTAACTCAATTGTTGTTGCGACTTTAGGTGTGAATGTACCTGTATGCTCCATCGATTTCTTGTTTCGAAGTCCAATCCGAACCATTGCTTGCCTCCGTATTGTTTCCAACATCTCCACAAGTGGAAATTCCCTTGCCTTGTCTATGCCACTGTTATATGACTCGGAGAAGTTGTTGTGAACGTCTTCACAACAAGCTGTGTTTGTGAAGAAAGCTAGGCTACAATTGTTCAGATTTTTCAGCATCATCAAGTCATAAACTTCGGAGTCGTACGCCCTAACTGCATCAATGGCTTTCGTATAATCCACTATGTTGTAGCTCTCTGCAACAGCCCAAAATAACGGTTTCATGAGTGGTTAATTCGGAAATTTGGCCTTCAAGTTCCCGTAAATGTGACATGCGCACATTCGGTGTTCTGTGTTAGGTAACTCTTGCTCAACCGCGATTAACAAGCCCTGAAATGAGGTACACAATCATAAGTATAATATACATAACAAGCAAAACAAAACAAACTCATGTATAAAATCATAATTACTTTTTGTCTATCCGATATAATTGTGTAGCCATCTCCTTCTCCAAGGCTTAAATCCAATTTCAGTTTCCTCAGGAACCACAACCACGTATCCGTGTTTTCCACATTCACAACCGCCAAAGGAACTGGATAGATTTGATTATTCGCATCTCTTCATGTGGCTACCAACAACTGTCCTTTAATAGTTGATTTTAGAAAGCATCCATCGATGCCTATGATGGGTCTACACGATGTAATCCAAGTGTTTTGAAGTGCTTCAAAACACACATAAAAACGATCAAACAATTCCAATCCATTATCTCCGGAGATTGTCCCAAGCTCAACACTAGAACCCAGGTTGGAGCTTCAAACAAACAAGTAAGCATAACAATTGATAGTTAATTTGAATAATCACTTATTAAGTAATGAGCAGTAAAGTCACTTACTCTACAATCTCTTCTTTATAATCTTTCAACCGCGAAAATTGCTCATCATGCTCACTATCGATTAATTCAAGTGCTTGCGCCTTCCCCTTTCTACTTTGATCGTGCGTGACCACGATTTTATAGCGTTCTTCCATTTGCTCTTGAATAAACTTCGGTCTCAAATCTGGATCCTTTCTAATCTCGTTAAAAAAGAGCTTCGCAATCACCGTTTGAGTAATAATCCTACAAGTTCCATTGGGGATACAACTTTGTGTTTTTTCAAAAGTTTTCACCATGAACTTCCCAACCGGTTCTTCAAATGAACAGTACAATCTCCAAGGACAGTCACTTTTTTGTGCGCATTTCACTTCGCATATGTCATTTCCCCATCTCGTGTATTTCACATTCCATCCTTCTTTTAGAACATACTCCACAACAGCCTCTTTGAATTCTTTTATGCTGGCAAATACTTGACCAAGCTTAATCTCACCACTTCCTCTTCTCCACGCTTCATATCGCCTACTTTGTGGTTCCTCATCTTCTGAGTTCACTGGAGTATCGTGGTAATTTACGTTTTCTTCGTCATCAACAAAATCAGCCATATGTGATTCAACCCGAGCTTCTTCATCATAGGTTTCTTCATTCTCGTTTTCATTTTGATCATCATTTTGCTCAGCACACTGCTCCTCATTTTCAACAGCCACAGGATTGTTCCCTTCCCCAGTATTGTCTGCCTCCATATACACATCTATTGCATGTGTGTAGTGAGCCGCTGTGCACATTTTCTGAAATATTCCATCACCGGCAACCATGTATTTCAAATCTGTTAACGCTTCAAACGGAAGTTTGTACCACAGTCGCTGCCCATATAGAGATACTCTGAGATCTTCTTTCAAGCTCGTAAACAAGTTTTCTGGCTGTGTTTCTGCAATGAAGACCTCCCCTCCATCATAATTTAGAACACCATCAATTGTTTGAAATTTCCCATTGTAATAACAATTGAATATTGCATCGTTGGGATCGCCATCGCTATCGGAACTGTAAAACACAAAAAACAATCAATTACACAGCAAACAGAACCGACTTAATCAAACCCTAGATAGACAGAAACATACAGCTTTGAACCTTTATACCAACCGGAAATAAACATATTTCAATATTTCAACGTATGAACTTCTTTTTGGTACTATCCCATGTTATAAGCATGTTCTTAGTTTTGATTGCTTGTGTTATGCACATAAAGGCAAACGTGCTCGAAACAAGTTTGATGAAAGGACAACATGGTGTGTTTTTCTTGGCTATCCTCATGCACAAAAAGGATGGAGAGTTTTTGATTTGGAAAATCGAGAATATTTCGTGTCTAGAGATGTGGTGTTTAATGAGGCTATTTTTCCCTTTGCATCTTTGGAAACATCGTTAACCATACCGCTACCTTCTCTCCAACCAAGGCACCACCAGTTTATTGATGAAGATGATGCATTCATTCCTTCTGCCTCCATTTTACCAAATAACAACGTAAGGAGGAGTACTCATTCTTCTCAGAATAATAATATATTAGAGATTTTGATGACATTGTTAAATGTTTTAGAATTTCTTGTAAATTTCTTTTTTTTTCTGAAGCATTCTGTTATGGACATGTCAATGAACAGATTTCTACTTATTCAAATTTTTCTAAGCTATATAACTAATCTGCTAAAACTAAAATTATTGAGTTTGAGTTTTTGTAGATACAAATCAAATGATAAATTTAAAGTTATTAAATTAGATTTTGTTAATATATTTGAAAGTAAATAAGATTGTCTTCATATCCTTGGAAGAATTATGTTAAGAATTTCCAAGTATCACAGTTTTTGTAAACTATATAAATAAACTCTGATAACGCAAAAATTATTAAATTGAAATTTCCCTGTTTAAATAAATTTGTTAGAATGAATTTATTAAAGTGTAGTTTCCTCAAATCAATATATAAATGCTTGTGTTAATATTGAACTAAAGTTAACGAATTATAATATCAACAGATTTGAATCTTTTTAACAAAAAAGAATATTTTCAAATAATAATTAGAATTATTTTACAATAGATGTTACACTATGAGAACTAAAAATGTAATTAAAAAAAGGTAATAAATCAAATTTGACAAATAAATTTTAAAATATGATCGGTGATATAACATAGAGATTATTTTACTTATATATCGATATCAAAAGTTTGATATTTGATCAAAATTGTGTCAATTGTGATATTAAAAATTATATTGTTCCCATAAAAGCTAATAACGCATTCTTTAATTATGGAAGATAATATATTTTTTGTCTTTCTGAAATTTATAGTGTGTAAGTTATTACTATTATTTTATTTTAAAATTGTACCGGATTTGCCTATGTCTAATTGGAAATAAATGGTCAAAATATTCAATACCGTGAACATGCATGTATATATATATATATCTATTGCATTTGTTTCGAACAACAACAATAATATAATTATTACAATAAGAAAAACATGAACAGAATTTTGGTAGCGTTTCTTTTTGTGTTCGTCATCTTCTCTGGTGGTAATAATCCTTTCATCATTTTTATATGTATCGTTTTCTTTAATATAGTTTGATGTAATCTATATAGATGGCCAAAAGACAATTAGATCTTGGTTAAAATTGATTTAAGATTTGGATTTGATTATAATATATTTGATATAATAATAAAATTGCAGAGATGGAAAGAGGAAATGGAGGAATGATTCCAATGCCACCAACACCAACAGGAAAATGGTGTGGATATTCAGTGCCAATGAAACCATGCGATAACGATGCTTGCGATAAACTTTGTATTGCACAAAATACACATGGCTGGCTTGATACTCATGGCATGTGTACTGATATCGAAAGTATTAAAGGTTGTTATTGTTCTCATACTTGTTAATTTATTTCGACTTGCATTAACTATGTGTTTTAATGTCTTTTTTTTTTCCTTTATATATGAAAAGAAAAGAATTATAATCAAACATTTGAAACATTGTTATATATCCTCTGATCCTTTCTATGTTTTGGGCAACTATCATTTTTTGTTTTCAAAGTTTGATCTATTACCACAAATTTTTCCTAGTCCAATATAAATTTAAGGTTTCATAATTATTACCCATTTTTGGTATAAAGGTGTAACTAATTAATATAGTAAAAAAGTGGAAATTGCTTTGGTCCTTAGTTCACAGCCAAAATTTTAATATTTAATAATCATAAATAAATATTAATAATATAAAATATAGCAAGATGATATAATGATAATACTAAAGTTGATTCTATTTTACGAAATAATTATACTTGATAACCTATGATACAATACAATAATCCAGTATTCTAAAAACAGATATACAATGTTATATTACCGTATTACTCTAATGGGCAAGTGACAAAAATAACACACTTTTAGGTTTTTATTCTAAATATAGTAACATTAGTATAAATATCCAAAAATACCATAATTTTAATATTAAAATATATTAAAATTATTTTTAATAAGGAAGTTAAATCTTGAATTGAAAAAAGCGTCCAAATATAATACTTTAATTATATTTTTAATTTTATTGTAAATATGTAATTTTAAAAATAATTTGTACTATTTTAGAATTTTAAAAGTTTACAATGATAAATTTGGAATAAAAATTTAAAAGATGTTATTTTAAAATATTACTATAAAATAATTGATACAATATATATATATATATATATAAATTTTTAGTTAAGTAATCAATTTTAAATAAATAATACATTACTAATATAATATGTAATCTTCAATTGTCTTCTATATTTATATAGGAAAATTCACTAAAATAATATCTTTTTAAATTTGTTTTTCAAAATTAGTATCAATAAATTAAATTTCAATAATAATACAAATTTAATATAAAATATATAAAAACTTCTTGTAAATGGAAAAAAATAAACCCTAAATTAAAAAAAGAGACTCAAATATAATATTTTAAAATAATTTATATTTTATTTCGAGTAAATAAATAGTTTTACATAATTATTGTGTTATTTTCATAACTTTAATTTTATAGTATTAGTTTTGGAACAAAAATTTTAAAAATATTACTTTTTAAAGTATTACTCATTCAATATATATATATATATTAATTATATTATTTTTGAAAGAAATAATAATTCGTATATTGTACAAGATTTCAATGCCAATACTATAAATTTTATTGCGAGACTCAAAGTTTTTCATATAAGTACTTCAATTAATTTTTTCATATTTTGACTTAACATTAATAGATACTATTGATTTTCTTAATTATGTCGACTCAACATTGGATTTGACAATCGATTTCCTATATATATATATATGAGTAATACCCTAAAATAGCACTTTTTAAAGTTTTTCTTCTAAATCTAGGATAATAAAATTAAATTCCCAAAAATAGCACAAATACTTATGTGAAAATACTTATTTATTCTAAATAAATTATACATAAATTTAAAATATTTTATTTGGGTTAATTATTTCCAATTTAGAGTTTAATTTTTTCTATTAAAATATAGTTTTAATGCATTTTAATCTTAAATTTGTGCTATTATTGGAAATTTAAATTAATGATGCTAGTTTGGAACAAAAATTTAGAAATGTGCTATTTTAGACATTTGCCCAATATATATATATGGATATTCTTAGCACAATGCATTTATTAAGTTCTAACTCGTTTTAAGCATGGAATAATTTTTGTGAACAATGTGAAGTTTAGTTACTACAAAAAATGAATTTTTGAATGATATTATATTAAAATATAAGTCCCTAATTTCTTCATTCATTTACCTTTGGTTATTTTTAACTATCAATCATATAATTTAAAGAGAGACTTGCCGCAGCGTCTGCGGCAGAAACCTGCGCTTACACATTACGGTGAGACGCTGCACTATTGTTGTTCATTTTATAATCACAGTGTTTGACCACAGATCGTTGCTATAGGTTTGTTCTTTTCGCAATCGTGCGGTTGATCGTAGCATTTGATCACACGTTTGTTTGTTTGCCAATCGTGCGGCTGATCGCAGCGTCTGATTGTAGGTTTGCTTGTTTTGTTATCGCAGTGATAATTTTTTTACTTAACTCATATTTTAATTTTTATAAATTTGTAGAATTATATTTTTATAAATTTGTATAATTATATTTTTATAAATTTTTACAATTATACATGAACAAATTTTTTTGTTTTGCTAAATATAGTTATATAATTAATAATAAAATCATAAGGTAAATTAAAAATAACAGAATATTTTTTTATTAAAATAAAATAAAAATAATCAATTAAATTATAAACCATGTCATATATTAAAGAAAAATTAAAATAAACAAAAATAATATATCAAATTTTTAACTAAAATAAGTAATATGACAGTCGACATCTTCTACTATATTTATTTGTGATGTTTTCGCGTAAAGTTTCAATCGATCTATCACCGGTTAGGTCATATGGAATATGTTCACCGTGTATATCATTACCATCTGTTTTTTTTCCTTCTTTATCTTCATCATCATGAACATGATATTCTTCTTTGTTTTGCCATTGTGCAAAATCATAATCTTCTCGATTTGAATCACGAATGAAGTTTTATAGTGCCATCGTTGCTGTTACAAGCTTAATCCATTTAGTCAATTCATACTTCGGATGCTTACGATCTAAAATACTTCATTTTGCTTTCCATACTCCAAATGTCCGATCAATCACTGATTTCAAAACTGAATGTTTTCGATTGAATAGTTCTCGTGTGTTTGTTGGTGATCCTCTTCTGACAAATTGGCTTAGATGATATCAAATCCTACGATGCGTACCAAGATACCCTCTCCTATCAGGATATTCGGACTCAAATATATAGTAATTTCCATTAGGCGGATGTAGAAATGAAGGTTCATTCATCGCACAATGAGTCAATATCTTTGTATCATGTGCTCGAATAGATACACCGACATATGTATATATGAACTTCATATCAAAGTTACATACAGCAAGAACATTCATTGTAGGTTCTTGTTTTCTACTTCTATAGGATTATGTAGTTCGACTAGGAGGGCGAACCGGATATAAGTTCCATCAATTGTTCCAATACAATATTTAAAAAATGGTTACTATCAAATCATCATTCCTTAAAACATGGTTATTATTGTAAACTCATTTTTTTTGTTTTAGTGTATGTGGTGCAAACTTGTAACTAAAGAATTAAAGAAACAGAAGCAAAGAAATGGACAGATGTGTCTTACCTCACATTTTCTATTAAGATCCCCATATTCGATCATGTAATCTCAGACCATTAACCCTATTCACTATCAATTGCTTTAGAGATAGAATTTTATGCACATTTACACACGACTTGTATTTACTTTAGTAGATACAACTCTAGAAATCTCCATATTTCATCACATTAAAAATGGAACTATTAAAAGAGACAAGCTCAGAAATTAAATTGGGAATCTTTAGTAAAACACAAATATGAACCTTGTTCTGTGCAAAGACACGTACTCAAGGTTAACCCTACTTATTATCAATTGCATGACACAAATTTTCGTGTTCAGTGAATCTTGAGTAAAACCACAAATTCCCTTTTCATTACTTTTGAAAGAGAAAACAAAAATATTTTTTGCATTTGTTGACTGTATTTTTTAACTAAACTGAAAACGTAAGTAAACACTGGTAAAACTTTGAAATGGGTTTTTGATTTGCAAAAACACCTTCAAAAAGCTGATGTAAAATCTGAAAAATTACATATGTCCAGATCTTTGAAAACAAAAACCACATATAAGAATCCAAATCACTAATTACAAAGAGAGAGACAGACATGGAAACTCACATGTGACTGGTGAGAAATCAAAAATTAATGGAGAGGGAGAGGTGGTGAGAAACAAATCGATGGAGAAAGGAGAGAAGTGGTGATACCGCCGTTTAGGGTTAGATTTTTCTACGTAATTCTCAATTAAGTTTAATGGTATTTTTGTCATTAATAGATTTTGTCGCATATTTTTTGGTTGTACTAAAATTCAGCGGCGGTTAAAATTTCAGAACGCATATTATTATGACCAATCGCAGTGTTTGACTGTAGAAAAATGCAACAGTCAAACGAATAATGTTTCATCGTATGACGCAGTCGTATCTTCGTGTGCCTGCGAAACGATCAACGCTAATATATGGTTGTAGCAAAAGACACAAGAAATTAATACACACAAAAGTAAGGATGTTTTCTCTATTTTGTAACTCAGTTTTTGATGTTATTTTTGATATGTCAAATTTTATAATGGTTTTTAAATTTTAATATTTCGATTAATTTGTGAGGAAATAAAGAAACACCATTTAAAAAAAAAAGCATTGACTTAAAAATTGCAAACTGAACAAATTATTAAGTTTAAATGTTAACTGGTTTCTTTTTAGAAACACATCCCAAATATATTAATTAAAAAATATATTAATAAATAAATCTTATCTTCACATCTCATTTATAAGTATTTCATGATGACGTGTAACACATAAAAGTATTTTAACACAAATATTACATAAAACATAATTTATTAGATTAATTATAAAAATAGCATAACACAAATATTTAACAGTATAATATATGTAAATCACTAATATTTTGATATGGCAAACACAATATAAAAAAAATATTAAAATTTTGTAAATAATTAGTCAAAAAAATATAAAACCAAATTTTGGAATAATTGAATATTTATCACATCTACAATTCCTTATTTATTTAATAATATTGCATATCCAATATATAGACAATTTTAATTAATTTGTATAATACGGTTTCATTATATATTTTATTTATATAATTAATATTAAAATTTTCAAAAAAATTATTTTAAATAAAAAATAAATTATCTGTATATTGGATATGCAATATTATAATTACTAAACAAATCTAACTTATATTTACTAAACAAATAATTAATTATAATAGGTGAATACTTTTCCTCACACAAATAAACTTAAAAGTGTTGAAGAAAAAAAACGAACAAGCCAAACCCGCCGCCACCACCGGACTGGCTTAGGCTCGTGCTTGGGTTTTGGAGAAGGGCCCTATGCCTAATTTTTTTTTACCAAATTTTGGTTAAGGTTTTGACCCAAAACTGAGTCAAATCCTAAACTCTGCCTATCTTTTTCTCTTCCATGCGCCCACTGTTATCTTGTCGGTTGGGGTACCTTCCACGGTTTTAGGATTGCAAAATTGTTTCCCTTATGCTATAAATATGAGCCTTAATGTCTCATTAACGCTTCTTCTTCCATTCTCGTACATTTTTCTCTGAAACATTTCACAATCCCTCTCGTCTACTTCTCCTTTCTCAAATCGTAAGTCTCGAGAGTATAATGTAGGATTTTTGTTTGCAGATTCTATAATCGGATGTTGCGATTATAATCTCATCATGGTTGTATCATGGAATTCATAATCTCGTTAAACCAGCACATTACAGAGAGATTTAATGAATTAAGAAAAGATATCAAATTTAGTCTATGCAAATTCGTATTTTCATAATTGGGTTTCAATCGTTTTTGATCTGTTCATCATTTGTACATGAGAGTTTTCAGATCTGATTTTTCGCATTCTAACACAAGTCACCAAAATTTGACATATTTTTGCCTCAATATCAATATAAATTATTGATTTTCTAAAGAATTTGACTCTACATATGCATATATTTGTCTCATTCACCATTTAATAAGTTGTCTAAACCATCTTATTTTATTAAAATATTGCAATATATATCTTATAACATACAACTAAATTTATATACACGTTATGTATGGAGAAAAATATTCACAAATTATATAGTATTATTTATTAATAAATATAAATTAATTATTTATATAATTTTAGTTCTATTTAAACTTATTTTTAATATTAATTTGTGTATATGT
Source organism: Pugionium cornutum (assembly GCA_018901935.1). Classification (NCBI taxonomy): domain Eukaryota; kingdom Viridiplantae; phylum Streptophyta; class Magnoliopsida; order Brassicales; family Brassicaceae; genus Pugionium; species Pugionium cornutum. The sequence continues at coordinate 9,219,966 of CM032157.1, read as the reverse complement.
CAAATAAGAAAATAAAAATAATTATTTTTTATGAATGTAATATTATTTTTAGTTAATTTAATAAAATATATAGATTTTTTAATTAAATTAATAACAATGACATATATTGTAATTATTATAGTAAGTTAAACTCATTTGTATATTTAATTGAAATTCACCGTGGTGATGACACGTTAACATGATATTTCTGTTAATAACACGTTAGACTGAGGTTATTTTATTAAAATATTTTTCAAATAATATATTATAGATTTTGCTGACATTGTTAAATGTTTTAGAATTTCTTGTAAATTTTTTTTTAGGAAGCATTCTGTTATGGACATGTCAATGAACAGATTTCTACTTATTCAAATTTTTCTAAGCTATATAACTAATCTGCTAAAACTAAAATTATTGAGTTTGAGTTTTTGTAGATACAAATCAAATGATAAATTTAAAGTTATTAAATTAGATTTTGTTAATATATTTGAAAGTAAATAAGATTGTCTTCATATCCTTGGAAGAATTATGTTAAGAATTTCCAAGTATCACACTTTTTGTAAACTATATAAATAAACTCTGATAACGCAAAAATTATTAAATTGAAATTTGCATGTTTAAATAAATTTGTTAGAATGAATTTATTAAAGTGTAGTTTCCTCAAATCAATATATAAATGCTTGTGTTAATATTGAACTAAAGTTAACGAATTATAATATCAACAGATTTGAATCTTTTTAACAAAAAAGAATATTTTCAAATAATAATTAGAATTATTTTACAATAGATGTTACACTATGAGAACTAAAAATGTAATTAAAAAAAGGTAATAAATCAAATTTGACAAATAAATTTTAAAATATGATCGGTGATATAACATAGAGATTATTTTACTTATATATCGATATCAAAAGTTTGATATTTGATCAAAATTGTGTCAATTGTGATATTAAAAATTATATTGTTCCCATAAAAGCTAATAACGCATTGTTTAATTATGGAAGATAATATATTTTTTGTCTTTCTGAAATTTATAGTGTGTAAGTTATTACTATTATTTTATTTTAAAATTGTACCGGATTTGCCTATGTCTAATTGGAAATAAATGGTCAAAATATTCAATACCGTGAACATGCATGTATATATATATATAATCTATTGCATTTGTTTCGAACAACAACAATAATATAATTATTACAATAAGAAAAACATGAAGAGAATTTTGGTAGCGTTTCTTTTTGTGTTCGTCATCTTCTCTGGTGGTAAGAATCTTTTCATCATTTTTACATGTATTGTTTTTTTTTTAATATAGTTTGATGTAATCTATAGAGATGGCCAAAAGACAATTAGATCTTGGTTAAAATTGATTTAAGATTTGGATTTGATTATAATATATTTGATATAATAATAAAATTGCAGAGATGGAAAGAGGAAATGGAGGAATGATTCCATTGCCACCAACACCAACAGGAAAATGGTGTGGATATTCATTACCAATGAAACCATGCAATAACGATGTTTGCGATAAACTTTGTATTGCACAAAATACACATGGCTGGCTTGATACTCATGGCGTGTGTACTGATATCCCAAGTGTTAAAGATTGTTACTGTTTTCATACTTGTTAATTTATTTTGACATGCATTAACTATCTTTTAATGTCTTTTATTTTTCCTTTATATATGAAAAGAAAAGAATTATAATCAAACATTTGAAACATTGTTATATATCCTCTGATCCTTTCTATGTTTTGGGCAACTATCATTTTTTGTTTTCAAAGTTTGATCTATTACCACAACTTTTTCCTAATCCAATATAAATTTAAGGTTTCATAATTATTACCCATTTTTGGTATAAAGGTGTACCTAATTAATATAGTAAAAAAGTGGATATTTCTTTTGTCCTTAGTTCACAGCCAAAAATTTAATATTTAATAATCATAAATAAAAATTAATAATATAAAATATAGCAAGATGATATAATGATAATACTAAAGTTGATTCTATTTTACGAAATAATTATACTTGATAACCTATGATACAATACAATAATCCAGTATTCTAAAAACAGATATATTATTTGGTAATATTTAAATTAATAATAAAAACTGAAAAATTATAGTTTTGACACATCAGCTAAAAATCTTCTAATGTGTGTGCTTTAAAAAAAAAAATTTTTTGCTATCCGCTTGCATAAAAGGCATAAAACCCGACTTTGTGCAGCTATAGGGATTCCACTACCCATGTCTTCAATTGAAACCATAGTCTAACATTATTGGATGTGTCAAATCCTGATAACAATTCCTCTGAAACCAAATGTTTGAATGAATCCTAGGTATTCTGACCATCAGCTGCTTCGTAACCATTCAACGTCTTGTAACTCGATGGTTTCGAGCCAACAATCATTTCTTCAGAAATTGCTCCATTCAATGCAATTTTTAGGTACAATTCCATTTTTTTACTGTTCCACGAGATGGACTTTGACAAAGATATGTCCTTTCTCTGTGAACTGTCAAAAAGGCAACATCTTGGTCACATGGACAGAAAAGCTTCTGAGTTCCATGGGTGGAACAAAAGGACAAGACAAATGAACTTACTTTAACCGAATTTTTGACAAGTTTTATGATTATCTATCCGGTTGACATTATATTTTTCCCCCAACTATGTTTTCCCGAACTCTTTCTACCTCAACTTTTTTCCTCTTGGCTAAACCCCCTATACTAATAATATTGAGGAATAAAACCGCTAAACTTTATATTTATACGTAATCCTACATATGCGATTTTTTCTGAATCTGCGTTTTGCTAAAATCGCGATTAAAACTCTTTGCGCAAAGGAAGCTTTGCTGCAGAAAGCAGCTTTGCTGCAGAAAGAAGCTTCGCTGCAGAAAGAAGCTTCGCTGCAGAAAGAAGCTTCGCTGCAGAAAGAAGCTTCGCTGCAGAAAGAAGCTTCGCTGCAGAAAGAAGCTTCGCTGCAGAAAGAAGCTTCGCCGGAGAAGGAAGCTTCGCGTGAAAAAGTGTTAACTTTTCTTCTCCGCCGACTTTCTCTACGTGATTTTTCTTCTCCGGCGACTTTCTTCCACGTGAAGCTTCCTTCACGGGAAGCTTCCTTATCCGGTAAAGCTTCCTTCTCCGACAAACCTTCCTTCTCCGGCAAAGCTTATTTCTCCGGCAAAGCTTCCTTCTCCAGCGAATCTTCTTTCTCCGGCGAAACTTTCTTCATGCGAAGAGTTCTAATCGCGATTTTAGCAAAACATAGATTCGAAAAAAAACCGCACATGTAAGATTACGCACAAATATAAAGTTTAGGGTTTCATTCCTCAATATTATTAGTACTGGGCTTTAGCGAAGAGGCAAAAAGTTAAGCTAGAAAGAGTTTAGGAAGAGATAATTTGGTGAGAAATATAAAGGCAACCCGTATCTGTCTAAATCTCCCTGAATCTACTTTGACTATCTCTGGTACTTTTTCTAAAACGAAAACCACAAGCTGCCAAATTTGTTAATTTATTTTCAATGATTTCGATTATGAAATCTTAATCCCAAAAACATCTAGATTTGATTTAATTCAACTTAATATTGTAGAAAAAAAAAATATAAACCTTGATCCATGAAGAATTGAATTGATTTTCTCTTCCCTTTGATCTCTTCTTTAATGATTCTTTTGATGAATTAAAAATCAATAATAACTTTTTCTCTTTAATGATGTATATTTTCTCACTCTAAAATTTGTAAACCCAACGACACACACACCTTTTTGAAGAGTTGTGATGGTTTTATAACCATTAGAAAATAACCACTCTTTTAATAACCACCATATATATATAAATTTATCCATATGTAGTTATAATTATTTTTTTATTAACTACTAATTCATTATATATAAATGTATTTAAACATTAGAAAAAGTTACTTATTAAATATGATAAAATAAGGGAGGAGGGTTATCAATACATCCAAATTCTAATATCATTAACCGAAACCGATTCATCACAGTATCGTCTTTTATATATTAGAATTATGAACATTAATATGAACTTGATCCGTATAATTAAACCAAAAGACACATAGGTCACATATAAGAATATAAATATTCTTACATTCTCCCACTTGACCTTGTGTCGACTTGATGATTCAACAACCTTAATGTTCACTTTACATCAAGTTCATTTCAATTTAAACTATCATAATAAAATTAGAATTGATCGGATCATGGCAATCACACATCATTAGACGACATGATCTCTTCCATGTATCAAAAAACAATCCCAACTTCATATATAGTTTCTTTATATTGAGAATAACCTTAATTCTCAATTTAATCAAATGTTATCTAAAAACCATAAGTGTATGCACATACTTTAATGATAACATATCTATTAAAACCAGAAACATAACTTAAAGTGAATTCATAATGTCAAACATATAATGAACATATCATAATCATAATAGTAAGGCTTTGTCTATAATACCCATACGCTCTACATGACCAATAAACATTTTGGGTGGTAGTCCCTTAGTTAACGAATCCGCTACCATTATATCAGTTCTTATATGTTCAAATGACACTTTATGTTTATGTACTTCTTCTTTGACAGCTAAGTACTTTAACTCCATGTGCTTAGCACCTTTAGAGTACTTGTCATTCTTTGAAAAGAAGATAGCTGCGAAATTATCACAATAGATTCTTAGCGGTCTCGCTATAGTGTCGACAATACGAAGTCCCGAGATAAAGTTCCGCAGCCACAATGCGTGAATTGTGGCCTCAAAGCATGCCACAAATTCGGCCTCCATAGTGGAAGTAGCAATGATTGACTGTTTTCCACTTTTCCATGATATTGCTCCCCCAGCTAATATGAACAAATAGCCAAACGTCGATTTTCTACTGTCAACGCATCCGGCATAATCTGAATCTGAATATCCAATGACCCCAAGGTGATCAGATTTCTTGTATGCAAGCATGTGCTCTTTGGTGCCTTCCAAGTACCTGATAACCTTCTTTGCAACTCTCCAGTGGTCCATTCCGGGATTACTTTGATATCGACCCAACATACCAACCGCGATACTGATAACTGGCCGAGTACATGTTTAAACATAGTTCAAACTCTCAACCACTGATGCATATGGAATTCTTTCCATTTCTTTACGCTCTAATTCATTTTTAGGACATTGCATTTTACTGAACTTGTCCCCTTTTGGAATTGGAGTTATCCCTGCAGAGCATTTATCCATTTTATATCTCTCTAAAATCTTATTGATATATCCTTTCTGAGACAATCTTAACAATCCTTGTGCTCTCTCTCGAAATATTTCTATTCCAATCACATATGATGCCTCACCCATATCTTTCATTTCAAAGTTCTTAGAGAGATACTTCTTTATATCATGTAACATGCTATGTCGTGTGCAGTAAGCAAAATATCATCAACATATAAGACTAAAATCACAAACTTGCTCTCACTAACTTTAATGTAGATACATCGATCAACGACGACCTCTACAAAACCGTATGACAAGATGATATCATTAAACTTTAAATACCATTTTCTAGAAGCTTGTTTTAGTCCATATATCGACTTTCTCAGCTTACACACCATACGTTCTTTTCCTGTGACCACGAAACCTTCAGGTTGGTCCATATATACTTCTTCCTCAAGCTCTCCATTTAGAAAGGTGGTTTTCACATCCGTTTGGTGAAGCTCTAGATCATAATGAGCTACCAAAGCCAAAACAATTCTTAGAGAATCCTTCTTTGAAACGAGAGAGAAGGTCTCTTTATAGTCAATACCATCTTTTTGGGTGAAACCTTTAGCAACAAGACGAGCCTTGTATCTTTCAATGTTACCTTTCGAGTCGCGTTTAGTCTTAAAGACCCATTTAGAACCAATGGTTTTGAAATCGTTAGGCAACTCTACTAAGTCCCATAGTTTGTGATCACCTATAGATTTTATTTCTTCTTTCGAGACAATTAACCATTTTTCAGAATTATCAGTTTTCATGGCTTTTTGGAATGAGCACGGATCTTCATCAATGCTTAATTCACATTCACTTTCAATAGCATAAACCACATAGTCATCAGAAATAGCAGATCTTCTTTCTCTTCCAGATCGCCTTAATGGTTCTTGTGGTACACTATTCTCTTTTTGAATTGTAACCGGTTCATTAATTGTATTTTCTACTAGTGGGGTTGACACATCATTATGTTGTTCTATTGTGTCATTTAACTGTGATGCAACAATAGGAACAACAACCTCAGGTGCAACGATAGGTGAAGGAACATCAACATGGACTTCCTGAATGTTCACTTTTCGTGGTTCACCACTCTAACTAGTTTCACCATTATCAATGAACCTAACATTACCGGTCTCCACTATTCTCGTACTATGGTTAGGATAATAAAATATATACCCTTTTGATTTTTCAGGATAACCAATGAAAAATCCACTGATAGTCCTAAAATCAAGTTTCTTTTCATGTGGGTTATACAACCTTACTTCTGCTGGACAACGCCAAACACGTAGATGTCTTAAACTAGGTTTTCTTCCCGTCCATAGTTCATAAGGGGTCTTAGGAACAACCTTGATAGGAACCCGGTTCAGCAAATATATTGTAGTTTTTAATGCATATACCCACTACGAAAGAGGTAAAGAGCAATTACTTAACATGCTTCTAACTATATCCATTAAAATACGGTTCCGCCTCTCAGCTACACCATTCTGCTGAGGAGTACCAAGTATTGTATATTGTGCACAAATACCTTTACTTTCAAGTAATTTTGCAAATGGACCTGGAAATTGTCCATTTTCGTTGAATTTTCCATAAAACTCACCACCTCTATCAGATCTCATAACTTTTACCTTTTTATGTAACTGTCTTTCCACCTCGTCAATGAACACCTCTAGAACATTCACAGATTTGGACTTTTCATGCAGCAGATATGTATATCCATAACGTGAGTAATCATCGATGAAGGTGATAAAGTATTTTTCACCACTCCAAGAAGGAGCATCTAAAGGGCCACAAATATCGGTATGTATTAACTCAAGAAGCTGAGTGCTTCTTGTGGCTGTTTTCTTTGTTATATGTTTAGTCTGCTTTCCTTTAATACAGTCCACACATACATTTAGATCACCAAAATCCAATGAAAAATTTCATTCTTTACCAACCTCATAATTCTTTCTTTGGAAATATGACATAATCTTTGATGCCACAATAAAGCAGAATTTTCATTTGATGCACTACGTTTAATGCCTCGACTTTCAATATTAAATAGAGATTCGGAAAATTTTGTATCAAAATTGAACTTATAAAGTGAATTAAACAAAATACTACTACCATAAAAGTAATCATTTCAGTACAAAGAGAAAACACCATGTCCAACCTTAAAAACAAATCCTAAATTATCCAGTCTACTTACGGAAACAAGATTTCTAGCACATTCAGGTACATAGAGACATCCTTCAAGATCTACATGACACCTAGTGTCTAAAATCAAT